>CM042994.1:6421072-7671072 GCA_023678885.1 Pogostemon cablin | reverse complement strand
TATTCATGAAATAATTCGTTGTATTATTATTATTATTTTCTTATCAATCATGGTATTAATTTTTATTAAAATAATATTATTTCTTTTTTGTCTTACGAAATTCATTTCATAAAATAGTTTCACATAACTGCTTGTCTTAATATTATTATTTAATTTTTAAAATAAGAGATTAATCATTCTAAAAAACGTTTTGATTTTATATTACAAGCATTAATAATAATGCATTATTGATATTAATCGGCAAAAATTTCCAACAACTTAGCATGGCGACGAGAATTCACACTTGATTTCATAAGAAACATGCATTTTTCAAGTAATTAATGAAAATTTGTGAGTGATTAGAATGTCCTTAAAGTAAATTGTAAATAATTACATTTCCTATTACACGCATTAAATGAGTGAAACATGTGCGAGGAAAAAAACTCAACCATTACTTTTAGGGTTTAAGCTTTCCTTTGAGAATATATGTTTTATTATATCATACATATGTCAATCATCCTACGATATGCAATAGAAGATATAACACTAAAATATAACAAAAGATTCAAATCGGGTAAAAACATAACATAAAATTTGTTGTGGGTTAGTTAAATAGCAAAATTTCAATTATGCCCTTTCTAGATTCTTTTTTGAAGCATGAGAGGCAATCAAACTCTAATATAGAATAAAAATATATTTATTGTAATGAAGTCGATTTAAGAGGCTGCAGATGAATGATTGGAGAAGTATAGTGCAATGATAAATGGGGGTGGGAGTGGAGAGTGGTATTAAGTGGGGTGGCTGTCATCATTGAAGTGTGAACTGCATGAATACTTTAGCACTGTGTGGGCGTGAAAGTGGTGTAAATGTGTGTACATATTAATATTCCTCTTCCGATGCAACTAAATACATTATTCATTCCGTTAGAATCTATTGTTACATGTTGCTGATACATTTTTTTTTAAATCAGGAAATTAATTTTATTATTAAATTCAAATACAAGAAGTAATTTAACCCTTACAAATACTTGTATTCAATTACAGCATATTGTATGATCTAAACTCCACTCCTTTAAAAATAAAGTTTCTTCTAGCAATTAATCAACACTATAACTTTGCTTTGTTTAGAAAATATCTTATAAGTATCAATTTCTTTTTCTTTGAAAATAATATTGTTCTTCATTCCATATTGATCAGATAATTGCAGATCAAATCGTAGTAAAGATTTTGGGGCTCCTTGAATTTACTAGTAGATTGTCATGTTGCAGAAGATGTCGCACAAGATTAATATTAGGCACAATGCTCATCTTTGTTCATTTATAACAATTTGACCAAATTCTATGAGCTACTTTGCAAGTGAAAAAAAAATATGTGAAATAGTTTATTCTTCCTCTCTACACAATGCACAAAGAGTATTAATGTTTACATGTAGCGTTCTTGTTTTAATTGCAAATTGTTTTGATGATTGATATGTATGATATAATAATCTATATTCTAAAAGAAAAAATATCAACCTTAAATTGGAAATGTTGATATAATTTTCTTCCCGTATAAGTGTCATTCATATAATGCGTCTACACAGGAAATGTAACTACAAAATATAACAGAATACCTGGATATTATTCCTTCTGTTCTTCTGAGTCTTCACATCCATGGAAAATAAAGAGATTAAGAAATAAAATTGAACATTTAGGGTTAAATGGTTTGTTTTAGTAATAAATAAATGATAAGATAAGTTTTGTTTGTTTGATAAGAGTAGCATTTTCAAAGGTATTATATATTAAAATGTTTGTTTTAAAAATTTTTGTTACTTTTGGCATGCGACGAATGTAATTGAAAAATAATAAAAATCAAAATTGTGAAGAGTGCAATTGGAAGAATGAATTGGAGTATTTTTTTAATTAAAACAATTAATTTAAATACTAGAAGATATAAATATGCTAGTATAAATTAGCATATGATTATAAATCTATTACAAGGGAATTTGTGATTGATAACATAGTGTAAGACAAGTTTGAGTATAGTAATGTATTTTTTAATGTAATTGAGACGATGTGAATATAAAATTTTAAAATGAATACGAATATCCTTAAATAATAGTACACGAATATTCTAAATAAACGGGTATCCTATCTTTTATTGTTTTCTAGATAAAGGGATAAAAATATAAAAGAGAAATGTATATATACAAGTATAGATACACAAAACATGATCAGCATGGAAAAGAATAGGGGGCTTTGCCAGAATTGATTGCAGGTAAATATTATAGGGATAAATAAAATATAAGAAAAGAAAAAGAAATAAAAAATGAAATGAGACAAATAGCACGCCCCAATTGATTTTCCTGTGGCCTACACTTAAAAAATAAATAATTACATAATTTATTTATTTATTAAAAAAAAAAAGTTTAGTGAGCATAATCTGAAAATAGTGGTCCAATATTTCAGTTGTGTGTAATTGATGTTTAGTGTATAGAGGGTCCAACTAATCCTTTGCATTGCATGCTGGAATTCTCTGTCAGAACTTGATGGACACTTCTTATCCATTGCCTCTATCAAATGCTTATATCAAATATTTCACTTTCCACCCTTAATAAGATGAAATTTCATATATACCCCAATTTTTGTATTGAATTTATGTTTTTTATAAAAAATATTAGAAGTTAGATAATCAAATCTTGATTGAGTCGTCTTACTCATAAAACTCAATTTATGAGATGGATAAAACTTATGTAACTTTTCTTATTTAAAAAGTAAAATTCTATTGAGAAAAAATAATAATTATTCATGAAACCATTCCATTAATAATTTGTGAATAGTTAAAATCAAACTCTTTTAATATAATAAAGTAATATCAATCAATTAGTGAAGATTGGTACACATGTTTTAAGGAAACATTACGTGAGAAATAAATATTGTATGAGACATCTTATAATGAGATTACTCATTTTATTTTCTTGTTGATTATGTATCAGTTTTTATAATTGAAGATATTATTATTTTTTCATTTATCCTACTAATTACTCATAAACATGATTCAATTAGACAGTTATCGATCATCATTAATCATATATAATTTTTTATTTCAAATATTATCACTCCTCGTCTATATATCTCATATGACTCATCCGTGAATGGCATGCAAATTTTACCTTTATTTAATGAATGAAATTATTTTACGCTTTTATAATTAACTATAATTTTTTATTAAAGACGCTATTATTTTTTTTTAATTGTTACCACTTTTAATTTATATTATAAATTGTTCATAAAATAGTTCATAACACTGTTATTACTTATCATCAATTTACATTTCATTATAAATATTATCACTTCTTATTCATCCTACAAAAATTATTCTATAAAATAGTGTCACACAAATGTTTCAATATAATTTTTTTTTCATCCTAATTGTTTATATTATATCTATATCATTGATACTCCCTCGCTCTATCCATATGTCTATCCACACTTATTTCAATTTTTATGTAAGTTGTAAATATATTTGGTTGAATTGTTGACTGGAATTCAACACTATTCTACGGAATGGTCGTGATCAAATGTAGGGCAGGTTCGTTTGTTGCATTACAAAAGTATTTTTTTTCTTTCATAGGTCGATCTCTTTCTAATTAATTATAACACCACAAATGGCGAAATTACCCAACATTATTAACTTAATCATTTGCCGTTTTACCCGTAATCACCTACTAATTTAATTTAATCTCTTATTCTAACATATTTATCTTTAACATTTTCTATAGGTGAGAATATTGTGTAAAATTGATTTTATGTGAAACATCTTTAATGATAAATTTTAAAAAATAATTACATACGATAAAACTTGTGTGTTCTTACTGCGCCCAAATGCGACCTCTCCGAAAGTTGTACATTTTTATTCTAAAAATGTATTAATGTCATATCATTTAGGGATACTTATCAATACATATCCTATAACTACTAGATAGAGTAGATATGTGAGCTTAAAATTATTATTAATAGATACAGAATTATACTGTATAAATCCAATTTCACTCTCCCAATTAATTCTCTACACAATTGTACTATAAAAGTTGCAACAGATTTTATCATCATCCTGTATTTATTGCCTGTTAATATCAATCTCTCCTAATCGCTGCACTATTGATAGCATTAATCTTTTTAGGTTTATAAGAATATATATGTTGTATAATTAGTTATATTTTTTCACAACATTTGAATAAGACTACACCACCTAACTAGATGTTATTTTGTGAATCACATTTTTTGTACATATGTGCAACATAATTATCAAAAGTAAATAATTTTGTTGGACATAAAATTATGTCCAAATGTTATTTGCTATAAATCATGTTATGTTTTCGTACATTATATTGCAGTGATTTATACTGCACAATCGATTACATTGCTGCACAATCATTTAAAATGTCTGAACAACATTATTTTGTTGCACAATTGTCGGCATCCTTTCACACCCTCTCATCATCTTAATCCTACCTTCGCTGAAACTGAAGAAGTAGTCTGTAACTAGCCAGAAGTGAAACCGATGACTTTGTCATGTACTCAGAAACCCTAGCTTCCTTATCATCAACCTCTCCCAATCAGATTTCTTGACAATACTCAAAAGCTTTGACTTTTCACGCCCCGATTCGGTCACAAAAATACAATGTGAGGAGGAAACGACGTCGGTCGGAAAGTCGATGTAGTGGGGAAGAAAGATTACGTCATCGTATGTATAGGAGTAGCCTTAGTTGAATAACCTCACCGCCCGAATTCTGTCGTCAATTATGGAAGCTCCATCCATCGCCGCCAATGAGGAGTTAACGACAAAGATAGAGTTTAGATGTGTAGCTATTTCGGTGGACATATCATTATTGCATTCCTCTTCTCATAATTTGTGCCTTCTCACTTTGGTGTTGAATTCAATAGCATGGGATTACAAATTAGCAGAAACATAAGAAGAAAACCGTGAAATGGATATGAAATCGTGAGCGGACAATCACAACGATTTGTTTATTTGGATATTAATTTATGCCTTATTTTTAAGAGATTTGAGTTAATGGTGTTATTTGATAAGGTTAGGATTATATTAGGCATATCATTTTATTTTTTTTATCTAGTAAATATATTAGAATGCACGTATTTTAGAGTAATGTAGTAAAACTTATTATTATGTACTCCTATTAGATAGTAATTAAATATAAAAATTTATACCTTTAATTTTTTGAAGAAAAAAAATTATTTTTCTTACTTCAACATTAATATTATTCATATTTCAATTGACTATTTAATTGGAAAAAGCAATACCATATTAATTAAAATGATTTTTTTAAAAAAAATAAAATATTATACTTTTGAACACCTTATGCATTCAGGTGTATAAGAGACCAACTTTTACTATATGTAAATGAGTCGATCTAGATACATAAGATGTTCAATGATATTATATTAATTTTTCATTGAGAGATTGATTCATAAAATATAAAAATACCTCTCACATATATAATAACAACTATATATAATAACAACTAGTATACTTTAGGATCAACCCGTTTCACTGTCCATTTCACATAAATCTATCTTACAAAAGAGCATCTTTTACTTTACAATGAAACTAGAATGCTTTTATTAAAGAAAATAAAATAAAATAAAATATTATTATTATTATTATTATAAAAAAGAAAAAAAAATGTTCATAATCACTGGTTGGTATTAGTTTGGAACGTAATAAAGTAGCAAGAGATAGGGATGCACGTAAATGTTGTGAATAAAAAGGAGAGAGATATATGTTCACTTACCTTAATTAATTAATGGTAAAGAAATAAAAACTTAGCATTTGTGTGGGACCTACACTACAAATTTTCGCTTCCCTCCCCTAATTTTCTATCCTTGAAATTGTAAGCTATATATAAAGATTACGGAGCGATTTATTAATAGTCATTATTGACTAAGTACAATTTTAAATAACCACATCTGTTAAGAATAATTTTTATTAGTCACTATTCGGTGGACTCCCCAAATTACCCCCATAATTGTCAGATAAATGACGAAAATAAAGGGACCATCATTATGTCAGTTTTGACTGCAGTAAATATGTTGGTTGGACCACATTTAAATTTGTATTTAGTGGGTTGGTGGACCACATTTAAAATTTAAAATTTTTAAAATTAAAATTTTGAATGTGGGTTGGTGGGGCATATCATTAACGTCATTTTCATTCCAAATTTCTTTCTTCTCTCTCATTTTTCGTCCAACATCCTCTCTCTTCTTCTCTCCCTTTAGTCCTAAAGCACATAGAGCAGTGCCACCCATTTATAGTACCTCTTTCTCAGTCTCTCTTTTCCATCTGTCGTAATAGGCGTTTCCTGACGAAATGGATTCTGGTGAATTTTTGAAATGACAAATATTCGGGTATGTATAAAAGCAGTTTTATTTGCATTTCTAGATTGCGTGTTATTTGTTTATAATGTTTCCTACATTGAGTTTGTAGTACTTGTTTTCAAGGATACGACGTACATTTTGTGTGATTTTGTTCATATGTGTAAAATGTGAATTCATTGTGTATAATGTTTCGTACATGTTGTGGTTTGGAAATATAATGTGTTGAACGTGACTTAATTGTGTATACATCATATTTAGAATGTAGGACCGCAGTGAGGTTGTTTTTTTTTTTTTGAATTTTTTGGAAATGTTGGTTGGCCGAATAGGGCTTTGTGGTAGACCGAATATGACAAATATGTAGGCCGAATAAAACAAGTGTTGGCCGAATAGAACAAATTGTAGGAGTTTTTATTGAATTTTTTGGAAATGTTGGTTGGCCGAATAGAGTTTTTTTGTAGGTCGAATAAAACAAATCTGTAGGCCGAATAGAACAAATTGTAGGAGTGTATTTTTTTGGAATATTTGGAAATGATGGTTGGCCGAATAGAGATTTTTTGTAGACCGAATAGAACAAATCTGTAGGCCGAATAGAACAAGTGTAGGCCGAATAGAATAAAGTGTAGTTTGAATAATGTGATAGCACTTACCTTGGACGAATAGAGCATATTTGGTAGGCCGAATATAGCAATAGTGTAGGCCGAATAGATCAAGTTTAGGTCGAATAGAGCAAAGTGAAGTGGGAATAATGTGATAGCACTGACCTTGACCAAATAGAGCAATTCCTGTAGGCCGAATAGAACAATGTGTAGGCCGAATAGAAGGAAAAGTAGGCCGAATAGAACAAATGATTGAGTGTGCCAATATTTGTTCAGTTGCTGCAATGAACTTATTGTTATTTGATTTAATTATGACTTATTGTCTTATTAAGTAAGCTGGTTGAATTGATACAGAGTACATCTATATGATGTGTGTTACATATTATTTAGCAAAAAAATTAATTTGTGTAGGTTGAGTGGAAGCGTCCAACTATGCAGGAACAGAACTGCAGTATACATAATTACTGCAAACCTGGGGTTGTTATGTCAATTGTCCGTAAGAAGTTAACAAGGGTTGGGGGTAATGCGGGAGAGATATTCAGGAGATCCTGTTTTGGTCATTACTGGGATCTTAACGACGATTGGAACGCGCATGCTAATCTCCACGGTCTCATGACACGGGAGATCATACTTAGCGGGGATGATGTAACTGCTAGATATTTTCAGGATGGGAATGAGTGCCTTAGATTTAGTAGGGTAGAGTTCATGCGGATAATGAGACCCTGCTTTCGGGACAGAGTGAGGCTTGATCCGAACTTGTCGTATCATATCCCGCCTGGTGGAGTGTACGATACTTATTATGGTCAGGCGAAAGACCATTAGTAAGTGAGATTGCCCATGACTTTGAAGGTACAAAATTTAGTGGTGTTAGCCCCGAGAACGAGATTAAAATTGCTAAGGTGCTATTGTTGTACTATTTTCTTCTTGGATCAGATGTTACCAAGGTGAATGTAGACAACTGGATTTGAGTGCTAGTAGAGGACGAGCGTAGATGAGATTTATTCCCTTGGGGCCAGGTCTGTTATATGATTCTACTGCACTTTATGGACCACATTTTGACTGAACTTCCTGAAGGAGCAAACCCCAACAAGTACATATACCACTTTTACGGATGCATATTTGCGCTTCTGGTACGTGTAGTTTACGTGTATCACTTAAACTTATAGTGTATTACTAGTTTCAGCAATAGTAATAATCTAACATATGTAGTTTAAGTGTGATAGGTTTGGGCGTACTAGCGTCTACCAGCCCTTGCTGCACCTTATGACCATGTCCCTACCGATAGGGAGATGCTATGCCTCTTTGCTTGCGATGGATTTTTCGTAAGGTGAAGAAGGTTGATAGGAATTTGTTTTCTCGAATAGGAATCTAAATTTTTATGAATCATTAATCCATTTCAGTACAGACAAATCAGTGATATTGTATCTAAATGTATTGGTTTTTTTGAATCAGGATCTTGTAGTAGAGTATTTTCCGCGGGTGCTCCCTCAGGAGCAAAGAAAGGTTTATTGGATTGGAATAGATGATGATCCTTTGCAGGGTTTGAACATGAGGCTGTACACCAAGGCATTTTCTAACCCCAGACGAAAGGTCGTCCGGGGGCCTGATCTCTTATATGTGGAGCAGCAGACCGCGGGGGAGGCATACGATCATACTAGTAATCTATAGAATCAGCAGTACTATTCGGGCGTGACTGTTGAGGATCGGTGGAATGGCCAGCGCACGGATGATCCTTCAACTTGGGTGTCAAATTGGGATGAGCATTCTTACCGACCTCTCTATACTCCTAGTCCTGACCACAGTGCACATGATTCAGGGGAGACGAGGTATACTGAGCCCAGTTCCTATGATCCCACGCATCATGTTTCTCCATCCTCCGCTCGCAGCTGGCATGCTCGAGCTGTAAATGAGCATGATGGACAGCAGCACTATGACACTGGAGTGGATGAGCCCCTAGTGTTTCGTGGGAGTGGGATGAGTGACGCCCACGGATATGATCAGGACGACCACGGATATGATCAGAATTTCAAAGAAAGGGTATTCCGTAGGATGGATCAGCAGGATGAGTTGTTAACCCAGCTTGCATGTGATATGGTGTCTGAGCATTAGACATAACATTTATTTTGAGCTGATATTTCTCGGAATCGGGGGCCTGAGTATGAGCTATCGAGCTCGAGATCAGGTGTTAGATCTCTCCCTTCTAGAGTGGTGGATCCTGTGAGTCCGATGGCCCCCATACCTGGTGTCGCTCAAGATGGTTTGATGCATGCTAAGCGGCCAAGAAACCCAAGTGCAGCGTTACAGTCACCATTCACAACAACTGAACGGGAGTGCCGCTGGCAACTGTACCTGCAATTTAAGACAAGGAACGATCTGTAAGTGCTAATCTACTATTTTAGACGTTTTCATATATTACTTTAAATACTTGTGCTTATTGTTAAAAGAATTTTTTATTTCAGGGTCGACGTTGGACTCGGCTATGGAGTGGGCAGTGATTTTTTCACTGGGATGGAGGACCACAATATTTGGTTTGACGACCAGGTAATTGAGAGAGTCTTCATGTGTATACTTAATAAGTACTGTAAAAAATTTCTATATGTTTCAGCACCTGGATGCATACCTCTGGATATTATCAGAGCGACCAGCGGCCATAGACGTTCACATCCATCAGGATGTTGGGAACTACTGCATTCTGGACATGCAATTCTCTGTAAGTAACACCACATTATCAATGTATATATAGATTTTTCATGTAATTTTGAGACCAATCGTATACAATGATTTTCCTCTAAGGTCCGAGTTCAATCCGTATGGAATGAGGACACGAGGCGGTACAAAGATGATACAACGACATTTGCTAACATAAGTGATGACTTGTTGACAGATCTTCGTGCATACGCAGCAGCGAGTTTACCCATGTGGAGGGGGTCCAGACCATGGATAGAGTGTGATGTAGTATTTTATCTTAACCCATGATGGGATCAAATAATTATATCTCCTACTTTAACCAAGGATTTTACATCTAATATATGCATGCCTTGTAACTTATTTTGACAGATTATGTTCATAGTCCACACGTCTGCGCACTACTACCTATGTGCACTGATTACGAAGGATAGACCTTCTTCTGTTTTGACTTGTTCCGGCATAGATGGGATGACGAGCCCGATATGAGGGAGCATCGGATGATAGAGACTCTACCATTCAGACGTGTCATTCTAGCTTTGCTGCGCGAGATTGACCCTGAGGGGTTCCGCACACTTTCCCATTGACTCCAGCTCACGCAGAGATTTGTTACAGACAGGAGGACGATTCCAGTTGCAGCCCAGCGTATCTCAGGACCATAGACAGGTTATTAACGAGGGACTTTAACTGGAACACTCTCGATCACATGTTGCATTACAGGAAACATATTGCTTTCCTAATCTTTCAGGCTGGTACCATTATTTCGGCAGTATGAAGTACAATATTGATACTTTGACATGCAGTGTAGTTGATTAAAAACGTTCAAAAATAGGACCAGCGCAATTATGTTCGAATTTCTTTATTTAATACTGATTCTAAATAAAATAACACGTATAATCTACTGGTTGTTATGCGAAGGACATCATATATGAGTATGACCAGTTTCTCTACATATGCCACATTTTTTCTCTCTTCGTAAATGGGGATTAGGGGCAGCCGTCGGAGGAGGAGGTGGACCGTTGGTTGACGTTGAAGCTCCAGTACAATTTACTCGATTGTGACCTGGCTGTCTACAGCGCGAGCAAACATGTTCTTTGTGACGTCTCCTGGATGACTCCATACCTGACCTTATTCGAGACACTCGTGGTCGGCCGGTCTGCCTGTGTGGTAGCGGGGGTTTAACAATCTGTGACTTGACACTGTCAGGTGTGTCCCATTGAGTGTAATACGATACAGGCATCACTGGCCCGGCCCACATCCCTAATATATTGGTGCGATGGAAAACGGTAGACACGAAGCCACTGGATGGCAACCTGCAAGTACTGAAGAACATATACTATAAGAATCACTGACTTAGATGATCAATACAAGTAAATAAGACGTATGACTACATACTCGATTGCCTTCATCGCATGAATACATGGAACAAGTTCTTTCTGGAACTTCTCACATGTGCAGCTATTTTCGTTCAAATCCACAGTGAATAATTGATATCCGTCTTTGATTGCATACTTATTCCCCAGGAGTCTTGATACTGGTAGTTTTTTGGCAGCAAGAGAAAGTTCCACTAGCTCGTCATAGACACACTTGCAGAGAATGGTAGTCTCTTGCTCAGCTTGAGTTCGACGTTCGTAAAACCACCTTTCGGTGGTTGTGCGGGCAATCTCTAGAAGTGTGCATATAGGTAGCGTGCACGCCCAGAGTATGGCATTTTATACTACTCAGCTGATGTAGAGTTCATAAACTCATACCGTTTCACAGGACAGTGGACCTTTGACAATTTCTCATATCCCCACGACCCAATTAATTCCATTAACTGCTGCGACGACCGGTGGCCGCTCAACGAGTTCATGCAGCTAAAAATAACAAATATGGAAAGGGGAACATTAGTAAAAAATTCATTAAATGGATGACATTCGTAAATGTGAAATTACGACGAAGTGGATGTTGGAAGACAAACCTATCAAAATCTCTCGATAGGTATGCATCCATCGCACTCTGAAATCATTACAAAATGTTCTTTTCATAACCTGCCAATCTATTCTTTATATGATAACCACACAAATCGTGATGTGCTTAAAGATAGACAGTAGAAATAGCATGTGCGATACCGCGATGGCCGTATGACACTATCAAAAGATCTCGTGAACATCCGTATGCCTCTCGAAGCCTTTCTAAAAATTATGTCCACGACATGTTGCTCTCGACGTCGCCAACCCCTAAGGCGAGTGGAAATATCTGACGGTTTGAATCATTCGTAACTACGACGAACACAATGCCTTTGTACTTTCCCTTCATATGAGACCCGTCTATGACAATGATTGGATGACCAAACTCTAGAAATCCCCGCCTAGATGCTCCAAGTGCAAAAAATGAAAACCTTAAACGGTCCTCTTCATCAACGGAGATACAGGTGTGTGTATCGGGATTTGTCAACTCCAACTGATACATGTACGCAGGGAGCATATCAAATGACCTGTCGTGATCCCTGTACGTGTGTCCAACAGCCAGATGTTTGGCCTTTAACGCCACGTTGTAGCTAATGTCGAACCCGAAATCCTTCAAAATCTCTTCTCTCATTGCCTGGGGTCGGAACCCAATAATCTTATCAAATTGACTAGCAGTAAAATATTGACCGATTACGCTGGAGCCTGTGTAGGAGTGGGCCTGTTTGGATCATTTAAACAACCGTCATGTTGAACGAATTAAACCACCCCCACAGCCCATAGCTCATTCTTGCGTGCATCGTAAATCGACAACATATTTTACCCTTACATTCCACGTTATATCTGGAGCTAGATCTTTCAACAATGGTCTCCACTCCATTCCACAAGTTATACATTCCTACAGATATCTGCAACTTTTTTTTGTATCAAATGCACTTTTCTCGTGAAGAACGCCAGATGCATCAATCTCAGGGACAGTCATCTGATCTTCTCTGTCAGCTTCAACGGAATGCCTATGACAGTATCAGGTGCATTAGTTTAAAGTAGAAATTTACTTTAGTTCTATTCTAAATAAACATAGTATTCATACCTGGAATCAACCAAGGACGGGTGGTGGGCCGTATACTTTGAAAATCTTGTGGCTGCATTTCAGGACGGGACAAGTCGCGCTTAATTGGTTCAAGAAAGCTAGGGCCGCCCCTCTGACGTATGTAATCACAAACTTCTTCATACATTTGGATTCTTCTCTCCTCAGCATCATCATCACTTTCGCTAGAAGACTGATTACAATCCTGCTGTATATCATCTTCGTTGTTTTCATATTCTTCTTTGACAGTCATATTCCCCGGCTCAACATCATCATTATAAGCATGTATATCATCCTCATCCTCACCAGTGTTGTCATCAGCTTCAGCATCTACAGATTCTCTAAAACCAAACCGCTGCATCTCTGAGGCTGGACTGTACTCCACATTCAAATCAAATTCAGGCCTACCACTAGACTGTGCCCTCGTGCATGGATCATTGCTCGGACCAGCACTTCCGTCATTAAAACCCAACCTAAATCTAAACTAGGCTCTGAACCTTATGCAGAATGTTGAAGGAATGCATTGCCAGCGACAGGAAGGAGTGTCACGTACACCATTCCTACATCAACACAGTTGAAAACTTCTACCACACGTGCATCATTCTTTATCTTATATTTAGACATACGGCCATTGTACTCGACCAGATAATGAACTTCATAACCCCAATAATCCAAATCAGCTTGTACTATGTTATGAATTTCTAATAGCAAACTAGTATAATACAGATTGTCCTCCCGCAAGTATAACCACCGAACCTGTCCACCTTTGTATAGTAACTCATCCCAATATCCACCCCAACTCATCCCAGTTGTTTTATAGCTCATCTGCACATTTTTTCAAGAAAATGTTAAAATATTAGAAAATTAATTGCAACTACTCTATTCGGCCAACGAATTATTGTATTCGGCCTATGAGGTTGTTCTATTCGGCCTATCAATATTGTTCTACTCGGCCTACAGGTTTCTTAAAAATAAAAATTTTGTGGAAAATTTTAGATCTTTTATTCGGCCTACGTTTCTTGTATTCGGCCAATAAGATTGTTCTATTCGGCCTACAATACTTGTTCTATTCGGCCTACTTATACTTTTTTCAAAAAATGATAAAATTTTATTTGGATACATTTTTCTTATTTAGCCGACGTCTCTTCTATTAGGCCAAGAAAGTTTATCTATTCAGCCTACAAAAGTTGTTCTATTCGGCCTACTTATTTTTTTTTTAAATAAGAGATAATTTTTTTGCCTATTCGGCCAACGTATCTGATATTTGGCCTACAGAGTTGTTCTATTCGGCCTACAAATCCTGTTCTATTCGGTCTACTTGTTTCTTATTTAAAATATGAAAAAATTTAATGTGGAAACATTTTATACTCCCACTTACTCTATTCAATAATCTATTATTTCTATTATAAAACGTTGAAAAAATAATATACACTCCTGAGACATGTAAAAATTATCAAATTAATGCATTCATAGCTTTTAAAACAAGTTTAAAAACATACATTACTGCTCCCCCAAATTCTCACACCTCTAAAGAACTAGAAAAAATAGTTGCTCCCCAAATGCCGAAGAAACCTCGAACAAAAACTTGAAAAATGAAATGAATATATGTGTATGATGCAGCACGATGGTTGGACCGCCATTATATATATACCTCATTTTTTGTAGGCATATGAGGGAGCACATGCCTACATAGTACTAGGTATTATATTTTGACACTTTTTACAGAAATAGAGAGGAATCGGATTCATGTACTGTACTTTTGGTACTTTTGATAAAAAAAGTTAGGAATCTGATTCCTCAAATACGAGAACAGTGGATCCCTATCTAGGGTATTTTGGTCAATTTCTTTAAAAGTGACTAGAATAAATTGTATATAGCATATGTGGCCACTTAAAATTACTTTTAAGTAATATTGACTACTTTTTGCCATTTTCACTATAAAAAGATTACTCTTTAAAAAAATTGATTTATCTTATAAAAATAATTAATTTTTTTTTTTTATGAAGCAGGCGGATCCTATCTAAGTGCTACTCAATTTATAGTCAAACAAATCATGTGAAATTGTGTCACTGGATGAGATAGTTCAATTTTTTCATGAATATTATTTTTTTATATTATTATTAAAGAAGCTGTATCAATTTTCATCTAATATATTATGCTTTATTTATGAAATAATTCAAATGTTTTGATATCATTTATCATCAACCATGTTTTTTTTTTAAAGAACAATCATCAAAAATTTATGTGTGAAAGCATTTACAAATCTTTTGGTGATAATATTAATAATTTTGGATATTGGGTCATTCGTCACTTACTCTACTCCTCCCTTAATTAAGGAGTTGGTTCGCGCTTTCGTATAGTTAGGGGTCGTTATGCAGTATAGCACGTAATACCGTTTGTTATGATGTATTTATAATACTTTCAGATACTATTTCAGTTCAAAATTAATAATACATTTTTATTGGTATTATGCATACCACTTGTGTGGGTTACACAATACTACAATTTAATACTTAGACATTATACTTACTTTTACCATTAAACCCCTTTACCATTATTATTATTATTATTATTATTATTATTATTATTATTATTTTGATGTATTTATAATACTTTCAGCCCGATACTATTTCAGCCCAAAATTAATAATACCTTTTCATTGGTATTGTGTATACCACTTGTGTGGGTTACACAATACCACAATTTAATACCTATGTATTATATTTACTTTTACCATTATACCCCTTTACCATTATTATTATTATATTAATAATATTAATTAATAATCATAATAATTAATAATAATATCAATAATAAATAATAATAAAAATAATAAATAAATAAAAATAAAAAAAATAATAATATTAATAATAATAAGGGGTAAATATGTCATTTTACTTATTATCACATTTGTTAATACTCAATAACAAACATAAAATAACTACTACCTAGTTATCAACTATCTCAATTTCTATAATACCAAACAATAATACAATTAATCACAAGTCAAACAAATCTCATTATACACAATTCATGTATAACACATACCCACAAGCAAACGACCCTTAGAATATTATATCTTGAGCTTCTATGAATTGATGTTTGTCTTTAATAAATGGGCAATAATTGCATGAAATCTTATCGTTTGATTGAATAACTATCACTTTTCATTAATTCAAATATTTTTTTTTCTAAAATGTTGTCACTTCTTATCCGTCATATGAAAGTTTTCGCATCAGGACATCTCACACAAGTATTTTTGCCTTCACATATGCATGGTGTATTAGGGGTTATTACGATTTGTAGTATAGTCTTTTATGGTGTTTGGTAGGCAACATTCGGCCCGGTATTATGCTCATGGCCCGTTAAAATTCACTATTCGCTTCGTAATAGTAATACGAGGGGCAGTATTAACATTACTTATTGCATAGTAAATCCATATAATGTGACGAATTGACATATATATCCATATCTTCTCCAAATTTCCCTCATTCAAGTTCCACATTTCCTCTCGTCGGCGGCGGAATATACAGGGGAGGAGAAAGAAGAGCTTGATGTCCTTCTATATATCCGACGACGTAGATATCAAATTTTGAGAAGTGCGTGACGTCTTTCAATCCTTCCGCCACCGGCCAGAACTCCATTGGAGATAAAAATTTTCAGAAAATGGGGGAGAAGAAATTAATTGTGTGTGGTTGATGTGTAATTTTAATCGGTGAATTAAGGGTGAATAGATGTGTGTGTGCACCGGGGGAAAGAGAGAGGGGAGGAAAGGGGAGAAAAATTGGTAGATGTTGGGTGTATATACAGTGAGAAGAGGGAGAAGATGGAGAGAGAGGGAAGGAGAATGGTTTGTTGAAGTTGATAACTGCAGAGAGAGAAGACGGTGGGGAGGAGGAGGAGGAGGAGGAGATTTGAATAACACCTGCTTTGTGAGAGAAGATGGGGGAGAGAGAAGGTGGTTTGATTCACGTCTAATTTGTGGTTGAAGTAGAGGGTATTTATGTAATTTGGACATTTATCTTAATTCTTTTATCTTGTACCAAACATCTCAAAATATTGTTATATCAATTTTAATACAATCTATCAAACAATCTCTAATTTTCATATTACCCATTTTTATCTTTATTTAAATCTCAATTCTTATATATACCTCATTATCTCATCTCACATATCAAACGAGCCGATAGATTAAAAAGATAATTATAAGTTTGGATATGTCATGAACAACAATTCAACCTCTCATCCATGGAATTCATATACTCCTATAAACACCTAAACCAGTCAGAGAGAGAATCATCAAGTCTTTTACACCAATCAATTATTTAGAGTCAGTTTGCATCCGAAAAACGTTGTTAAATCATGAAGACAGAAATTTAGAGACAAGACATCTCTTATTCCTTCATCGGGTTTTATTAGTTTATTTAAATTTTCATGTTGAACTTAAATTTATTTTATTTCATTATTTCCTTTATGGAAATTTAAAGATTTAGATTTTAGGGTTGCATGAGTAGTTCAATTGTTTTGATGTGTGAATCCTCATTCAAGCATATTATTTTCCTTTATATGTGTGGTTTTCATTGAATGGTTAATGTTACGGGGCACCAGTTATCAAATCTGATTATTAATACAATAAGTGTAAAGTATTGATCATCGTACATATGTATCACAGATTTTAGTCAAGAAGCGGGCCACTAAGATGAATAATAATGTGGGATAATTCAATTCGATATACATGTTGGGAATTATTGAGGTTTGGAGTTAAGTAGGCAACGAATCTTGATTAATCTACTTGTAATTAGAATAGTATATTTTTGTTACATAAATTATTAAGGTTTGGAATTAACTAGGCAACGAATCTTGATTAATCTACTTGTAATTATTAGAATAGTGTAGTTTGGTTACATAGTGTTAGATTGTTTTAGGAAAATAGGATAGAATTGAATATAGAAATCTCATCCCATGATAATTAAGTCAAGTGAAAGTTTAATATATATATATATATATATATATATATATATATATATATATATATATATATATAGCTAATTATAGTGTACACCCGGGTGCACCCTAATAATTATACACCCGGGTGCACCATATCTTAGGGTGCACCCATATACAAATATAAACAAAAACATATACAATTATGAGCAAAAACGTATATAATTTAATTGTTAGTTTTTTTAATGAAAAATTGAGTGTAAAAAATATACAATTATTAAAAAATATGTATACACCATTGAATAAAAAGTTATATACATATGTATGTTATTTTTTTAATGAAAGACTTATTGTGAAAAAAGTATACAATTATTACAAAACACGTATACAAAATAGAATAATATGTATACAAAATAGAATAAAAAGTCATACACATATGGGTGCACCCTTGCACCCCGGTGCACCCAATATACAATATATATATATATATATATATATATATATATATATATATATAATTCTGATTTAAATCCAATTCAAAGTGTATTAGTTGACTCCAGTAATTGCATAAGTCATATTCATTATTTTATTTTATGTTCTTATTTGATTATTAAATTCTCAAACATACTATTTTTTTCTTTATTCTTTAACAAGTGTCACAATCGTGCAAAGCAACACTAACAAATAGACAATGTATCGTATTGAGACGGTCGTGAGAATTGTTAAGGTATATCTATTATTTAGATAAAGTATGTTTAAGGATTGTTAAAATATTTTTTTTATAAAATATGTTGAATTATGCATTAAAGTATTATAATATGATTTACTATTATTTATATACTTTAATTACAAATAATCATACTTTATCTATATAATAAGCATACTTTAGTGATGGATTGACTCGTGTCACACCCGTCTTACCAGTAACCGTCTTATAAGAGAGTGTCTCATTTGATATATATATATATATATATATATATATATATATATATATATATATATATATATATATATATATATATATATATATATATATATTTGGTATGGCAGATTATGGCAGATCTTGTGTGTATCTTTAAAGACATGGAATGCTCTTACATGCATCCCTGGCTAATTTGGATAATCAGGTTGATAACTACTTCCTCCAGCTATGATCAATCAGTTACAGTTCATCAACCATCACATTCCCTTTTAAGCATCTGATGTACAACTTAATAACTTTTGAGAACATAAACAAAATACATGAAATATTTAGGAATGAGTTACATCTCCTTCAGCAGCCTCACCACCCACACAGCAGGAGGCTGAGCTGGAATCACAGTAACCCTCACAATAGCATTACCAAAATACTCAATGAGTAAGTCTCCAATTCCCAGCTAATTTGGATAATCTTGTTGATAACTCGCCCAATCATTCCAATTGCTTCGTTAGAGAAATTCAAAATTGGGATATTGAAGCTATCTAGATTGATTGGAGAATTGATTTTCATTGCAAGAACTATGTACTGCTTTTCTATTTTGTAGAGAAATATAAATATCGTAACTCATTATATTATTTGAATAATTGAGTTCTACTTTTAGAAAAATATAAAGATAATAACTTCAACTAATTAATTAGCCTGTAACTCATTCTATTGTTTGCATCATTGAGTTCTACTTTTAGGGAAATATAAAGATAATAACTTCAACTAATTAGCCCATGTAAAACCACACATAGTATTAGTTATATTTATATAATCACTCTTGTAATAGCACTAATTTAAGTGCGGGAATTTCTTATAATGAAAATTTTAAAATATAATGATTATAATTGAAAGTTTACTCAGTTTACTTAATTGTGTTAGTCAACAATTATTTATTTTTTATTTTAAATTAATTTTGATCAATCCTATTATTAATATGCACCTGAACTGCATTCCATGATGGTTTCAATATTACTTATATATAGCCATCTATAGTAATGAAAATGATTCAAGTGGATATTTTTTAAATTAAAAAGATGTTGAGCTTTCTAACATTGTTGTAGAAAATATTACTTTCTTATATATTCTCTGATAAATTTCTAGAATAATGAGTGTTGAGTAAAACCTTGTGTTAAGGAGTCTCTACACTTTTGGTGTCAATTGGGGTGGGTTCTCAAATCAGTGTATTCTCAAATTATGACAAAATATATGAGATTTATAAACCTGCAAATGGCCCAAAAATAATTCGTCTAGTCCTGTAAAAAAATTTGTTGGGCTTATTCCTATTCGGGGCTGCCCATTTCTCCTCTATACTCAAGGCCTTTTGGTGTCTTTTTTACTCATTTTATTCCTCTCCCTCTTTTTTTTTTTTTTTTTTTTTTTTTTTTTTTTCTCTCTCTTCCTTTAACAGTTATGTGGGACTACCTTTTTCTTAAGTCTACATTTGTTTGTGGACAATGTCTTTGCTGAGACGGTTATTATATGAAACAGATCGATCCATTGTTAAAGTATATATGTAAAATATGTTTATTGTTAGTTAAAATATGTTTTTGTAAAGTATGATAAATTATGAATTAAAGTATGTTTTTAGGGTATTATAGTATGATTCACTACAAACATACTTTAATTACAAATTAACATACTTTAATTATATAACAAACATACTTTAACATTGGATCGACCTGTCTCTCAATCCGTCTCATATTTACCCGTTTCACTATAGAGTAGCTTCTATTTGTATCGATTATTAGCTTTTAAAAACTCACATCCATTTTATGAATTATTATGTGCTGCACAAGGTTTATAGGTTAGTATTTTAGGGTATAATTATTTTTATTTTTTAAATTTTGAGAAAATAAATTTTTTTATCCCCTAACTAACCTTAGTTTTGATGTTGATTCATACATTTTTCACTTTTATATTTAGTTCATCAAATATATGAAATTCGATATTTTCCTCCTTTGACCGGGTGGTACACGTAAACCAATAGGTGATGCATAGGTGGATTTCATTTTTTATTTTTTTAAAAAAGTTATAATGATGTGGCATATGACTCAAATGACATGTTCAAATCTATAAGTAAGGTGCAAATCCACGTTTGGAGATCGCTCATAGACAGAATCCCGACAAAGACTAATTTGCTACGAAGAGGATGTTGGCAAGAAGGATCAGAAATGACTTGTGACAACTAGAGATGTTAATATGATCCGGGACCGTAGGTTCGACCCGTTTAACCCGAAAAAATGTAGGTTTATGTTTGTATAAGTAGTGACCCGTTTAAATCAGGTCCTTTTTGGCCTGGATCGATTAGCCCGTGGCCCTATAGGGCTAGCCCGTAGGTTAATAGGGCTGACTAGGTTAGCCCGATTAAATTTTTATAATAAAAAATTAATTAATATACTTAAATTATTATAATTAATAATAATTTTTTATGTTAACAAATAATTTTTATTGATAATTATATCTAATACTCCCTCCATCCCGTTTTAATGTTTACGTTTGCTTTTTGCACGTTGATTAAGGAGTATAATATTTTAATAGATAGTGGGTGAAAAAATATAATATTTAATGCAAAATGGATATGTGTATTAGTGTTGGATGACATATTAATTGTTTTAGGTGAGTCCCATATTCCAAAAAGGAAAACGTAAATATTGAAATGAGACGCGCAAAATAGAAACGTAAAATTGAAACAGGACGGAGGGAGTAGTAATTTAATCTAACTTACTATATTTTTGTTGGTTTGTCATTTTAAAATAAAATAATTTAAGAATAAAATATGTGAGACATTTTAAAAAATAATATTGAAAATAAATTATCTTAATTCACAAAATAATATTAACGTATTTAGAATTCTAAAATTTTTTTATTTTTTACGTATAAACTTATAAATTTATAGTTCATTATTAATGTTAGAACAACATTTGATGTATTTTTAATGTTTAATTATGTTTCAAATTAAATTAATATTTTTTTTATTCACCAACCCGTTAGTGGCCCGTTTAACCCGAGGCCCGCTAGGGTTAGGGTTAAGTTCGCATAAATGACGGCGCGTTTAACATGGACCGCTTAACCCGTGGCTCGTTTAGCCTATAACCCTATAGGTCTGGCCCTGTAGGTTCAGGTCTAGCCCGTTTAACATCCCTAGTTACAACTGCAATATTGGAATGAAGAATGTGCAACATTTATTCATTGAATGCCCCAAAGCACAAGAAATCTGGGCAGATATTCTAGCGTGGATAGGCTTTTATGGAC
Organism: Pogostemon cablin; assembly: GCA_023678885.1. Lineage (NCBI taxonomy): Eukaryota > Viridiplantae > Streptophyta > Magnoliopsida > Lamiales > Lamiaceae > Pogostemon > Pogostemon cablin. The sequence continues at coordinate 7,649,243 of CM042994.1, read as the reverse complement.
TGCTGCCTCGCGAGTTGAATATGAACATGATAGTATTCACTAATCTCCATCAGAACAACAGCAAGGTAAAAAAGATGTTGATGATGATTTGGTCATGCACAATTTGGACAATATGGAAAAACAGAAACAGGCAGATCTTTCAGAATGTTGAGCCAAATACTCGAGACACAATCGAGGAAGTAAAAAATTGATCTTGGAATTGGTTATGCTGGAGAAATAATAGTATCAAATATGTAAGCTTCTCAAGATGGATGAGAGAGAGTATTTCTATTACATGTTAGAATTGTGATTTGTCAAGATTTTTATTTCCAGTTTGTACCAGGTAAATCTCTTACATTTATATTTATTTTAATAAAATGCTTTTACCTGATAAAAAAAATAAAAAAAATGACATGTTCAAATTTTTTGTCCACCAACTTATCATATTTATGAAATTGATCCATATTTTTTTTTTGCCTTTTGAATTTTGTCCATCAAGTCTGAAATTCTACATTTTTTGTCATTTGATCGAGCAGTGCGTGTAAACGTATAGGTAATTCTTACACAATTTTTATTTTTCATTTGTAAACCTATAGGTAATTTTTACACAATTTTTATTTGAGTGAGGTTCCTGTACCATGGGGACACCTATCAATTTTTATTTTTCATTTGTAAACCTATAGGTAATTTTTACACAATTTTTATTTGAGTGAGGTTCTTGTACCATGGGGACACTGTGTCCATTTGTAATTTAAACCCCTAGCAATATATATGTTTAAATAGAATATGGAGGGAGAGAGTTGTGTTCTCATGGGGGCACGACGTGGTTCAGGGAGCACATGAGCTTTTGCCTTTTTATTTATCATCTAGTAGTCTCTATTAATTATGTACACCTTTACTACTAGTACATCCTTACTTTGACTCTCATTCGTGCTCCCGGGAGCGTATGAGCTTTTATCTTTTTATTTATCATTTAATAGTCCCTATTAATTATGTGCACCTTTACTACTAGTACATCCTTACTTTGACTCTCATTTTAAATGGCACCTATATATATATTTACAAAATTTATCAACAGTAGTGTATCAAATGTATATATATTTTTCTTAATTGGACAAAGTTAGTTATTAATATAGTTAATAGGTAGTTCACCAAGCACCCATACACACCTCTATCTCTAAATCTTCTTATTACTCCTCACCTATTCGTTTCCAAGAGGAATAGAACCTGGGTCACTCACTACTTCTATCTCCAAGCTTTCTTATTACTCCTCACATATTCGTTCCCAAGAGGAATGGAATGTGGGTCACTCACTACTTCTATCTCCAAGCCTTCTCATTACTCCTCACTTATTCGTTCCCAAGAGGAATCGAATCTGGGTGAGGATCCCAGTGGTTAGATGGTCTAGCCAGTTAGAGCTTCACTGTTATGGTTAATATGGAGTTTAAGATTTTTTTATAATTTTTTTTAATTTTTAATGGTATTGTGATATTTTTAAGTAATAAATAAATGATAAATAAATTATGTGAGTTAAATAAGAGTGCCATTTTTTAAAAGTAATATAATAAGAGATTATTTATTTTGATACTTTTATTATTTTTGGAAGGTGAAGAGTACAATGAGACAAACATTTAAAGAATGAAATATTTGTTAAGATGGAGGGAGTAATGTTTTGCACATATCACCACTTACTTTTTTATAGATTATAAAAATTCTAAACAAATATATTATACTTATTCATAATATTAAAATACACATAAATCTCAAATAAACATAGTACACTTTTAGAATTTCTTTCCTCCATCCATGTTTTACTGTTGTGTTATGTTCGTCATCTTCGCAAGGATTACAATGGACTTATCCCAGCTTAATTTTTCACCCAATCAAAAAGAAATGTCGATTAATAATATCAAAATATACTTTAATTTAAAATTATCATCCCAACACAAAATACACTTGATAGAAAAGGCTAAGTTATCCTTAAAAAAACATGTCAAAAGGTTATTTTTATTAGTAATATTTATATAAATAATAAATGTGAATTTGAGATTGAGGTCAAAAGAATAATATTTTGTACGTAAAATTTAATTTTTATTATAAAATAGTGTAAATTTCTTAGAATAAATTTGAGACAAGACAAGACACACATTTAGCAACAAAGTCCAATTAAGTATTTATTGTGCATTAAATTGATAATGATATTTTTGTTTTTATTTGGAGTTGAGAAAGAGGTCACAAATATTTGTATGTGTTCAAAAATGTATATGTAAATTAAAATATCTCAGAGAGTTAAGTGATGAGATTATTTTATTTTTTGAATAATTAATTCATGATAGTCCCTCCTTTCCCATATATAGTACACTTTAATTTTTAAAATATAATCCAAACTTAATTCACATACCATACTTTATATTTCATCCGTCTCGAGAAACTCTTCACCTTTACTATAAATACAAAGTTAAAAAAACAAATATTTTTTTACCACAACTTTGAGAGTAAACTTATATTTTTAAGTAACAAATACGTTAGGTGATAATGAAAATATTTAACATGATGTATTGGAAGATTATTTGTTTTTAAATTTTTACTTATTTTAAAGGGTGGAGAGTGCAATGAGACAGACAAATAAAGAAAGGGTAAAAATTTTATTGGGATGAACGGATTTTTTTTTAATATCTAAAAAGACTCACTTATCCTTAAAAGCTCAATAAAATTTGTCGAAAAGTATATTTTTGGGAGGATTACTACTAGGTACACTAAAAATTTCTTAATTACTATGAGATATAAACATACAAAAATACTACTATTAACTACTCTCTGTCCAATTTTAGATGACACACTTTTCATTTTGGGTTGTCCCACAAAAGTTTGCACATTCCAAAAAAAGCAAAAAGTCAAATACAATCACCCTTCCCCATACACTTTATTTACAAAAAAAAACACTAATACCTAACACACCTAGGATACTTTATCATTTATTTATTACAAAAAATACCATAATACATCTAAAAGTTATTACTTTTCTTAATCTCCGTACTGGAAGAGGCATGTAACCTTTTGTGGGACGGAGGGAGTACATAAATGTAGTGATATTCCAATATTACCCCTACAATGTGCTGCACATAAATGTTTGTGTGCAGCAAAACTCTGTGTGCAGCAAAAGTGTGCAGTAAAAAAAAGTGTGCAGCAAAAAAGTGTGGTGATCCGGCGACTGGCCCACGGAGGTCCGGCGTTGGGTGAGGGTTTAGGGTTTGTGGTTTAAAAGTGTACGTTTTAGGGTTATATTTGGTATTTTACTTTAATATTTTATATGTGAGAGTAATTATTTTAAATCAATATATCTCACAGTAATTATGGGTACAAAATGTGTATCTATACGTAATTTTAACATTTTTTTAATCTACTTGAAAAACAACCGTTCGCATTTTATTGAGATTGATGGATTATATTTTTAACGGAAATGTTATTATTATTTATATATACTATTAATTATTTATAAAATAGTTTATTTGAATGTTTATTTTTTTATTATAATGTTATCATTTTATGAATCAAATTAAACTCATTTTATGACATGTCATATAAAATTTTGTCAATACTTAATTATTTATAATGAGTACTTTATAGTTAAATTAGTGCTACAAAAAATTATAATTCTTAAATTTTAATTGTAAATAACAACATCAGTGTTTAGAGAACCATCTGAATCATTATTATTAGAAATTTGTTAATATCAGTGTAAAATTATGGCAGCAATTTAAGTAATTTGGAGTGTAAATTAATTTATATATATTTATTTTTCATCGAGTAATTTGGAGTGTATATTAATTTAAGTAATTTTTACTCTTGGTTATTGTTGTACCTTGTCCACACATGAATTCATTATATTTTGGTGTGTAAGCGATGTGGAACCGGTTTTACATAGGGGTGGGCGATATGACATACCGAAAATTTTTGGTCATATTAAATACCGTACCGAAATTTTCGGTATATGAAAAATCATATCGTTACCTTACCTAAACTTTCGGTATACCATAGTTCGGTATATCGATATTTCGGTATAGAAAAATAGTATACCTTCTGCTTACCAATATTTCGGTATAGCGTATCATACCTAAAAGTATATACCGTCCTATTAAATAGTTTGTTATGTCGTTATGCACCTAAAATTCAATAAATATAATTAAAAATTGTACTAGAAAAGTGAGAGACAACTATAAAACAAATTCTAATAAATAACAAATTCATAGCAAGAAAAATATACGACAATTCACAAACGACCAAATTAAATAAGAGTGAGTTTCATGTAAATCATATTTTTTAAAATTACTTTTTAGTATATAAAAAATTACTCTTTGAAGATTAATAATTTTTATATAGAATAGTAATAATTCATGTCTCTAAAGAGTAATTTTTCATATAGTACTAAAAAGTAATCAATAAATAAGGATTTACAAGAATTTGAAGAGTAATTTTTTTAATTTAGAAGAGTAACAATTTATGTGCTAAAGAGTAACTTTTTATGTACTAAATAGTAACATAGTTTATATAATTAATGTATGTAAACCCGATTTCCACAAGTGTTTATCATTAAATAAATAGTACCCAAACCAATAGATCTACACAAGAACCATATAGAACTTATATTAAAATCAACACTTCTAAATTTTCATATAGGATAGAATTACATAATTAAAAAAGAAGTACAAGATATCATAAAAGTCAATCACACCCATTTATAATAATGAAATTTACAGTAGGATTTTAGATTTAATCTTTTAATTAAATAGTGTATATATATAATTTAATTAAATATTATAATATATAAATAATAATTATAATTGCATATATCATGTACATGTAGTATGGTACCGTATCATATTACCCAAAAATTGAATATTTTACAATATTTCGGTATATACCGAAATACCGCGGTATTGATAATTTATATACCTTTATCGTATCAAAATTTTTAATACGGTATCATACCTTACCAAAAATTTCGATAAAATCGATATTTTTCGATATGGTAAAGACGATATACCGAAATTTTAGTATTTTTCCCCAGCCCTAGTTTTACATGCTTTCTGAGAATCTGATTTTATAAAATTACTAGGTACAAACGCACCTCATCCTGAGGTGCTAGCTTGGAGGGCAGTGCAACCCAGTACCTCATATTCTTTACTGAAACTACAAATGTATATTTATTCTTGTACAACCCTTGATAAGAATATTTGTGAAATGCAATGTAGTACATGGATATCTACGGAAAATGTTGGCTAAATCATTTGACAACTGAAAGAGTCAACTACTTTGTATCATTGGTCCTTTGGATGTCTGAACCAAGGGTGAGTCCTGGTAGGGAGTTCAGCATCATATTTGCCAATGTCATCATCAAGCTCTCAACTAACATCATGCATGCAAAGAGAAGAGAATCAGAGATAACTCGGGGCTGCCTTCATAAAAGCCAGCCATAGAGTTATTGATTGCATCGGTGATGAGCAGCAAGAATGGAGTTGACTATGTTTCTAATCACAAGTGTTGCTGAACTGTATTGACTATTTAATCTTTCACGTCCAAAAACCTGAATTTGTAAAGACCAATTATATTTCTCATCTCTTTACACACTTCATTCCAACTGAAAATGTTTCGCAAATAAATTTAAACATCATAGTTTCAATAAATCAAGCAATCATAAGAATATGCATTTCAAACATATTTTAAGAAAATATTAGATCATACCAATTACCAAGGCATTAAGCACTCTCTTCGTACCACAGTTGATACTCTTAAAAGAGAACTAAGGTTCTATGACATGAGAGACTATTACCATCAGAACCACAATCCATGTTGCCCTTTTCCGTAGTCAATGATTCTAAGCATCTATCATGAGCTCCGCTGAAAGAAAGCATAGAATTACATTAAGGAGAAATAGCTCTTTTATTCTGCCTCTACATGTGGGATCAGCATTGGTTACTATAGGGTAGGTTGTTATTTGTTAAGTTGGTGGGGCAGAGTAAGGATCGAGTGTGGTGGATTTATATGAGACTCTGTTAAGGAGAGTGCCAGTCATGTCCATCTAGCCTAAAAGTTGTCCTTAGCTTCACGGATGACACCCAACGCCCCTGCATCATCCGTAGACTCGGGTATTCTCAGTGATCTCAGAATTTCAGTACTTGATGTCCAAAGAAATGAGTTACACAGCTTTTCTTTTTCTAATAAGGTAGGAATCTAAAGCACAAAAATGTTAGTCAGAGAGGGCCTCGGGAAATGGACATTAGTAACAGAATGAAATGGCAGAGAAACACTATTTATGGTGGGGATTTAATAAACTATTACATAGGTTTCTCTTTCTTAATATATATATAAAAAAAATTATGATTGTATAATAATTAGTTAATAAATCATCACTTACACCAAATTGGGTACTAAATTTATAAATTGTTAACTTATCGACCGTCACGGTAACTGCTAATGTTCTATGATTGACTTGGTATTCCCCTTCATACTCCATGTCCGCATCTTTGCTCCTAGTTCGGTAGTTCTGATCTTTTCGATGGAACTACTGATGGTCCAGAACTAAAGTTCCACTACCATTTTGATTAATCTTCTTCACTCTTTAGTACCCAATTTGATGCAAATATAGAAATAAAAATGTTAGCCATGAGCACTCCCGCTTTGGACATGTATCAACTACAGTTAAGAACTCAAAACATGTATGCACTGGACAGTTATGAAAGTTTTCATGTAAAGTTAACACCAACATGAAATTTTGAATTCGAAAGAATTAACTATCTCTCAAAGTTTAAACAGAAAGGTTCAAGTACAAGTGTAGGTAATGGATAGTACCATTGGTAGGCCCTTGTTGCGAAGGTGAGCAACGTGCATAGCATATGACTGCAACTCCTCATTTTCAGGTTCTATAGACAGCGCAAACTTTGAATTACTCTGTAAATTATTTCAAAAAATAGCGGCCACACAGTGAGATTAGATATTGAAAAAAATAGGGGCAATTACAAAAAAAAACTAAAACAAAAAATTAAGAATAATAGAAATGATTGCACGTACCAAGGTATACTCATGAGCACTGTATATATTAGTATCATCGGGTAGTGCTGTGATCTTGCTCAGGGAAGAAAACATCTGTTGCAGAAACAAAACACAACCAGATTACTCTTAGAATCAAATTAAATAATTTATGCTTACGGAAGGGAACACAATAATCAATTATCATGTAAAGGTGTTTTAATAAACATAATTAGAATTAGAAGTGCGGTTGTCTACCAGGGTTGTCGGCGGGGAGGAAAAACAGCTTTGTCAGGCGATGGAGAAGTCCAGAGCGGTATCGACGAACGGCGATCAGACGAAGATAATCAAAGCCGGTCGTAAAAGGGGAAGAAAAGAGTGAGGAAAGAACGTAGTAAAATTAAAGGGAGAGGATGACGAGAGAACACCCAAATCATTTGCAGGGGCGGCTTACTTCTTTTAAATACTCCCTTAATCCCGTCCTTATAATGTAAAGTGAGTTAGTGTATTAGTGTGATATGTGAGCCATGAAAAGAGAAATAATTAATTTGTGTGGGTTCTATATGCTAAAAAGAGAAATGTAACTATTAAGATGGGACGCCCAAAAAGGAAATATGTAATCATTAGGACGGGACGAAGGGAGTATATAGTAGATTGTGTTTTAGATGTAGTGTGGGCAAAACAAATTATATACTCCCTACGTCCCCCCGAAACAGGGTCTTTTACTTTTATGCACGTTGATTAATGAATATTATTATTTACATGTGTAGTGGGTAACTGTATTAGTGAAAGTGTGAACCTATATTTTAGTTGTATTAGTGTATGTGTGTATAATTTTTTGAATTTAAGAATAGGATGAGTATATTTTAATAAGAGAACCGGTCCCATGAATATTTTCGTAGAACCGGATCCCAAATCACAACCATATTATATTTCGTGGGTTGCTGGGTTTCTGAAAGATCCCAAATCACCTTCCATGTTTCTACGGTATTCCATCTGCAAATCAACGCCTTGAATTCACTCTTACCATTCAACGGAATTTCCACATCCAGAATTGGTCTACGTCATTCTGATAATCAAAAGCAATTTGCAGGGCCCTAAAGAATCCGGCAATTCCTCGTTTACTAGACCGTTGACCGGATCGATTTTGTCGGCGGTGGCGCAGACTAGCGTTGTTTAGGTACCGTTTGCGGAGAAGGATAAGGCCTCAATGGCGACGGTGGCGGAACTACCTCCGGCTCAGCTGCCCTGCTCTGGAATCGATTATGTGAAGGATTGTGTGTTAAGGGGTCCTGCTCTATTCCCAATAATTGCTCCACTACCCATTTGGCGGCTGAATAGAGGTCGCGGTCACTGAGGTGGCGGACGGCGGCGCGGAGCAGAATTGGTTACATCAATGGTTAGCGGAGATGAAATTGAAATTGGGGGTTGGAGGGTGGCGACTGGCGAGACTTATGCCACCCCTTCAGCCAGAGTGTCGTATGCAACGACGCCGTCGCAGTTGGGGGCGGAGGAGTACGATTTTTATTTGATGGCAGAAGCCCATTTTGATTGTAAGGAGTATACGACGGCTGCTCATGTGCTCCGGGACCAGATTAGCAAGAAAGCCTTGTGCTTGCGCTACTATTTTTATTTGGCCGGAGAAAAGCGAAAGGAGAGGAGATGACTGATATATATATATATATATATATATATATATATATATATATATATATATATATGCGTGTATCATCAATGTCAAAATCTGGACAGTGTATCATTAATTTGGGTTGAATGATGCTGAAAGTGATAAGTATCTTGCGTTTTATATATTATTGTTGATTGCATATTATTAAGGGAAAGAGTTTACATTTTCAAATATGTATATTATTGTGTGTAATCTTTGTAATTATCTTTTTGATTTGTTGTGATCTCCGTAAATCACGTGTACTGGAGCTTACGTAATTCTCAATTGTATATATATACGATACACACAATCATCATAGTTATGTGATGATAGTCTAATTCATCTCATATGGTATCAGCAGTCTATTGAAACCCTAACCCTACCTCATCCCTCATTTCTGCCGCCGTGTACACCCTCTGCTCTTTCTCCTTCTTTCTCCCTTGTGTCCGGCTCTTTTCACTCGTCATGGTAGCCATCGTTCCTTCTCCCTCTTCTCAGACGACAGCCATGATTAATTTGGTGCAAATCAAACTTTCCACCACCACTTATCTCATGTGGAAACGGCAGTTTATATCCATGGCCACCTCCTTTGAAGTGCTTGATCTCCTTGTTGGTTCCTCTCCTCCTCCTTCAGAAACCATCACGTCGGTCGACGGTGATGTCTCTCCCAACCCGGAGTATGTTGCTTGGCATCTCCGTGACCAACGTCTTCTTGGTGTCTTGTATGCCACTCTGGAACAGGAGGCCATGGCCGAAGTTCTCGATTGCAACTCGGCTCGTGCTGCTTGGCATGTGATGGAATCCGCCTTTGCCCACGCCTCGACGTCGCGCGCGAACCAACTTCGTGAGGAGCTCCTTTCCCTTTGCAATGCATCATGTGCCGCCGTTCCGGGACCTGCTTCACCAGGCTGCCATGGCTCGCTACATGGAGCGTCCGGCAGGTATGGCATCTCCCGCCGCCTTTGTTGCTGCAGACGGTCATACCGAGGACCGTCGTGCGGGTGTCCAGCAGCGTGGCCGTGGAGGTTCCTCATCCGGCCAGCAGCGTGGACGAGGTGGTTTTCAGCGCGGTGGTCGTCGTTAATTCACCCCGCGGTGCCAGCTTTGTCGTGGGGATCATTAGGCTAACAACTGTCCCCGTTTTCTTCAACTGCAGTAGGCTGCTCGTGCACCATCGCCACCTATGTCCGGTTCCAGCCCCAATGATCTTGCTCAGGCATTTCATGTCGCGTGTAATGCGGTTTCTCCCACTTCCAATTCAGATTAGTTTGTGGATTCAGGGGCGTCCGCGCACATGACCCCTCAACGTGCTCAGTTGGATCACTTCGAACCATATTCCGGTAATCACTCTGTCACTGTTGGTAATGGGGCTTGTTTAAATATCTCTCATATTGGTTCCGGTCATATTCCGCCTGATATTATGTTATCTGATGTTTTGGTTGTACCAGGACTCACAAAGAATTTATTATCTATTAGCAAATTGACTTCAGATTGTGATGTTGATGTTGTGTTTTCTGACAAGTCTTTTGCTATTCAGAACCGGTTGACAAAGGCAGTTCTGGCTCAGGGAAGAAGTGATAATGAGCTATATGTGTTGGAGAGTGGTACGGCTGCATTTGTTGCTGCACTTCACAATAAAAATTTACGTGCTAGTTTTGAATTATAGCATTTACACCTAGGCCATGTTTCACCTAGTGCTATTTCATTGTTAAATAAGTTGGGACATTTATCTGTTACTTCAATTTTGCTAAACCCTACAGTATGTTCTTCTTGTCAGTTAGCTAAAAGTAAGAAACTACCGTTCTCTTTAAATGAGCAGCGTGCAACATCTGTTCTTGATTTGGTTCACTGTGATTTGTGGGGGCCTGCACCTGTTATTTCCTCTGCTGGATATCGTTATTATGTTATTTTTGTTGATGATTATTCACGTTTTACGTGGCTTTATCCGTTGTGTACGAAATCTGAATTTTATGATGTGCTAGTTCGATTTCATACCTTTGTCTACACACAGTTTTCTCGCTCCATTAAGGTTTTTCAATTTGATGGAGGCACTTAGTTTGTGAACAAACGAGTGGCTGAATTTATGGTTAAACACATGGTATTCTCCATCGCTTATCTTGTCCATATACTCCACAGCAGAATGGACAGGAAGAGCGAAAACACAGACACATAACTGAGACTGGTCTTTCTATGCTGTTTCATGCTTCTGCGCCTGCGTCCTTTTGGTTTGATGTTTTTTCCACTGCCGTGTATGTCATAAATAGATTGCCGTCTACTGTTCTCAACAATGTGTCTCTTTATGAATTGTTGTTCGCCAGTGTACCGGATTATGGAGTCTTTAAGCTTTTTGATTGTCGGGTTTTTCCTTTCTTGAGTGATTATGCTGCTAATAAGCTTTCGCCCCGCAGTCGGCCTTGTATTTTTTGGGGTATAACAGCACTTATAAGGGGTTTCGTTGCTTCGATCCTGCTTCCGCCCGCATGTATATCACTCGGCATGCTCAATTTGATAATTGCTTCTTCCCTTTTTCTGGCAGTAATCCTCCGTCAGCACAGGATTTCCCTATATCCAGTTTTTTGGATCCTGTTCTTTCCACTGAGCTGGTAACCAGTCCTGCGGCTTCATCCCCACTTTGTCTTGCTCCAGATTCAGTTGATGAGCCTCCACCGCCGATAGATGAGCCACCACCACCGGTTAACACACCGCAGGCTCCTGGTCCTCCAGCGCCAGACCATCCTGCTCCTCCGATGCCGCCACGTGTGCCTAGTCATACTATGGTCACTCGTGCGAAGACGGGCATTTTCAAGCCAAAGTATCTGGTTGATTTGGCTTACACGGCTCTCCTTGGCTTTCTTACTACTGCTTCTGAGCCTCGTGATTTTAAGTCTGCCTCCAAGTATCCTCATTGGATGGCCGTCATGCGTGAGGAAATTGATTCTATAGTCCGTAATCAAACTTGGGATTTGGTTCCGCCGTCCCCTAATGTGAATATAGTTGGCTCAAAATGGGTGTTTCGAACGAAGTTTCGTTCTGATGGTTCTATTGACAGGTACAAGGCCCATCTCGTTGCTCAAGGCTTCACTCAGATACCTGGATCAGATTTCCATCATACTTTCAGTCCAGTGGTTAAGGCTACTACTGTGCGTCTGATTTTGGCTCTTTCTGTGCATCATCAATGGCCCCTTCATCAGTTGGATGTGCAGAATGCCTTTCTTAATGGGACTCTGGAGAAGCCGGTTTATATGGCTCAACTACCTGGGTTCGTTGACTCGCGAAGTCTGAATCATGTGTGTCTTCTCAAGAAGGCGCTGTATGGCCTTCGTCAAGCTCCGTTGGCCTGGTTTCAGCGCTTCAGTTCTTATCTATTGTCTCTGGGATTTCGGCAGTCCCTCTGTGATTCTTCTTTGTTTTGCTTGCGCACGGGGTCATCTCTTCTATATCTCCTCTTGTATGTTGATGATATTATTCTCACGGGTAATGATCATGACCTTCTTCGGCAATTTATTGACCGCACGCATGTGGAGTTCGCTATTAAGGACCTTGGCAAGTTAAACTACTTTTTGGGACTGGAGGTGTCCTACACTTCTGATGGCATTTTCATCAGCCAGACAAAGTATGCTCATGACATTTTGGAGCGCGCTTCCATTCTCAAGTGCAAGCCTATTTCGACCCCACTGGCTACAAGGAGTTCTCTGCAGAGCTCCGAGACTTTGTTTGATGATCCAACTTTTTATCGATCTTTGGTGGGTGCTCTGCAGTATCTTACCATTACTAGGCCTGATCTCTCCTATGCAGTTAACACGGTCAGTCAGTTTCTCCATTCCCCTACTGATGACCACTTTACTGCTGTGAAGCGTATCCTTCGCTATGTGAAGGGTACGATTCACTACAGTCTTAACTACATTCATCATCCTGAAAAGACAGTTGTGGTTTATTCAGATGTCGATTGGGCGAGGTGTTTGGAGACCCGTCGCTCTACCTATGGATATTCCATTTTCTTTGGAGGCAACCTTGTTTCTTGGAGTGCTAAGAAGCAACCCACTGTTGCTCGCTCTAGTTGTGAGTCGGAATACAGGGCTCTGGCTAACGCGGGTTCTGAAATTATTTGGTTGGTGAATTTGTTACGGGAGATCCATCAGTCTCCTAAGGTCACCGCTACGCTTCTCTTTGACAATAAGAGTGCTATATTTCTAAGTCAGAATCCGGTGGCCCACAAACGTGCCAAGCATATTGACCTTGATTGCCATTTCATTCGTGAGCTTGTGTCTTCGGGAAAGTTGCGTACTGAATTTGTTCCGCCTCACCTACAGCTAGCTGACATTTTCACTAAGGCGTTACCTCAGCCTGCCTTTGAGTTTCTACACACCAAGCTTTGCGTTTGTTCGCACCCCACGCAGCGCTTGACGGGGGTATTAAGGGAAAGAGTTGACATTTTCAAATATGTATATTATTGTGTGTAATCTTTGTAATTATCTTTTTGATTTGTTGTGATCTCCATAAATAACGTGTATTGGAGATTACGTAATTCTCAATTATATATATATATATATATATATATATATATATATATATATATATATATATATATATATATATATATATATATATATATATATATATACACACGATACACACCATCATCATAGTTATGTGATGATAGCCTAATTCATCTCATACAGATAAAAGTTAGCAGTTGTGCTGGTATAGTTGGAAGGACTAATATAGATGATGTTTGTTCTGTGTTCTTTTTTATTTTAACAAAAATGTGAAAATTTGTGTTTTCCTATGGATAATATTGGGTTCCTTTATTCAATTTATTCTTGATGAAGAATGAAGATGTATTGACAATGATGATGGAACCTATGAGTTCAAATGCATCAATAATCCTTGGCTGATACCTATTTAGTTTGTTCTTCAACTGCGCCCTTAACATGTATTTTGTCGTCCCTAATGCTACCATGTCATCCACAAAGCAATTTTGGTTTGTTAGTGCCAATTTTTGTGTCGGATGATGACTATAGAATTTCTTTCTCCATGATCTGAATGCCCTTGAGAATTGTTATTTTATAATACTATAGAATATGGGAAGAGTAAAATCAGAATTAGTTTAGGGCTATAGGCAGCCATATTTAGATGCTTAAGAATCAGTACACCAGCAATGATTACAGATTAACTACAAGATGATTTTGTTAATAAAAACTAATTATGATGATACGTAGAGAGTAATTATACTTATTTTAAAGAGTGATCCTATTACTTCCAAAAGAGTAATCTAATTAATTATAAAGAGTAATCATATTAATTAAAAAGAGCAATCTAATAATTTTATACAATTATTAATAATTTTACAGGTTTCATGCAATTTTAATTATTTGCATAACTTTATTTTCAGAAATAAGTGGTCCAATTATTTCTACATAATGATTTATAACTTTATTTTCAGAAAATTAACGTCTCAAATAAAAGAGTAACTCAATTCATTATAAAAAGTAATTTAATTAATAAAAAAAATAATGTTGTTTGATCAAATAAAAGAGTAATTCAATTCATTATAAAAAGTAATCTAATTAATAAAAAAAAATATTGTTGATCAAACAGAATATAAAGTAAACACATCAACATAAAGGGTAATCTAATTAATAAAAAAAAAGTAATCTTGTTGATAAAAAAGAATAAAAAGTAAACACATAACATAAGAAGTAATCTAAAAGTTTGTTCATAGTAACTCAATTAATTATAAAGAGTAACCTAATTAATTATAAAAAGTATTTAATTATATAAAAGAGTAATCTAAAAAGTTAAATTTGGTGTTTCTAAAAAATTTTGATAAATTAATTAGTAATCACATATTATCATTTCAGTTTCAAGGTCTCGACCCCATCAACTGTTGACTCTATATAAGAAGCCTTTAAGAAGCCTTTTCAGTATTTTATTATCGTCTACTATATCAGTTTAATTGGATCCCCACAATATGATTTTCTTTCAGACCCAGGCACCATCAATTAACGAATCAAACACCCATGACCCAACAACACACACACACATTGTTGGTTGGCATTGTCTCCATCCCACCAAAAAATCACCACTTAATCACACCCTAGCCGCCACAAAATCATACAATTTCTAAACCATGACATTAAGAGAGAGAGAAGGAATAATTTGGTTCCAATTTAAAGCAATTTAATTAGGAGTGTAAAAATAATCCTAACATAGTGATGGTACAATACATGATTCATCAAGTCAAAGCACATATCATCATGTTCCCAGATAAAATGCTGAAAATGAAAACATATGTGGCCTTCTCCTTCAATAAATAATATTTTCTCCAAATCCCTTATTCTCTTAAACCCTATCTTCTCCTCCACCCTTTGCAACATCGGATTCTCCACGGCCACCATCGCCACCAGCATCTCCAGGTGACCCCACTCCTTGAACACGGCCTCCACCGCCACCCTTTTCCCTCAATATTCCGACACCATCACGTACCCCATCTCGATTTTAAATTTTGGCAGAGTTCGATTTATGATTTCAGATTTATCTTCTTTTGATAGACAGAGAGAGACCTCCGCCGCCATCTTAGTAATCCGACTCCACCACGTATCCTAGCTTGGCCAGCATCTGTCAACGGCGATTCTCTGCCAAGTTTCGGGCCCGTTCCACGCCACCAGTAAAGATGAGAGAGAAAGGTGAGAAGTGAGAACCCAGCGTATCGGCGAATGTATGTGGCCAAGAAGGTGAAAGAAAATCTGATTGGATTTTTATCAAAAATAGATTAGGAAAGATGACCCGCAATTGAAAAATACAATATGGGCTTAAAATAAGGATCCGATTCCACACATTAAAAAAAAGGACGGTGGCAAGCTAGTCATTGCCTTTTAATAATTTCACACATTCTTTATCTACATGTTTTAAGTAAAATCTCGACTGATAATAGTACCGCCTTTTTTTTTTAATTATTATTCTAATTTAAATTCAATTCAAAATCTACATTACTTGAGTCCAATAATTACATAAGTCATATTTCATTATTTTATTTTTTGTTCTTATTTGGTTATTAAATTCTCAAACATACTATTCTTTTCTTTATTCTTGAACAAATGTTTAGATAATTAGATTTATATCAATACATGTGGATTCGATATATTGTATATTTGTTATTCTGTTTTGCTACATATATCTATATTTGTATAATACGGCGTAGCTTTGCAATTGTGAGAGTTTATAATTTGTGTGCGAGTGAGACCGTCTCATGTAAAGGCATACGTGAAATAGACAGAAAGTGATAATTTTTATATTGAAAAATAATATTACTAAATTAATGAGAAGTGATAATGATATTTGATGAATAATTTATATTATAAATAAAAAGTGATAACATTTTATAGTGAGAGTGATAATTATTTTAAAAAGTGTAAAATGATCTCATGTGAGACTATTTCAGGCAAGACATACCCATATTATTATTATTATTATTATTATTATTATTATTATTATTATTATTATTATTATTATTATTATTATTGGCGTGGTACATCAACTCTATCAATTTAATTTATTCGATGTGTATTCATAATAATAAAAGTTGATATCTAGTGCATCTGGATGCAAGCATGCACCCATATGTATATACTTTTTTATTCAATATTATACACTATGTTTCTTAATAATTGTATATTTTTTTTGCATTCAATTTTTCATTAAAAAAACTAGCACCCATATGTGTATAACTTTTTATTCAATAGTGTGTACATGTTTCTTAATAATTGTCTACCTTTTTAACACTCAATTTTTCACAAAAAAAACTAACAAAACTTACAGAAAATGCGCTAACAAAGTGTATATATTTTTGTTTATAATTGTATATGTTTTTGTTCATAATTGTATATGTCTCTAAAAGTGGGTGCACCGTATTTTGGGGTGCACCTAGGTGCACGGAGTATTAGCCTAATAATAATTGTGACATTTTTAATATTGTTAGGTCTTGCGTGAGATCGTCGCACGTGAGACTATTTTATACATTTTAAAATAGTTATCATTTTTGCTATAAAATATTATCATTTTCGCTATAAAATGTTTTTTTTTTCATTTTATCAATTGTTCATAAAATAGAATTATCACTTTTCATTAATTGAATATCACATTTTTTTTATTATAGAAGTTATCTCTTTCTATTCGTCTCATGTTTCACACAAGTATTTGTCTTTTAATTAATAATAATAACAATGAATTGAATTGGAAATATGAAAATTAGACGTGTTTCAAATCGTAAAGATACAAAATCCTAAAATAATTAAATGAGTATATTAAATATAATTGAATTGATAGAAAAATAAGTTGGTGAAATTATTTAAGTATGACAAAGACTCGTGTGAGATCATCACAAGTAACCTCTTATCAAATACGAATAAAAAGTGATAACAACATTATTAAAGAAAAAATTCTATTGAAATGGAGAATACAATAAATGAAAGACAGAAAAAGAAACCAGATCTTAAATCTCAAACTAAATTAGACTGATCTTGTGTATCTTATGTGTTGTTGTAGCTGAACAGTCCTCCTTGGAATGCTTCTGCATACATCCCATCTAGATAATCTTGTTGAGTAATGGTTGCGTTTTTGTGTGATTGATTACCCATCTCAAAGACTGGTACGTAGAAATTTTAAAACAATCTAAGTTCAATATTAGAAGATAAAACAAACGACATCATTTGTTTTAGATGGAGGAAGGTTTGTTCCCAGTGATGTTCATCCATTTTTGGTAAATTAGTGGTTGATAAATTTTTAATAACGAAAATTAATTTCGTTAGTAAATAATATGTTTACTAATAGTTTCATTGCTAATTTATATAAGAGTGTATATTGGGTGCACCCAAGTGCAAGGGTGCAACTATATATATATGATTTTTTATTTTATTTTTTATATATGTTATTCTATTTTGTATACGTATTTTGTAATAATTGTATACATTTTTCACACTAAACTTCTCATTAAAAAAATTAGCATCCATATGTGTATAACTTTTTATTCAATTGTTTATATTTATATAAGGGTACACCCTGTCTTAGTGTTATATAGAAAATTGGTGAAAATCAACTGATTTTCTTTCCACATGATTACTTACGTAACCCTTGTCAGTTATTACCCAAAATTATAACTGGCTATTACCGGAGTACTATATACCATTTTCTTTATTAATTAACACATCATCCACGTCTTTATGCCTTGGCTAAGGCCGTGGACCAATTTTCACGCTATACTAATTATCAAATCAATATTCATTTATATTTCCTTGCACGAATATTATTAAATTTTTTTAAATATTAATATTAGAGTATTTCAGGTAATTATTCACTACACTTGTATAATTATTTAACAAAATTTATTAAAGATGTAATTTATTTTCTTTTAAAATTCTAAAACATTGTCATTTTTATTTATATTATAAATTGTTAATAAAATAAGAGTTGATTTATTGTGTTCCTAATTACACAAAGTGTATAAGGATACAACATTTTGTTTTAAAGAGTATTATACACTTTAATTAATAAGGGTATAATATTTTGTTTTAAGAAATATACACTTTCATTAATTTTTTTTTCAAGAAATAAAGGGCAAACGTCCTTATTCTAAAAGATATATCATTTAATATTAAATGATATCTGGGCGCACGGTGTCCCGAGGCACACAAGTTTTACCATAAAATAATTCACTATATCATTATTACTTTTTCATCAATTGAGTGTTATTTTAATTAAAATGTAATCACTTTTTATACATCTCATTTTAATAATTCTGTGAGACGATCTCATATTAATTTTTTGCTTTTCTTTTTTCATTCGTCTCAAATTCACATACCTAAACAAAAATATCACAATCATAAATCCACTTTAATTTTAAAATTGTCATCATTTTTTATTTAGATTATTTTATTTATTTATTTATTATTTAAAAATATCACCTATTTAAAAATGTTAAAATAATAATAATAATAATAATAATAATAATAACTTTCATAAATAAAAGTTAGTGCATAGATACATTCGGGATGAAGAGTACAGAAAGTAATGGCAAATTATCTTTTGCACCCGAATTCTGGACACTAATATTATTCTTTAGCATATGAAAAATTATATTTTAAATAATGAATTATTATTCTTTCGATTGTAACTAAATTTTGATATATTGTGATTTTTTTTTACATTTTACTTTAAATAATTAATATTTTTCATTTATAAAAAAAATAATCTACTATATTATAATGAGTAATTTTTTATGTATTGAAGAACAATTTCATTAAAAAAAAGGTAGGTCTTGAGTGAGACCGTTTCACGTGAGACCATTTTTCACTTTTTAAAATAGTTATCACTTTCGCTATAAAATGTTATCACTTTTTATTTATACTATAAATTGTTCATAAAAGAATATTATCACTTTTCATTAATTTATTATCACTTTCCTTCATAAAAATTATCACTTTCTGGCCGTCTCACATAAGGGCTTACGTGAGATTGTCTCACACAAGTCTTTACAAAAAAAATGCTATAATTTCAATTTTGACAAGCTTTAAGATAAATTATTTGACTTAATAAATAATAACAATTTTTGAAATTAAAATTTATTTTTATATAATAAAAATATTATTTTAAAATTTAAAAGCAAAAATTAGTGTGTATCCTTATATTTGACACACCATTTTATTTTAAAAGAATCTGTTGGTTAACAAAATAATTTATTTAGATTAATATAATTTTTTCGACTTTTTTTATTTATATTTTTTGTATTCATATTATGAATTTTAGAGTTCAAGTATAGTGTTTGATGCAGTTGAACAATCTCAATCTTAAATTAAATTTTAATCTATACTATTATATTAAATAAAATAATTAAAAATTTAAAGATAATTACCCACTATATTTTAATTTAAAATTATCAATCTTATGTATAAGATTCACACTTCAAAATCACCCTGAAATTATTTCATAAAACAATTTGATGCAAGACTTCTTGAATTTAAAATATTTTTTTATTAAAAGATTGATCAAAGACAAAGATTTAAATAGGTAATTAATATAAAAATAATAATTAAAGAATTGCAGGGTAAAAGGCAACGGCAAAATTTAAATAGCTACTTAATATAAAAATAATAATTAAATGATTGCAGGGCAAAGGGCAACGGGCTTGTGCAGGTATTCTGCGGTTAATTATTAAATTGATCCAATGGTCATTTAATTTTTTTTTTTTGATATCTAAGGGTTGTAATAAGATTGGGTTATATATGACCTGATCACACAAGAATCTGTGTATGTTTATATAATTGGATTAAAAGTCTCCAAATTAGTTGAGTACTACTTTCATATATTTATTTATTTATATTCTCAAAAGTTATTAAGTATTTGTGTATGTTCTCAAAAGTTATTAAGTAAAAAAAAATATTATTGTTAAATTCAATATATAAAATACAGACTAAGGAGATAATTATGAATTGTCAAACATAATAACTTCAACTAATTAGCCTGTCTAAAACTGGGTGGGTTAGTAAACCTTTTTTTTTTTTTTTTTTTGAATTTGAATCCTGTCATTAATATGCACCTGAGCTGTATACATCATTATTATCTTTAGAAAGCCTTATTTATTTCTTTTAATTTATTTAAAGGATGGTTTCAATATTACTTATATATAGCCATCAATCGTAATGAAAATGATTCAAGTAGACAGTTTTTTTTAAGTTAAAAAGATGTTGAGCTTTCTAACAATGTTTTAGAAAATATTATATTCTCGGATAAATTCCTTGAATAATGAATGTTGAGTAAAACATTATATTAAGGAGTCTCTACACTTTTGGTTCAATTGGGGTGGGTTCTCAGATCAGTAATTCTCAAATTATGACAAAATATATGAGATTTAAAGACCTGCAAATGGCCCAAAAATAATTAATCTAGTCCTATAAATTTTGTTGGGCTTTTGGGCCCTATTACATTAGGCCTTGGGCTTATTCATATTTGGGCCTGCCCATTTCTCCTCTGTGCTCAAGGTCTATTGGTGTCTTGTTCACTATTTTTATTCCTCTCCCTTTTTTCTACTCTCTTCCTTTTACAGATATGTGGGACTACTTTTCCTTTAGAGCTCGTTTGTTAGTGGGTATAAGATATAAAATAATTGTATATAATGAAATTTGTTTGAATTATAATTAATTGTATTATTATTTGGTATTATGGAAAAATGAAATTGTTGATAACTAGGTAGTTATTTTATATTTTTTATTGAGTATTAACAAATGAAATAATAAGTAAAATGACATATTCATCCCTTCTTCTTCATATTATTATTATTATTATTATTGAGAAAAGGTATAATGGTAAACTTGTATATAATACCTAAGTATTAAGTGTTGGTATTGTGTATCCCACCTCAAGTGGGGGATACTCAATACCATAGAAAATGTATTGTTAATATTGAGTCAAAATAGTACCGGGTCATAGGTAGTATGAATAAATCGAGACAAACCTGGTATTACGAGGGATACTGCGGCAATACCACCCTAATACTAGGTAGCAAACGACCCCTTCGTCTATATTTATTTGCGGCTTGGGAAATCGATTGCTGCTTTTCAAAACTCACATCCATTTTATGAATGATTTGGTGATACACCAGGTACACCGACGTATATAGAGTTTTAGTTTATAGATTGGTTTTTTAGGATATATAATTATTTTTATTTTTTAAATTTTTGGAAAATAAAATTATTTGTCCCCTAACGTAGCCTAGTTTTGAAATTGATCCATACATTTTTCTCTTTTAGTATTTATCTCATTAAATATTTAAAATTAGACATTTTTGTCCTTTGACCAGCTGGTGCAGGTAAACCAACTGGTGATACATAGGTGTATTTCATTTTTGATTTTTTAAAAGATTATTAAGATGTGGCATATGACTAAGATTACATGTTTAAATTTTGGTTCTCCAACATATCATATTTATGAAATTGGCCCTTTTTTTTGTCTTTTAAATTCAGTCCATCAAGTTTGTGAAATTCGACATTTTTCGTTTTTTAATTGACTAGATCGTGTAAACCTGTAGTTATGCTTACATGGTTTTTATTTTTATTTTAAATTATATTAAGTCATACGTGACATTTGATGTATTCCACTTCTCATACTCAATCATTTTCAATCATTCATTACTAAGAAAATCTAAGAATTAATTTCTTCAATCTCGGAAATAATGCCCACGAATTCTTTATACACCCCTAAACATAAAATCTGGACTAACCTAGTTAAAAAATCTAAATTATTTGGCTTCAAAGCAAATTCACGAATTTCGTCACCTCCTCCCAAAACTAATCTTTCTCTCTCGCTCTCCCTCCCTCCTTCCCTTCAATCTTTTCTCCCCACACTAATGCCACCATCATCACACGCACTTCAATAAAAAGGAACATCTCGCCAAATTAAATATTTTTCCTAATATGAGTATTTAGATCTCCTTCCTCATATCATCAATCCATAACGCGTGTGATCCTTCAAAGTTTTTGTTATAGAGCATCTCGAGAACGAGAAGTTTCACTATAAGAAAATTGCCGAATTTCAATGGCGAAAAATCGTTGGAATATGCAAAAATACCGTTGAATTTATGATTCCAACAGATATTCCAACGACTTTTTCCGTTGGAAAAGTGACCGTGGGAATGTCATTTTTTCAACATGTCCAATGGTTTCAAAAATCCAATGGTGAATCAAACGATATTTTTTTGGAGATTTTTTTGTTAGAATTTATTTTTATCTAAAAATGATTCAAAAAATTTTCCAACGGAATTTTCTTTTGGAATTACAGTTGGAATAAATTCCAATGATCTTCGAACTCCATAGGAATTTTTTCTTTTGGAATTACAGTTGGAATAAATTCCAATGATCTTCGAACTCCATAGGAATTTTTCTTACAGTTGGAATAAATTCCAATGATCTTCGAACTCCATAGGAATTTTTTCTTTTGGAATTACAGTTGGAATAAATTCCAATGATCTTCGAACTCCATAGGAATTTTTCAAAAAAAAAATTGTTTAGGATTTGAACCTTCGAACCTCTTACGTATATCACCTTATCATTTACCAACTTAACTAATATATAATTTATGTTATAAATTGACATTTAAATTTATTGAAATCTTTTTATTTTTTATGGAATTTTCATTTGAATTTTTCAACGGCTTAACTTTAATTAGAATTTCTATTGGAAATTTTCAATGCTTTATCAAGCTATTGGAAATATCATTGGAATTTTCCAACAGTTTAAATTTATATAGGAATTTTCGTCAGAACTTTCCAACAATTTTGGATTTTATAGGAATTTTTGTTGGAAATTTCCAATAATTTATCAAACTATTGGAATTAGCATTGGAAATTTCCAACGGTTTAAATTTCCATAGGAATTTTCGCTGGAATTTTCCAATGGTTTAAAGTTTCATTAGAAAATCTGTTGGAACTCTAAAATTTCCAACGAATTTGCTTTTCGTTGGAATTTTTCTGTTGGAATTTGACAGTTTTCTTGTAGTATTTTAAATGTCTCTTTTAGAGCCCATTCGCCGACCAGAAGATATTGCGGTCATTGTGTTCAATGATGGCGGAGGCAATGGGTCTTGATTGGTAAAGACAGAATCCTAAGCGCGAACCAACTCTCTGAATATTGAAGGAATGAGACCACCATGTAGATTCTATTGCTGAGACAAAGCTCATAAAAGAGGACGTATTTATAAGCGAGTAGGGTGAAATGGTGGGGTAGATTGAGGTAAAAAAAAATAGCAAAAATCCTAAAATTAGAATGCTATATAGCCACCGATAGAAGTGAAGACTGCTGCATTAGATTTCTAAAAATTAAAAAATTTTAGAAAACAAGAGCGACTAAGGCAAGCTTCTGGTTCATAGGTTACGCACCTTAAATAAACTATGAATGTATAGATTGTTTTTCGATCTGTAAATTTTGGGATCTATGTTTTCCTTTTTTCAATTTGGATCTTGTGTGAGGGTATATGGTTAATGATATTTTTTATGACAAAATTTCATTTAAGTCAAATATCACATCTCATGTTACATATTAGATTAAAATTAGAAAATATAAAATGAAAATCGTGTACATATAACCGACTAGTTTACTCACACAATATGGTCAAATGACGAAATTATTGAATTTTACAAATTTGATCGACTAACTTCAAAAGGCGAAAAAAAATGTATGAATCGATTTCAGAAATAGGATAAGTTAGTGAACCAAAAATTTTAACATGTTAGTTGAGTCATATGCCATGTCATTGTAATTTAGGAAAAAAGAAAAGAAAAATAAAATCCAGGTATGCATGACCGGCTGGTTTACCTGCACCAGCCGATAAAATGATGAAAATGCTAACTTATCATAAATTTAATAGATTAATTTCAAAAAGTGAAAAACGTGTGAACCAATTTTAAAATTAGGGTAAGTTATGAGACAAAAAAAGTTTTTTCCACTAAATTTTTAATTGTTTTATTCGATTAAAGGTGATTATTAAATAATTTTTTATTTAATGGTCTCTATTAACTTAGATGCATCAGCACTACAAGTAAGCCCTAACTTGACTCTTATTTTAAATGGCACCTTTATATATTTTTTTCAAAATTATAATTTTATAATTCACTAGTTTCTCAAATATTCTATCTCGTTAATATTATTAAATTAGATGTGAAATTATAATATATATCGTATAAAAAATTCAAAACAAATACTATAATATTCAAAATACACATAAATCTCAAACAAACATCTTTAGAATTTCTTTCCTTCATCCATGTTTTATTGTCGTGTTCAGTTTTTACTTTTATTTTATTAAAGGGCGCTCGTCATCTTCGCAATGATTGTAACGGTAGATTATTTATAACTTATTTATGGAGATACATATCCGTTTAAATTTTTAAAAAAATGCTAAATTATCCTTAAAATAAATAAGTCAAAAGGTTATTTTTATTAGTAATATTTATTTATGTAAATAATAAATGTGAATTTAAGATTAAGATCAAAAGAATAATATAGTGGACTTAAATTTAAATTATTATTCCCACACCAGTGTAAATTTAATTATTATTGTTTAGTTGATAAGGATATTTTTGTTTTTCTTTGAAGTTGAGAAAAAGATCTCAAATATAAAATATTCGGATCAATGTTAAAATTTTTTGGGTGTAATATCTCATAGAGCACTGATCATTTTTTTTTTTAAATAAAGGTTCTCCGTCCGTCCCAAACACATTATTAACCATTTAAAAATAGCAAAAATCACTTAACTCAATGATTTAATAGTACACTTTAATTTTAAAATAAAGATAAATTCTCTTGTGAGACGTTATATATGTGAGACGATTTGTGAGACGTGTTAAAGTATGCCTATTATATACTCCTTCCGTCCTAGGTAATGAGGGTCTCTGACCCTCTTAGCCTGGGACGGAGGGAGTAGGTAAAGTATGCTTAAGGGTTGTTAAAGTATGTTTTCTAAAATATGATAAATGATGAATTAAAGTATTATTTTATAGTGTTATAATATGATTCATTATTGACATACTTTAACTATAAACTAGTAATGCCCCCGTGCGATGCACAGTTATGGAGGAAAATATAAATATCTTCATTTTAATAAGTGAAATTCAATTGAGGAATAAAATTAAGATTTTTGGATTTAAAATATAATAAATAATGATATATTTATTTTGAATTTTTTATATAGTAGATTTTAAATTTAAGTTAAATGTATTAGAATATATATTAATTTATAGTATAAAAAAAGAGAGATAAGTAGACAATGAATATTAAATAAGGAGATATTATAGAAGTTGAATATGTTGAGGGTTGTAATGCCATTTTTCATTCATTCATACTATAAATCTATATATTTATGTAAAAATTATTTGGCAAATATAGTAGTATGGTAGTAAGTAATGGTAATGAATATTATTTATCTAAAAATTATTTGTAAAAAATTATTTGGTAAATATAGTAGTATGGTAGTAAGGAATGGTAATGAATATTATTTATATAAAATTATTTGGTAAATAATAGGAATGATTATCATATATTAATTAATTTAACATATTTTATTTTAAAATCACTTATATATCTTCCATCTTTTGTACCGTATATCGCATATATTTTATTTTTCATTCACTTTGAAAATCAACACATCTTATTTATTTATTTATTTTAAAAAATATTCATCAACACATTTTGTTTATTTATTTATTTATTTGAAAATTTCAATTTTCATTTTTTTTTCTTCTTGAATATTATACTACTATCATATTGGAATTTATTTAAATCAAATAAGTGATTTTTTTTTTCTCTTTCAATAATATAAATATGTCTTTTCTTCTATATATATTTAAAAAATAATTATTATACATATTTTTTTTAAAAATAAGTCGAATTATCAATTATACCATGTCCACATTACCACGAAATATTCATGAGATAAAAGTCCAAAATTTTTTATTATTTCTAAATATATATCATTGTAAATAATATACTTATGAAATACAAATTTTACATTATATATACTTGTGGATTATATGAACTTAGAAACTCCCTCCACATAATTTTATTTTTTCATATATTAATAAATTAATAACACAATATAAATCTATACACTATATAATTCAAATTCTATATAATTTTATTTTTCATATATTAATAAATTAATATATTTATACTACAAATTATTAATTAAATAATTCATTGTACCATTATCACTTTTCATCAATTTCTGTATTATTTTTCTTTAAAAATGTGATAGTTATCACTTCTTATTCGTCTCACGGAAGCTGTGGCACTGTCTTATACAAATCTTTATCCTTGTAAAAATAAAATAAAAATTTTATATTGGGACAAACAAAATAGCAAAATGTATATATTACCTTGAAGCTGAGGAAGTATAATACTACTAATTATTCCTTCCATCTCATTTCAGATGAGACACTTTTCATTTTAGATTGTCCCAAAAATTTGCATCTACCAAAAAAGCAAAAAAACAAACATAATCACTCATCTTCTTAAATTTTATTTACAAAAAAACCACTCTTACGTAACACACTTTAATTTATCATTTATATATTACAAAAAATATCATTATACACCTAAAAGTTATTATTTTTCTTAATCTTCGTACCGAGATGAGAGCACATCCTTAAATGAGATAAGGAAAATATAGTTTAAACTATTAAAATTTTAGATATAACAAATTAATTATTTAAAATATTAATTTATTATTATTTATTAAAAGCGTCGGTTGTAATGGCGACTCAATTTGATTGACGGGTGAATAGTGGAAGAGGCGCATATAGTACCGGCGCTTCTACTTAAAAAATTAAAACTTCTTCAATTATATTTAATTAAATTAGCACACGAACCTCTCAAGCTTCGTTCGAAGAGTGACTGAAGACAACGAAATCAGCTCGAAAACATTAGTCTGATTCTTACTCTTGTGGTCTTCAATGATGGGGAACACGATGGCCTTGCAGCGATAACAATCCGGTTCGGGTTGTATGGTTACTAAGGTAGTGGATGTATGTTTTGATATCAGGACATTTTGTCTATGTAAGGATCCTTAAATATTTATTAAATTAATTATTAATTGAATTAGAAAAAATAGATTAACTTGTTATCAAAATATTTTTTGTAAATTTTATTATTATATTATTAATATTAAGAAAAATATAAGCACTCACCTCAAATAACAACCTCAAATCATGCATACTACCTAATCAATTTTATTTCATCTATGTTCAGCACGAAAATTCATGTTTTTCCTAGTCCGTTTCTATATGATTATTGTATTATTTTAACATTGTTTGTGGGGTTTATTGTTTAATTTTATACACCCTCCATCCCCTTTAAAGAGGATCTTTTTTCCATTTTGGTCGTCAAACTCAAAGAGTCCCCTTTCCTTTTTTACATACATGGGACCCACACCCACTAATACAATTAAAATATGGGACTCATATTCCCACTAATACAACTACCCACTACACATTAAATAATATACTCCTTAATTCATGTGCCAAAAAGCAAAAGATCCTTCTTAATAAGGGACAGAGTGTCTTTTCTATAACTTTGCTCGTAACTTTGAGATTTTATAGATTTTTAGCATATTTTAGGGTGAAATGGATAAAAATATCATCACAGGAGTTGAGTGTAATAATTTTTGATTTTTTGGTTGATTTCTTTGTATGATAAAAAGTGATAATGTTTCAATAGAAAAGTAATACTCCTATTTGATTGATAAAAAATGATAATAGTGGAATGAACTATTCCTTAAAAAAAATTAGTATAAATAAAAGGCATCAACATTTTTAATAAAAAATATTAACTAATTATAAAAGCGTAAAAAAGTCTCACGATAAAACAGTCTCAATACTGTCCCAATCGTAACATATTGAGTCTTCCACACTAATCCGTCTAAACAATCGACTGTCCCAACGGTCCCAATCGTAACATATTGAGTCTTAAATTAAAAAAAATAAATGCAAATTCGTTATAATATTTGTTATTAGAAGCTATTAATTACCATTAGCTATTATGAAAATGGTGTACCCTACTATTATGAATCAATCAAATGAGCATTTATATTGAAAAGTGAATGCAAGCTCATGCGTTTGTTATTAGAGGGACGGTTACGATGCAATTATAATCATAATTGACGATTTATTTTCCCAATTATAATATTATTTTGAAATTTCTTTTCATAAAAAGCACAAAAATTAAAGTTCCATGATACTGTATTCGGCCCCATGCTTAGCACTGTCAAAATGGGTTGGGCCAACCCGCCCCAACCTGCCTTTACCCACTAATTTCACAACCCAAAATTAACTCGTCCCATAAAAACCCGTTCCACTTCAAACCCATTAGAGTGTGGACTAATTCGCACCGCCCCACCAGCCCAACATCAACCCACTTTTATAAATTAAAATTTAAAAAAGTAGCATACAACTTTAGATTTTAATACGGAGTATTTAAATTATAAAAATATTATTCCTCAACCCTACCCCCTACCTACCCCAACCCACTCCCCCCACCCCCCAAAATTTTTTTATTTTCTTTTAGATTTTAATATTTAAATAATAAAAATATTATCACTCAACCTCAACCCCCACCCACCCTCCTCCAAAATTTTTTTTAATTTTTTTAGAATTTAATATTTAAATAATAAAAGCATTATCACCCAATTTTATCCCTACCCACCTACCCACCACCCCTGATAATTTTTTTTTAATTTTAGATTTTAATATCCCCTAATTTTTTTAATTTTAGATTTTAATATTTAAATAATAAAATAAAATTTGGGGGTGGGTTAGGTAGGGGTTTGGGGGGTAGGGTAGGGGTGGGTAAGGGTAGGATTGAGTGATAATATTTTTATTATTTAAATATTAAAATTTAAAAGAAAATAAAAAAATTTCGGGGGGGAGTGGGTGGGGGTAGGGTTAGGTAATAATATTTTTATAATTTAAATATTAAAATTTAAAAAAAAAAATTTTTTTGGGGTGGGGTGGGGTGAGCTAGGGTTGGGTGATAATATTTTTATTATTTAAATATTTAAATCTAAAATTTTTAAAAAAATTGGGTGGGTGGGTGGGGGTGGGATTGAGTGATAATATTTTTATTATTTAAATATTAAAATCTAAAATAATAATAAAGTAAAAAAACAGGGCGACCCGCAATAACCCAACCCGCGATGGGCCCTATCCGTGGTGATCCAACCCGCAGATGACCCAATCCATTTGGGTCAACCAAAGGACGGATTGTGATGGGTTTTGGGCTGAACCAGCCCAATAACCCAAATTGACAGCTCTACCCATGATCATTAGCAATAGTGCTTACTTTCCAATGATGTAGCTGCTGATCCATCTGATATGAGATATTTCTTATCAACAACAATCATATCCTTTCAAAGGTTGTTATCATTCATACATTGCGATAAAGAATAAGATTGATCATCTTTACTATCATAATCCAAAATTTCAATGTATACAGATTGCTGAATCAGCACTAAATTTCAGCGAAATAAAACTTTCTTTACATGTCTTATTTTGTAACCAAGTAACCAAGTTATTTAATAAACGTATACAGATTGCTGAATCAGCACTAAATTGTTTAAATTATTTGTATCTTAATTTTAGTACAATTCAGAAGAAGAAAAGAATTATCAGAACACTACTATACAGAGTCTAACTCCTTTTGTTATATACTTGTCAGAAATAATGCATCCAAGCCCAAAATGATCATAGAAATGCTATACAACATACCTTGAATTCCACCTTTCAAACCGAATTCATATAAATGTTGTAAAGAATGGAGAATGTCAGCGTAAGCCAATACTCAGTGCAGGGAAAGAAATATTTCCTTGCTTTGGTCTTTATCAATCGAAAAATTGAGAATCATTTCCATGAAATCATAGAAAACAATTCCAAATGAATGAAACTTACTTTAGGTTTCATTGTCCCTGCAAACAAACATGATGAACTATACGAAAGATGATGATATCAAGGATTGAGACAAACCATTCAAATCAGCGCTTTAGGATGTCCCTTGTTTGTGTACATGCCAAAGTGGAAGAATGCAGCAAGATTTGGATTCATAGTTTTTTAAGTAACAGAGTTATGGACGAATACCTTTCATCGTCTTGGTGCCAAACTTGGAAACCCTCTAAAACCAATCGATTGAACACCTGGGCTGGGTGAAATTATAAAATTTTACAATAGGAATAACAGTATTTGTTGAAATGCAGATAGTAAGAAGATCATATCCTTATCTACAAAAGCAAAGCTATCAATTAGAAGACAAAAACAAAATTTTATTACTCCATTTTTCCCCAAGGATCCAACAATTCAATGAGAACTCATTTCAACTAAACAAAATACTGACTGAGGCGAACGTAGACTGCGAGTGGCGAGATGGCATCAACATGGATTGAGATGACAGCGGAGGCAAGAAGAAAACATTTTGATTTGATAATTGGTCGAGGGTTTCGAAATAACAGTCATTTTGATTTCGCCCCCTTTGTTTTCCATTGGATTTCATTTGGATACTGCTAATTATTGTTCTTTAGATCCTTTTACTGCTTATTTCAAACAAAATTGATTGTCAGAGCTAAAACAAATTCAAAAACCAAAATGATGCATTTTTCCTTTTTAATCGATGCTTGATACAATGAATTTTCATTACCTGTTGATAATTTTTCAAGAATCTTATCATTCTTCGTTTAAGTCTTGAAGTAACATAAGGAAATAAAAAAAATCTTATCAAGCAAGGATTTGTCACTGTGACTATAGTAGGATCCTAATTTCTAATCTCTACTGGTGATGCGATCTTTTGTGTTCTCTTAATTGCAGACTCATTTAATCTATTCACCAATTCACCTTTGAGAATATTTTGCTTCTTATTTAATATATTGCTAAACTTTGAATTAATTGGCATGTGTGCTTTGTTCTATCTACTGAGGTGAATCTATTTTCGTGAATTTGTGGATATTAAAACTGCAAATATAGGTAAATATATATTTATTCATATAAATGATTGGTTTTTAATTTTCTGTTGTTAGACAAACAATGTTTAGTTTTGAGTATTGAGAACAAGAAATTTTGTGTGTACATTTTAGGGCTTTAGTTCTGGACGACTGATCAGTACCTATGCTCAAAACATCAATATGTTTTCTTGCATAGAGTGCCAGAAATGAACTAATTATCTTTCTCTATACAAACTTGCATGTCTTTTGTAGTGATAAATCCCTTTTCAGTCTTTGATGCCAGTAGGGGTCTTGACTGTCAATTCTTCGTGTATGCTGCACCAATTAAATAGCTATATAGCAAATTATTTAGCATGTATTCTCCTTTAGCTTCCTCTGGATTACCACCTCGGTTTATGAGGTGGGATTCTTCTCTGCAGGAAAATCCACAGTTAAATTATTGAGAATCTAGTACAAAGCTACACCAGATGTAATTGTTTGGGTTGCAAACAGAAATAATGCATCATGGATTCCACTGGAGTTTTAACTGTTCTCAGGAATGTCACCTTGGTTCTCACCACAACAAAGAGAGTTGAGGTTTGTCTTATGGAATGGTTCAATGTCTAGATTTCTAGTTTCTAAACGTCCAATTTGGAATTTTGAATGGTATCCAACGGGAGTAGGTTGACTTCAGCTTCTTGTCCTTCTGTTAAAACAGTTCACACAAGATTAATCTTGTTTAAATGATTGATATCAACTACACTCATATATTTTGGCTAAGTCCATTTCCTATTGTGAGAAATTTTCCTGGTTCATAGATTCCTTATGTGCAATTTGCTTTTTTTTTTTTTGACATAAGTGCATATTAGGTATGTTCATGGTCTGCATTTTAATAATTAATAGTTGATACATATTTTGCGTCGTGTATTGGAAATTGATGATTGGCCAGTGAGTGCTGCTTTTATAAACATTTTTGTATTCTTTCTTATTATTATTTCCTTAGATTTTATGTATCATCCCAAGTTGACATGTACTTGTAGTATCCCTCTCATCAATTTTAGATTTTCTTTCCCTATCCAGTTCAGAGTATTTTAGTGGTTTTTTGTTATTTATTTTATTTTTATCATCAATTTGACGTGGGAATAGAAGTGTGGCATTACTTTTGCAAAGCTGGAAGTTTGGTAGCGCATCCATTTGGTACCAGTACAATACTTATGTTCAAAATCAACATAATCTTCCATAAAGAACATCTTATGGCTCTATTGTTAATTTTTTAGAGTTATATAAAATGTCTCTATGTTTAGTTTATGGCTTTCTGGAAACTGTCATTTGAAAGTTGATAATTTAATTCAGCTATGTTGTGTATTTGATTTGTTAATTAGACATGTGCTCTTTAAAAGCATATGATATCAAGGTGAATTGCTGAAGGAATAAAAGAAATTTTGAATGCCCTTTGACAGTTTGGATTTTTTTTATTGTTTTTAGTTTTGTGTATTCTTTTATATTTTTGTATTAAATATATTTTTAATAAATCATTTGAGCTCAGTGATTAAACTTATCAGTTATCATAAACTGATTATCATTTATCAAAAGTAAAATTATACGAGTAAAAGTAACAAAATTTGGACTTAATAAATTAAATGATTAAAATAAATGGGTTAAAATGTAACTATAATTTAAGAATTAAAAATAAGATAATCATAAACCAAAGTTAATTGTAATTTATACAACTTAAATAATAAAAATAAATTAACTTACTAATAATTAAAAATTTTAATTATGTTCGTTCATCGATTTTAATTTTATTATTATACAATAGAATAAATTAAAATACAAAATAATTTTAATATATATACTAAAAGTCTTAAACGTGCGTTGCATGTTGCTCGCCAGTTATACTTTGTAATATATTTTAAATGAGTTATACTTTTAAAGTATATGAAATCAAAGTTTAATAATGTAAGGAAATAACAGCTTCATATAAATGAAAAAAAATCTACAATGAAACGATTACTTCTAAAATATTTTTTTGTTTCTAAAATAACCGGCATTACTCTTCCGTTGCTTCCCTTTATTATCTTCTTGAGAGATCCAAACATTGTTTTCTCGTCATATAAATTATCCATGTCAATTTTCTCCAAACATATAGGCTAAAAAAATAATTTACCAATAATTTAATTTCATTATATTATCTCATTACTTAATTCAAAACAATTATCGTAACAATCGAATAAATATGATCTTTCAAAACCAACCATATATTTTTGATTTTTTTCGACATGATCCCTTCATATTTTTAGAAACATTCTATCTAGAAATTTTGATAGATAAATAAACAAATACTAATAATATACATGGACGATCAAGATGTCCTTACATATTGAGTGCAATTTTCAAAGTTTGATTGAATTCACAACTGCAAAATAACATGGAATGAGAAAAGTGGCATACATAACATGCAACCACAATTCCTCTCCCAGCTCTTGCTCCTCCCACCAATGAGATCGTCTTCATATTAGCATTGTTATCTTTAGTCGAAGATGTAACCATAGAAAATATGCATATTTTTTTAAAGAATTTCAACTATTAACTAATAACTATGTACTGTGCAGATAAATAAATAATGAATGTGGGAAACCCAACTATCGACTATGAACTCAAGAGTTTTGCCTTATAATGATTATGAGTTATCGTTTTTAATTCTAAGTAATTGTATTTTTATTTGAATAGCTTTATTTTTATTTTTTTATTATAAATGAATTTTATACATACGTGCACATATAATTCATTATTTTAAGTAATCCACAAATTTTATTTTCACACACTTAACTATTATTTTCACAACACACTTTAATTTTAAAAAAAATAGTCATCTAATCTTAATTTCCACACGACATACTTTACAAATGTTTTATTATTCAAAAATATCAAATAGCCATCAAAAGAAAATAAAAAAGTGATATATATATATATATATATATATATATATATATATATATATATATATATATATATATATATATATATATATATATATATATATATATATATATATATATATATAATTTTTTTTATTTAAAAATTGGGATGTGAATTTGAGTTGGCAATGAATTATTACGATACAATTTTATTTGGATTTTTTCCATCATTTAATTAGAACATAAAATAATAATAATGTATTCGATTATGAAGAGCTATGTATTTAGTAATAATTTTTAAATTTTTGTTTATACAATAAATCATTGAATAACATCAATATAATATTTTGTTTCAAATCACATTAATTAAGACCCGCTTTTATACAATGTTTTGTTGTCTTGAGTGTTATTTAATTGAAGAAGTTGAAAAGACATTGTTTATAATTAATATAAAAATTAATTAGATACATAATATATTCTCTTTTAGTTTTGACTATCATTAATAATTAATTAATACTAATAATTATGAAAATAATAATGGATGGTGAAGTAGGCACATAATGAAATTAAATAGTGAAATTAAATAGGAATATTATAGTTAAAAATGTTTCTTATTCCTTTATCCCTTATGATATATTATGATTAAGATAAAAAATCATGAATGCAAAGAGACATAAAATAATTCAAATAAATTAATAAAGCATATTTAAAATAATTCATTTAATCTCACCTATTACAATTTAATTTGTATAATTAATTTACATACAATCATGTTTATCACCTTATTTAATTAATTTAATTAAATTAATTAAATGTAGCCTTTTAATCTTTTATAGTTATATTATGAAAATATTATCTAACTAAAATTATTTCACATCAATCACACTTTATAATTTATAATATATTAAAACATCATAATAAAATTAAGAATTAAAAGACATACTTAACTATAATATTCTTATTTTAAATTTTATTTACTTATCACATTTAATTTTGTATAATTGATGTTCATTCGAGCATATCTATTCACCTATTACGATAGTCTTTTCGTTCACATATCATTAACTGAATTAATTAAATTGATTTAGAACTTATATTGATTAATAACTCAAGGAGACATTTAATAATTAATTAATTATAAAAAAATAATAATTAAATCAATGGCCTTTTTATTTTAAAATATTATTTTAAATTTTATATTTATGTAAATACAGTTTAATTTTGTATAGTTAATTTTCATCCAACATACATTCTTCAATTAATTAAATGTAGTCTCTTTTTTAATAATAATAATAATAATAATAATAATAATATATTCCATATATCCCAATTTTTTTTATACCATTTAACAATTAACAATATGTATAATAGAACATATAGTGTGGATTTAAATATACAAAAGGCGGCATCAAATGAAAATGACTCATCACAAAATCAAAACTTAGAATGTAGAAAGCTGAAGCCCTCAAATTCAGATGACTCAAATTGAAGATCAACACAAAATATAGTCCAAAAATCTCCGAGTTGTTGCCAAATGACTCATATGAGCTATAGCTAACCATATACACCTTTTTTTGATGGCAGTGTTGGTGCTATTATTGATCACATTTTTTATGACAGGGGCTTGAAATATGGAGGGAGAAAGAAAAGTTGTTAGTTTTCAAAAATTATCATTTATACAAACAAAAGAATGAGACAATTAGAACCCAATTTCCATATCTCTGGCATTAACATTTCCTCAAAACAATCAAATTTACAACCACATACCACCAGTACATCTACTATTTATAACACAAGTAGAAAAGTTGTGAAGTTTGAAGATCACAAATAAACAAAGACATAATTATATTATTAGTATTATATATTATACATAATATATCATTAATTTTTTTTGTATCGGTAAAGAAAGTTTAAAGATGTATAATAAAATTATTGGCATCATTTTAAATTATCATTTAATATATTATTGAATAATAAAATAAATTGTATGAATAGAAAATGAAAAGACATTCTTTATGTTATGCCAACAATTCAGAAGTTAATTAATACAAATATTTATGAAAATGGTAAAGAAGGAAATAAAAAAAATTAGTAGGGATAATATTGAAAAAAAAGTCAAGTACTTTTAATATATTAAGATTAAGATAAGATTAAGATAAGATAAGATATATAATTGATAATTAACAAATGAAATGAGGGTATAAATGTAATATTACATTTTATACTTAATCTTATTACCATCTATCAAACACTTTTAAAATATTAATCTCAATCTTTACACATCCTACCAGACAAACTCATCTTTTTGTATTACCCACTAATATCAACATATATATTACTTATCTCATAATACCACTTTATCTTTAATGAAGGTTTTTGATGGAAAATATAGAGATGAAGTTTAAGTGGAGTGGTTGTTTTGTTTGTTGTAGAAGTAAAATTTTTACTCCATTTATGAAGCAGAGAGGAAAGCTCATGATGTAGAATTGAGTTTATATGATAAAGAAAAACAGCATAGTTAAAACTTAATAAATACACTTCTAAATTTGTTACTGGGAAAATATGGGATGATTTCGTCCTTTTTATAAAGTATATTCATTTATGTTATTATTATACATTGTAATTTATATTATTATTATTATTATTATACATTGTAATTCATTATATTGAGAGAAGATCGATAGAGATTTTTAATGTATATACAAGGACAAAAATATATAAATGAAAGAAGAAAAAAAAAAGTCATATACTTATATTCATCATGATTTTTAATGTATATAGAAGGACAAAATAATATAAATGAAAGAAGGAAAAAAAGTCATATACTTATATTCATCATATATATTTAATGTATATAGAAGAAAAAAAAAAGAGAAAATAAAGAGTCATATACTTATAACATCAGCGACATAAAATAAAATATGAGATGAGGAGATAAGTTTGGAGAAGGAGATTTCGCCCCTTTTATAAAGTATACTTTATTTAAATTATTATTACTATTATATATAAGTAAATATTTAATTGTAATTCATTATATCGACGAAATATCTATAGATATTTTTAATATATATAAAAGGAAATATAAATGAAAGAAAAGAATGAAAAAAAAGTCCTATAATTAGTTATTGACAAAGACTTGTGTGAAACTGTTTCATCTAAGTTTACATGAGATAGATGAAAAATATGAGATGAATGAAAAGTAATAATTTTTATAATAAAAAAGTAATACTGAATTAATAAAAAGTGATATCAATTTCATGAGCAATTTATAGTGTAAATGAAAAGTGATAACATTATATAGCAAAAATAACTATTTTAAAAAGTGTACGTAAGATAATCTCACGCAAGATCTATCGTTATTATTTGAAAACCATTAAAAATAAGTTTTCAAATAATAAAAATTGTACGTATATATATCAAAGATAGAAAATTTGTAATTTGAGGATTACAAATAAATAAATAGTAGTAATTGATTTTGAAGATGAATAAGAAAAATAATATGCATCATATAAATTTAGAAAAAGTAAAGATGGTTTCGAATTCACACAAAAAATATTGATCATTTATAATTAATGGAGTTGTATTGAATAATATATTTTTTAAAATTATAGGAGTATCATCTAAAATTAAGTTCATGCTATTTGAATTTCTAAAATAATACAAAGTTCAAATTTATGTGAGATGGTTGGGAATACGTGTTAAAATATATTTATTATATATATTAAGTATGTTTAATGATTGTTAAAATAATATTTCTAAAGTATATTGGATTATACATTAAAATATGATTTTAGCATGTTATAATATGATTCATTAGTAACATACTTTAACAACAAATAAATATACTTTATTTATATAAATAAACATATTTTAGTGATGAGTCAAATTATCTCAAAAAAAACGTATCATAATTGATTGAAACATTAATATATTATTTAGATTTAGAAAAATATTTAACTTTTCATTTGGAAATAAAGACCATACTATTACATAATGAATTCCTCCGCTGAATTGATCTCTGAGCAGCAAATCATCTTCAAATTATATAACTCCAAAGTTCTTCTATATGAAATAGAGCAAAGAGAAGAAGGAATTGTTCAACATATCAATCCCAAAGAAATTGTTAAAGTGATGAATTTTGTGGTAGCAAGAAGAATTTTTTTTAGTTTGAAAAATCAAATTCTTCGTGTTGGAGCTAAGCTTCACTGTGTATGCACATTATTTTATTTTATTTTTTTTTAGGTGTGTTTGGGTCTATTCTAACATTAATCAATTGAGAGTATTTTCTTATTAATATGTATATTCATCATGTTAATTTTATTGTTTACATCTTCGTTTAAAATAAATGCTATTTGTATAGTTACTAAATGATTAGTCAAAGGGAAGATAAGCTCTTTTAAGCACGTTCATTAAATTTTTGGACTTAAAAAATTGGTCACGTATATTTTGATATTACATCTCATTTTATAAATAGTTTGATGAATAACATGTAGGCTAAAGACAAAATCTATATCATTAAAAAAAATATTAATCCTAGGAAGAAAGAGATTTTCCGTGTGTGCACAGTGTCACTCATATTAGGCATCAAAATATATGCATGTTGAATAATGAAATTACGAGAATAAGTCATTCCTACTTATGTTAATATTTAAGGATTATAATTTTTTTTTTCAAAATCTATAAGTAAGATATGCATATATGCATGTTGAATAATGAAATTACGAGAATAAGTCATTCCTACTTATGTTAATATTTAAGGATTATAATTTTTTTTTTCAAAATCTAAAGTAAGATATTAGAGTTACATGGGATGCACCCGGGTGCACGAGTGCATCCATATATGTATAAAATTTTATTTTATTTCGTATCCTGGAGTGCATTTGTTGAAATTTTGTTGGAAAAAAAATTGAATGTAATTAGATTTTTTGATTTTAGGTTACAAAATACATAAAAATCTGTTTAAATTTTTTCAAGTTTTGTGGATTTGAATTTATATATATACATGAGTAAAAGGTAACGCATAACAAAGATTAAAAGTGTATTTATAATTTCCTGACATAGTTTTGATCTATCCCATCTAAAAAACAATTCACATTTCCTTTAAAATAATAATAATAATAATAATAATTATTATTATTATTATTGTTATTATTATTATTATTGAAGAGGTAGTAGTATTTTTTTTATTTGTATTACAATAAGTAATATTTTCATGAAAGATGTATTATACTGTTAATGCAACAATATACTATATAACACAGGTTTTTATTTTTATATTGACTTTAATACTGATATTTTTCTTTTCAATATCAATATTTAATAATTGATTGATATTATTAAGTACTTAATTAATAAATTAAAAGCAAGTATGAGAAACAACCTACTCACTATTAATACAAAAACCTACTTTATATTAAAAAATTATACCCTTTAATCTACGTGCAAAATCTTTTATGTTATTTTCGTGAATAAACTTATATACTACAAATTGTATAATTGACATATAATTAGAGAAGAAAAACCCATCGAATAACTAACAAATTTATTAGTATTCCTCTTACAAATTGTAATATAGTATTTGTGAAATATAGATAAAAAAATTAATTGAAATATAATATTTGGTGAATTCACTAAAAGAAAAATAATACTGGGTGTATAAAGGGTTAGAAAATATGAATGGAAGAGGTAAAATTAAGATTAAGAAATAGTGTTTTATAACAAAAATATAATTTTATTTGAATTTTTATGTATATATATATATTTTTTCTTGAAATAAGACTTCTGCAATATACATCCTCATTCCATCCATATTATTCCATCCATTTCACTTGATGATATATAGTTTTTTTTTTAATTTTTATTTGTAATTATGTAAGAAGTATATTTATATTTTTTGGATTAATATTATTGTAATAAATAGTATTTCATATTTATATCAATTTTTATTTTTTATTTTTAATTTATATTGTTATTTTCAAATGTAACTTTTAATTTATACAAACTTTTTTTCACCGTGCACGGGTTATAATTAGTTGTGTAGTAATAAATTAGTGTGGGCAAGCGTGATGCCCAATAAGTAGCAACTGTACACCCATAGTGTAATGTAAACTCTAGCTTTGTTTTCCAGATATTCTGCATTTTTTTTCAATTGACCCATCCCCTCGACGTCTCTCTTTCATTGTGGTAAAACAATAATTTAACTTTCTCTTTCATTGTGGTAAAACAATAATTTAACTTTGCAGTAACATAGATTAACAAAAGGGCATTAAATAAATAGCACTAAAACAAAACTCACACCCTTTGTGAGAGTCCAACCTTTTTGTCCCTCTACACCCAACTAATTGCCACCTGACTCTCTACCACGTGCTTCCCATCGGACCACTCGATCCTCCCAAACTCATTAGTGTTGGATGGCCTCGATGACGTGGCACTAAACATCACAACGTACGATTTCTTCTCGTTCGACTCGCTGAAACTCAAGCTCTCCGGACTCACTGAAATCCTTACCGACTCACTGGTTGAAGATATTGAGACCTTGTACGTTCCCGCGGGCCCCACGTTTGTTAGTGTTCGCGTGTGCTTCACCGCATTGGTACCCCCACCGCTGCCTTCTGCTTGGAATGTGACGGCGAACGAGGGGTAATTTAGGTCATTCACACTGTAGGCTTTTTTATCCGCACATGTGAAGTTTCTCCTTGCTAGGCTATTGATTTGTGTGGCGGTGTAATTTAATGCACACAAGAAATTTAAGTAATCCTCTACGCTCAGATCGTACACCAATCCTGGGTCCAGGGCGGAAACTGGGTCCACGTGTCCCGCCCCGTGATCGAACGGTGTGGATGGCTTCCCTGTCGACACGTCTTGGATCAGTTTTCCATTCTTATAAGCCGTGTAAGCTGTGGTCATCAGCGCCGACTTGATCGCGGCTGGGCTCCAATCTGGATGAGCCGCTTTAAGTAGAGCCGCCAAGCCGCTGACGTGTGGGCACGACATTGATGTGCCCGAGATTATGTTGAAGCCGACGCGCCGGTCGTCCTCGGCTAAGCCGGTGGGCCCCACGGCGCCGGACCAACTGGCTAAGATGTTCACCCCCGGTGCTATCATGTCTGGTTTCAGTATCTCGCCGGTGATGGAGTTTGGTCCTCTAGAGCTGAAAGCGGCCACCACTGGTGACGGCTCG
This sequence comes from Pogostemon cablin, assembly GCA_023678885.1. Classification (NCBI taxonomy): domain Eukaryota; kingdom Viridiplantae; phylum Streptophyta; class Magnoliopsida; order Lamiales; family Lamiaceae; genus Pogostemon; species Pogostemon cablin. The sequence goes on along the minus strand of CM042994.1, from coordinate 7,607,974 downwards.
ATCCCCACCTTCGTCCCCTCAAAGAGGATAGTGGCCGTTGGATTGGAATCTGTGAAGAGATATTCCTTGATCGTCTCGCCTGTTTTCTCCCCCACCGCCGTGGCGGGGAGTAAGTGGGCGTCCGCCACCAGCTCCTCACCGTTGGCGGCGGTGTTTGTCAGAATCATGCCGACGCCTCCGGCAGCTTTCACCACCGACCCTTTTTGGACACGAGGATTAACCCCACGATCACACAACACTATTTTGCCGCGAACCTTCTCCGGAATGAGTGAACCCGTCATGCAGAGATTTCCATTAGTGGCGTTGCTGACATTTCCGGCGTAAACAATGGGGAGCAATTGAGCAGGTAATGAACCCCCTTTGAAAAGGGAAACGCCGGAGAAGTTTTTCCCGTTGCCGAGGCTGGCGAAAGCAGGGAAGTCACGATCTAGGGTTCCGGCGCCGACAGTTGTTATCCACGGCGCCACGTTGGACAAACTGTATGCACTGGGACCCGCATTTCCGGCGGAGCAAGAGACCAAAATGCCCTTCTCCATGGCCGCAAAAGCTCCAATGGCGACGCTATCCCTGAAGTAGTCGGACATCCCACCACCCAGCGACATCGACAACACATTGACATTGTCGTCGATGGCTTTGTCAATCGCTGCTAGTATATCGGAGCTGAAACATCCTCCAACCCAACACACTTTGTACGCGGCGACCCTGGCGCGTGGCGCCATCCCACGCGCCGTTCCAGCGGCGAAACCGAATAAGCTCGCGCCGGAAACGAGAGATCCCACGGCGGTGGACGACGTGTGGGTGCCATGACCATCGTCGTCCCGCGGCGATTTTGATTCCTTCGTCTCGTCAATCGGGCCCATGGTTGCTTCATAGCCCTTCGAGAAATACCTCGCTCCAATCAACTTCCTGTTACAGCTAGATTTAGTGAAATTCGTTCCAATTTCACACCCCCCTTTCCACGAACTGGGAATGGGCCCAAAGCCCTTGTCGTCGAAGCTCGGGCTTTCGGGCCAGACGCCGGTGTCGAGAACCCCAACAATAACTTCACTGACTGAGTCGGATTCTGGAAACATCGCCGCGTTCTGGTCCAGACCCAGGAACGAAGGGGTCCGGGTCGTATGGAGCTCGTATCTCAATTCGGGCAAAACAGAGAGGATCCCGGGTCGGGCTTCCATCGCCCGAGCTTCCTCCGACGTGAGCCTCGTCGAGAATCCATGAACGACATTGCTGTACATGTACAACATCTCCGCCGAGTCGGAGACCGATTTTAGCGACGAGTCGAACCACTGAGTTCGGTCACCGAACTCAGCCGGCATTTCAAATTTCGCCATGTGAACAATATAAGTTGCCTTCTCCGCCATGGCTCCGCCATGGCGTAGCACAAGAATCACCACCGCGAATCCAAACACAATATCTCTAAGCATTGTGAAGATGATTGTGAGGGTGTAAGTGAGTCAAATGTTGGTACTAAATAGCTCAGATTACAGCTGGAAGAACAAATGTAAAACCATGCAGAAAGAGTGAGTGGGGACACCGCTAGTTGTCTGGTTTATATACATAATTGATCTACACGAAAACGATAAAAAACAAAGCTTTGTAAGTAGAGATAGAGAGAGAGTCAATCATATCCATATTTGCTTACAACCAAAAATTAAAAACATAAACAAAAACAAGATAGCATAAAGTGTGTGTAATAGGAATATTAAAAGAATTCACCTTTGTTCACGTGTGTTCATCAGGCTTTATATATCCAGTAGATCTGCTGCTGCAGCACCTTGGTTTAGTTTGTTAGGAGAGTAAATGTAAAAGTGGGGAAATTAAATCTTTTTAGTTTGTTAGGAGAGTAAATGTAAAAGTGGGGAAATTAAATCTTTGGAGTGTGAGAGTGGGTGGTGGGTGGAGGGACGTGAAGGCGTTTTAAACTTCCAACCTCCAACCAACTTCGATACTTTCTTTCCTTTTATTCAATTATTTTTATTATATTTTATTTTTTGGATTCTCTTTTCTTGTGTGATCACTTCACGCTAATTGAGTCCTCAAAGGGAAGTGTGGTTGTTTGTTTTCTTGCAGTGGTGGTGAATGTTAGTTTAAATGGGTAATTGGTAAGAACTATGATACCAAGTAATCTGTTATAACTATGATATCTCATGTACTACCTCCATCTATGTTTGTTTCTTCTTTTCTAAATAAATAAATTTAAAACATTTTTATTTTTTAATTAAAAAATTTATAAAAAATTCACTAATAAAATGGTATAAGTTCTTATTATATGTTTTTATTACTAAAATGTCACCACGTTTCACATCATCCTTCAAACTTTCCACATTAATTTATACCATTACTTTACACTTTATTTATCAATATTAAAAAAATATTAAAATATCACCAAAAGTTTTATTGATATAAAAAAATTCTTAAACAATATAAAACAATAGATATAAAGTAAAACATAAAACAATAGATATAAAGTGTGGTACGAAATGGAAGGAGTATATTTTTAGTAGGGTTAATTGCATTAAAATACACATTCTTTTCTTCTTTTTTCAATTTAATCACGAGCTTTTTTTGTCAAAAAAATACATGACCTTTTATTTTTTCTCAATTTAATCATGAACTTTCGCTTTATCAATTAAATTTATGACCTTTTATGTATTTTTCCAGTTTAATCATAAATTTTTTTAGTCAAGCATACATGATTTTTATATTGTATCATTTTATCAAAATTCTTATGTAATTAAAATCTACTATTAAAATTTTTTTTACGAAACTTTATTAATAATAATTTTTTTAAGAATTAATAAAAAGAATCTACTAAGATAATCAGATTTTACAAAAACATAGCTATATTTTTAGTCCACCTACGGCTAATATTAATTAAAATCTAATATTTTATACATATATTGAAAATAAATCATATAACATAATTTTAATTATGTGTACCAACTTTTACATATATTAAAATATTATTGATTTTTGTTCTTAACGTATATTTAATTATCTATACAAGTATTATATTTTTTTTTAAATTTATCAATTGTCGAATTCTTTAAAAGATAATTAATTAAATTTGAGGCATAGTACATTAATTATTTTGAATTGTTTTACAATTTATTTAATATTTAAAATTCAATCTATCTATAATATTGAGATTATTTAATGTGCATTGATTTTTCATTAGTAAAAGAATTTTGACCAAATGAAAAATTATAAAAGATTATAAGGAAAATTTTATGATTAAATTGAAAAAATAAAAAAAGTCATGTATTTAATTGATAAAAAGAAAATTTGTGATTAAATTGAGGAAAAATAAGGTCATGTATTTTTTTTACAATAAAAAAAGTTCGTGATTAAATTAAAAAAATAGAAAAAAGTTGCGTATTTTAATGCAATTAATCCTTTTTAATACTCACCTAAAAAGAGTTTTTACTTTTTGCTTGTGTATTAAAGAGTATTATTATTTAATTATTTAATGTATAGTGAGTAATTTATTAATGAAGTGTGAACCCCATATTTTAATTATATTAGTGGATTAGTGTATGAACGTCATATATATATATATATATATATATATATATATATATATATATATATATATATATATATATATATATATATATATATATAAAAGAAAATGAGACTTTTTAGGTGAAACACACTAAATGAAAAAAATAACGTTTTTGAAGGGACAGAGAGCATGTGTTTACGGATTTGAATTCTTAAACTAGAATGCATATGAGAATTTGCGTTGATTTAAATGGTCTCAAAACCCATCAATCATTAATAGTTATGATTAATTTAAGCTAGAGGGTTACAAATAATTGAAGATAGAGAGGAGGCAGCTGCCCTAGCAGCTCCCTAATTATAATCACCTAGTGTATGGATGGAGTGATTTCATCAATTTTCAATTGGTTAGTATGATTCCCTAACACATGCTTTTGTTACATTTTTAATGGTACTCATTAAATGATTCACATGTAAGATATCTCTCACTTAATGTATTTAAATTTTAGATTTTTGTCTTTAGAATTTATCTTCTTTGAAATTTATTTTTTCTTCTATTAAGTACTCATAATTATTAATCACGTATTGATATGCAATCGGAAATTATTAATGTTACGATTCTCATTTCATATATCACTGACATAATAATAAGAAGTAAAGAATTAAATGACTTCTAAGAATCTAGTTGTTTCTCCTGTACCTCACTTATTAAATTATGTGATGACTTAGCTTTAAAACTAATTACTCTCTCCGTCCCATAGAAGTTGATATAATTTTTTTGGGCACGAAGATTAAGGAGTATAATAATTTAATGTAAAATGGAGTAAATTGAAGTGAGAGAAATAATATTTAATGTGTAGTGGGTAGTTGTATTAGATGTGATATGTTGGGCCCATGAGAATTGATTAATTGTTTTTGTGTGGGTCCCATGATTTAAAAAGGAAATGTGTCAACTTTAGTGGGACAAACCAAAAAGGAAAGTGTGTCAACTTTTGGACGGAGGGAGTAGATTTTAGTCACCCATTTGTTTCAGGAAAGAGATTATATTATAATTATTTATTTTTTTATATTTAAAATTTTAATTTTACGTTAATAGTGATATACTCTCTCCATCCCAGATAACGAGAGTCAAAGACATTATGTTTAACATACTCCATCCGTCTCACCCAAATAGTCTTTTTTTTTCATTTTGGGTGTCTCACCCAAAGAGTCAATTTTCTTTTTTTTACACACATGAGATTCACACCCACCCACTAATACAATTAAAATATATGACTCACACTCTCACTAATACAACTACCTAATATACATTAAAAAATAATACTCCTTAATTTACGTGCCAAAAAATAAAAATTACCCTTAATGTGTGACGAAGGAAGTAAAGTTTATGACCCTCGTTACCTGTGACGGAGGGAGTATACAATTATTTGAATGGAGGAATACTTTATTTGAAAGAAGAGGAGTTATTTGGGATGTAACCCAACTAACCCATGTTTTGACATGTTTGAATCTTTTTTATTGAGAAACAATTGAATTTAATCTCGACTGAGCACGTCATAATATTATTTATAAATATTAAATAATAGAACAAGCCAACCATAAATAATAATAATAATAATATATAAAAATGATAAATATAAACATTTAGATATTCACTTAAATTAATATCATATTTCCGTGTTAGACAAAGGCTTGTGTGAGACTGTCTAAGAGCTTACGTGAGACGATTAGAAAGTGATAACTTATTTGAAGAAAAATGATAATAAATTAATGAAATTCTTTCATGAATAATAATTTATAGTATAAATAAAAAGTGATAACATTTTATAGCGAAAGTGATAACAATTTATAGCGAAAGTGATAACTATTTTAAAATTGAAAAATGGTTTCACGCAAGACCTACTATGTGTTAATATAAAATATTTAATTATGAACAATAATAAATTAATAAAATATTACTAATTGAATTTTTTAAGCAAACATGCTAAACGAATACTCCCTCTGTCCCGCCTAAAGAGATGCATTTGCCTTTTGCACGTAGATTAAGTAGTATTATTATTTTAAGTAAAATGGGTAGGTGTATTAGAGAGATGTGATGGGTAGTGGTGGACCATTGGTGGACTCTTTTTACTAAAAGAGGAAATATTGTAATTTGAATGAGACGCCCAATATAATAAAATGATGCTATTTCGGTGGAACGAATGGAGTACTGAATAAATTTGTTCATGAGATTTTAATAAACGACCTACCCAATAATCAAGTTTTGTTTGTTTATAAAACGTGTTTAAATATGAACACTAAATTTGTTTAAAAGTTAAATCAAAAGAGCAAGGATTCACGTGAAGTAAGCAAATGATAAAGAATTAAATGTGATAAAAGTGGAGTAACACATATTGTTGTCGTTATTAGTGTTTGGAATTAGCAAACACATTGAAATTAGGGATTTAGGAATCGCATTCTTAAAGTCTTTCTATTGCCGAACTGCCTGTCCCTATCACCACCCTAATCTACCACCGCCATATCTACTCTCACTTCCATTATTGGATTTAATCATCCACTTCTTTTTAATTATAAGTAAACAACATCCATTTAAACATTGAACTGAAATTACACGTTAAACAGGAAGTCATTTCAATAATTCAATCTCGGAGGTGGGGGCGATAGAGCCCCTAACGATGGAGCACACCATTTAAACAACATTCATTTTATCAATTAAATGTTGTTATATTACTAGCTTCATCAAACAAAATAAAAATTCTAATTTTAAATATTATAAAAAAGTTAAAATAAAATTTCTTTACATTTATTTATTTATAAAAATATTACTCCTAAATGAACCAAGCTAAATTGAATAACATTGGGCTCGAGCTTGAGGCGAAATTTAATTTTTAAGTTCGAGCTCAATTCCTGTGTGAATTATATACTTCCTTTGTCCCCTTTGAAGAGTTCATTTTCCCATTTTGGGCGTTCCACCCAAAGAATCCTCTTTTATTTTTTAAACATATGACCCACATACACCCACTAATACAATTAAAATATGAGGTTCATACAACTACTCACTACACTTTAAATAATAATACTCTTTAATTCACGGAAAAAGCAAAAGTGCCCCTTTGTATGGGACGAAGGGGGTAGTTCGCAACCTTGACTCTAATTTTTTTTCTAAATAAATAAAGTCAAACTTGAGCTTGAGCTTGAGTTTAGGCCCATTAAAATGGCTTTTTTAACCTTTTATTTTAATTATAATTTCACCGTGAAACTATTTCCCACAAGTTTGGTCAAAAAATAATATAGCATCTTCAAATAATACGCAATATTAAAAAGATTATATACTCCTCCCGTCCGCTTTAAAGAGTCTATTTTTTTCATTTTGGGTGTCATCCTAAAGATTCTCATTTCCTTTTTTACACACGTGAGACTCACTCACATACAATAATACAATTAAAATATGGGGCTCACACACCTACTAATACAAGTACCTACTACACATTAAATAATACTCTGTCTCATATTAATGGTTACATATTTTCAATTTGGGCATCATTTCCTAATGATTACATTACCCTTTTTCGTATATGAGACACACCTACAATACTAATACAACTACTCACTATATATTAAAATATTATTTCTCTCACCTCAATACACATTAAAATACTATATTTTTAATTAATATGTAAAAAACAAATATAATTATTAAGACGAAATGAAAGGAGTAATCTTAATCCAGTAAAAAAGCACAAGGATATTTTGCAACCAAATAGAGGGAGTATTTAAACATATATATACTACTGTATAATTGTAATACTTTTTCTTTTAATTTTAGGATTAATTCCTAAAAGATTTATGGGGTTTTCAAATTTATCATCACAATCTTTTATTTTTCAATACATAATCTAGTCAATTCAACATGCGATCTATTTAATATTTTTAATTTTATTGTTATTTTTATTTTTGCAATTTGATATTCCACTTAGAGTTGATATTAGGTGTACTTCGTGCAAGGGTGCACTCATATGTGTATAACATTTTATTCTACTATTTTGTATACGAGTATTCTATTTTGTATACGTGTATTTTAATAATTATATACTTTTTTCACACTAAGTTTTTCATTAAAAAAACTAGCATCTATGTGTATAACTTTTTATTCAATAATGTATACATATTTTTTTAATAATTGTATATTTTATTACACTCAATTTTTTATTAAAAAACTAATAATTAAATTGTATACTTTTTTTCATAATTGTATAATGTTTTTGTTTATATTTATATACGTTTTTGAAAGTTGGTGCATCCTAGCTATCTTAGAAAATAGAATTGTGCACTTATTAATGAGTGGGTTTAATACACCATTCTTTTTCTAAATTTAAATTCAAATTGATTATTTATTCTTTCCTCGCTATAAATCCATATTTTCAGTGAATAATTTTATAATAATGTTTGTACTAATTATTTAATGAAATGATATGTTAATTATTCAAAAACGAGAGGCCGAAGCCAGTGTCACAAATACATATAATTAATACTCCACAGACGGAACAACTAAAGGAAAGCACACCTATCTAAAAAGCAAATGCTCAAATCTAATTACATGCATAATAATGGAATTAGTCAAGCCATCAGTAGAAGGACGAGCGCCCTGGAAGAGCGCTTCGTTCCGAGCCTTCCATATGAAGAAGACGCTTCCGTAGAGAGCAAGCGTCCACCTCCTCCTTTCACGAACATGCACACGCCGGTCCTTGCTGAGCCACTTGAAGTCGGCCTTCAAAGTGGTGATCTGTCTCCTCCACTCCACTTCGTGTCTAACTCGGTTCCATACATGCTTCGTGAACGGACACTCGAAGAAGAGATGGTCTCTCGATTCCGGAGTTCCCACGCATAGCACTTGGTGGAGAAAGTGGGTCAAGCCCTTTCTTCCGCATAAAAAAAATACTTACTTAAGATATTTTAATTATTTTTATTTTGTTTAAAATTTTGGCAGCCATAGTAAAACTCTCAGCTGTAATTAAACTATTACTCCTATATAAATGAAAAAAAATTAATATTGATTCATAAATAATAGGAAAAAAATCATACAAAATAAGAGTTTTTAAATATATTTTAATAATAATAACAATAATAAATTGAATTGAAGTAAAATTAAATTAATTTGTAAATTGAAGAATCAGACTATGAAAGCTTGAAGGAATTACACCACTTTTGAGAAAATTACGAAGTTGTTAAAGAGATTCGGGAGAAAGGCCTCCAACATGGAAAAGGAAATGAGAGACGCGGTGGGAGGGCTGTAAGATTAGGGTGGATCAAAATTTCCCATCATATGTGACCAATTTTAATTATCCGACCCAAGGTATATTAACATCATAGGTTAAGTAGTAGTCTTACGTTCCCATCGAAAGATCTCCATTTTATTATATATTAAGTAGTAGTCTTTCTATCCCATTGAAATATCTCTATTTTATTATATTAGGTGTCTCATTCAAACGACTCGCTTTCTCTTTTTAGTAAAACGGCCTCTCATATGACTCACAACTCACTATTAATATAATTATCCACTACACATAAAATAATATCCAAGGGAGTGAGTACTATAAAAAAAGAACTACTCCCTTTGTCGTATGTATTTTTTGTGCGCGGACATTAATAAAAATTATTTTAACGTATAACGACATATGAAATTATTGAAATGTGCATAAAAATAATTATTTTAGATAATTTAATAATAAAAAAAGTGTGTACAGTACCAATGGGCATATTATTGAGATTTTTTTAAAAAAAATTATTTTAAAGAAACATATGTATGCATAGAAATGGATAAAAAAAGAAAATGTAAAATACAGGTATTTCATACATGTCAAAATTACAAAATTCTTTTTTTTAATCACATTTTTTCTTGATCTTTTGAAAGTCCACACATTTCGGGGTAAGAAAGTTCATCCATTTCCATTAATCGAATCAAATTCTAATTCCATATTTTCACTCTAGAAATGACGACATTAACCAATTTGGCGCCCCATCAATGATATGTGATGAACGGCAATCCTTCTTATACCTATGAGCAAGAGTATTTCTCGGAGTTTTGTGAAGTTGGTTCTCATCTTCTTCTGAATCAACACTCGATGTTGTAGGCGATGTGATCACATTCGGCTCAATATTGTTCACTGGTTCTGCAGTTTCAACCAAGTCAGAGATATCAGCTTCCACCTTTTTACCTGCAATATTAGATGAATCATCAAATACAACATTGACAGATTCTTGAATAGTTCTGGATATATGATCAAAGAATCTGTAAGCTTTGTTATTCTTAGAATATTCTAAGAAAAGACCTTTATCACTCTTAGAATCAAGCTTTGAAAGATACTCTATCATTCAAAATATAACATATGCAACAGAACACATGAAAGTATTTCAGGTTTGGTTTCCTCTTATACAGCAGCTCATAAGAAGTAATAGAATAACCTGGTCTAAAGAGAATCCTATTAGACACATGACATGTAGTATTCAATGCTTCAACCTAAAATCTTTTAGACAAATTCATTGAAGTAAGCACGACTCTAGCCATTTCTTGCAAAATTATATTATTTCTTTCTACAATCCCATTTTGTTGTAATGTTTTAGGAGAGGAAAACTATTGCATAATGCCTTTCTTTTCACAAAAATCAGCAAACATGTTGTTTATAAATTCTCTACCATGATCAGTTCTAATCCTACACACTCTAAGATTAAATGCATTTTTGAACCTTTTGAAAAGAACTTTGAATACATTGAAAGTATCAGATTTTTCTCTAATGAGTTCTATCCATGAAAACCTAGAAAAATCATCAATAACAACCAAGGAGTACCTCTTACCACCAAAACTTTCAGTCTCTATAGGACCCATAAGATCCATGTGAAGCAATTCAAAACACCTTGAAGATGTGCACATAGATGTGATTTTGAGCGAGGATCTTAACTGCTTACCTTTTTGGCATGAACCACATACAAGTGGATCTCTGAAATTGAGTTTAGGTAATCCTTTAACAGCCTCCAACTAAACCAATTTCTGTAATTTACATGACCAAGTTTTTTATGTCAAAGAACACCATCATGTTGTGTGATGTTGCAGTAAGTGTTGTTACCAATCTATTAACAATTATCAGCAGATCGATTACCAACCATCACACAATCATCAGTATTATTTAGCACAAAACATGAATTATTCTCAAAATTCACATGCAAATTATCAATCAGATTGACTTATGCTTATCAAATTAGCACGCAGACCTTCAACATGAAACACATTCTTCAGTTTTGGAAAACCTCTAACATTTAAAGTTCCTTTACCAACAATGTTATCCTTAGAACCACCACCATAAGTAACTTTACTACCATCAAAAGTTTCATAATCTTTTCAGTATTCAACATTTCCAGTCATATATCTAAAACAACCACTATCAAAATACCATAAATCAAGTACACATACTTGTAAAGAAGTAAAAACAACATTACAAAATACTTTTGGTTTTTTGACCCACGCAGATCTAGGTGTGTGTGAATATTTATATGGCAACACTCCAGGCAACGCTTTTCTAGAGAGTAGATTATCTTTCAGTTTAAATAATAAGGTCAAATATGTCTAGGAAATGAACAATAATGACAAATAAAAGTTATTCTGGCTCTTTATTTAGGAATTGTTTTAGAAAAAATTTTGAATCAGATTTCATAAACTTAACTGATTTTTTAAAACTAAAAGGCATGCAATCTTCAGTAAATCTAAGACCAAACTTATTAATTTTTTCAATAGATAAGGCTTCATTAAAAATAGATGTACCTTTTACTGTACTTTTTGAAGATTAACGTGGAAGCAGCTAACTGACCTTGGAGTCTAGAGATCTCAGCATCCTTTGTGGTAAGATTTACCTCAAGTCTTACTATGGTCTTAATCAATCCATCATTCTCTGGGTTGACAGCTTTCAGTTCTTTCAGAAGTTCAAAAATCTTCATATTTAGAGGCTCTAGCGAAGTACCTACTCTAGAAAAGAAAGCATTAGTACATTTCACATCAAAATCAGACGTAGACATAAACCTGAACGATGTTGTTTCCGATGTTGGCACGCCAGACTCAACATCTGAGTCACTCTCAGAGAAATATTACTTCACACATTCAGATAAGAATGCGAGTTCTTCTTCATTTGCGTCTGGATCTCCTTCAGAATCATCATCACTTAAAGAAACATTAAAGTTCATATTTTCCCTCAGTAGAGTGTTAGCACATTCATTTGCATAATGACCAAAACCAGTACATTCATCACAAATGATCTTTTTTCTAAATTCAGGATCATACTTAAATTTTCTTCTTTGAATGGGTTTACGAACTGGAGTATGAGGGGAATTTTCTACCTTAGGCTGAATGATTGTTTTAGACTTAAATTTTCTTCTTTTGTCTAAGATAAAACTTAAATTTCTTAGCAAATAAAGCAATACTGTCTGTGTCATCAGGAATGTTATCAACTTTTTCTTCAACTTATTTTATTTCAGTTATGGTCGACCTCTTACCAGAACTAGAACTAGAACAAGAACTAGGTTCTCCTTTAAAAATAACAATACATTTTCTATCATATGCATAATCTTGTTGAGACAAGTCCATTTTATAAGTTTTCAAGATACTTATCAGTTCATTTTGACTCAACAAATCAGTGTTCCTAGATTCTTTTATAGCACATATTTTACCATTAAATCTCCTAGGAAGCATACGCAGAGTTTTGTTTACTAACCTAACATTGGAGATCGGGTCTTCAAGTGACTACAACTCATTCACCATCTCGTAGAGTCGCTCATTGTATGATGAGATTGTCTCATCTTTCTTCATCCTCAAGCTCTCGAATTGCGCATTCAACATCCTCGCTTTTTTCCTTTTGACACTCCAGATCCTTCGCAATGCTCTTGAAGCCTTTCCCAAGCCTTTTTTGCAGAGATACAATTCTGAATCAAGTTGAACATCACTGTATCAATCGATACGTTGATTGCATTGAATGCTTTGTAGTTTAGCATTGACTGGTTGTCTCCTTAGTAGTCCATTCAAGCTCACTCTTGATGATTTGATCTTCATCTTTGTCTTGAACTGTGGGGGTGTCCAGCCTGCCAGAATGGTCTTCTAAGCATGTTTATCTAGGGACTTGATGCAACTCCTCATCCGGCTCTTTCACAAGGCATAATTGATTCCATCCAAGTATGAGAGAATGATTGATAGATCCAGCGGAGTAATCCATGATACTTCAACACTTAACACTATGAATATTCAACACTTATTACCATTGTTGAGAGTGAAAATCAGTATTTTTAGTGTCCAATTTAACACTTTTTTATGAGAATTATTGTTATATATTAGCACAAGTGTCTTATATTCAACATATGTGAGAAAAATGTGCATCTGAGGTGTTTTATTGTATTTTAGGTTGAAAAATGATCAAAACTGCAAAGTTGGAGAAAAGGTGTAACTTGTGCAAGGATGCTGAAAAACACACATCCAACTTATGTAATTTTTATGTGTTTTTGTGGAATTCCAAATTGGACTATAATATACCATTGAAAAACCACGGAAGAGGAAATCATTTTGGCGTAAGAATCACTCAAATCAAAATTCGAATGTGAATCACTCAAATCATAATTTGCACGCAAAATTAATCCACAAGTATTAAGGATATCAATTGCAGCTTAGCAAGCGACCAAGTGAATATCGAACCCAAGGGACGGCGTATTATCAATTTAATTATTTACTAAATTAATTAAGACAAGTTGGCATTTAAGTTGGGGGTTTGAATTATTAGTCTACTAACAATTAAATTAAATAACAAATAAAACAAAATATCACTCGAAGAATACGAAAGTAGATCAAGTAGGAGAATAGGTAGCTCTAGGATAATCTAGTTTCACTCATTAATCTCCCTTTCGTGTGTTGATGTTCGATTCTGCCTTGTGGAATATGGATGCATCACTAAACCAAACAAATCTACTTTATAGACACAAGTAAACATGTGTGTAACACGTGTGAATAACCTCGAAGCAAGAGATATAATTTTATCCCACTTTCTAGGTACTATCAGTATTAATTATTTCCCTGTCCAATTGGTACTCTAACCCGATATTATCTCCCTTTATAGGTCTATAAAATTATCCTCTTTATCCTACTTAATAACCCGAATTCAATTCAATTAATAAGTATTCATATATAATAGTTCTAATGAAGCTTCGGAGTCCCCTTACTTAGAATCATAACATGAAATCCTGCTCAGCAGTGAACGCACTCAATCAATAACCAAGATATGTATTCTGACTCTACATAACAGTTAATGATGCACAAAACGACCGTGATTATGAATTAAAAAGGCACAATCATATATAAAATAAATCCACAAGTAGTGTTGTACGGAATTTAAACACGAAAGTCAATTAATTCATAAAACATTCACAACCCTAGTTCTACCAAAAAGCTCTAGCCCATGATGTTGCGAAGAACAATCATGGGTGTTGGATAGATCTTACCCGGATGTCCATAAAAATACAAGATAAATTAAGAAGCGAATAAACCCTAGATGTGGCGTCATCGCGTCCTTCTCGCTCTTGAATTCTGCTTAGTTCTCCCATTGATTCCACAAATGAATCTTCAAAGTGATGGATGGATAGAGGAAGGGATGATAGTTGGGGGGTGATCTCCCTTGTGGGTGTAGTATGATGTGGCCTCCCTTTTCCTCTCTTGTATTGTGTTCCTCACATGTATAATGATGTGACATATATATATATATAGGTGTGAGAATGAAATTAAATAAGGAAAGAAATATATATGGGTGAATCATGGAAGATTATGTGATAAGGAGATAAAATAGGTAATTTTCAGAAATTCTCAAAAATTCTCGCTGGCAGCTGCGCGACTTCACGATTTTGAGCATAACTTATTCCTCCGATCTTCGATTTTAGTGATTCTTGAGCTCACGCGATCCTCTTTTCCTTGAATTTCTCTGAATATAAAGATCTAACAAAAACTCCAAGAAATGAAGGTTTAACAAGCCATGCAATGTAGCACAGCCGTTCTATTTGGCACAGCTCGCGCGACGTCACCATCTTGATCATAACTTTCTCGTTTGGACTTCGATTGAGGTGTTCCTTATGCCAAAACGATCATCTCTTCTGTAGCTTTCTAACCATGTATCACACTTTCAGTTTAGAGCTCCATATGAATACAGAAAAATTACACAAGTTGGATGTGCGTTTTTCAGCATTCTTGCACAAATTGCACCTTTTCTCCAACTTTGCACTTTTGATCCCTTTTTCCACCTAAAACACAATAAAACACCTCAAATGCACCTTTATCTCACATACAACAAATATAAGATACTTGTGCTAATATATAACATCAACTCCCATCAAAAAGGTGTTAGATTGGATACTCAAACATGCTAATTTCCACTCTCAACAATCCCCCAAAACTTACCCGTTGCTCGTCCCGAGGCAACAAATAAAATAAAGAGAGAGAGAGTAAGAAAATTAGCGGGAAAACAAGGACTATGACCAATACCCCATTCAAAATACAATTGTCCTCAACTTAGATCATGCAACTCTCGTTACATGTAATAATCAATTTATAGCATACAAGATAAGACAATCACCACCAATTCAAATGCTCCATTAACATATTCTGACGGGAAGTATATATCACTCTCACTCATGTGTAAAAGATGTACACTTATGAGTTATGGTATTTACGCTCAGATTCAATTCAAGTGCATGCGTAATCATAAGCTTGCCAAATATCTCAAACTCTCCACCACTAAAAGTATGATTCGACAATGGGATCAAAAAGGACTTTTCTTTTGGATGTAATGTCGGCTCTTTGGTAAGGGTAGGAAACATATGGATAAAGTGACTCAATTAGTAGAGAATTAAAACCGGAGATCTTTTGTACTGCAGATTTTTACACTTCAAGGTTATCCAGCTTCATGCTCTTCTAATTTTCTTTTCTCTCATTTCCTTCAAGCTCAACATACTTTTTCTTTCCTTTCTTTTTTTTCTCGAGGTACCAGTTTCGGGCACTACCCCTAAGCAATTATTTTTCAGCTCATATTTTTTTAGCTCATAACCACTTGTACAGCTCCAAATATTCTATTCCTTCCAAACTCCATGAAAATCAATTCACACACTTTGACAACATTTAATTCTCCACTAAATATAAGAATTTAAGGCTCAAATAGGATATCAATGTGGCTATCTTCGTAGGTTGCCAAAGAAATAAGGCTTTCAGGCTCAAAAGGGCTAACTACGGATATATAATTATTTGGTAGGAAATTATTTGGCAAAGTGACTCATAAATTCAAGGATGGCCTAAAATCATCTCTCATCATCTAACACACATGTAGTTTCAAGTAAGACAAGAGGCAAGTTCTAGAATACATACACAAGAACGATACTCACCAGAAAAAAATATCATGTGATTAATTAACATATCAACAAGGCTCAAAATCTCACATGAGTTTTTAACGAGTAACAGAGCACTTTTCATGATAAACAATATCCCACAAGTACACATAGAACTTCATATCACAATATAACTCAAGTACACTTCCTTTATCAATTTCAAGAGCATATGAATTTCAAGCACAATTTAAAAATATAAGCTTATGTGTATCACAATCATAAACACAATCCTTCACTCCATGAATTAAAAGCACATATAAAAATTAGAATAAGGGAACGAGGGCACCTGATTTTTTCCTATGTATGCACGAGCTCCTCGAGTTATTCAACTCGGTCAGGTCAAAGCCTCAGTTACCTATTTCTATCATCAAAGCTCAAACACACATATCATCACATGATTCATCAATAAAATAGGAGAACTATAAGAAAGAATTAATTGACTATCTAATCGGCTCCACACACTAAAAACACCACTGAACACTAGGCAAATCGCAAAAAATCGACACATCAAAACTGATTAAAGTTTCAACATACCACAAAAAATCAACTCGCTTTGCAAACATTACAAAGAAAAGATTATACCCTTAGTGCTTTAATGAGGTATGAACTTCACACCCCCCAAACTTAGTAAAAACGTAAGTTGAAACTAAGTTTGTAAAGAGATGTAATTGCCGATTAGTAAGCCCCTTAAATATAAAATTTCTTACTCACACGAAAGAAATAAAATAATAAAACAGAAGGGAAAGCCCCCAACAGACGCTCATATTTAACGTCGCAGAGTCACGAAGGTAAAAGTCTTAATCAAATTAGAAATAATAAATCAATAATAACAGCCGTCCCCGGCAACGGCGCCAAAAACTTGATGCACGTTTTCTTTGCATACAAAATTAATCCTCAAGTATTAAGGATATCAATTGCAGCTTAGCAAGCGACCAAGTGAATATCGAACCTAAATGACGGCGTATTATCAATTTAATTATTTTCTAAATTAATTAAGACAAGTTGGAAATTAAGTTGGAGGTTTGAATTATTAATCTACTAACAATTAAATTAAATAACAAATAAAATAAAAGATCACTCGAAGAATATGAAAGTAGATAAAGTAGGAGAATAAGTAGCTCTAGGATAATCCAGTTTCACTCATTAATCTCTCTTTCATGTGTTGATGTCCGACTCTACCTTGTGGAATATGGACGCATCACTAAACCATACAAATCTACTTTATAGACATAAGTAAACATGCGTGTAACATGTGTGAATAACCTCGGAGCAAGAGATATAACCCTTTCTAGGTACTATAAGTATCAATTATTTCTCTGGCCAATTGGTACTCAAACCCGATATGATCTTCTATTATAGATACTATAAAATTATCCTCTTTATCCTACTTAATAACCCGAATTCAATTCAATTAATAAGTATTCATATATGATAGTTCTAATAAAGTTTCGGAGTCCCCTCACTTAGAATCATAAGATGGAATCCTGCTCAGCAGTGAACGCACTCAATCAATAACCAAGATATGTATTCTGACTCTACATAACAGTTAATGATGCACAAAACGACCATGAGTATGAATTAAAAAGGCACAATCATATATAAAATAAATCCACAAGTAATGTTGTACGGAGTTTACACACGAAAGTCAATTAATTCATAAAACCTTCACAACCCTAGTTATACCAAAAAGGCTCTAGCCCATGATGTTGCGAAGAACAATCATGGGTGTTGGATAGATCTTATCCGGATGTTCAAAAAATACAAGATAAATTAGAAAACGAATAAACCCTAGATGTGGCTTCATCGCGTCCTTCTCGCTCTTGAATTCTCCTCTTAGTTCTCCCATTGATTCCACAAACGAATCTTCAAAGTGATGGAGGATGGAGGGATGATAGTTGGGGGGTGATCCCCCCTTGTGGGGTGTAGTATGTTGTGGTCTCTCTTCTCCTCTCTTGTATTGTGCTCCTCACATGAATAATTATGTGACATATACATATATATATATATATATATATATATATATATATATATATATATATATATATATATATATATATATATATATATATATAGGTGTGAGAATAGGTGTGAGAAGGAAATTAAATAAGGAAAGAAATATATATGGGTGAATCATGGAGGATTATGTGATAAGGAGATAAATTAGGTAATTTTCAGAAATTCTTGAAATTTCTCGCTGGCAGCTGCGCGACTTCACGATTTTGAGCATAACTTATTCCTCCGGTCTTCGATTTTAGTGATTCTTGAGCTCACTCCTTGGATTTCTCTGAATATAAAGATCTAACAAAAACTCCAAGAAATGAAGGTTTAACAATCATGCAATATAACACAGCCATTCAGTTCGGCACAACTCGCGCGATGTCACCATCTTGATCATAACTTTCTCGTTTGGACTTCGATTGAGGTGTTACTTATGCCAAAATGATCCTCTCTTCTGTAGCTTTCTAACCATGTATCATACTTTCAGTTCAGAGCTCCACATAAATACAAAAAAATTACACAAGTTGGATGTGCATTTTCAGCATTATTGCACAAATTGCACATTTTCTCCAACTTTGCACTTTTGATCCCATTTTCCACCTAAAACATAATAAAACACCTCAAATTCCCTTTATCTCACATATAACAAATATAAGACACTTGTGCTGATACATAACATCAATTCCCATAAAAAAGTGTTAGATTGGACACTCAAACACGCTAATTTTCACTCTCAACACTTACTAACCCGAATCCAATTCAATTAATAAGTATTTATATATGATAGTTCTAATGAAGCTTCGAAGTCCCCTCATTTAGAATCATAACATGGAATCTTGGAATCATATATCTTGTTCAGCAGTGAACGCTCTCAATCAACAACCAAGATATATATTCAGACTCTATATAACAATTAAAGATGCATAAAACGACTCTGAATATGGACTAAAAACACATAGTCATATATAAAATAAACCACAAATATTGTTGTATGGAGTATACACATGGAAGTTCAATTAACTTGTAAAACCTTCATAAAACCTTGAACTACCGAAGTTGCTCTAGCCCATGATTTGTTGAAGAACAATCATGATGGTTGGATAGATCTTACCTATAATTTTGAAATATATAAGATAAATTAAGAAGCAAAATAAACCCTAGATGTGGGCGTCATCGCGTCTCTCTCCATCTTGAATCTTCACTAGATTCGCTGGACGAATCTTTCTCTACAGCTTTATTGGATAGAGTTAGGGTGTAGATGTAGTGTAGGATGGATGTGGAATTTAACTCTCTTTTTGATGTGATATGCATCCCCTTTTATACTTGTAAACTCTCCTTATGGACCTCTACCAGACTTTTTCATGGAAAATATGCACATACACGCACCGGAGGTGAAATCTCGATGATTTTGAGCTGACGTGTCCTTGCTCGACCAAAATGGGTCTAGTCGAGCAAGGTCTCCAAGTTGAGCCACTGTCGAGCTACGTGTCTGTAAATTGACACTTCGTCAATGATGAGTGATATTTTTACCTAGATTTTAGTGTATTTTTATATGTGTTTTTGTATTATTTTATCCATATTTATGTGTTATTTGGTTGTGTTACGTGTTTTTATAAAAATGTATGAGAATTAGCTTAAACGTATAATTTCTAGGTAAAAAGAGATCTTATACGCGAAAAGAAAGACATGGGAAAAGGCGGATCTCAATTCGAAGTTGAAACGAGGAGAACGAGCTAAAACAAAAGAAGAAATACAGGGTTACACCAACACGAGCCGTGTTCTGAACATGGCCCTATAAGGGATGGCCGTGTTCGGGCACCTGAGATACCTACACGACCATCATGTGGCAGTGTTATAGCACACGAGCCATGTAGGTGTAGGATCTTAAAACTTTCAGAATTCTTCTAGAAGCTTCACAAGGGGTATAAATACCCAATACTTCAATATTTGATCAGTTTTGGGTGAGGGTTTCATCCCTGCCCATACCTTACACACTATTTCCTCCATTCTTCACCATCACTTTCATTCATTCTTCATCCATATCATCTATCATCATCCTACCATCAAATCCTCCATCCAAGTAGTTAAAGAAGCAAGGAAGAGAGGATGATTGCAAAGGGGAGAAGAAGATCACCATTGGAGACATCCAAGAGAGTTTTCATCTACATTTTGTATTGAAACCTTATTGTTTATCATGTTTGTAAGGATTTTAATGTCTATGTTGATTTACTTTTGAATATGCTAGGCTAATCTCCCTTGTGAGATTAGCAATATGAATTGTATTGGATAATTTTGGGTATTTGCAATTGAATGATTATGTTGATTAGATTAATTGATTTTCTATCATTGATGCTTTAGATCTTGATGTTTACGATGATTTGTGTGGTTTGTTATTTTAAACATGTGATTAGATTGAGAAGTCAATTGCATATTTAGGATAATTAATTGAATCATTTTGTCATACACATCATGTGCATTATAAATTGTAAAGAGATTGAGAAAATCCTTTGGAATTTAGAACCCTTTGATAGGACATCCGATTAGTTTGATCGAGAGGTTGATTAATCGTGTGAAGGAACTCTCATTCCAAGCTTAGTACCTAGTTGGAATTGTTTGAGTGAGAACCAATCGTTTGAGTTATGTTGGGATTATTCCATATCCTATTCACTCCAAGAGGAAGTTTAGGTGAACTTAGTATTGACCCTTAGTCTTATACCCATGACATATATGAATTCGTTGCATGATACCTAAATTTTCCACGCTTTAAGTATTTCTAGTTTCATTCTCTATCTAATTGGCTCATTCTTCCATCTCCCATTCATTTATCTTTTATTTAATTGTCATTTCTTGTTTAATCCAACCCCTTCATGATAGTCTCTATAATAGTATGACGAACACGAGATCGTTTAAACCCTAGTACCTTCCTCCCTATGGTTTGATAAATTCTTTAATTAGTCATCCTGACTATAAATGGTTAATCAAATGGCACCGTTGCCAGGGAGGTAACGGTTGCTGGTGGTTTAATGAAGGAGTGTTTCGATAGTATTACTAGAGATATTTTTATTGCTTTTTATTATTTGCTTTGGAAAATTTTTTATCTCACTTTTTCGTTTTGGTAGGTACTTGAAACTACCTTGAGAGAAGGAGAAGAGGGATCAAAGCCAAAAATAGAAAGTTTGAAGAAAAGTTGTAGGTAGCCTTGAGAAGGGCATTTAAATGGATGGTTGGAACCATTACTTGAGTGATATCTTTGGGAATCAAATTGCAAGGATTCTACCTCCACAATCAAGTGGCTACATGAATGAGAGCAACTATGGATATAATTTCCCAATGGATCAAGATAGCTCTCAATACTATAATCAAGGAAGAAAAATGGAGAATGACAACAAGCTTACAATGCAAATACATTCCACCCTTATCAAGCATGTGCTTACTCTTCTCCAAATCCCAACACCAATACTTCTCCTTCGTACCAAAATCATGCCTTATTGGAATTATATAGAAGATGTGCTCAAGGAAGTGATGAAGGCCAAAATTTTCAATCAAGTTTTCTTTGCAATGAATCCTCCGAGATAATTACACCCGCTACTTTGGATTGACAAGACAAATAAGAATGATGAATCAAGGTGCTTATGGTCAAGTCTTGTCTAGTTCAAGTTTGGGGGGTGATCAAAGTGTGCAAGGTGTATCTATTCCTAGTCTTATAGAGCAAGAAGAGTGGAGGATGCCTACTCATCAAGTAGGAGAAACTTATTGCATGGGAGTGGATGATTTCCAAGGAAATTTTCAAAATAACTATGAGGGAAGTTTTCATAGGAATTATACATCAATTCAATGATGGAATTTAACAACCAAGAGGGAGGAGACTTTTAACAAGTTGAGGAAGGAAAATCATCTATAGAAGTCTTGATTGAGATGATGATAGCAAACTTTGAGGAAGACAAGAAAAGAGATGAAGCAAGATTTTAAGAAAATATGAAAAGATATGAGACAACTGAGAAGATATTAGAAGCTTTGGAGCATCAAGTAAGCCAAATTGTAATTGCTTTGACCAATTTTCAACAAGTTGAAGAAGAAAGTAAGGTTGAAGAAGAATTTGAGAGAGAAGAGATGTTTGAAGATGTAGAATCAAAAGAGATGTTTGAAGAGCATATTGAGGCAAATAATGTTGATGAAGAGGAACAAAGTCAAGAAGCAAGTGATGATGAATTGAAGAGTAAAATGAACATTTCTAAACCTTTGACCTCTTTAAGTTGCTTTGAATTTCAAAATATTATCTACATTGATTTTGTTTTACCTATTGATTATTCTCACATCCTTAGGAACAAAAGAGAACTCGAAGATATGTTGGGGATCTATTTGAAGAAGAGGAATAAGTGGTGTTCAAGAATGGAGAGGGCAATGGAGTGTAAGCTCAAGCGAATTGAGTTTTTAAAGCCAATCTCGAAGGATGCAACGGAGGTCATTACTTTCCACAAGTGCCTAATAGAGGAAGAAGCACAACGGTTAAAATTCGATGGCAAGGATGAAAGATATCCGTGGCCATTCCGATGAGTTCTCCAATCCTGTCCGGCTTGAAGATGTTAAACTTAGTGCTAGATGGGAGGCAACCCATCATTATATTTATTGCTTTATTTATGCTTTCAATAAGGATGATGAATTTGTTGTTTCTTGTATTTTGGCCTTGTAGGTTGATTGTGCTCGTGAGGAAGATGCGCATTGGAGATACAAGAAGTACTTGATTTGAAGTGTATATGTAAGTCATACCAATTTTTGCAAACTTAACTCGAAACACTTGTTTCAATTTAAGTTTGGGGGGATATGGCGTGGTGTGACATACTTTGTCTTGAAGGCATATACTTTTCATATTTTTGGGGCAATTTTAAAATTTTTCTCATGAGTTTTGGAATAATTTTGGTTCGATTAGTTATGTTGAAGTGCATGTTAGTCTATATTTTTATTGCAATTATTGAGCTAATGGTGTTTGATGAGTTTTTGAGCATGAATGAAGGGTATTGGAAGCACGAATTGAGCTCAGAGCTAACAACTTTCACTACCAAATGCCTATTGAGGGAGTTGACTCTACACTTTATCACTTCTAGTTGCTTGACATGAATTGCTATTGATTTGGATTGATATGATTAGCATGTTACTTCATTTGTTACGTTTTTTTAGGTTTATTTTTGTAATATAGGATTTCCTTTTCAATCAAAGATGTGGGATGTTTATGTGCTTAATTGTCATGGATGATATGAATGTGTGCTTCATTATCTAATTATGGATGATTTTTTTTTTGTTTTGCATATTACGTCTTTTTGTTTGTTTCTTGTTTGGTGAGTCTTTTCTTATATGTTTTGTGTATTTTTTATTCTTGTTTAGGGTTGTTTTGGTGGTTTGTTTTTGGGGATATTGTGAATCGTTTTTGAATGTGAGTGATGACATGTTGTTGTGATAAGTGATGACAAATTATGATTAAGAATCTCTACACTTTCGAATTGTGACATGTTTTATTTAACTTGTTCAATTTTGAGATGAATGTGGTGTAATAAGTTCCTTAAAATCCAATGCACAAAATTGTGAGAATTTGAACCTCAACCGTGCATACATGGTTATTTCTTCAAGAGTGGATCAGTTGTATTAGATAAGCTAGAACTTGCTCAAGGACTATAGGAACGAGCCCGATTAGTGGAGATTGATGATATGATTTAAGGTCATCCTTGTTATTTATAGTCATTGCCATATATTTTCCTACCATGAACATCATCTCTAGTCAACAACTTTGAGCCTATAAGCCAATTTCTTGTGAATTTAGCACATTACAAGCCTTGATCACGCACGTAAATCTTATATATACCTTTTGTGTGAGTGATTGAGGAGATGGTGGCTAGCAAGGTTTGATAAGATAGCAAAAGAAGAAAGGAAATGGTAAACAAGTAAGAAAAAAGATGTAAAGAGCATAAGCAAGAATGTACATGCTCCCTTAGACATAAGAAAATGAGCAAAGCAACAACAATATGCTCAAGAGTTTAACAATTCAAAGAAGGAAGCATGATTAAAAGAAGCTCAATCCAAGGAAAATTGATGATTAGTGCTTGTGATTACCAAAGATAGAAAGGAAGAAAGAAAAGTTAAGGAATTGAGGAAATTGGTCATCTCTTCGATTACTTACACTTGATTAGCCACTATTACCCTACCAAAGAGCCTATCATTACATCCTTAATTAAAAACCTTTTTGATCCCTAATGAAAATTTTGGTGGTTTGTGAATGTAGTCTGTGAGCAAGCTTATAGCGAGTCGAGCCAATCGATTGATGAGTGTTGATTTACCATACTTAAAAGAGTGTTAAGTGAAATTGATAACCTATGTGAGGCTTGGACTAAAAAGGGACTATATTACACTTTATTCTCTTTTGATTGAACTTGTTAATTTCTCATGTCATGAATCTAATGTTGTAGGATGACTTAGCATAGTTTGTAGTTCTTATTAATATTGATGTATTATTACTTATGTTCGTTTATTCTTTTCCTAGGTGAAAATCTCTCCCCTTGTTTTTTCATTTTCGTTGTTTGGGGACGCACAACACTTTAAGTTTGGGGATGTGATGAGTGATATTTTCACCTAGATTTTAGTGTATTTTTATATGTATTTTCATATTATTTTATTCGTATTTATGTGTTATTTGGTTGTGTTACGTGTTTTTATGGAAATGTGTGAGAATGAGATTAAACATATGATTTCTAGGTAAAAAAAGATCCTATACGTGAAAAGGAAGACGTGAGAAAAAGCGAATCTCAATTCGGAGTTGAAACGAGGGAGAACGAGCCAAAACAAAAGAAGAAAAACAGGGGTTGCACCAACACGAGCCGCGTCCTGAACACGGTCCTGTCAGGGGTGGCCGTGTTCGGGCACCTGAGACACCTACACGACCACCCTATGACCGTGTTACAGCATACGAGCCATGTGCATGTATATGAGCCGTGTAGGTATAGGATCAGAAAACTTTCAGAATTTTTCTAGAAGCTTTCCAAGGGGTATAAATACCCAATATTTCAATATTTGATCAGTTTTGGGTGAGGGTTTCACCCCTGCACACACCTCACACACCATTTCCTCCATTCTTCACCATCACTTTCATCCATTCTTCTCCATATTATCTATCATCATCCCACCATCAAATCCTTCATCCATGTAGTTAGAGAAGCAAGGAAGAGAGGAGGATTGCAAAAAGGAAGAAGAAGATCACCATTGGAGACATCCAAGGGAGTTTTCATCTACACTTTGTATTGAAACCTTATAGTTTATCATGTTTTGTAAGAATTTTAATGTCTATCTTGATTTCCTTTTGAATATGGTATGCTAATCTCCCTTATGAGATTAACAATATGAATTGTGTTGGATAATTTTGGGTATTTACAATTGAATGATTATGTTGATTGGATTAATTGATTTTCTATCATTGATGCTTTAGATCTTGATGTTTATGATGATTTGTGTGGTTTGTTGTTTTAAACATGTGATTAGATTGAGAAGCCAATTGCATATTTAGGATAATTAATTGAATCATTTTGTCATACACATCATGTGTATTATAAATCGTAAAGAGATTGAGAAAATCCTTTGAAATTTAGAACCCTTTGATAGGACATCCGATTAGTTTGATCGAGAGGTTGATTAATAGTGTCAAGGGACTCTCATTCCAAGCTTAGTACCTAATTGAAATTGTTTGAGTGAGAACCAATCGTTTGAGCTATGTTGGGATAATTCCATATCCTATTCATTCCGAGAGGAAGTTTAGGTTAACTTAGTGTTGGCTCTTAGTCTTATACCCATGATACATATGAATTCGTTGTATGATACCTAGATTTTTCATGCTTTAAGTATTGCTAGTTTCATTCTCTATCTACTTGGCTCATTCTTCCATCTCCCATTCATCTATCTTTTTATTTAATTGTCATTTCTTGTTTAATCCAACCCCTTCATGATCGTCTCTATAATACTATGACGAACACGAGATCGCTTAAACCCTAGTACCTTTTTCCATGTGATTCAATAAATTCTTTAATTAGTCATCCCGACTACAAAATGGCTAATCAGTTAACTTGTCTTGCTTGACTTCCTTCTGTTGCTCGACCAAATTGCTCTTGGTCGAACAGCACCGCGAAAATTTTATTTTTTAATTTTGAGCACTTCTGATTTGCCTCGATAACTTGTCAGTTTAAATGCTGCGATTTTTCAATTTTGAGCACTTCTGATTTTATTTATCGATAACTTGTCTTGATTCGTGGCTTTTTCCATACACATCCCGATTTGCCTCGATTCAAGATTAAATTGTACTCAATTTCCACATAAATCAGAGCTCAAAATATGTGAATTCTCACTCTCAACACTTTCTAATTTATGAATTTTCATTTTATGAGTAAAAATAGATAAATTTAATAATATGGAGTATATATGTATATGTGTGTAGAAATTTTAATTAGCCAAGCACATGCATATGATCTCACGCGATTTAATTATAATTATATATAAAATATTTACTTAAATAATAACATGATGCATATGTAGAAATTAGGGATAAAATTGGAGAAAATTTTCCTTTAATATAGTTGAGATTAATATTTTTTCTTAGATTGATGCATCTAACAAATGTTTCTTAGAGAAATAATTCCTTAAAAGTTCCATATATTATTATTAAATTTAGCTAATTGCCCTTAATTAAATCACGTGATTTTCCATACAATATATTATTAATATGTTAGTCACAATTTATATAATAGGTGTGCAGCAATTATAATTATATGATGCATGTGGAAAAGAAAGTCATATAACGCACCTCTTGAGAAGTTCATGAGATAGTTGCTTATCACTTAATGTTGGGTTTTTATTTCTCAATGTATCAAAACGGACGATGAACTATACATGAACTTTAAATTGAATACTTTCAGATTGGCTCGGATTTTCTATTATTTTGATACAGTATCTTATATGCTACACCATTAGATGGACGACACGTAAGAGAGAGAACTATACCCTAAAGCTTAAACCTAGGGGCAATGATTTGATTTATTTTCCACTCTTATATGTCAATCACTTAACGTGCGGCACAAAAGATGATGCACGAAAATTATGCAAAAGATCCGATGTGCTTTTTGATATATATAATTAATAGAGAAAACGTGTAACTAGTGATGATGCCATGAATTTCATGTAGTGTTGCAATTTTCTCTTTTCGGACGGATGTAGTAATAAGTTATAATTCTTTCAAAACATTAACACTAAAATATTTTGTACAATACTCGATATTTTAAAGAGTTATACTTTTCGAATGAATAAATAACTCTTTACGTCCCATTTCAAACTTAATGTTTGCTTTTTGCGCGAGATTAAAGAATATAGTACTCCATTTTAATATGTAGTGAATTGAAATAAATAATATTTAAAGTAAAGTGAATATATATGTGTAACAACAAATTTTATATTTATTAAATAATAAACACAAAATATATTACAATGATAATCCAAGATGGATTGAACTTGAAAATTAAGTAAACAGTCTCTAGCTATCCTCTGATTCCTCACTTGAGTTGACTTTTTGACTTCTTTCAACTTTCTGAATCGGATCTTCGGATGAAGCTTGTCCGTGCCATTGATTCGAAAACTGGACCGGATCGGCCGGTTCGATCGGGAAACGGAGCCATGGCCGGTCTGGAGACCCTTATAAAACCGTTTCAACAATCAAACTGGAAAAACTAGTTTGGACCTGTTAAAATTGGAATAACCGATGAACCGTTCAAATCGAAAATCGCCCGTCTATTGAAGATTGAGAAACCAGAGAACAAAACCATCAGCCCCCACTCCAAATCCAGTCATTCCAGCTGTCACACCGTTCTCCACTGGAGAATTCTTCGATGCGAAGAACGCATATCTTACTCTGGGAGAAAAATAACAGGTATTAAAGGCAACATCGATAAGAATTGTGAGAGCCCACGTCTACCAGACAGAAAATCAAAAAGTAAGAGACGATTTGGGATGGTGCTATATCAGAGCAAGAGCAACTGGAGTCGTGGGTGGATTGGGGCGTTTGCGGCGGTCCGACAGAGTCAACGAGGAGATATGCCGTAGATTTTGTGGCTGGAAAAAGGATGGAGTAAAGAGAGGGATTGAAGAGAGAGAGATTAGAGAAATTGTTGAAGAGAGAAACTGAGTGGGTATGGTCGGTGGTAGGTGGAAAGGTCAGAAGAGATCACGTTTCTAGGTGGTTAAAAGTAGATTGAGTAAAATTAAAATACTAAACAATATTATTTAAAAATGAAAAAGATCAGTAATATACTTTAAAATTGTTTATGGGCCTTAAATATAGGGCCAATTTTCAAAAATGATTTCAGAACATTTTTGGGCTTTAGATTAACTTCAAGCCTGGTGGTTTATTTAATTTATAAAATTATATAATAAAAATAAAATAATTAAATATTATTAAAAATGTTTAATTTTTATTTTTTCTAGTTGAACCCTCTTGTCCGACAGGTTGAACCGGTTGGACCTTGAACCGTTGTCTTCACCGATTTGATCTTCGGTCCGGTTATCAAATCACTGGTCCGTGCTCGGGCTTGAAGCTTGAAACGTTGATTCGGAGGCATCGAGCCTTTGTTCGAATCAAACGTTGACTTGAAGATTTATTGTGAAGCACGTTGCTCAATTTGGTAGAACGTTGACTTCAAATCTCTGGATGAATTTGAGTTGAAGAAACATTGAATTCGAGGGGCTCCGCCCCTTGATCTCAGATTGAATGTCGTTTCTAGATTGATCTTCGTAGAGATTTCAAGTATCTTCAGGGTTCTCTGGATTTTCAGAATGTCTGGTTTGAGGAATGAAAGCCCTTATTTTATTTGTTGGTAGAGGAAATAACCAATTGTGAGATATTCTCTCCTTAAAAAGATATGTTGGACTTTTTCTTTAATTAAGTCTGCTTGGCTGGATATGAGCTTATTTAATTTAAATAAGCCTGCTGGGCTGGATTTGACCTTATTTAATTTAATTAGGCATGCTGAATTTAATCTGAGTTTATTTGACTTGGGTCAGGCCCTCTTACTTGTATTTGAGTCCATTTAACTTGAATTTGCCCTCAATTAATTAATTATCAAGAATTTATTCATTTATTTCAAGAATTAATTTATTTAAATTTCTTAATAAATAAATATTTAATATATTATCCTTGCATTTATATTTATCAGACAATAAAATTTAATCGCCTACGATATGTATATTAATAATATAGTACTCTTTAAAATAATATTTTAAAGAGTAATACTTTTCGGATGAATAAGAAATACTCCATCTGTCCCATTTATAATATTCTAAAATTTATTTCAATGGATTATAATAGAAGAAGGAATTCCATCAAAAAAACACCATCATTCTTACTCCACCATGTAAAATCGGCTTGAAGAGGAATAAAACATAAATTAACATCATCTAATATTGAATTGAAGTAAAATTAAATTAATTTGTAAATTAAAGAATATATGAAAGCTTGAAGAAATTATAAAGTTTCTACCTGTCAACAATCGAGAATGCATTTTGTTAGTGCATGTGCCTAATTGTTGTTCATTCTGATGAGGTGCTGGTTGACATGCTGCAACACTCAGACCAACACTTGCAGCAGCAGTAAATTTATTTGAAAAAACTCAAGAACACATCAACGTAACTCATCCACAAACTTACGTTTGAGGCAGCCCTATGGCTAAAACTTCACTAAACTTGAAAAATTAGTGAATACAAAAGTCTTCAAGGATCAAATTTAATATTTAGAATTTATCCTTTCAAACCCGTAAAGTAGACATATTACAACAAGATCTAAAAACTACTCTAAAGACGAAAATTATAAAATGACAATTACAATCTTCTAGCATATGAGAAGAGACCACTCATCTCTCCAACGCTCCAAAAATAGTAGATGGGATGCTACTCGAAGTGTGGCAACACTTCGTGCAACACCCAAAATGGCACCTATTTATGATATGGATTTTTTGTACGAGACGCTTCTAAAATGAATGACTTGGGACATATTTTATAAACTCATATTATACAACTTCATTCCTGTAGAAGTTGTGAGACATGAAATCCTCTCCATTAAGTCTTCAACTTTCCACTTCCTTAAAAATAGGAAGTTGTTGATTCTTCATTCTATTTGAAAGAAATTAACGTACTTTTGGAGAGATGAAATTTAAGCTCCAAACCATTTCATGTCAGAGACACCATGTAAAGAATACCGTTATATAGGTGCAAATGAATGATGTTGTGGAGGTGGCATACACAACATAGAAGGGCGAAGGGCGAGGGAGAGAGACATCATGAGAGGCGTCCAAAAGAGGAGGGAGAAGGGACGCTGTGAGAGGGCTATAAGAGGATTAGAATCAAAATTTCCTTTTATATGTGATCGATTTTAGTTATTCGATTGGATGATAGTTTTAACTTTTTAAGTATTTCAGATCTCTTATAGATAAATAAATAATTCACCTCTCAAATTAATAGTTTATCAATTTTTGAAAATTTAAATTGAAAATATTCAACATATCTACAGAGGTAGTTAGGATTTTTCAATTGTTTTTTTTTTTATTTCATTTCATGGTGTATTGAAAGTCCACACATTTCGGGGTAAGAAAGTTCACCCATTTTCCATTAATTGAATCGAATTCTATTATTTCGATATTTTCACTCTGGAAATGACGACATTAACCAATTTGGCGCCCCTCCACCGTCTCCTCCGGTGGTACCGCAGTCCGATGAATTCAATCCAGCCGCAATCTCTATTCAACAGTTTTCCAAACACAATTCCTCCTCCTCCGAGTTTTCTTCTCTTTGTGCACCCGAGTTTCTCCGGTAAGCGGTGGCTCAGCAGCAACGCCGAGTGGGCTGATCCTTCTGATTTCGCCGGAATGAACGCCTACGATGTACTTGGGGTTTCTCAGGCGAGCTCATTCGAAGAAATCAAAGCTTCGTTTCGTAAGTTGGCCAAGGAAACTCATCCTGATCTGGCTCACTCGCGAACCCATTCATCTTATGCTTCGAAGAAATTCATTCAAATTCTCGCCGCTTATGAGGTCCTCTCTTTCTATACAGGTCCTACATCTTTTACATTTGCCTAACGTGTGAATTTTATGTTTACACAGTATTTCTTCCTCGCAAATCCTTTCTGTGCCGGTTAAATTTTGGTGTTAATTTTTTTTTTTTTTTTTTTTTTTTTGGCGATAGTTTGAAGTTGTGTAATCAATTTGACTCTCATCTTAGGCTTTTACTCTTTAGGATTATCTGGTGGTTACCCTGTAAATGCTACTCCATATAGTTAGCTATCGTGGATTCCAATGCTTCCTTTTCCTTGAATATGAAATGAAGCTTGCTAGTTTCTTTGTGCACAATACCATCTCTGTCCTATCCTAAGCCATGAAATTATCGTTTAGTTTATTTGGAGCTCTACGATTCATCTTGGAGTAAGCTATGGCAGAGATGATTGAGGGCTTATAACTGGGGTGTTGAAAATTAGACTAGACTGTTCCTCTTATTGGTTGGGTATAAAAATAAGAGGTTTTTTCTAAGTAACCTAAAATAGGATCTTTCGGAAGGCTGCTTTTCTGTTTCGTTTTATATTAAACCTTTCCTATTTTTCTGTGAATTTTTGGAGTGTAGTGGTGTGGTTTTTTGGTCGATAGTATAGTATATTAGCTTGACCAACTGAGCAATACAACAACTGTCATAGTCCTTGTAAAATGTTTTTTGCTATATTTCTTTTTTGGTGTGTCTTTTTATTTTCTTCATGGTTATCATAGCCTATGTAATTGAGTTCCTGGACTTGGGGTCTTTCTATGATTGTACAAAATGTTGTGAGTTTTATCATGCTTTAGTAAAACAATCATATACTTGTCCTTGGAATAAGAATGTCTAACATTTTTATTTTCCTGATGAAAATCAGATTCTGTCCGACTCTACTAAGAGAGCTCATTATGATCAACATATTTTATCTCAAAAAATGTCTGAGGAGAGAAGCACTAAACGAGACACCATAGTCTTCAACTATAAATCGTATGGTCGCCCAGCTAACCAGATGGAAGTTGTGGAATGGCTGAAATGGTACAGGTATGCAGTAAATGACATTTTGTCTGAAAGAAGAGTGACATCTGGATCAGGGTATATTGATATCCTGGAAAAAGATTTTTACTCAGCCGTTCATGCAGCATTCTATGGACCTGAGATTGAGTCTATCGATCTCCTCCCTGATCGTTTTGAAGCTGAGGAGAGGTCCATACATACTACATCAGAGGTGCTACACTTGGTTTCAGGTCGTGACCTTTTTGGGGTGGTATGTTTAGCTAAGAAGTATAATGAATTACCGCACTCCTACCAGCAGAAATTAACATATCCTGCTGTGGGTTTGGTCCAATCTTCTGATAATGTGAGCGAACAACTTCAATCAGATGCAGATGGCGGCAAATATTACAAATACAAGTCTATCGGTAATGATTATCAATCACGTGACTCATACAGAGATCTGGAGTTGCACTTATCAGGGAGAGTTGTGGCTGTGGCTATAAGAATTCCTCCTAGAGGTCCTAATGTTACAGATGATGAGGACTCTGCAGACCAAATACATTTTTATCTTACTTCATATGAAGACCAATTACTTCCAAGGCATCTTCATCCTAGAGATGTGCATGCAGATCCCTCAGGTGGATATAGAATTCCTTTGGGTGTTATAAAAGGTTTGGGAACCACACCTGATGAAGGAACTTGCTATGTCTACAACAATAGTGGCATGAAGACCCATATGATTATGAAGCATAGAACATTGCTGGTGGGTACAATCCGCCGCTCTCCCGAATGTATGATTTTATTTATTATTATTTTATTTCATAGAAAGAAACAAGCACCACTTGGCAAGAGATGCATTCTTGGTGCATGATCAGGGGATAGGAAATAAATAACCAACCTCTCATCAAAATCCATGTGAATTATGAAGGGTGGAGTGCTCTGGTGCATAGTCTGGGCCTGGGGTTCTTAAATGTGGATTTGTTTTTTCTTTGCCTTATCTCTCACGGTTTATGATGTTTTATTTTGAGAGGTAAAGGATCGATGAAGGGAGCATGCAATTTTCCTCTGGATATTTTTGCTTGTATAATATCCTGTATTTTAAATTTTGTGGTTGGAGCTCTCTAATTAATCTTTTTATTCGTTCTCTATTCTAATGATCTTTTGATTTGTATTGACCAATCATGTGTATTTTTAACTCCTTGAGTCTGCAAAGTATGTCTGATGCCTTTCACTTTGGCTTTGATCTCTAGTTATGCCTTAGAAGGGCTTATAAATGGTATTCATATTCCTTACAGGTTTACTGTGTTTATCCTTGCACTGACACATGCATCTTTTAGGTGAAGCACTTGCACTGGTTTCGAGTTGGAGAGAAAATTTCAGTTTGTGAATGCAGATGCAGTCGAGCCCGTTTGCCACCAAGCAGGTAAGCATATATACACACATATGCAAATTAAATTAAATTTGATGATACTTGTGAGTTGTGGCAGTTGTTTTACTACTACTATAGTTGAATTTCTTACATCTTTATGTTATCACCAGTCACTGTAGCTTCTTTTGGTGAAAAATATCTTATGAAGGAGAAAAGAACGAATATCTCACAACCATTGTATCTGAAACAACATCATCCATTCTTTATCAAGTTCTACATTAAAGTGCACAAGTTCTACAGGATGATCTATTGTTTGTGAAAGAATTATATTTTGCTCTTTTGAAAATTATATTGGCTTTGGCTGCCCCTTTGCTGCCATTCTTTTCTTTTCAGTTCAATATGGATGGTTAACATGTACTTTTCATGAATTCAATCAACTTTTTTATGCTACAGATATTGGTTGTTTGAGCCTCGCTGTGCTATGCATGATATAGGAGGGTGGTATGTTGAGACCTTTGGAAGAGATAATAAAGGGAAGACTGTTCCAGCCCAGAGATCCTGGGACAGTTTAGATACAAATCCACATTTTGAGGAGTAAGCAATATCCAGATCCTCAGAATTTTTGGGACAAACTCTTCCATCTTAATTTTCTACTTGATGAACGAATCAAAGCCTATTCTGTAAACTATTAGTCATTCAATTTGTTTAATTTCTGTTAATTGAAATTTAGAACAGAGTAGAGGATATTCTATGAATTCTTATCCTTTATTGTTTTGACTTTTGAAGTTAAGTATCCCTTTATTTTTATCTGCAGGAGACTTCATCCAGCAATATACTTGCTTGCTATGGCCTATAGAACTCTTGATATTGAAGATTCAAGAAGAAAAAAGAAGACAATTAAAGCTAGAGTTGAAGCTGAAATTTCCAGAGTTTTCAGTTGGTTCAAGAAATTTGCTTGATTATAAGCTATTATTCCTGATTGAATGATAATTGCTGATCTTTGGCACAATTACTTGCGCATATTGGAGCCTAGATTGCAGAAGCATTAGAAGTGTCTGTCTCTTCAAATCCTGCAATGGAAAGTTATGAAGAAATTTGAGATGAAAGAAAGAAGTACATCTTTTGGCGGCTGTTTCCAGATTATGAACATGTCTATGAAAATTATGAAGTTGCTCAGCAAGACATTGCATCTGATAAATCATGAGAGGAGGAATTCTAGCAATAGTCATCTCAATGATACGACACTGAGTTATCATCAATCAAATCCATAAGGTAAAGGAAAATGAAGATTTGAGGTCAAATGGGAACTCAGAAGCATTTTCATAACTGATTTTTAGCGGCTACATGAAGCATAAGGACAATTGGACGCTTCAAGAATCTTTATATCTGGTTTCCACTTGAAAGTTGAAACAGCTCCCTGATTGAAATATGGTATTCCTGATCCTATGCTTTTTGGTAATTTAATATTATATCTTTCGGTTTATTATAATAAAGATTGTGCAATCTTAGATGCATTAGTTTTTATAAACCACATTTGTTTATTCAAGGACTGTACTAAAAACATTGTAATATTGAAGTAAAAACGTTTTCTACACTTCTGATTATGGAGTTCATTCTAACAACACGTCTGTATCGCCCTGAAAGACTTGATTTGTATCTCCGGCTAATATGGATAATTGAGCTTGTGCTTGATGTCAAAATTGAAATTCTGTGATCTTTCATGAATCACTTGAGTAGGTCCTCCCACTTACAGTATTGCCCACCTGCTAATGCACGATAA
This sequence comes from Pogostemon cablin, assembly GCA_023678885.1. NCBI lineage: Eukaryota > Viridiplantae > Streptophyta > Magnoliopsida > Lamiales > Lamiaceae > Pogostemon > Pogostemon cablin. The sequence goes on along the minus strand of CM042994.1, from coordinate 7,572,794 downwards.
TACCTGTCTCTGCAGTAGACAGGCCTTCCATCAGCAGCTTCTGCAGCCGCTGCTGCTAGATCATCATCTGTCATCACGTCAACTGGCAATCTTAGCAGCTCCTCCTTCCTATATAATTACACAGATTTTAGATGTGTATAATTACACAAGTGGCATAAGATCATATGTTTGAACTTCTGCTCTTTTAACGTATGACCTTATATTGAACTTAGAGCTGGTCTTAGAGGCTGCAACAATGGATGGGTTCTCTTTCTGGATAAAAGTCTTTTGGATGAAATTTTCGACTGGAGTAGCGAAAGTAAACAAGGACACAGCTCCAACCAGCAATGCTCCGGTTCCAATTAGAGTTTGCTTCAGCAACTTGATGACTGGTTTAACCTATATTTGTGTGATAACAGGTACTCACTGTTAACAAAATGCTCAAGATGACATGTTTAAGTCTTTGATTTCTGGTAAAATTGATACATATTTTTTATCATAGGAAAAGGCATGATTACTCTTATGCTGAGTAGATTTTTACTAATAGGATCTCCATGAGTGCTGCATATCAATCAATGTCCCATTTAAACAATTTGATAACTCAATAAATCAGTACAAATAACACCATTTCATACCTTGTATGAACCAAGCAGTCTATCACGGGCAAGAATCTGTCAATGGGAAAAATATTATGTTTAAAAACTGACATGATATGAGATCTATGAGCTTACTTGAACTTGTCATTTCTTTTCTTATATGTTGGAGGGTTTTTAGTCTCCACTAGTGTATTGAAGAGTAAAAATTTTTATACAGAGCGCAATCATGAAATTCTTTTTTCCTTATTCTTCAATGAGCCATCCGGTTCTTACTGTTGATTCAACATTTAAATTAATTCAGACAAATCTATAAATTTCTTTTCTGTCAACAGCTTATAATACTTATTTCAAGTTTGAATTGCTTTATGAGACTTGCAGCTCTGCTGTAGGATTTAAACTTCTAACCAAATTGACCGTGTTGAAAGGTGCTGACAATAAGATTTTTTTTTTAGGAGGTACTATCTTTTTTTATTTAGTTTTGAATGACATTGCTTCATTGTCGCTAATGTTGTGTAATTTATTCTTTTTCTTTATCATTTTATCTTATGTAGTTAACTTCCATGCATCAGATCTTCACAAAAATCTTCATCCGACAATTCCAATCAACCAAATCCTTGCCCGCCCACCCCCCCCCCCCCCCCACCCAAGATAACAATATAACTCCAGAATTTCAAGAAAGAATAGCCCTAGGACCTGTCTACATTGTTTATCTTGAGGTGTTTGTAATTGTAGGATCCATGCAGTTAGACTCTTGTCCTGACTCCTGAGGGCCAAGAATTAGGCTTAAATCTGCTGCTAATAGCCATAATGAAATATGGAACCTTGCTTGTCATACTGCAATATCTTTATATACAGCCTTAATCCATTTAGTCAGGTTTGGACTTCAGTTAATACAGTGATGCAAGTATTTAGCAGTTACAAACCTCTGGTGGTTTTACCCACATTTGCCCATCGTACCATCCACTCTCTTCATACGGTATAACGGCTGATAAAAGCCTGTCACCAACATAACTCCATCCCTGATGCACACAAAAGAAGGTTGTGTAGAGGCACTAATAGTGTTGAAATGGATAGCATGGAAAAAAACGAAATATTTTGGACAGAACAAACTTGTCACTGATGTGATCTAAGTGGTGTCTACTATCTTCTGCTTTCCCTAATTGTGAATAATCATGATTCCGCTAATAAACATGCTTTGATGACCAAGTATTTCAAATAGGGCCTCTTCTTTTTCTGCTACTTAATTCATTGCCTTCATTTGTGAAAGTGATGTTCTATAAATTGAATTTTAATGGATTTGCAAGTTTCAGTATAAAATTTTGCATCATGATGTACTCAAAAGTAGAGCTGTTGAAGATGACATTAATTGTGTTTTGTCCTGATTCATGACAGACACATAAGAAGAAGAAGAATCTGTGAGCATACCAGATAAATCCTCAGGACAATTAATGAAACAAGAAAAAGAGTTCCAGTAAATGCAGCCAGGACAAAGCGTAAAGGATCCTGTACCATTGAAAAAAATTAGTATCTTGTTAATCTCTTTAGTTGGTGATTGATTTTTCATCAATGCAAAGTATCAGTGCTGATGATTTGTGAAAACTCATGAATGATAAACTTCATAACCGTGTTATATGCAAAGGAAATGGCTTGGATACTGGTATGTTCAATCGATTTAATTTGTCATTTATGTGCTTTTCTTTGCCTTTTCTATTTCATTGATTAGAAAAGGCTTAGAGCTAGTTTTTGTTTACAGGAAATGGCTTGGATACTGGTATGTTCAATCGATTTAATTTGTCATTTATGTGCTTTTCTTTGCCTTTTCTATTTCATTGATTAGAAAAGGTATGCTTGCAGCATCACCCCATTCAAATACTGTAAAATTAGTTACTAAACAAAGTGCCAGTGAACCGTAATGTGGTGAGGTCCATGTTTGGAGTATAAGTATAAAGTTTTTACATTCTATTCACCGAAGAGTGCAAAAGTTGCAAAAGTTGTGTCAGTGGCGGACCTGGTATTGAAGATAACTGTTTAAATAAATAACTTTCGGCATCTCTTCCGATTTGTTTGTGTTGATCCAGGATCATTTATATTTCATATTATACAGGTATCACATTTTCTTGGTCTCTGAGTATCCTATAGTGACTTATTTTTCTTTAATACCTGAACATTGTATCATATTGTGGGAACATAGCCTTGTAAATATAAACAAAGGAAGAATATGATGGTCAATTCGTTTATATCATTCCTATATTGCTCAAATTTTGTAACTGTGATCTTGTTTTTGATAATAGATATTATATACGGAACATCTGTACTCAAACAGTTTGTGCTCCTTAAAGAATTTTATGTATGCGTGTTTATAGTTACCTTTGAAGGATTAAAGCTTGCTGCTGCAATAGGTGCTCCCAGGACTATGAAAGTGATCAACCAGAGTCCCCCAAGACGTAGAAAGAATGATCCAGGACCTCGGTCAGCCCACGAGTACAAGCTCTCATCTTTCAAAGATGAGTACTCATTTACCTGTAAAAGCATTTACATATCAGTATATACAAGTGGTCTTTTTATCATGATCCATGATATCCTAATGCATGATTCATTGATTTCTATAATTCATTAGGGTTACTGATTTCTAGTCCTAACTTAGTTTTTTCTGAAACAATGATACTGGTGATGAAAGTGCAACGATCGTACCGGCCTCTGCTCGAACGGCACCTCAATTTCCAATCCGGGTTCCCAGCTCTGACCAGGTTTGCCTCCGTTCATCTCATCTTTCAGGGCCCTAACTGTAAGTTTTATCTTTCCATGTAAAATCTCTCTTCTGGGATGGATGATTGTGGCAAAGGTGTTTTCATGCTTAATCCGTGTAGGAGTAGGGAGTAGAGAACAATAAAGATGTAATCGAAGCATTTGCTTTCTTATAATCAGATTTCTCTCAGAATTTGGAAGTTAGACATGGAAGGGAAGCTCATGGGGTAGGCTAGTTCTTGATTAACTTTTTTGTCGTGGAGGGGATTAATGAATCAAGTTATATTTGTGGGTATTTGAGTAGTGTTAATGGGGACCATATAATCCAAAGGTTGAGATTTGGAAGAGAAATTTGGGTAAATTTGTGGCTGAGGTGGACTGCGTGCGTGTTGCACTATGTTTGCACGCACCTTACTCGTCTTATGCTGCATCTCCACGGGTTTTTGCTCTTGCTTCCACAGTTTCACCCATCACATTTTGTGTCTTGTTTCTATTCATAGTGAGTTAATCACATCTAATGGGATAAAAAAAATTAAAATAAAATAAAATGAGCAACACTTGCATGAGACGGTTTACCTTTTTTTAAATAGTTATAATTTTTTTAATATTACAATTTGTTTATATATAGATTCGAATATTACTTTTTATTAAAATACTATCACTTTTCATCCATGATAAGAGCAGCCTCCACATAAACCATGCATGTCGTGAGGGGCGACAGCCAGTGGCCCCCAATTTTGAAGGCCCAAAAAAAAAAAAAAAAAATAAATAAATAAAAAAATATATATATATATTTGTATTTTTACTAATTAATTTATATATTTTTATCAAATGTATTAATAAAATAATTTGTATTTTTAATAAATTTTTTAATATAATTAGTGCAAGTGTTTTTGTGTGTAGAGATTAAGAATTTTTATCACTTTTTATTTTTAAGTGTATCTATAAAGTAAGGTAAATGATGGGTATATAGTTATTTTAATAAGAAAAATATGTATAGTTTTTAAGGTAAAATAAAAGTGGTAATTTTATAATAGTATGGTATTGTGTGAATTGTTATTTTGAAATGCGAACAACTTTTAGAATGGATGAAAATGAAAAGTGTGGAGTAAATATTGACACGGGAAATATACTTTAAGGCTCGTTTGATAAACTAGATAAGATAAGGAAGTATATAATAGAAATGAGATTTAAATGAAGATAAGGAATTGTATTATGAAAATAGGAAATTGTTTGATAAGATGTATTACAGTTCATATAATAAAAAATTAAAATATTTGGTGGGAGATAAAAAATTAAGATAAATTGTGAAATTACCTTTATGTCCCTTATTTATTAATATATTTTAAATAGAAGTTATTACCATTTATTAAATAAAATTCCCAACCATAGAATGGAAAGAGAATAATTCCTAAATTCGTCAACACAATGAAATCTGTATTATGCCGATAAAGCATAGAAATAAGGATGGAAAGAGAAACATTGCATATGAAATCTGTCTTGCGCCGATGATACCGATTGTGTTGGTTGCAGATGAATAATTTGCGATCCTAATTGATTGGGTTTGGGACTGTGTAGGTTTTCTTCATCTTCGAATTCATAGTGCAGGAGATGATGATTTGGTCTTGGGTGTAGGAGGACTGATGATCTGGTCCACACAATTGGATTTGGTGAAATGGAAAATTAGGGTTTGTCAAAATTTCAGAAATTTAGGTTTGTTGAGAAACAGATTAAACGGCCGGCGGAGAGAATTTTGGGGAAATGAAGATTAGGATTACCATTTTATCATGAAATTGGATTTGAATTTTAGATGGGTGGATTTGTAAATTTGTGCGTTATCTAAATTCACTGTAGAATCCATATATTTAATACTACGGTCTGAGTCGTATTGTTTTTGTGAAGAGAAACAGTATTTTTTACCGGGCTTGAAAATTTATACAGGGCCCCTTCAAAATTTTTTATTGCCTACCAAAGGTCATAAAACGTAGTATTAAATTTGTGAAAATCCCTTATTACGCCTTATTAAACGAGGCCTAAAGGTTTTATATATTAATAGTTCTCATGTCATGTACGAGTGTTCACACTTATTTTTTCACTGCTTAAAAATTGATTTTAATAATAATTGCTTTTTTTTTAAGAAAAAAAACTTTCTAAAATAGTTCAATATGTTTAGATAAAATGAATAAATTATAATATATACCACGTATGTTAAAAATGAATGTCAATTATTAAAGAGTTAATTACATTAAAAGTCCTAACCTTTTCGTAGATTGCGGATTTGTCCAAAACTTTTCAATATTTACAAATAATTACTCGACTTTAAACATGTTTTTCAAATCAAGCCACCGGGCAGCGGGAGCTTAATCTAACAGATTATAACATACGTGGTATATATTTCGACGATGGATGGATAGTGTGGATACTGGTAGTAGGTGTAATCGGTGTTGTACATTGTGAGGAATGAATATTCCGGCGACGGATGGATTGACTTGTTCGTCCATGGCGTTGCTGAATTATCCCTCGTCTCCATGGAGACTCGTGTCATTTTTTAATTTCTTTTTTTAAATTTTAATATGTGGAATTACAGTTGGGGCAAAAACGAGACGTGTGGACTGGAACATGGAAGAAACAGTGACATGTCAGCCACCGGGCAGACTTCCAGTTACCCGGTGGCTTGATTTGCAATAAGTGTTAAAGGTCGAATACTTATTTGTAAATATTCAAAAGTTTGGACTAATCTGCAGTTGGCGAAAAGGTTGAGACTTTTAACGTAATTAACTCATTATTAAATTAAATGTAGTTTTGAGGTTATGGCATTACTAATATTTATTTTTTGAGTATGAAGGACGAAAAATAGAAGGAAATAACTGTTACATGTGATGGAAAAAGCACGTAACTAAAAAGATAAATAATCTCTCTGTCCCGTGTTAACGTTTATGTTTATTTTTTGCACATAAATTAAGAGGTATAATATTTTAATGTATAGTAAGGTGAGAGAAATAATATTTAATATAAAGTGAGTAGTTGTATTTGTGTTGCGTATGAGCCCTACATAAAATGATTAATTGTTGTGCCCCAACTTGACCAAAAAAAATGTAAACCTTAGCTTGAAATAAAAATGTAAAATGTAATTTTTAACACGGAACGGAGGGAGCAAATTATAGGGCCCCACTTTTCTAGTTCGCTCAGGGCCCCTGAAATGTCAGGGTCGGCCCTGTGTATGAGAATTCTCCAAATCCTAAACCAGCATCAGATCCTTACCCGTGCGATCTTTGACGAGCAAAATGAACATTCAAACTCCACCGTAAACTATATAGCGTGACCTACCAATAATTATCTGCATGATTCAGTGTCGGCGAAACTTTCACCGGAGATGTAGGTTTGATTTTTATAGGTTTTTTTTAATCGGTAATTGTTAGTTGTTAGTATAGTTAGTAATTAGTTCACCAAGCACCATTGCTTCCCCTTCTTCAAGTTTCCTTATATCTCCCTTCCTAATTCGTTTCCAATGGGAATCGAATCTAGATCTCTCACTTAAGTGAGGAGCTCAGTGGACGGGTGGGCTAGTTTATATAGGTTTTCTATTAATATCTATTCTGTCGGGTTGTGAATTCCCACCGCCAACAGACTTTTCTCAAATATTGTGTTAAGCTTCGGATGCCTGTGATTTACCGCCTAAGCTCACAACCTAAAATCGTTGAACACTTAACACGTATTTTTTTAAAAAAATTAACCTATTTCCATTACAAAATCTGATTCTATGAATATATAATTAAAAAAAACTACTATAAAAGTCTTTACCTCTCAATTATTTGTGGTGATTTGATTTCTGCATGTTTACATTTGATTTAAAAATAAAAAATCCTCATTTTAACTAAAAATAATCAAATCTGCTCACTTTCATATAAATGTACTATAATACTTCTCTAACAATGTCAGCCGGATTTTAGAAAAAAAACGTACTTCATGATTTTTGTTTTATTCAATTTTTGTGATTTGTTCTAATTGAGTTTTGTGAATTTATTCTATTTGGACTTTGTAAATTTGTTCTATTCGGACTTTGTGTTTTATATTTTGTTCAGATTTTTTTTGTTCTATTCTTTTTTTTATTTTTTTTATTTAAGCTGTGATTTTTTTTATATTCGAACTTTGTGATTTTTATTCCATTTAATTTTTTGATTTTGTTCTTTTCGGTTTTTATTATATAAATAAATTGACATATTGACAGAAATTTTTTAATTAAAAAATTGTAGGTCAAGTTAGAGTTTTTTTTTTTTCAAATTTATTAAAAGTAAGTAGATTTGATTTTTTTTTAATATGTAAATGGACATTTTTCATTAACAATAATTGCAGGGAGTGATTTTGTCCCTTAATTTTTTCTTCGATAGCTGACTAAATAAGTCATTTTTTATTGTCTAAACTAAAATGTTTGTTTTACCCTTTACTTTATTTTATTGAATTTTATTTTATAATTTAAAAGTATATTTGTTTTGACCGAAATACAGATTCTTTAAATCATTTTTTTTGGGAAACCTTCTATTCTCTTTTAACATATATTTTAATTGGAGCATACATTATCTCTTAAAAATTTTAATTATTACCAAATATTATATTATGTGATAGGTGGTCAACACTCAAGTTATCACTCAGCATACAGGACCTACCAAGTCTACCAAGCCTATTAGGCTCTCTTCTGGCTACCTTGCCGAACAAACTGATACCTCGGCCGCCCTGCCGATCATCTTACCGAACGAGCTGCTACCTTGGCCGCCGCCTGCCACCTCACCAAACAAGCTGATACCTCGGTCGCCCTGCCGATCACCTTGCAAAATGAGCTGCCACCTCAGTTTCCCTGCCGGTCACCTTGCCGAACGAGCTGCCACCTCGGTCGCCCTGCCAGCTAGCCTGCCGAGCCATCTACCTCCTTGTCAAGTCTGCCGAGCTATCTGCCATGCTGCCTTCCAGGGCCGAAGTCCTCTGGAAGGCCGATAGATGACGTGTCAAGTCAGACATCACCTACTTCAGATATAACCTCCTTATCCAATCATGTCAGGCTTATCTTGCCAGATTTATCTTATGTTGTAATGACTGTCAAGCTGTTGGTCCAGGACACAAGACATATATTGCTAGGATAAGTGGGCCCAATTCACCTGTATAAATAGGGTTTTTTTCACACCCATCTCCATGGGGGACACGTATCCTCATCCCTCATCAACCATCATCAACATTAGTATTCCTAACACACACACCCCCCACCCCCCAAAAAAAAAAGAATCTCCACTGTAAAGAAGAGGATTAACTCCTCATATGCCCTTACAAAAAGAAGGAACGGGAAATAAACTCTCCACTTTACTTCTCAAACACTTAGGAGGAACTATTTTGTCATTTTTTTTTCCTATTTTCTCTCTACATTATATTTGATCAGTCGATTAAAACTATATTACAACCACATTAAACACCACCCTAATCATTAAAAATTGACTATCAACATATTACATCACCTCTTAAAAATTCTATCCAGTCAAATCATCATACTTAAAATTAACGTAGTACAAACCAACAATCATAATTCAAGCAAAACTCAATCCAAAACATTTTAAAATTTTGAATTGGGTATATTGAATTTTGAAAGCCCAGAGTAAAAAATTCACCCTCAAAGAAAATTTGTAGTAACATCACATTCAAATTCAAATTCGTTTTTCAAGTAATTGAATGCGATTTTTTTTTAATGTAATAAATATGCACATGATAGGTAATTATAATGGAATCTTGTGTGAAAATTTCATCCTAACTTGGAAACAAATTGCATACTTTGACTTTTTTTTTTAAATTACGCTGGTTATACTAATTTAGATTGAATTTGTGTAAAAAAAAAAAAAACTATAATACTATACTCCTAATAAACATAATATTGTTTCCGTTTAACTTGACTTGACGTGATGATAACATAACCGAAGGAGAAAAAAAGAAAAAAATAATACTAATAAAAATAAAAAAAAAAAAAACTCCCGCCGAGCATTAAAGTCTAAAAGCGTTACTATAAAACCATCTCCGTTGGCCGTTTACTCTTTCGCCAGTGGTTTTACAACTAATCACCCCTCTTTTGATTCAATTATCCTCTAATTAAATTCATCAAATTTCCTCTGATTCTATCAGAAAAGGAAAACCCCACTGATCACGCTTCAGATTCACACGCTGGGGGAACAATGAAGATCAAAGGAAGTAAAATCGCCGCTGTAAATTGGAGCAACATAGGTTTGCCGGCGATTTTCGTTTTGTGCCTCTTCTTCTTCTTCGCCGGTTTCTTTGGTTCATCTCTTTTCTCTCAGCAGGTTCACATACTGTTTCTTTACCTTTACCGAGTTTTAGTCATGGTTTATGTAGACATGTTGTAGCTTTCTGTTGAATGTATGAGTATATGTGCGTGCATGTATGATTTGTTAAGTGTGTACGGCAGGAGCTGCCGAGAAATTTACGGATGCGGGAAATGGTGGAAGAGACTATTGAATTTAATGCGCTGCCACATGGAATTTCCGGCGAAAACTCTGTGGAGGCGATCTCCTTTCAGGTGTGTAATTTTTTCTGGAGATTGAGACAATTGTGATTTATTAACATTTTTTAAAATATTTTGCTGCAAGCTGTGTTCATTTCAATCTCAGTTTTGATATTGCTTTGACTGGAGTTATGATAATTCAATGTCTGAATTATTTGGCATCCGTTGGTATCTGGGTTTGCCGTGCAAGTTAGTAATTAGTTGTTGACCAATCTACTCATTCTTTGGGTTGTTTACTTTTCCTTAGTATTAAAACTGCTAGGTCTAGATTTCTCCTAATTAGATACTCCATGTATTTTGCCATGCTTACCTTTGGCTGCTCAGGATTTAGTGTTAAATTTGTGACTTGTTCTTGTTCACCACTTGCCGTTTCATAACTCTCATTGAATAATTTAAATAGATTAGATTCACTGTCATTGTAAACTTAACCACTTTGCAATGTATTTAGATATTTATTTTACTATCTACATACTGAAAACATTTAAATGACTGGTTCCTATGAGAAAGCTCACTGCATACTAATTAGTAAATTGAATTAAAAGGTTTTGAGGGAAAATTATTTTTTACCACTTCATTAGTTGCCCCCCAAAAGGATGAATCTGCTTTTATTGTGATATTATAAAATTTTGAAGTATAGTTTTGTGCATTTAGTTGACGTTATTGTATGGCTCTTTTAGATCATGGCTAAATCAGATTATGGATATAACACTATCTTTCTTGTTGATTCAGAGTTTCTCTGCTCTTGACATCCGGTAATTAGCAACTATGAACACGTTGTAGAATTTACTGCAGTTTAGGGTATGTTTGGAAAATGTAATTAATAAACCTGAGAAATCATTCTTCAGCAACATGATTGAACATCAAATCTTAGCACATGATCATTAAATAATTAATATGCAGCCTTGTGTTGTATTTGTTATTTACTTTTTGTTATATAAATATATCTTTCTTCAGCTTAATTCTTTTGTTCTATTGATTTTCATGTGTAGATCCTGAGCTGGAACCCACGGGCATTGTATTTTCCTAATTTTGCTACTGCAGAACAGTGCCAAAGCATTATTGAAATGGCAGAAGTACATCTCAAACCATCATCTTTAGCTTTGCGCGAGGGAGAAACAGCAGAAAATACCCAAGGAATTAGGACAAGGTGATTACCTTTTCTATTTAAACTGAAACAATGAACTTAATTACTCATACATATATTCTATTAAGTTATTTTTTGACCCTTTGTTTGAATGTTGGCTTTTCTTCTATGATAATTAATATATATGTATGCATGTTGAATTTCTTTCCTTTTAGTTCTGGTATGTTTATTAGTGCATCTGAAGACAAAACTGGGATCCTGGGTCAGGTTGAGGAAAAAATTGCTAAAGCAACAATGATCCCCAGGAGTAATGGAGAGGTAATGCAATTACTGAATTTATGTATACGTTTTTTTTTTTTTTTCTTTTTTGCTCTGCTACATTGACTATGTTTGTCCAGTCTGCGCATAATTTGAGCTGCCAAATTAAATAAGTTTGTTTACTCTTAAAAGATTTTTCTAATGCTCAAAAGAGCACTTTGCCTGCTAACCTACTGTATAACGTAAGTTGTGTTAATCAGATGTGGCATTAAGATCATCCACCATATGTCCACTGTCTGAGATTTAAGAAATATGCTTGCTAATGTCAGTTCTTGTGATGGGACTGTCTGATAATTATGTCTGATTGTAAGTTATTTGTTGAAGTAGTTCAAGATCTTGTTGCATATTTAAGATTTGCCGCGCTATCCATGATACTTTTTATGAGTACATGAAGTGGGACAATGCTTGAGTACATTCATTAAGATCTGATAATCTTTCAATGATTTCCCGAGAGTGATGTGTTAAACAAGATTAGGAAATTATATTAATTTCTGATTTTTTTATAGTTACCCTTAAAGCATCAAATATGTAGCTATAGAGGCATCACCTAAAATTTATCATTTATCACCTAAAATTTAATCATTCTCAAGTCATCACACAATGGCCTCCTTGTTGACACGTGTTCTGTAGTGGTTGTTGAAACTCTGCTTCTATCTTTCTGATCCTTAATGGATTGGACAAAACTTTGTTCTGGAGAATAATCTATTCAACAGTCTAAGAATCTTAAGTATAATGATATCCAGGATGTTAAGATAGAGATATTTATTTTGAAGAAGTGGTCTTACTATGTCTGAATTAAACATGGATTCACTATGTTGTTTTCACTTGTTTTAGTTTCAATCAACATAATTAACCAATCCATTGATTTAGAAGTTCTTTTTATTGTGTAGAGTGGTTGATGATAGTACTGCTTTCTTTTGTTCAAATCAGTTTGTGCTAATATTTATGAAGTTCTAATCACAATGTTTTTAATAATATTTACAATGGTGTTGCAGTCCTTCAATGTCTTGCGTTATGAGATTGGGCAGAGATATCATTCACATTATGATGCTTTCAATCCAGCTGAATATGGTCCACAGAAGAGCCAAAGGGTAACAGAAATCTGATATTCAATTGTTGTTGAGGTGTTTCTTCTGGCAATTTTCAAAATTTTGAAATCTTGCAACAGTTTTATCTAACATTCAATGAAGTATTGCTTAACAACTTTGAGGCAAACAAATACAATGATTTTCTTTGCTTATTCTAGGATCATGCAAAAGAATCTGAATAATGATTGAAATAAGTAGGAAATAATCTGAATATCTGATTACGTTCACATGCTTCACTACTTTCTTCTCTCTCTCTCTCTCTCTATATATATATATATCTATTGTAAATTTGTTTATTCTTACATGACATTTAATCATTTAGTGAGTCAGAGATGTTGTATAATTTTGTCCAAGCTTGTTTGCGAGTCATGTTTCAGGTTTGTGTGTGTGTGATGGATGTTATTTGGAATGATTTAGACTCATTTGATCAGAAAGCTTCAGGTTGCCTCTTTCCTATTATATTTATCTGCCGTGGAAGAAGGGGGTGAAACCATGTTCCCTTTCGAGGTATGATCATTGCCTTTTTTGGCTTTTTCTAGTTCCTAATTCTATAGTCCTGTCTCAGCAATGCCCCTCAGTCTTCTGTAGCTTACCAGTCATTCAATGGAATTTGATGTGCAGAATGGGCAAAACATGGATAACAATTATGATTTCCAAAAATGTATTGGTCTTAAGGTAAAGCCACATAGAGGAGATGGACTTTTATTCTACTCACTGTTCCCAAACGGTACAATAGATCCTGTAAGTGACTTTTTCTGTATGCTATTTAAGATGTCTTATCTTTTTATTTGCATCTTCCTCTTCACATTATCTGTACTTTTTATTGTTCATTTAGCAGCTATTAGAAGGGGTAGGCTGAAACATGAATGAAGCTGATAAAATAAGATAGGGGAAATAGCAGGGAGATATCTTAGATTCTTAGGTTTCATCTCATTTTAATGTGTTAGATTGCATTATGATAGCTCGCCGAGATTCAGTTTAACAGAGACTCAACTAATATTATAGAACCTGTCAATTGACATGATTCTCATTTGGAACCATCCATAGGATTCAAGATACCGAGACTGTAATTTGTGGGATTTGCTAGGTCTATAGTGTGTTTTTTTTTTTTTTTTTAATTTTCTGGTTAATCAGAGGCCTAATAGCATTCTGAAGGCGATTGAAGTTGTTATTTTGATGCCAACAATGATTTTCATTATCACTCCCATGAATGTGGGCAAATGAGAGATGCACCATGAGGCATGGGTACTTAATTTGTTATTCCCCAGAAAGTTGATCGGAGAACAAAATCCTAATGAAAGGGAACAAAAAGAAAAATATGCAAAAAACTCAAGTTTGTTAGGGCGGTTGAGACAATGAGGAAAGTAATGAGAATAGATGCAATCAATATGTTGACAAAGAGAGGTCTGAATGGGTTTTCTTGAATTCTTTTTGTTTTCTTAAGGAATATTTGAGAGAGGATAATGTGTCAGGTCCTTAGCTTTCATATTGTCAGCTCTCCATCTTTGGACTTTGAATCTTTCCAACACAAATAGTAAGACAATTTTTATAACCTGGAAAGTAGCTGGAAAAACCAGCTGTGTAGGACTGCATAGCTCATTGGTAATCCCAGGGTCCTTTCTTTTAGAAGCTTAAAAGACGTATCCTCTTATTATTCATAAGAAATAATAAGTTAATATATCGGCTGTACATCCACAGTTACCACCCCTACAAGTGATTTTCCTTGAACAAGTTTCTCCATCAGAGCTTTCTCTGTGTGTGTATTGAAGTGCAGCATAGCTTATATGAGTTATGACATATATGCAACCAAGAAGGTGCATTATCACCCCAGTTGATTTCTAATCACATTTTACTTAGGCGATTGTCCTCGTCTTTATCTTCGTCGTGCTAGGGTATAAAAGTAACTTCACATTGTAATATGGTGATTGTGAGTTTGCAGAGATCTCTTCATGGTAGCTGTCCAGTGATCAAAGGTGAAAAATGGGTGGCCACTAAATGGATTAGAGATCAGGTACAGGGAGAGGACTCCTAATTCTTTTGTTGTAAATTAATGCTTAGTGTTGTGTCTTTTTTTTTTTTTTTCTATTTGTAGTAACTATTTACAAAAAACTGCCCCACAAATTTTGCAGTGTACACAGCGTTCATCTTTTCAATCAAAATTACCTATCTTATGAGACATGATTCTAATCTCTCATGAGACTAACTAACCCAATAATGATCAGATTAGCGGATGAGTAAGGATACATTTGTACAATTCATGTAAATTTGCACTACATTGATATTAGATGTAGTTTCTTAAAGGACTAGATTGCACATCACTTTTACCTGTCAATTTTTTTTCCATGTTCTTAAAAATATACTCCTATTACTAAATTGAACTGTAAATAGAGAATTTATAGCTAAGTGTTTAATGTGTCAGTGCCATCAGCCATGTAAGAAAAACGTGTTGGGAATAAAAATGTAAAATCTCAGTTGTTTGAGAATAAAAGTAATCAAATTTGGATCATTGTTATCAAATTTTCTGTTAGTTTTTTTTATTAAAAAATTAAATATAAAAAACTATATAATTATTAAATATATACACTATTAATAAAAAGTATGGTGCATGTGTGTACCTCAGTGCACAATAATTAAAGAATGGGGAGTATAAATTTAGGAAGTAGGGGATCAATAAATGGTAGGGATAATTTCATATTTAGCCCCGTAAGAACTGCCCAATTTCAAAAAGGTCCTAAAATCATCAGATTTAGTCCCATAGGAATTTTATCTAAATTGATAATGGGGTGGATGCAGGATTAAAATCCTATATGAATTTTCTAAAAAGGTAAATTTGCAAAATTGACCCCAAAAGATGCTAAATTAGTTCCAAGTTAGAATTTATATCTTATGCCAGATTAACTCAACTTTCCGCGCTTCAAAATGGTATCAGAGCCCTAGGTTTATTTATTTATGAATGAAAAAATTTATTATAAACTTATTTATTACTTAACGAGAGGAGAGTTTCAAGATATATGGATCCGAACGAAAGTTCGATATCCGAGAGTAACAGGACTATCAGCCCTGTTCAAAGCTGGAGTAACAGGGACTACTGGCCTATTAATTATGACGAAACAAGCAGCTCTATGCAACAATATTATTGTGTGTTGTATAGACAAATTACGAAAAAGAGAGACGAAGATGCCGACCGATGGTATGAAGGTATAAACCAAAGGAGAAAGTTGGCCAACATTCGTGCCAACCACACCGAGGAAGAATCTTTGGAGGAACTACGCCAGATGCAGATAAGATACTCGAAAGAAGTATCAAGAAACATCATAGAAATTCGAAGTTTCACCGAGATCCATGGAAGTGTCCCCGAACACAGACAATGGAGGAAACGACCCAACCAGGGTCTAAGAGAGATCTGCAAGCCCTATCACTTCACACACTGGGACGAATGAGTGGAAAGAGATCGAGGCCGATAACTCTAAGATGAACCAAGATCTTAGAGAATTGTAGAACACAGTGAGATTCTTTGGAGAATATTGCCAGAGCATGTCCAAGACGATGTTCGAAATCAACCTTAAGATGGATAAGGTGGAGAAGTTGCAGAACAAGCATCTCGACCTCATCACAAAGTTGACAGAACAAGTAAAGTCCTTGGAAACTAAGGTGACAGGAAGAAGGCCAGGTGGACGGTTGTCACTAATCTTCGGAACGGAACCCCTTTTACACCAAAAGGGGAAGACGATTGAGGTCACAAGGCCAAAGTCGGAAAGTGAGAAGATGATTGCTATCCTTCGTGGAGAGTCCACGTCGCTAGATGGAACGAACAAATCTTGAAGATCTACAAGATCTATATGAGTACTTCCAAGGACTAACTATAGTAGATCTAAAAATGAATGTTGGAAAGACTTCTAGCTCCCAACAACAGTCGCAGGCTCAGCATACCCAATGTGATTCGAGCCAAGATGAGAGAACTTCTGGAACACAAGGAGTACACGAAGGAAGGCAAGAAGAGACATTTCAACAACCAGGAAACTTCAAGATGAAGGCAATTGGAATGTCAACAGGAGCAAGCCGAGTTCGAGGATCTAATATACACAACACCCCATATGGTCGGCCTTACCTAGAATCGATAAATCCATACGGGTTGATCTTAAATCTCGACACTCTCGACTTCAAAAACCGAAAAACTTTGATCGATGAGTGGATCAACGCTATGAAGATTGCAGGAGGTGCACTTGAGCTGGACAAGAAAGGGTTCATAAGATTCCTAACTATAAGCCTAGAAGGATCAGTAAAGTGCGCCTAGGAGGTACTCTCAGACGAGGTCAAGAAGGAGGCCATGGAAGTTGAAGATCTAGGCAATATTGTTGATCGCATGGCCAAGATCTTCAAGATCCACTTCATCGGAGTAGGTTACTTCGAAGGAATGGAAGAAGAGAAGAAAAAGAAGTATAGGAATGCCCTATACAACCTAGAACTACTTGACATTTGTCATGTAGATGAGTATATTAAACTCTTCACAGAGTATAGATGGAAATCAAAGATCAAGGAGGAGGAAATATTCCACCTATTCTTTGCCAAGATTCCAAGCCCATGGAGAGAAATGCTGATCAAAGAGTATGAACCATGTGAGCTGGATTCAATAGCAAGGAGGATGTCTTTTCTCAAAGCCAAGATAGCGGAGTGGTGTCATCAAGCATTGCTACACAAAAACTACAAGAGATTAAGGAGAATCAACAAAACAGTACCCTTATGCTGTGAAAGCAATGGTCTTCCAACTATCATTGGGAGAAACCCAAGAAAGCAGAAAAGGATGAAGAAACATCATCCTCACACCCAAAGGAGCGGAGGATGGAGGTCCAGAAGACCAAGATCCTTTTGGTCTAAACAGAAGGCCCGAAGATATAAATCAGGGCAGAGATCTGGACCATCAAGATGGAGTTCAAGGAATCAAGCATCATCCTCAGGATCAAACCAGAGGAGTACAGGGAGAACTCCCACAAGAAAAACATTCCGAAGAGCAGCTACATGAGCAAACGAAAGATTCAAAGATTGTAACTGCTATACTTGCGGAGCTAGATGGCATATCTCACCCGATTGCCCAGAAAACTAGAAGAGGTGAGTATGGCAGTTCGAAACAACTCCAGAAATGGAGGAAGCCATTTACTTCCAAGACCTAGTACATGTATATCAGTTCGAAGATATACCCTCGGACGAGAGCATCTATGAAGAAGAATTCTTCAGCCAAGACGAATCTTCCGAAGATGAGTCGGAGTGAAGAGGAAATCTTCAGGAAAGAGATGCAAGAAGATATGTCTGGATTCTTTTCCCAGACATCTATTTCTCATAAAACCCTTATGAGAATCATGAAGGATGATCCAAGGCTCAGTCTATACGATGGATTCACTGTGGGAAAATTAGAAAAATTCTTTCCAAGTTTCAAGAAGAGGAAACACAACATCATATACAAAGTGACCGAAGGGGAGATAGTCATCTCAATGGAGCTCACAGAAAATATGATAGAGATGCAACTGGTTCCCTATGAAGAAATCAGGAAGGAACTAAGTAAACTCCAGGAGAAGATGTCCAAGACTATGTCTTAGGTCCATATCGGAGCGATTCAGATTCTCTTCAAAGCCACATTCAAAGAAGGAATCGATACAGCAATCGATATTTCTGTCTTTGATAAGAAAATCAAGAGCACAAGAGAAGCATGCCTAGGAGGACTCTCGGGAAATCTGTACGCAGGAAAGTAGCACCCTACATTTATCCAAGGATCGCTTACAATCTGGCAGACCGAGATTTCAATAGGGCTCTTACCCTCCATCAAGATTTCAAAAACAAAGACTTGATGAAGGAAGGAAACAGGCCTTACTCTATCACATACAGTATCTCGTATGCCCTCTCCAACACTCATCATTCGGATCTATTCCAAATGAAGGGGTATATTGAGATACCTGAACTAGGCCAGAGATAATGAAGTTACCGCCAATTCACGATATGGATCTGCGGATCAAGGGCAAGCCGATTTGGAGCAGACAGAATAGTCTCAGATTCGAGCAAAGAAGAATTTCTTTCCAAGAAGACAGAATGATAGCGAAAAATGAGGAAAGAAACCAATCGTGGAGGTAATCCAGGAACCAGAAAAGTTCACAAACAAAGGTGAACTAAAATGCCCAGAAGGATGGAGAAGAGTCGAAGTAATATTCGATATCACTAAGAAGGAAAACTCTATTCCTTGTGATGTCTTATATTATCTTCAACAACCAACAACTGGGAGATACCAAGGGCAGCTCAAACTCGGAGAACTTGAGCTGGTAATTGAAGGAGTTGCAGGAAGATTCCCAGAACAACTAGTATTGGGATTGAAGTTTCTCGAGGATCACAAACCTTGGGAACGATTACAAGATGGAATGAAGTTTACAGTCAAAGGAAATAGATATAAAGTCCAATAGAAAGGGCTTTTATAAGCTCTGATCCACCCATGGCCACAAGTCTATTCTCAATATATATCACCGTTGGGATGATATATAAGGAGCATCGTGCAGAATATTTTGCGACGTACATTGATTCTGGAGCTGACATTTGCGCAGCAAAAGAAGGAGTCTTTCCGAAAGACTCAGGTGAAGAATTGCCAACGGTACTAGGAAAAGATTTCTCTCAAAGGGTGTTAATCCTTAACAGAGGAATCAAGCAAGCAGAAATCATGATCGGAGGAGCGGATCGTACCCCGTGGTACAAGGTGAAAACTCCACCATTATATTTTCACGACACCGGAACGGATATTCTGTTAGGAAATAATTTCCTACAGACATTCAGATGTTTTACAAAAGAAAACGCAATAGGAAGACTTATTTTCACAACCCTTTGTGAACATAAGATCATAGCACCAAGACTGCGTAATGCATTTAAAAAAAATACCAATCAGATTTCGTAGCAAGCGTGGTGATGAAGGAAAACTTAGACATCCAAAGATGAATGATCGAAGGAAATATGGCGAAGCAGTCCTTCAGATGAGAACCGAGACAAGAGGAGGATGGAAGATGGAGAAACTAAAAGAAAATACAATCCACCTTCTCAAAGCAAGCTTGAGAGATAGTCTACAGAAAGACGTCACAATCGAAGAACAAACATCTTTGGAGGAAGTCAAAAAGAAGATACAGAGGAACTTCAATGAGGATCCTCTAGCCTGGTGGGATAAAAACAATCTCAAAGCCTCACTCAAAGTGAAAGAAGGAAAAGAGCATGAGTTCGTAAGATACAAGCCTATCCTGATGAACCAAGAGGATCGAAAGGATATGCAGCTAATACTTAAGGAACATCTGGACCTTAAGTTAATATCACCAGGAGTATCCCCATATAGCAGTCCAGGATTTTCAGTTCGAAATCATGGAGAAGTCAAGCGGGAAAAGCCGAGACTTGTGATCAACTACAAAGGGATCAACAACATCTTGGAGTTCGATGGATACTACATACCAAGTAGGGAACACTTGGTCAATTGTATCAAGAATGCCAAGGTATTCTCAAAGTTTGATTGCAAATCTGGGTTCTACCAGATTATGATGGAAGAAGGAAGCAAAAAGTTCACAGCCTTCTCAACACTACAAGGCCGCTATATCTGGAATGTCATGCCTATGGGCTTGGCGAATGCACCCCAAATATACCAAAGGAAGATGGATAATATATTCAAAGATTATTTCTCATTCATGTTTGTTTACGTGGATGACATCCTCATAGCCTCAAAGAACATGAAAGAGCATCTGGCGCATCTGGAAGTATTTTCAGAAGTATGCCACAAGAAAGGATTGGTGCTTTCTGAAAAGAAGGCAGTAATAGCAACAAGACAGATCGAGTTCCTTGGAGTCGAGATCGATGAGTCTGGATTTATTATTCTACAGCCTCATATTGTAGAAAAGGTTCAAGGATTTCCTGAAGATTTCAAGGACAAGAAACAACTCCAAAGCTTCTTAGGAGTTGTCAACTTTGCTGGAATGTTCATCAACAACCTAGCACAATATAGAAAGGTGTTAAGTCCTCTGTTGAAGAAAGACGCAGAATTCAAATGGAAGGAATCACACCGAGAAATGGTTAAGCAGTTAAAGGAGGTTTGCAAGAAGTTCCCTAAGCTAGCAATACCAAACGACGAGGATGAACTGGTACTTTAAATAGATGCCAGTGCCCACTGGTGGGCAGCAGTTCTCACGAAGTCCACACCAGAAGGAGAAGTGTCATGCAGATACTGTAGCGGACTCTTTACAGAGAATGAAACAAACAGGTGGCACATCAATGAAAAGGAGTTCTTTGCGGTTCGGAAAGCGTTCAAGAAATGGCCGCTATTTCTTCTCGTGAAGAAATTCATCCTTAAAATTGATAATACAAGCGTCAAAGCCTTTTTAAAAAATAAAAATGAATCTAAACCTAAAAAGGCTAGACTATTAAGATGGAAATCAAAATGCCAATATTATGATTTTAATATTGTCATTATTAAATATGTTGATAATATTTTGGCAGATTTCCTGACGAGAGATGGAAAGAGCTGAAATAGACTTCATCCTGACTGTATCAATGCACCTGATGGACAACCTTGAGTTGCTCCAAAGGAAATTTGAGAATTTGTCACTCAATGCAAGGCGTGCCGGAAGAATATAAGATAGTGATCAGACCAAAGTATCTAATCGCATACGAGACTGCATTCGAAACGGCGCAAGTCTGTTCGAAGCAACACGAGAGCCACTCCTCCGGGTTGTTGATAGCAATTACAATCGACAAAATGAGAGTAGTCGAGAACGGGGCTCTAAATCCGGAGCAAGGGATTCAAATACCCTTAGCACAAGTCCTAGATTGGAACCTCTAAAAGAGGAACCAGTCCAAGAAAAAATCGAAGACCTGGAGTCACATCTAGAGTCAATGAATCAACCCAGTACCTCTGGAGTCAAAGAGGGAGAGATCAACCTTTGGCCTATGACGGGCACTGCTAAGGTTGGTATTAACTTAGCTGATTTCTCTTATTGGCAGGAATACCGGCCAGTTGGGAGAAATTGAATACCAGACAAGGAATCCGACTGGAGAAATGCCGGATGGATATATCGGGGGAATATTCCCGAGTTTGGATGCAAGAGGGCTCAAATCCAGTAGACGTAAAGCAGTGGTATGACTTTGGGGCACTAGCCTCGATCTATACTGTTGCACTAGGTTTCCCAAAACTTGCAAAACTTCTAGATTAGCTCGGAGAAAAGGTTTTCAAGGCATGGAAAAACAACTCGACTCTATCTAGAGGCAATGTATTGGAGCTGTACTTCACCAGTGCGGCCCCAGAACCAGTCGGGAAAGGCAACCACGAGGCCTTTCATTTCATCAAGCTAAGAAGACCCGATGTCTCAGCATCAAATAAGATTAAAGAGTCTTCTGGAAAGGAACCAGTCTTGGTTTCTACATTTTCTGAAGAACATATCTCTACGTGAAGAGCGAGGGGTTTGTATGCCTGCATCAAAGCCATGGTGGAGGTGAAGTTTCTTTTCAAGTTCGAGCATAAGTCTTTGAATGTGTCTTTCCTGTTGAATACTTTAACAGGGAAGAAGACAGTGTTTGAGGAGAAGGCGTTCCAAGAAATACAAAAACTTCTCTAGAAAAATAAGATTCCGGTGAGTAAACAAACTCATCGGAGATATTGTAACATGACCCATTTAGGGCAGTGGACAAACAAGGTATGTTCAAGCTGTTCCACCCAAACAGAGCCGGAGTTTGGAAGAGGAATAAGACTGGACATAGGGATGATCAGAACTGCTGATCCACTCCCAAAGGAGACACGTGGAAAGAAAAGGGTAAAATCTCTTCGGAATACCCAGGAGCCGGGAGAATTATCAGGTACTAAAGATGACAAATGACTCCTCAAAAAAGCAAGAGACAGGTGACCTTTCTGGAAGAGTAAGAGACATGTGACCGACAGGGAGGATGACCCACAAAAAAGAATCCAATAAAGGAGAAGGACCAGCCAACTGCTAAAGTTGGGATCCAATATAGATGACGTAAGTGCTGACGCAAGAGCAATGACGTAAGCAGTGACATCACAAAAGATTTGGAGGCTTTGAAATCCGGATTTCAAATCCGAAAGCCTCTATAAATAGGTGTGTTGAGGAAGCAGAAGGCATCGACCATCACCCTCTGTTTTCTCTTTCTAAAATAAACATTGTATCTTTTTCTTTTCTTTGTATGAGTGTTCTGAGTACAGCTACAATAGGTAGCTAAAGGAGTTATCTCCTCTTGTTTAGTGAGGATGAGTGTGTAATAAATCTCTCCATTCAATAAATAAATAATCTCGGGCTGATGCCCCCATGTAGCCTTCCATTTTTTCTGCTACTTTAATCTCCATACTTTCCGGCAAAAACAGTAACAGCATCCTGTACACCCGGTGTAGGAAACGAACCAGGGTTGTGCTGAGATCCGCTGAAGGAACGGGATTGATCCATCACACTGCGGGGCTCGTGTTGGCTGTGAGGAGCAGCTGTAAAATCTCCCGGATACCCGGTGGATTGACGATCAAAAAATGTACTGTTACTGTTCTAAATTGCTTAGCTATGAGATTAATGTTGTTTAATTAATGTACGGAAGAATAATGGGTTTGATATGGTCGTAATGGACTATGTCTATTTTGAAAAATAGAAGGAAGAGGAAAATCTGACAATAAAGATATGATATAAGTTGATTAGGAATAAAAATTTTCAATTATAATATTCTTATGGGACCAAAACTGATAGCTATGGGACCAGTATATTCCTACGGGACTATAATTGAATTGAAGGAATTCTTATGAGACCAAATGTGTAATTTTCCCATAAATGGTATGTTGGTTTGAACTAATATAAGAGTAGGGTACTAATCTACTATTCATAAAGTACAAGTAAAAAAGCAATGAGAGGAAATTAGAGGAAATAATGTTCAAAG
The DNA here is from genome assembly GCA_023678885.1 of Pogostemon cablin. Classification (NCBI taxonomy): domain Eukaryota; kingdom Viridiplantae; phylum Streptophyta; class Magnoliopsida; order Lamiales; family Lamiaceae; genus Pogostemon; species Pogostemon cablin. The sequence goes on along the minus strand of CM042994.1, from coordinate 7,549,502 downwards.
TATAGGTATTATTTTTAATGAGAAATATTATTGCAGGTATAACTAACATCATCAAAATCCAAAATGAGTGCAGAATTAACGAACTCAACTATAAAAGTTGCTCTCTTCCACAGGGCAAGTTTTGGAATCATGAGAAGCGATTATAACTGTACAGAACTAAATCTATCCCAATATATAAAACTTTATTGTTTATCAAAATATTGTTCATCTTTATTGTTTTAAATTGTTTATAAAAAATACTTTTTAACAAAGTTTATTGATTTTTTTTAGAATAGTTTAGTGTAATAACTAAAATATAAAGTATATTATGTATTTTAAAAAAATCATACTATTACTCTTAAAGTTTTGAATTAAGATTTTACCCTTTATATAGGTTAAACGATTTTATGTGACAAATAAGAGTAATGAATAGTTTTATTTGACTGGGTTTATGAAATTTTATTGAAAACGATTCAAACAAGTTTTTATCCAACCTTTTATAATAATCAAGTGTAAAATAATTTAGCTTGATTTTTGGACGTAAAAATGGCTAGGTCTATTCAGCATAATCGATCTAAATTGTAGTAGGTAAGATAAAAAGTTACAACTTATTTGGTCTTTGTCTAATTTTTTTTTTTTTCAAACATAAGGAATGAGCTTTATAAAACTAATAAAATGTGATAATATTTTAATAAATGAAATATTTGATCGATAAAAAGTGATAAACATTCAAATAAATTATTTTATTTACAATTGATAGTAAAAATTAGAAATGATAATATTTTTAATGAAAATTGATAATTTATTAAGAAATACTTCATCCGTCCCAACTTCAACTTCACTCTTTCCGTTTTTAGTCCGTCTCAACTCTAATTTCACACTTCCATAAAAGGAAAAAAAAACTAACTTATATTCCTTTTAACACATTTTAATTTTAAAATTTGTCATTACCTTTTTAACACACATAACATACTTTATTATTTATTTATTATTAAAAAATAAGTAAAAAAATGACTTTTATTAATATCCGTACAGACGATAAACATGCAGATGAATTTAGGAGGGAGTAATAAAATTATCCCACCTTAATATAATCTTTGTTATTTCTTTTTCAATTAGCAACAAATTAAGCGGTGCATACATCTAATCAGCTGCATCGTCAAAATAGATTTGATTCTAAACTTTACAGATATTTTATTTAAACATGTTTGTTTCGAATTCATCAGTGCAACTTAAATTTGGCCAGAAAAACATAAAAATAACTACAAGAGTATTAATTTTATAATTGAAACAACCTTAATTCCACCCTAGAATGGCCTCTACCAAAATCTTGATATATTTCTCCATTACCATTTCTCTACTCATCTCATCTTTCCCACCCTCTACCAAGCATTCCTCTCCACACCTTCACCATAAACCATTGACATGTACAAGTCAGAAAGATATCAAACGACCCATCTCATTAAAAAGTTTAAGTTGTTAAACATATATAATCAAAAGCTCTAACAAATAACGAACTATTCAAGAGCAATCTTTTGAAGGGCACACAATATTTATCTTCCTTAATCTCATTACCATTGCTCATTTCAGCTTACATAAACCACAGCAAAAATCTTCTCTAACTCTATTCTTTCATAACCACCAATGAACTTCCTTTGTGTGTTATTATCCTGAACATTTTTTACTGTGTCGAGGAAAGTCTGTTTGATTCTACAAAAGGCTTATTGCTTGAAAAGTTGTTTCGTTTTAAATGGTAGCTAAGGATATATATTGAGAAGAATTTGATGTGTTTACTAAACAAGCTTTCTTCCGCTACACCAGGGTGTACGTACAACACTGTAGCTAAGCATATATACTGACGAGCATCTTGATGTGTTTACTAAACAAGCAGGGTGTACGTACAACAATGCCGATCAAAAGAATTCTTACCAAACCTGTTTAACTCAAACAAATGATATCCCAAGCTGTTTTTATGCAAAACTCGGAAGAGAAACCGCACCATTCTTTGATGTTTAGAAACAACAGTACATTTGCATACTTAAACTCTTACCCCAATTAGTGTTTTAATAAAATGTAATATATGTTAAATTACAACAAAAATTTCTGCTGCATCAAATAAGGCTACTGAGTACGTGTCCGGCAATTCTCTGCTGCCCTCACTTGCGAGAAATACGGATGAGCCTATGTACACAAAACGAACTGCTTTAGTCTAGTAGCGAAAAAGCTGGATCAAGTATTGGAAGTATAATAGAAAAATGGTGCAGATAAATGAATGTTGTTTAAATAAGGCAGAAAGAATACCATAGCTTCTCTTGCTGTGAGCCTATCCTGATGGTCGTAGCGAAGGAGTTTGTCGAGGAAATCTATGGCCTGCTAAATTTAAAATAATACAACAAGGCTTATTCATAAGTTTACAGGTATAAATATTATTATTGAACCAAGAAGGAGAATGATAAACTCATGACCTCTGGTGACACAAGATGCTGATTATCAGCGTTGATAAATTTCGACCATGGTTTCCTGCTGTGCCTATTGAATCACGAGGAAGCCAATTTTGTGATAAGCAAACTAGATGATACATTTACTTAATGAAAACTAGTAATGACTACAAAAGACTGCCCCGAGGCTTGGCCCAACCACAAAAAATCCAGCTATCATTCGAAAATTATAAATATGGACTCAATAAATTGAACCTTTTGAGGGGTTTGATAAGATAATACAACCCTCAAGGAGATGAATGTGATACCTCAAGTTGTAATTTCATAACTTAGAAGGGATTTCTGTAGAAAGGCCTAAACTAAGGATAAATTTTAGACATGCTCGTAAATTTAAAGCAGTTCAGCAGAAATAAAGAAAGCTATAAAGGGATGACTCTCAAAACATGACAAGCAGTTATTTCCATTATTATCAATAGATTGTTCCATTAAGCTTGACGTTATATTTGAGTTTGTAATTAGCATACCTTCCAACAAGGGCTTCAAGTTGAGGATCGAGCTCCAGATGGTACTTATGTAGATATGCATTCAACTCATCAGTTCCAAGTACCTAAAATATATTCCGATATCAGATACAACACTACAAAGGCAGTTAATGCACTCACTTCCATCCACTTTTGAAGTCCTTGTGGATATTATAAGTACGCCTTTTGGTGATGCAACTTTCTTTATGTCTACATATATAAATTGACCTGATGTATCAATTAGTATGAAATTATCATTTATAGGAAAATCAGATCTGATATTATAATACCAAAAATTTTAAATTTGTAAGAGACAACCACACTTGAAAAAAAATTCAAACAATTTGCTTGGGTGAGGCGAGAATGTTGTTACCTTTGCAATTTTAACAAGTTGATCCTGGTTGTCATGTCCGTAAAAAAAGGGTTCCTTGCGAAAAATCTACTCATAATAGCCAGAAAATGAAGATATGAATAATAGGAGGTAATTGAAGAGAACCCATGAGGCAACAAAACAGGGACCAATTTAGCTCTCTTACCATGCCAGCAAACATGCAGCCAAGGCTCCACAAATCCAAAGAATAGTCATAATCTTGCAAGTCGACAAGAAGTTCTGGACCCTTAAAGTATCTGAATGCGTAAAAATGAAAAAGGATTTCAGTCTTCAGGTGACAATAAATTTTTAACCAATTAAAGGGTTGATCTTTATTGTCATCATAACAGTTATGAACATATATTACCCAAAAACAAGTACACATAGAGAAGGCAATAATTGGAGTTTGCCTTTTGAAGTAGCAGTAACACGCATAATCTATATCAGGCCGTAAGAATTATCAAAAACATGTAAATTCATGCTCACAGGACATGATGATATGCTACGAAAATGTGTGGGATGCTTGTACTACTCTTGGTTAAGCCCAAGAATGACAAAACACAGAATTATGCAAAAATGACCTCAAAAGGACCAATGTGAAACAGAGACTTGAACTAGTCTGTGTTCATATCTAAAGTTATAATGGGATTCATGAAATAAAAATAAAGGGAAAAAAAAAAAGAAGAGAGAACAGAATTAGTCAGTTTATGACATTTTACACTCATCTAATCCAATATAAAAACAATGAATCCAAAAAGGCAGAAGTCAAAACAACCACAAAAGATGAGGTCTATACATAACAGGATAGCAAAAGGCAATTTCCAGGAGAACACAGGCGACTATAACATTAATGAATGGAGAAAAGTTGTGTATTTAAGAAATGATTTCACCGGCTCTTATAAAGGATAAAATACTATTAGTTATATGTGTTACCTTGAAGCAACGCGGACATTATATTCCTTTCCAGGGTGATAAAATTCAGCAAGGCCCCAATCAATCAGGCGAAGCTTTCGCAACTCATGGTCTATCATTACATTGTGAGGCTTAACGTCTCTGTGCATTATTCCCTGTGAGTGACAGTAATCTAGTGCCTGCAGGAGAACATAAATTTTTTTTCTTTAAGTTTAAACTGCAAAGATGGTTAATAATTGCATGAAAATGTATCATTATTATAACAACGAATAATATATAATCTTTCAAACCGTTATTAGTGATATGCCCTCAAATTAAAAATAATAATAAAATCAAGTAGACATTTAATGAATCCGCTAACCAAAGGCCTTGTCCATATTTGTACTTTACAGCAGTCACGGAAAAAGTTTAATATAAAATATAAGTTTGACCAACTTTTTTGTGTTTTTTAAGGACAGAACTTGAAAATTCCTCAATGCAAAATAGAAGAAATATTGGCAAGATTTTGATAGGAATATACGGAGTTGCAATCCCTACCCACAAAAGATTTTCTTTATGGAGATCCAAAATCAGAAGAAAAATACAAGAGTGATCTTTTCAAGGCTTTCTGACCCTGAGTAGTTAATGACTATTCAGAGACCATTGATCAAAGATCAACATTCTTTCTAAATAGAAAAGAGGAAAGTTGGGGAAATAATAATAATAATAGCCAATATGTTCTCCAATAGAAAATAATATTTACTCCATATATATTTACTTCTTACTTTGGATGATTTAAAAGTTTGTGTTGACCATCCAACGTCAGAATTAATAGAACACTTAGTTATATTAATGGGAAATTTTTTGTCGTATGCCATCCTAAATGATTGGATCTTTGCACTTTTTTTTTGTTAATAATGCATCACATAGTTAATTATGTTAAATGATTGATGGGACAGAAATTGTTAATTGTTTAAAAGGTAAAGGCTTCAATCAAAAGCACTTGTAGAAGAGAGAAACTTTATTTCCATTCCTGTAGATAGAAGAAATGTTAAATGGGCATAGAGGATCTTTAAAAAAATAAACATAAAATCAACCAATCTAGTTAAAATGTATTAGACTGGCATTCAAGCACATATATAAATCTATATAATGTGTATTACTAAATCTAATTCTCTGTAGTCCCTGTACTCCCTTCTCTTCAGTTTAATCACACAATGTTTGAAGGAAATCATAACAAACAGCAATTCATTGAATGCAACCTCAGAGCAGAAAAACTTCATCTTGCACTCTGCCTAAACCATATATGAATCTGGACTTCTCTTCTCATGAGTAGTAACAAACAAATGATGGTATGTAAGCTTTACTTTGTGCCATATTTTTAAACTATTATTTACCATGAAAGAGGGACCATGGGTACTAGACAAATCATTAACTCAGCTACTCTATTTAAACAATAATTCCTAATCATCAGAAACATAGCATAGTCGATGACTAGAGCTGTTGAATAAAAAAGAAAAGAACTTATTTTCCTGTTACCTTGAGGAGCTCATATATGTAATAACGTATGTCATAATCCGTCAATGTAGGATACAAAACTTTGAAATCTGTACTGTTCACAAATTCAAATATCAAGCTAGGAGTCTTCGAGTGTTGATCTCTGACAATGTCTAAGAGTTTGACAATATTTGGGCCCCCGCGTAGGTTTTGCAGTATTTTGATCTCTCTCTTTATCTGCACATGATCATAGAAGATAAATCTTAGAAAATATATTCAAAAGCAATCTTCCAGAATTGAATCGCAGGTGATCAATAAAAAGAAAGAAATAAAACATGGAAAAATTCAATTGGGCAATGTATCCCCGCACTTCAATTCAACATCTAAAAATTTCTAAATTAAAGAATACTGTAAGCCAAAAAAAATAAATAATAAATCTCGAAAGAATTGAGGAATTCAAAATCAGAGTGCTCAAATATTCTTCAAGATCACACAAGTAATCAATAGTCTATAAGAATCAGTTGAATTGTCAGAACTACATTGAATAAAACAATCTTCGCTAGCAGCAGGAAATGCCTTTTACATGTAACATCAAACTAAAATAAGCTTGGAAATTAGTTGACAATGACTAAAAAAGAGCACCTTTCAAGTTTGTAAAAGAGTATGTGTCAGGAGATGTTTTTAAGTATGTCTCTGTAAATATATTCAGTAACTATTTTGGGTCGCAAACAGATGGCTTCTCCCTGTAAAGAAATACTACCTTTTTCTTCTTAACAGGTTTCAAAATTTTGATTATGCACCGCTCATTGTTGTTGACATTTATACCTTCAAAAACTTCACTGTACTTCCCTCTTCCAACTTTGCGAACAACTTCATAATCATCCTGGTCACTGAAAATATATAGCATGTTTACAATTGGGACATCAAAGGTTTCTCCTAGCTTATGCATTAAAAAGAAAAGTTAAGTCATATACTATACGTCACATCACCAACACTGATTGCAAAAGCTATAAACTTTACCACTCCCCAAATAGCATGATCATAAATTAGCAGCTTCATGATATAATAGCTTGTGAAAACTACCCTATATGGACAACTCATTGTAGCAAAAAAATGATAGATACTGGAAAATGCAGGTCGGTCGGTTAAATGTAAAGGGACATTTTATAAAAAGAAAACTCATGCTACCTCCATCCCACAACATCTTCAGAATTTCCATATCTGGCCATCCTACAATAATCTCTAGAATCCATTAAGGCAAATACAGTCCACAAAATAGCCTCATAACACACTTTAAATCAAAATTGTCATCTGATCTGATACACATAACATAATTTACATTATATTTATCACCCCCACTACTGAATTATCCTCTTTAAGTAAATAAAGTGTATTAATAAAGTGTATTATGTTATTCTCCGTTCAAAAGAAAAGGTGAAAATTAATTTAGAACGGAGGGTAGAAAATAAATTAAGGGAGTGTTTGGTTTACATTGAGTTAATATTACTTAATGGGCCTTAAAATTTGCAAAAAATAAGGAAGTTTGCACACTAATTGCATTGATATGGGTTTATCTACCTTCTAAGCCCGTCAATAAAAAGCAATGTGTCCGACGGGATGAAACTTAGGGGCTAGGGGAGAGGTGAGTTACTATATCCCTTGAAACTAATAAAAAATTAAGGAATTTTTCATGCTGACACGTTGCTAATCACACGCCCAAACTTTATTAACCCACATATTAACTCAACTAGAACCAATAACTCCCTAAGAGTCATCATCGCAACCTCAATGCTTTAATCTCCTTGATTTTAATAATGGTAACACCGCTTTTTTTTTCTCTTTAAGAAGAATAAACATCGAGTTAGCTGAATTAGAAGATAAGCTTCAAAATTGGAACAGAAAGACCCACCATACGCAGATTCAATCATACAGAGGACAAAATATTAAAAATTCACAAAGTAATCTAACCTATTCATTCAAATGCATTTAACCATCAGTGTTTCATTCGAATCGTAATCACAATTAATAGAAACCACAGCTCCAATTATTATCATAATTAAACGCGATCGGCGAATGATTAGGGCAGCAAGGAGATGAATTACAACACTTAACAACTTACCCCCACTGCACAGTGAGGTTCTCGTAATCCCAGTATTCCCTAGGCCGCACTACATTAATGTCAGTGTAGACCCGCGCTTTCGACATCCCGCGCTGTAGATCGCCTGCGGCAGTGTCGTGATCTTATGAACGGAATCAAAGGACGAGGCTGCGGGGGACGGCTCCGCGCAACCGACCCGACGGCGGAGATGGCAGTGGAGCAGCGACGAATTACACTCGTAATTGTTGCAACTTTTGAGTACAAATTTATGGAAGACGATAATAACAAGGATTAAGTGATTTGAGAGAAACAAATTGAAGATTTATTCATCTAACATCAGATCTTTGGTAATTAGATTACGAAAGCGTTTCCACCAAAATATCTTCTAGTCATAATGCACTAGGTTTTATATGTTAAGAGTTGTGCAAAAATAATTAAGGAATAAATAATGTGTTTATATGTATAATATTTTATTAGGATAGATTATAAGGGTACTATGTTTATAATAATTTTTTTTTTAAATATAGGTTTACTCTGGATTGGGTGCACTCCTAGTTTATAGGTTTAAAATGGGCTAGTGGTAGTTTTAATTTTAAAAAAAATTAATTATTTTATTTATTTAATTGTAGATATTAAACAAAAAATTTAATTTAACGATTATAATTATCCAAGTGTATTTGGACTTTGAAATAGAGCATTAAATTTTTATTTTTTTTCTTCTTCTGAAAATTTAAGAATACAAAATTTTAAATTAAATAATATATAACACTAAATGTTAAAAAAATTAAATTGAATTTGGGTGATTTTACCTAAAAAAAAGGAAATATAAGCTTTTTTTTTAAAAAAATTCAAACTAATAATATGTGAATAGTAATATGTGAAGCTTTTTAAGCGGTGGAGTTGGAGAAAGTATATTTATTTTATTTATTTTTCACAAAAATGATACCCTGTACCATTAAAAAAGTCACTTATTTTGTATTGAAAATATCCCATATTTTACTCGTTAATTTCTAGAATTGATATTTTGTGCACCCAAAGCATGCGTGTACTAATATATATGTATAAATTTTAAGTATTTAATAGTATATATATATATATTGGTAATTGTATAGTAATTTTTATAATTATTTTTCAATAAAATGAATTATTTTTTTTAAAATGAAAATACAACTTGATGGAGTACTATTACTTTACTCGCTTTTTCACCTATTGAGAAGTAAAATAATTTCAGTTCGAAAGGGGAAAATATAAGAAAAATACAGAGGGAATTGCCAAAAGTAACTAATTTAAAACAGTAAAAAATTATTGCCAACATTAATTTAAATTGTATAATATTCATATTTAATTGTCTATTTTTAACCAAAATACCTGGTTTTTTTATTATTATTATTCAGAGTCGATTATGATATTGAAATCCCAACAAAAGATACCGACATCATGTCCGATATCATCGTCGTAGCACCGGATGTCGATTTGTTGTCGATCCTGTGTCGAAATGCTATGTCAGTGATCCAATACCGAAAACGACATCCGATATTATGATAATGATGTCGAAATATGATGTCGGTATCCTATGTCTGGTATCAATACCATTACCGACACTAAATAATAAAATAATTAAAAAAAGGATTGAGAGTATTTTGTTCCAAAAATAAACAATTGGGTATGAATATTATACAAGGGCAATGATTTTGGGCCATTTATATTGGATGTTTGAACCATCCTCCCAAAAATAAAGGGGAAAAAAGATCATAAAGAGAAAATGAATAAGCAAAAACCATCTAAAGTAGAAATGAAATGTGCAAGAGTGAAATATATGTATCCCCTATCTTTAAACACATTTCACATTAATTATTAATGTTTCTTATAAGTATTTAAGAAAAAATCAAATTTATTTACGTTTTGGAGATAATTTGTATTTTTAAATAATAAATAAATTAAAAATTATATTGTGTTGAGTAAAAATTAAAAATATAGGTGTATTTTAAAATTATTAGATTTTTTTTATTCAAGTGTGCGAAGGGTATAGTGGTACAAACTAATAGAAAAATAAAGAATTTTATGGATATAATAGTAAACGAAAAAAATGGGCATAATAAATCATAAATAAAAGTTTACTCCCGATAAAAAAAATAAATAAATAAAAATAAAATTAAAAGAGAGACACCAAAACTAACTTGCGAAGCTCATTAATAGCCATTACAAGTTACAGTCCAAATCACCTATTTCATTCTATGTTTCATCTCCTATTCCACCTATTATAATCTCGTCACATGTCGTAATCAATGCCCAAATTTTCGCCACATGCCCCAAGGGTTTACTGGTTATTAACTAGGGTATAGTTTTTTAATAGGAAATAAGTTATGGAATAGGGAGTGGAATAGGGGATTTGGGTTGGTTACAGTCTGCCTGTATACTTATAACCAAATACAAATTTAAACTGTACAAATGTTTTGCTGCTTCTCATCAAACTCGTGTACGAATAAATTACTCCACTAAATAATCGAAAGCATCCTGTTAATCCAAATTAGAAGCTAAAGAAGATGATCCACTCAATCATCATCTTCATACAACAGCCTTAGGCTGGATTTGCTCGAAGTCAAATACCTCAAACATGAGTCTCCTAACGTCCGGTTTTCCGTAGACAGCGTACGCAAGGCCATGAATGGCTTGTTGAACTGAGGTCGTGGCAGGGTTTCTCAACCTACGGTTGTGCTCGTAAGCATCTTGCACCTCGTCACTGTATATGATAAACCGATGGAGATATTTCTCCCTCAGGTACTTTCCGCAGAACTTGTTCATCAAAAGACGACGGTGCTTTTCTTGCAACCATCTTCCAGGAGCATCCAGATGCTTCATAAGCAGCCTCTCAGCCAATACGAGATCCTGACAAAGATTCAGAATTCTAGTTTTATAGCTAGTTGGAGTTACCTTTAACCTTTTTTAAGAATGTAGGCAGATTAAATTTACATTAAACGAAAAATCGCTGCATTTATGCAAGAGAGGACATGGTTGTTTGGGGATTAGAAGTAGTACCTGGATCTTTTGACCAACATATTCTAAACGCTCGAAGCAAAATCGTGGATGTTCGAACTTGTATTTTGATGGATGGAGGAAACATAGCTGTGTCGAATTTCAAACATAACAGTAAAAAAAGAGTCCGTAAAAACATACATAATGGTCAGGTGACAAAACAATGCCATCGTTAGTCATTAGGAAAAACAATAAGATCATGCCACAAATAAAAATAGTTACGAAAGTTACGTGCGTTGATTACAACAATCAGAGTTGTTAGAAAATAAAGAGAAAGACAAGTCCCAAAAAAATTAGAAGGTATAAGAGGTATGAACAATGGCACAATCTATAAGTTGCAGCAATTATTTGAAGACAAGAGGTTATATTCTATAGCTGAATTTAATACTACTGATCCAAAAAAAAAAAAAAAGAAGTATTTTGTCATGCAAAGTGAGACCTACAATAGTATACATTTTACTTTATAAATGTCATATCCAAGAGTTACTGCTGTTGCCGCATGTTAAGGACGAACAAGAACTCAAGAAGTTCATCTAACCAAGATAAAAGAATGCACCAGTATATTAAGAGTGTCAGAGTAAATGCAACCAAAGCCTTACTGCATTAAAAAGAAAGAGGAATTTGCAATGAGCAAACAAAGGAGCACTTGTGGATAATGTACTGGAGGAATTGGGGAAATAGGAGGAGAGGAAGATATTTAATTTACGAGTCTTATCCACAGGCAAATCAAAGCTACACAAATGTAACATATTTTCTCCAAGTAAAGCGTATTGCGTAAAAGTTAAGTCGCAAGACAATCTACTAGAGCAAAGCTGTAAGAAAATACCTGCAACCCTAGTCCAAGCTCAATATTCCTGGCTTCTGTGATCTCAGGAATCCTGTCCTCCATAGGCAGGGGATATCCAAGTGTTTTCATGACTTGAGGTCTACTATCATAATTCCAAATATTTCCACGGAATCGATGCATACCAGGTGGTACGCATGCTCGGAAAAGTCTGGGATGAGTGAAAAGAGCATCTTCTGGAGGCTGTCAAACATCAAAGCATCAATAAGTTGATACTATCTCTTTAACTACAGCATTTGCATTACATATACATTATATAAGTGCATGCCACAATGTATTGAGCAATGCCTAAATTTAATTCCACATAAAGCATTTGCATTACATATACATTATATAAGTGCATGCCACAATGTATTGAGTATTGCCTAAATTTAATTCCACATAATGTTGAAGTCTTTGTGCTCAAAATTTTAGGGAATGAGGCATTAGAAGAATTTTCTTTGATAAAGGTCATCCATTATGGTTTGTGCACCTATCATGATATTTGCCATATTCGTACAAAAAAGATTCTAGAGAATTTTTTTTTTATCCCAAATAAATATCTTGCAATGATTAGGAAGATTATTTTGTAAAGCACGTGAGTATTGCTAATCTTTTAGGAATAATTCACTTTTATTGGGGTAACCTAACCAAATAAATTATATTAAGAAGAGAAGAGAAAAAACGCAAAGCAAAAAAGATGTCTACAGAAGGCCAACAGGCGGGCCATAAAAAGGCCAGACAGATGGCCAGAATTTTTTGGGATAACTTATCATTAGCAAAAGAACATGTGAACTAATGATGCAAGAGGATACTTATGACACTGAAAAAGTAGTGCTTCGTTTAACAAGGAAAAACTTAAAAACTTATAATCATTTCAGATCAAAGCTCATAAGCTATATCAGTTCTACTTAAAGAAGTTCACAGAAATAAAAGGAATTTAGTAATTACCTTATATGAAGCAACATCTTGCCAACTCAGTTTTTGACTATCAAACTCAACGGAGACATAGTCTACATCCTCAAGCTGTCTCCTCAGCTTAGGCTGGCAGTCTTCGGCCTCTGTATCAAGTCCAAATACTTCAAAAAGAACACGATACACTTCTGGAAACCCAAAACACAAATATATTGCCCCAAATAAGGCCCAGAACACCGACCTGCCAGAATAAAATCACAGCTCGGTCAACTTTTGAATAGTAACTAGCAAGTAGCAACTAAATCAAGTAACACTGTTTCAACATACAATGCTTTCTACAAGAAGCTAAAATAGTAGACTAAGTAGAAGATGTTGATTAGGATGCAACTGAATCACAAAACTGGAGGAAACTTGAAATGTATATGGAGATAAGATCAAAGTGAAAAGGACACAAATTAGACCCCCTTGGATGGAGATAAGAAAGGAGTTTCTCTGGGGCATAATTCATGGATCTCCACCTAGGGCAAAAGCTAAATCATGGGGTTCAAGCAGCAAAGGAATGATTAAAAGATGGATCTTGACAGACATTATTCAAGGATGGAGATCAGCCTTAATTATTAAGCTCTTGCTGTAGTTTGAAAACCAAATAAAAGCAAAAATCACATAACATCACATAATCATAATAACACATAAAAGAAAATCCATACATAATCAACTTCAAAGTTCAAATCTTCAACAACAATAGACAATAAGCCAATAGCGCAAAGTCTTCAAGTTTCAAATGATTAGCAAACTGATAAAAAAATATCATGATTCATGATCATTATCACCCACATCATCCTCTTCTTCCTCAAATTGAGTATCTTTTTTGTTTGCCTTGTGTTTTGTTTATGAAACCCTGATTCTAATTCACATAAAGCCCTACATAAACTCAATCCCCCTCTCCAAAGACTTAATATGAGGTAAAAAAAACATTTAGCAGCTTTTAGAAAACCATAAAATTTAGCAATATGTGCACATGTACAAGAGGTATGCCTGAGGCGCGCCTCAGGACATGACAAAAGGCAAGAGGTATGCCCGAGGCGTGCCTCAGGACATGACAAAAGTCGCACAACTCCTGTACAGAGCCTGAAATCTGAAAAAATCAAACAAAAGAAGTGTATTAGCTTGAGCCCCGTGGAGTGCGCCTCTAACGACTATGATTGCAAACCCTACCTTAAGACTTATCTACCTAATGATTCGGAGTCTTTATTTTTTCTAATACATAGAGATTAATGAGTGTAGCTGATCTCCATCCATGAATTATGTCAGTCAAGATCCATCAGTTAATCCTTCCTTGATGCCGCTAGAATCCCAATGATTTGGCTTTCCCATCAATAGACAATCCATGTCTAAAATACTAACAAACTCCCTTCCTACCAGATTGCAAACCGAAAAATAAACATATAATATAGAGAATAAGAGGGAAAAAGGCGTAATTACAGAATTGCTTATATTTATAGTTAAGCTAGGAAGGAAGCCTAGAAAAATCTTTGATTTTAAAAGAAGCATGTATGATGAGAAAACAAAGAATGTGTTTCTCCGACTTTCCTCATCTTGCTAAAAATAAATGATATAAACTGATAAAATCTAAGGCACTAGAGATTCCAAATTAACATCCTATCAAAGCAGCAATATATTGCCAAGCAGTTGTATTAGTTGCATGAAGGGTTGCTCAAATAATTTCCACAAATTACACATGGAATAATGAAAAGAAGCTTGATATTTCAAACAACAGAAAATATAAAGCAATATTAAAGTTGACTCCTTAGATAATATGAGGCAACCATTTCACAATTTCAGTTAACGCAACCCTACACCTCTCATTTATGATATGAACAAATTAAATCATCCAGTTCTTTCTGTTTTCTTTAATGGTTATCGTTTACAGTTTGCTTCCCATAATCAGAAGCTGATGGATTTAATTCACAGTCAGAATAATATGAAGAAGAGTCCATCCAGCCGCTTCAAAGTTTAGAGTGTGCAGGCTCAGCATTAGATATGTATGTTTTTTTTTTGTCAATAGTTGCTAAGCACAAATTAGCAGTGGAAAAAAATATAAATCAGAATCATTATACAGAATGTTGGCAAAAAGACATTATAATAATCTGTCCCAATTCATATATAACGAAGATTAAAACACACAAACATATCAAACAGTGTGTAATTTCATGGACATGTAAATAAAGGCTTTCAAAACTTCAGACACATAAATTCTGTTTGTTAGTTTTAGTGACCAATGAAAATCCCAATCAGGACAAATTTCTCCATTTTTACCCCTTAAGCTTTGAAATGATCATCCCAAAGCCTCATTCCAAGCATGAAAGACAATGAACACTCTGACCAATGGTAGAACAGAAAGAATCTACAACTTATAATCTAAAGCAATTAAACTTCAATCAAGAAACAGGAACCATGACATACTTCACCGGAGGTTCTCGATCTTTCCGAATAAGCCTGTCCATATCATCATAATGAAATATCAAATTATGCAAACCAGCCTTTTTGATCAACTTAGGTAAAAACCTCTTCCCAATCATAGCATAAACCCTCTCCCTCATCGGCCCGGGGGATTCCCTCGGATACCGTTGCAGGAGAAATTCACACATTGCTAGCTCCAGCACATACTCCCCCAAGAACCCTAATCGCGAATGCCCTGATCTCACATGGCGGGCATTAGTCCTCTCACAATGGGGATGCTGAAACGCCAAATACAACAATGTATCGAATTGCTTAGCTGGATTATCATCTGCGTAGTTTTCAGAAGGCTCCAAAGGGTACCCTAACGCCTGTTTCGCTTCCAGCAAGAACTCATCAATCCAGGTTTTATCGGCATAGTTTAACGGCCTCGAAGGGAGGCAAGAACTCAGCAAAGGGAAAGACTTCAGAGACATTTGAGGACTGTTGAGGAATCTTTCGGCCAATCTTGCATCGTCTAATGGGGGTTTGAGGATGAACCTTCTGGGGGGTGCTTTTCTCTTGGGGGAAACTATCTTCTTGCGCTCAGCTAATTCTTTCAAGAGCCTCTGAGGGCTGTTTTGAGGGAGCTCTTTAGGGTCTGTGGCAACTGCTAAAATGTGGAAATTCAAAGGGGTTTTGGGGAGTTTGAGGTGGGTTTGAAAAGGGGAGAGAGAGAGTGAAGAGGAGAAAGAAAGGTCTGCTTTGGGGTGTAGTGTAAAAGATGAATTTAATTCCATTGAATGATGTATAAAAGAGGAGCTCCTTGTGGGTTGTGAGACTGAAATGTGAATTTCAGAATAAATTGGGATGCGTAGGTGGTGAATCCATATCCGTTGATGAGGTTTTTGCAGGGTTTAGTTGAGTTTTGGGGGGAATGGAGGGAGATAACTGATAAGGAATTGACGAATTGTGGAACGATAGTCGATTACGGAGAACTGAAGATTGTGCTTTATTACCGGTCGTAGATATTTGTTTTGTTTACTTTAAAATCGTTATTACTGAAGTTGCGACTTTATTCTTTTTTTAGTTGCAATTTTTTTTTTTAATTTTAAATCGTTCTTTGCATAGTTTGAAACTTTAAAACTCAAATCTCACATTCAAACAAAAGGAAGTAATAACCCGTGCATAGGGCTGTTAAACGAGCTGAGCGAGTTCGAGTATCACATACTCGAACTCGACTCGAATAGTTTTCAAGCTGAGCTCGAGCTCGGTTCGATCAGAAAACGAGCTTATCACGAGCTCGAGCTCGAACAAGTAATTCTCAAGTCGAGCTCGAGCTCGGCTCATTAAGCAAAATGAGTCGAGTTTTTCGAGCCTTATCGAGCCCTAATTTTATTAATTTATTATTATATTTAATAATAATTAATATAATATAATTAAATTATATTAATAATAATTATTATTATTATTATTAATTTTTTATTATTATTATTACTGTCGAGCTTTAACGAGCCGAGTCGAGCTCGACTCGTTAACGAAACAAGTATAAAACGAGCTTGAGTAAGCACGAGCCGAGCTCGAACTTTAACGAACCGAGTCGAGTTTTCAAGCTACTCGTTCGGTTTAACAGCTCTACTCGTACACACCGCTTGTAATGTTTTTTAATCCAATAACCCGTGACATATGACTTCAGTAAATTCGATCGTCGAATCGATCCTCTTTTGATAGTAAGTTATTGGATTAAAAAACATTAATAAATTCACACTAACTATTTATCTCTGTCTCATAAACAACTTCACACCCCAAATAAGAAAATACACACAAACCATCAACTCCACAATATACTTTAATTTCAATATTGTCACCCCTTTTACAACTCACATAACTTACTTTATAATTTATTTACTATTATCTAAAAATAACAACCTATTACCCCTAAAAGCAAGTCAAAAAGTAACTTTTCTAAAATTCCGTATCTACAATAACTGTGAACTTATCTTTGGGACGGAGGACGTATTATTATTATTATTATTTAATGTGTAGTGTATATTTGTATTAATGGGAGTGTGGACCCATATTTTAATTTTATTAGTGAGTGTGTGTGTCTCATGTGCGCAAAAAAAAATAAGACTCCTTGTGTGGAACGCCTAAATTGGAAAAAAATTCTATTTAAAGGGGATGGAGGAAGTATATTTTTATTCAAATACTACTTGTTAAACATGTTTTACCATTTCAAAGGAGGGAGTATGTGCAATTTCCAAGATAATGTGCTCATTACCTTTGGAGGGAGAAAAACTCTTTTTTTCCAAAAAATCTAACAAATCCATTTAACTCGGTGAAGACTCAATATTCTTCAACTCCGCACCATTATAAATGATCTAAATGTCATCAATACGCTAGAAATAACATATGTATTGTCCAAGAATCATCAATCCATCAAGTATGCAACGATAATCAACATGTGCACCATGCAATTCATTTTACATAATCCCTAACATAATGTTATTGCTAAGCAGGCTAAACAGTGCATATGACCGTAGGTGTTTAGATTCGGGAAGAAGGGTTGATTTGAATGAGGTCTGTCTTGTAGATCATGCCCAATTGGAGTTGACCTCGACGTATGAGGTTGACGTGAAAATTTTTCAAAATGATCTGTGTTGTGCGCCTACAGAATAGAGAGCATACTAAAGAATCGATACTCTGCATAGCCGAACCTGACTTGAATATAGCGGAGAAGGGCTACGATTCAGTGCTCAATTGTGATAAGAGAATTTAGCTGAGTTTTCCTAAGTAGTTGTACAAGATTCCATCAATGAGCTGATTTTCAAGGTTAATTTTGCTAAAGCATATGATACAGTGGAATGAAAATTTATTGATGAAATGAAAGTAGGACTAAAATTTGGAAAGAATAGAGGAATTGGATTTGGGAATGTGTTTCTACTGCATCAGCATCAGTTCTTGTTAATGGAAGTCCTTCTGGAGAATTTAGACTTGAAAGAGGACTGAGGCAAGGTGACCCTTTATCACCTTTCCTTTTCCTCATTGTTGCTGAAGGATTGAGTCTTCTTGTCTCTAGAGCAACTGAAATGGGGTTATTGGAAGACCTACAAATTGGACAGGAAAAGATTAAAGTTTTATACTTACAATATGTTGATGACACTGTATTTACGTGCTCTGGGAAATGGGATAATGTGTTGGCTATTAAAGACGTTTTGAGATTTCGAGCTCTTATTTGGGCTCAAAGTTAATTTTAGCAAGTGCAGTTTGATGGGCTTGAATGTGGATAAAGAGCACCTTGTGAATATGGCAATGTGCTAGGGTGTGAGGTGGGACCAATACCATTTTCTTACCTGGGCTTGAATGTGGGAATTAATCACAAGAGAGTGGCATCATGGGTGAAGTTGGTGGATAAAATCATAAATCGACTAGCCTTGTGGAACGATAAGCATTTCTCATTGGGTGGACGAATCACATTGATCCAAGCAGTTCTTTCTTCGGTGTCAATCTATTGTCTTTCCTTCTATCACCTACCAAAAAAAACTTTGAGAGACATTGTCCAAATTCAAAGGGACTTTCTTTGGGGGGGGGGGGGTGAGGATAGGAAAAAATTTTCATGGTTGGTTGAGATGATATTTGTAAAAAAAAAAAAAAGAAAATTGAGGTCTAGGAATTAGAAATTTGGAAAAGTTCAATTTGTCATTGGTTAGGAAATGGGTTTGGAGATTTTTAAATGAATCACACAGTCTGTGGATAAATGTTACTACTTTTTTGTATGGGGGCTTTGGTTTGTCAAACGTATCAAATCGTGGGAGTAATCGGGGAGTTAAATCTAGGTGGTGGAAATATTTGTGTGATATATATGATGATGGAGAGGGTAAGGGAATGAGGGAGGAGTGTGAGATTCTAATAGGTAATGGGAACAAAACCTTGTTTTGGCTAGATAAATGGGTTGAGGGGGAAACATTGAAAATAAAATTTGGTAGATTGTTTAAAATTAGTGAACAACAAGGAGAGGTGGTGAGTAAAATGGCCATTTGGGAAATGGATGGTTGGAACTTGAATTTAAAATGGAAACGTGAACTAAGAGGTCGTGATTTGAATTCTTTTAATGAGTTGATGTTGTGTCTTGACAGGGTTAAGATTGATAAAAATAAAGAAGATACTTGGAGATGGAAAAATTCTAAAGATGGGCTATTCTCTACAAAAAAAAAAGCCTATGACGCCTTGATGATGGAGTCGGACAAGGAGACAAATTGGGAAAAGAAGAAAACATTCAAGAAGTTGTGATCATGTCAAGCTCCTAGAAGTGTACAAGCCATTGTTTGGAAGATACTAAAACAGAGATTACCTACAAAATCCTGCTTACAAAGGAGATGATTTATTCATTCAACATGTGACATTAATTGTGTATTGTGTGGTGAGGAAGTGGAAGATATATCTCATTTATTTTTTAGATGCAAATTCTCCTTTCAAATTTGGAGCAATATCTATAAGTGGGTGAACATGTCTATAGTAATCCAACCTGATCCTATTCCTCATATGCTTCAACACTTGGATATGCTTAGAGGAGCAATGACTTCTAATGTTGTCACTTTGTGGGTAGGAACTATTTGGGCTATTTAGATGTCCAGAAATAATTGTTCATTCAATGGAGAAGTTCCAAACCCGTCTAGGACGTTGTATGATATAAAAGCAATATGGCTTGTAACAAAGGAAAAGATTAGAGAGGATGCACATTTTTCAGCTTGGTTTTTCCTTTCTAGATCTGTGCTGAGATAAGGAATTAATTGAGAAGTCTTAATTGTAAAATCTAAATTCTCTTGATGTAGCTGGGTTAGAGTACCAATAAACTTAAATTTTTCCTTTCAAAAAAAAAAAGAAAATTGTAATAAAATTTGGTAAAACTACGTCAAATGAGTATTACTAATTTTTCATAGAGTATTACTAATTTTTCATAGGATATCACTTCCTTTTTCTTTCAATGATCACCTCTTATCCATCTACAAAATAAACCTAGAAATAAAGTTGGACTATTTTTATTCAAAATCTGAAAAATAAATTCATTACATCAATTTTTTTTATTTTTTATATATCTATCAATTCTAAAAGTTATAAAACTATTCATTGGAAAAATGAAATTATAAAGCAATTTAATAGTAATTATATAATTTTTTATTTTAATGATAATAAATTACTCCATATAAAAATATTAACTATTAAAATTTAAATTTAATGTAGTTGTTAAATGTATACTTCATATTTTTTAATTTCAAATTATAAATTGTTAATTTTATATTTTTTAGGATCTTATATTTTTATATTTTAATGAATAGAACCAAATTAATAATAGTTTATTTTAGTTTGATTTGAAAAGCTTCATAAAGTATGAGAAATGATGATAGACAGCTTAGCTATGTTTCGTTGGTTTGTGTGGAATGTTGGGCACAAAATCGCCTTTAATGAAAAAGAAAAAGAAAAGCAGATAAATCTATTTATTATTGAATAATGATAGATCAATCAATAAAACTGCTCCAATAAAAGAAGAAGAATTAAATAAAATAATTAGAATGAGTAGACCCTATATGCTTCGATAAGCATCAAATCCAAATCTATGAATATAATTCCCAATAAAGAAGATGGGGTATGAGAACTTCTAGTGTGGAAAAATTTGGCCAAATAAATTGGTTGATGAGAACTCATGATATGTCTTATAAGGACACATTATAGGACCCTCACAATTAATTTAATGATCAAATATGGGGCCTTAAAAGATACAATTTTTTTTTTTACTCTCAAACCCCTATCATTTACTATATTGTAAATGATCAATATTTATTTTTATGATTACATATAAATTTTAAAATATAATTTTTATGTACGGCTATATATCAATATAAACGGGTATATTGAGATTTTCGGTGCAAATGATATTCTAAAATTCAAATATTAAATGGTATATATCGAAAATTCAGTATTGTGGTATACTAATTTAATATTTCGATCCTAATGATACTCTAAAATTCCAATATGAACTGGTATATTGAGATTAACAAGATACTATGCTCTATGTGTTTGAGGGACACCGAGAATGCATGACACCTTTTGGTGGTTTGCCCATTTGCAGAGGAGTGTTGGAGGATAACAGGTTTCTTAAACATCATCACCCAATCAATCCCTCGTGTTGAACCCTTCAAAGAGTTGACATTTCTATTTCTTGAAGATTTGTCTCCTGGAATGACTATTGTTTTTGCAGTTCGAATCTCTTGTTATATTTTGATATTACATCTCCTATTACAAATCGTTGGATGATTGACACGTAAGATAAATTATTCTATACCCTAACAATCAACCCTAAGGGAAAATGTTAAGATTTTTCTCTCCGCATACTTGTAACAGGACATCCAAGATTTTGTTTTTGTCATGCTCATATGGTAAATATGGAAAGATAGGAATTCTGCCATATGGAAAGATAGACAAATCCAAGCGTATTTTGCTGTGCATAATGCAACCAGTTTCTTGAATTCATGAATTGAAGTGAGGTTTGGAGGGGTGGTTATAAATTATATCACACGTGGCAATTCATGGCACAAACCAAGTTCGAACTTTATGAAAGTTAATTTGGATGCTACTTTTTTTAAAGAAACTTTTGAGACGGGTATTGGAATGATTATTCGTGATGACGTTTGAGCTTTTGTGGGTTGCAAATCTCTAATTATTCCAAGTTACATGTGGATGGATAAATAAGAATTAATGAAACTTCACGAAGCCCTTTCATGAATGAAGAACTTAGGCTATGAAAAAGTAGAATCGAAAATTAATTCTAAAATAGTGTTTGATGGTATGCAATCCTCAAGTACAAATGAGTCGGTGTTTGGTTATTTTTTGTTAGCTTGTAAACGGTTTATTTTCCCTTACCTGTTATTTTCGGTCAAGCTTATTAGACGAAGTGTCAACCTATTAGCATATCGTATTACTAGAAATACATATTCTTTCTCTAGCCTTTACTGTTGGGTCGAACATCGATCATGTGTGTATGATCTCCTTATCATCTTATGTTCTTGTAACCTCAATTAATAAAAAGTCTGTTTGCTTGAATAGTTGAATGTGATGAAAAAATACCACCCACCTAAATTAAATATTACCAACTAAACCCTACAATCAACCCCTTTTTCTTTTTCCTTTATTTATTAAAAATTTACCAACTACACTTTTACCCTAATAACTATAAGTACTTAGGGGTGGGTATCGAATTTGATTTCAGCTAAGTCGGATTTTGGGTTCGGATACCCAAAATTTCGGGTTTAAAAATGCATTACTTGAACTCGAACCGATATTTCGGACACTCGAAAAAACCGCGTACTCGATTAAGCTAACTCGATTTTTTTTATCTTTATTTTTTTCTATTTCTTCCGATATTTTGATGTGATTAAATTAATTGAGTGTGGTTTATTGATAATTATAATATATATTAAATTAAATTACATATAATTAACTAAAAACAAGTTTTTTTTTATTTATTTTGCAACATTTAAATAAATTATATAAGGATATCAATTATTTTATTATTATAGGACGATAAATAATGTTAGTAATAAACTTTATTATACTCATATTGCTACACTCTCAATACCAAATTTAGCATTTATCATCCTTAAACTAAATTTATTAAAAAAATTAATTAATGATAATATTATAATTAATGTAAGAATAATAAATATTGTGTCAAACTATTTATTAAAATGTGATTAAATGAAATTTAAAAATATTTTATATATTTTTAAGGTGTACTCCCTTCGTCCTACCCAAAAGGGTCTCTTTTTTTCATTTTATGCGTCCCACTGAAATAGTCTCATTTCCTTTTTTACATAAATGAGATCCACACACACCCACTAATACAATTAAAATATGGGGTACACACTCTCACTAATGCAACTACCCACTACAAATTAAATAATAATATTCATTAATCCACGTGCAAAAAGCAAACAGTACCCTTTGGATGGGACGGATAGGGATGGCAACGGGTAGGGTATCCGCTTATTTTGAGGTACTCGTACCCGTATCTGATTAAAAAATAATTACCTGTATCTGTATCTATCCCGTTTAAAAATTTTATTATGGTACCTGTATTCGTCCCATAACCGTTTATTAATACCCGCGGGTACCCGTACCCGCTTAATATTAATTTATTTAATATATATTTATTTATTTTTATTGTTTAAATAAATATAATAATAAAAATTACATTATTAATTAAATATAAAATAAATATAATATAAACTTTATTATTTTAAATAAATATTTAATAAATATGATTAAATAAAATTTATAACTATTAATTAAATATATAAAATATGTCATAATATATAAATTATATAATATATATTAAATTTTATAAAAAATATATATATAAACGGGGTACCCGTGGGTATTTGAAGCATTATACGTACCCGTCCCAAATCCTAATGGTATTTTTCACAACTACCCGTACACGTCCCAAACTCATTTACAACTACCCGTACCCTTTCCATTAGGGTTCGGATAGGCCGGGTATCCAGAAATACCCGTCTCATTGCCATCCCTTGGGACGGAGGGAGTATTATATTATAAATTTAGTAAATTGATATATATGACAATATTTATAAGTTTTTTTAATTATATAAATAAATTGATATTACACAATTTCTTTATCAAATGTTTTAAGAAAATTATTCAATTTAAACTTTTAATTCTAAAATAGAATGAAAAGAACAAAAAAAAATAAAATGTGTACCCGATTGGGTAATTCGTGTACTCTATGCCCAAACCGAAAATTATACCATCATATTCGGATAGTCTAAAACCCAAAATTTCAGGTAAAAATCCAAAAAAATGGGGATAGTTTTTTTCGGATCGGTTTGGGTACCCGAAAAATATTTGCCAATCCTAGTGACACTACACCCTAACAATGTTTATTTTCGATTTTAAAACCTAGTTTTAGTTTCCAAAATCCACTCCTAAATTTTAAAAATCACCATTACACATACCTACAAACGCTATTAGTTTCTAACTCATGCACCTTCCATACATTCTCTCACTTACGTTAATATTTTTTCCCTTTTTATCTCTCCTCTTACATAAATTAATACTCCCTTACATAGATAATTACTCAGCAATAACACACTTATTTGACATAAGTTAAAATCAAACTCACTAAAATCAAAAGCAAACATAGGTTTATCATTATTTATGGTTTTCAGACCCCTATAAATCAAAAACAAATACTCCCTAACAATAAATATTAAACTTATAGTGAACCATAAGGGTGGTGTAATACAGTATTACTACATGAATCATAAGAGTAAAATTATAATTATATCATTATAATTAACAATCTACCCTAAAGATAAAATCACAGGGGCAAGATAGACCATGCACAAAGTTTCTTGATGGGTAAAATAAGTCAAACTATAATGGTAATATACAAAATGAAATACCGTTAGAATAAAAAAAAATATTTCCTCTCTCACACGTATCATTTTAACTAGCGTATAAAATATGAGATGTAATCCGTAACTGTAATAATTCAAAAATTAATGTATTTATTTGTGTACTCCATAGAGACAATTGCAATAGTAGTCTCATCCGTCACAATCCTATTTGACTTTGGTCCCAAGCTTTCGCGTTTCAATCCCAAATTTTTTTTTTCATGCAATTTTGGTCCCACACATTTTTTTTAATAGTATTTTTCCCTAGCCGTCTAAAACTAGTGGATGTCCATTGGATATCATGTGGCCGATAGGTCATCACCTGATCCTCGAGAAAATTGCAATAGTTGTTTCATCTGTCACAGTCCAATTTAGTTTTGGTTCCAATGTTTCGCATTTCAGTCTCAAAGCATTTTTCATGCATTTTTGATCCCGCATATTTTTTTAGCATTTTTCCCCGAGCCGTTTAAAACTGATGGAGGTCCATCACGTGGATATCACGTGGCCATTAGGTCATTACTTGGTCGTCACAAGTGGGATTTTATCCCAAATTCGGGTGTGGTTCCCCTCCCCCACCCACCCACCCCCCATACAATAAACCTTAAAAATTTCCTCCAATATTCGTCTGCTTTAATTTTCCTCCCAAATCCTTTCCCTCCTTTCCAATCCTCGATTAATTGCTACTACAAGCCATTCGCGAGTTTTTAATCACAATGTGGCAATAAAAATTCATTGATGGATAGTCGACTCCAAATTACATTTCATGAATCACACCTAAATTATGTAGAGAAAATTTCACATTTGTACGTGTTCCCAATTCAGACTTGATAAATTTAAGCAGAAGGGAGGCTATTTGCACTTCTAGATCTGCTATTAATTTATAGGTTTAAAATAAATTTATGTGAGAAGATGTAAATACCTTTTATAAATATTAAAATAAGATAAAATAAAATTAAATTTCTAAATGCACCGCAATTAGATTTTTAAATGCACCCCATCATTATAATCACTAAATCACGATAGACCCTATGAATTCTGCAACATCGTAGTATCTTATTCCAATAATGAAAATGATGATCATCTGAAACGAGCATCAATATCATATTAGTTAACTTATAATCGAAAGGTGCACTGATTGGCTTAAACTCGTGGAAAAAGAAACACATTTGTTGTGCATCCGAAGGTGAACAGTCATTTCATACCAAGAAGAAGGGTTGTTCACAGATTGATTGTACACATTTGATGTACAATCCGACGTACCTTAGTTTAATCCCAATAGCTGCGGGAATACGTGATTTCATTGGATTAATCCCAATATATAGTGTACAAGAAGATATGTATGAACAAAATACAATCAATTAATATACAACGGATCCCTATAACTAAGGAATTGATTTATTCCTTAATATCCTATAATTTAGGAATTGATTTATTTCTTAATAGGTTTATCAACATACATAAATCAATTCATGGTAGATTGAAATGTTGTTTAATTATAGAGTAATTACTTAAGGCCTGTTTGTTTGATAGAATTGGAGGTGTGCAATGAGAATGAAATATAGTTGTGATGTTTGTTTCATGACTTTAATTCTCATCTACTAATTTCATATCTTAAAAGTGCGGAATCATGATTCTTTCATTTTTTTGATTACTTTGGGATTCATTCCATGAGATGAAAGAGTCGAAGAGGTAATATATTTTTTAATTTTTTTAATTTTTAAACATTATAGAATATAATAAAAATAGAATATTAAATATAATAATAATATTTTTATTTGAAAAAAATTAAAAATATAATATAAGTGATTCCATTCCCACGTAAATCAAACAAAATAAAAAACTATGATTGTGATTCTTATTATTAACCAAACAATACACTTATAAACATTATTCCCATTTCCATTCTTTAATGCTATTATTCCAATTACCATTCTCATTCCTTTTAAAATATCAAACGCCACCTTAATTTTCTCCAAGTGTTTCCTGACTTCTTCCCCATCTCGGATCTTTGAATCCAATACGTCATCCCCTTCCCTTGTCCAGCATTGAACACCGCTCAACTCTCCTCTCCGATTGCCTACTAGTTGTTCGATAATTTGATTCATTCACATCTACCAACGATCAATTAATCTCAATTAATGCCTTATTTGGGTGAATTGATAAATACATTTATGCAATAACTGCCAATGAGGGTGGGTTCTTGTATTATCTTCAATACGAAAGTTTATCAATTCATTGAACCTCCCATTTGTTGGAACACCAATTCTGGTCCAGCCCATCATTCTATGTTGTTGGGGCACGACCACCTTCACCATCATCGTTTCTTTTTTTTTTATTAATTAATTTTTAGTAATTTGGGTATAGTTAATTAAAAGGGTAAAGTAGTCTTTAAATATGGTGTATTTAGTACTCCCTCCGTCCTATAGAAGTTGACACACTTTCCTTTTTGGTTTGTCCCACTAAAGTTGACACATCCCTCATTTTTAATACATGGGACCACACAAAAACAATTAATCTATTCTTATGGACCCCACATATCACCTCTAATACAACTACCCACTACATATTAAATATTATTTCTCTCACTTCACTTTACTTCACTTTACATTAAATTATTATACTCCTAAATCTCCGTGCCCAAAAAAAATTATACCGACTTCTATGGGACGGAGGAAATAATTTATACTATATGTAACTTTTAATTTTATTATGGTTTATCTAGAACTTGGAGTTCGTTTAGTAAATTTGGGGTGCAAATATACGCTCCCTTAAGCAAATTGGATCATTTATTCCATTTTTTAATGGGAAATTGTCAATAATGCCACTTTCAATACTTTTTTTTTTAAAATGTCATCCACTCTAATTTTTTTTTAAATTTGCCACTTTTATTTTTTTGTGACCGAAATACCCCCCTTCAATCATTTAACCGGCCTGCAAAGAGTGAGAACACACCAATTCTATCTTCTTCATTCTACCACATTCTCTCTTTATTCTCGACGTTGGCAACCATAGACAAATGAAACGGTCCCTAGAGGCACCAGCGTCATTGTTCATCGCTGTCCATAGGGTACCTCACACTCTCTCTCTCAAATGTGTGACGTGAAAGCCCTAAAGGAAAAGGAGAAATTAGATGCAAAAGCCCTAAAATTTCATTAGCTTACTCCTTCTCTCTCAATGGCATGAAGCAAAGCCCTAAAGGATAAGTTGCTGCCCATCTCAAATTGTTGAACATTGCATCGATTCTACGAGACATGTTCGAATTTCATGTCTGTAGTTTTGGGGAATTTGCCTTTCAATGTTGACAGTTCTGGTCTTTTTGGTCTACTTGTGTTCTTTTTTTTTTTACTTTAATTAGAAGAATATTACTGCAATGTAGGATTGACGATGAATTAAGTGGCTTCTAAAATTTGAAACATGACCTTCATGCTTGTCTCTTTTTGAACTATACTTGGTGGTCTATATTTTTCACGCTGCAAATATTTAGAATTTGGATATAGATTTCTTCCAATTGGTGTTTTGACATTAAATTTCTTTTACTTTTGTGTATTTATACTCTTTGAACCTTCCTTTTGTTTAAGATTGATACCCAAGAAATTTTTGTTTATGACTCAATGTCAAAAATGAGTTCCATGGATGTTATTGAAAAAGAGTTTAAACATATGGCGGTGATGCTTTCGTCTATTTGTTTAGAGGCGAAAGTTTGGGAAAAAAAGGGTATTAAAGACGCCAAGAATGAATAGACTTTGATACTCTATGATCAAACACCTAACCAACGTGGAGGAGATGATTGCGGTCTTTTAGCTATCAAGTTCATTGAGTGTCTTGCCACTGACCACTTGGTTGATAAGATCGATCCTTCAAAATGTGTGGAGTGGAGGAAACGATTCTGTGTGGAGCTATTCTCAAATGAACTTGTTGCACTGTAATTAGTAGTACTTCAATTATTTAGTTATTTGATGAACTTGTTGCATTTCTGTTGAGTTGTGTACTCAAATTATTGTCAGTAGGTATTTTTGTTTGGTCCATTAACTCTATGTATTCGAAGTTCCTTTAATCTTGTAATATTTTGTTTGGGCCATTGACTTTTTTATTATAAGCAATTTAGTCGCATTTTTTTGTTCCACATGAAGCATGAATAATCACACAAATAGTCGCTAGAAAAGGTCGCACATCACCACGCGACCGTTTGTGCGACCCTGTACGCGACCATTTTTGCGAACATGTATGCGACCAACTATAAGGCCATTTGTGCAGCCCTGTACGCGACCCTATACACGACCCTATATGCGACCAATTGTGCGATCCTGTACGTGATCCTATGTGAGACCCTATACGCGACCCTGCATGCGTCCATTTATGCGACCCTGTACGCGACCCTATATGCGACCATCTATACGACCATGTACGCGACCATTTGTGTGACTAACTAAGCGACTATGCACGTGTGTGACTACTCATGCGACTAATCAAGCAACTATGCACGCGACTATTCATGCGACTCACTAGCGACTGTTAACGCAACCATTCGTGCGACTTACAAGTGACTGTTTGTTGAAGGTGCGTGCAACCTTACGCGCAACCTGTCACGCGACTCTTCGCAAATTGTGATTTCTATACCTAGATTCATATTGGGTTGCGTTGTATCGTTGTCGCTTTTCTCGTGTTGTGCCAATGCGTTGTGCCGAGGCCTTCTCAAATCTTTAAAATTTTTGAAGAAGAACGATGAGTGAGAAGAGAATAAGACAATATGTTGAAAGAGAAGAAAAATGGAATTTAATGGGTAAAAAGGGTATTTGGGTAAAAAAAATATAAAAAGTGGCATATTTGAAAAAATATTATGATGGATGACATTTTTTAAAAAAAAGTATTGAAAGTGGCAATATTAGAAATTTCCCTTTTTTAATTTATCTTTTGTTTCATTTATTAATGTTAGATTTAATGGCGGGACCAAAAATGCATAAAAAAAACACTTTGAGACTGGTTCGGGAAATCTTAAAACTAAAATCAAATGAAACTATGAGAGATTAACTACTGTTGCAATGTTCCCGTACTCCCTATTTACGATGATATTGCAAACGTAACATACACATCTATTTTCTTTTAATAGATTATCCATTATTTTGAAGATATATATACACTAATATAGTATTTTGATTCTTTGAATAGCATTTATAACAAGCAATATAGTCTGAGAAAGAAATTCATAAATTACATGAGCTTCTGACTGCTTAGTGGACCCGTAAGACATTGCTGGGTCATAGAAAAATTTATCAAAACAAAATATTTACACTTTTTTTATGATAAAAAAATAGTAAAATTTTACTCCTAATATATAGTATTACTCTTAAAAAATAATAATTCTCCTTTTACCTAGATACATGAATTCAAATATGTTTACACACGTTCAAAATATATACTCCCACCGTCCCACAGGAAGGGTCTCTTTTTCCTATTTTGGTTGTCTCATCCAAAGAGTCATCTTTCCTTTTTTTTATGCACATGTGACATACACATCCTCTCTAATACAATTAAAACATGGGGCTCATACTCCCACTAATACAACTACTCACTACATATTAAATAATAATACTCCTTAATCCACGTGTCAAAAAGTAAAAACTATCCTTGCCGTGGGACGGAGGGAGTATCATACATCAATAAATAAAAATATATACATCAATAAATAAGGAAGAATTTAATACACTTTCTTAATAAATTTTCTATTAATTTTTTAATAGAAAATGCTTTTATGGTCCACATTTCACATTTGTTTTCTTATCCACTGATTAAATCATTCTTTTTTATAACACAGAAAGATATATGCAATGTGAAACTAACTTTTCTACATTGAAAATTCTATTTCATCCTATGTTTCTATGCACCAAAACTCCAACCCATTCTCCCATCTCTCTCTCCTCTTTTTGTGTTTTTCATTCATCTGTCTCAAGTGATGAAAGTTACTGCAATATTTCAAAAATGATTTGCCATAATGGAAGTGTAGGAAAACAAAAAAGATTGGTGGGTTTGTGGATGATAACACATCTCACATGGACTACTTCTTCATTTGGCTCCACTCTCTCCCACCACACACTCACTAACCAAATCTTCCCCCCCACCACCCCCCACCCCACCATCTATTATACTGCACAGCCACTTGTTTTACATCAATAGTCCTATTGTGAGCATGTTAAATTAAGCTGTGTTTATTACAACCTGGAGATTGCCATTGTCATCAGTAGTCCTTCGTTTGGTACACAGCTGAGTGATTGATTGTCTGAAAAAGGACAAGTCATATATCATTCCTCTGTAGATAGTCCATGCTACCTTATGATGAGAGAGAAGAGATGAGGTTGGTCATGTGTAAGGAATTCGTACGTTCTTTGATTGCAATAACTCGAATTTAATAGCCTTTTATAAAGAAAGTGATCATAATGGTGGATCCTGAATCACCACCATCTGATGCTGCAAACATGTCCACCAAGAAAAAGGAGCTTCTCTCCACTGCCAAGAAGAGAACTAGTGAATGGTCTTCTATAATTTTCTTGCAATCTAATCATCATGAATTTCAGATACCCTTTTGCTGATTCTTGGAAGTTTTAATGTTGTTTGGCAGGATCTTCTCACAGGAGATTCTCAGTGATGTAACTGTGGTTGCTGGAGGAACTTCCTTTTCTTTACACAAGGTATGTATGTGTATGTGAATGTGTATGTGTATGTGTATGTGTATGTGTATGTTAATCAAGAATCTGTTCATTGTAAGTGAGAAAACTCTGTTTTCTAACATCATGTGACAGTTTCCATTGGTGTCCAAATGTGGATACATAAGGAAACTGGTCTCAGATTCCACTGATGTCGATGTTGATGTTTCAACCCTTGAAATCCCTGATATCCCCGGCGGGGCAGAGGCGTTTGAGCTGGCGGCGAAGTTCTGCTACGGCATAAACTTCGAGATAAGTACGGAGAACATAGCTATGCTTAGGTGTGCAGCTGAGTATCTCGAGATGACAGAGGATTATGCTGTCGGAAACTTGGTGGGAAGGACTGAATCATACGTTAATGAAGTGGCTTTGAAGACACTTGCAGGTGCAGTGTCTGTTCTGCATTCTACAGAGAAGCTTCTTCCTATTGCAGAGAAGGTCAAGCTTGTTAGCAGATGCCTAGATACTATAGCCTTCATTGCCTGTAAGGAAAGCCAGTTCTCTTCGCCGAGGAGGCTCGACTCTGAGTCGAAGCCCAGTGTTGATTGGTGGGCCGAGGACTTGACCGTTCTTCGAGTTGATCTCTTTCAACGGGCCCTCATTGCCATGATGGCTAGGGGATTCAAGCAGTATGCTCTTGGCCCGATTCTGATGTTGTATGCACAGAAGTCTCTACGAGGTTTGGTGAGGTCTTATGATCCCATTACCATCATTGTCTTTTGGTTGTGTATTCTTGATCAAATAAACAAACTCACATTGGTTGGTTGGTTTCAGGACATATTTGGAAAGAGTAGGAAGAAGATCGAGCCGAGGCAAGAACACGAAAAACGGGTCGTGTTGGAGACCATAGTTAGTGTTCTACCTCGAGAGAAGAATGCTATGTCAGTGAGCTTTCTATCCATGCTTCTTCGAGCTGCGATCTTTCTAGAAACCACGGTTGCTTGTCGGCTCGATTTGGAGAAGAGGATGGCATCACAGCTTGGCCAAGCTGTGTTGGATGATCTGCTGATTCCTGCTTATTCATTCACTGGGGATACTTTGTTTGATGTAGACACTGTTCAAAGGATCATGATCAACTTCTTGGAATCTGATGTGGATGTTCATAGAATGGGGTGTAATGCAGATGAAGATCATCAAGTTTCTCCATCAACTATGGACGTAGAACGCGTCACCAAGTTGATGGAGAATTTCCTTTCCGAGATAGCTTCTGATCACAACTTGTCCGTTTCCAAGTTCGTGAGTCTTGCAGAAGTTATCCCGGAACAGTCTAGGCTCACGGAAGATGGAATGTATAGAGCCATTGATATTTACTTGAAGGTTATCATTCCTTGAAAATATATTATTAATACATTGAGCTTTTAGACGATGTGATCATATTGCGTTCTGTTTTATAGGCTCATCCTGCTCTGAGTGACATGGAGAGAAAAAAAGTGTGCAGTGTGATGGACTGCCAAAAGCTGTCACGGGAAGCCTGCGCTCACGCAGCTCAAAGTGACAGGCTTCCCGTGCAGACGGTAGTCCAAGTGCTGTACTACGAGCAACAACGCCTTAGGGAAGCTATGGACAGCAGCCTCAACGGCTCCCCTGCTGCTTCGAGTACTAAACTCAGCCCGTTCTCCGTAGGGCTTAAAACTGTTCCGGAAGAGGTGTCGACTTTGCAAAGGGAGAATCAAGACCTGAAATTCGAGCTCCTGAAGATGAAGATGAGGCTCAAGGAAGGGCCGGGGGCGGGGGCAGGGACGAGCAGCCCCATTGCCCCTGCCCGCGGCTCGGAAAAACCTCCGTTGGTGCCTCGGAAGTCCTTCATGAGCTCTGTGTCAAAGAAACTGGGGAGGATTATCAGGGTTGAAGGGTTGACCAGTCAAGGTTCAAAGGGTAGAACTAAACCAGCCAAAGATAGGAGACACTCCATATCATGATATCATTCATTGATTCATGGATGCATGATTTTTCAAGAAAGAGTAGTTACATGGTTTATTGTGTTGTTTTGAGCTTTGGAAAGAGGGCTTGGAATTCTGTTTCTCAAATTCTGATGTATAAATATGTAAATGTGAATTGCTATGAATTTGTGTGCTCATTTGATTAGTTTTGTGATTTATGTTATTTGGATGTATCATCGAGATGACATATATGACTAACTCATAATTGTCATCTATGACTAACACAAAAGAGATGGGTGAATGAAAGTATAAACATTATAACAATGATAAAATTTTATTCTCGTATAAATACAGTTCATTATAGTCGCTACTGGAGTTGAAAATAATAAAAAAATAATACTTCTTAATAAATGAAAAGTAATAATAATGTGGTAAATTATTTCATGAACAATTTTGTCAATTTATCAACCAATAAAAAGTGATAATATTTTTAATTAAAAAGTGATAACTAATTAAAAAATATATAAAATTATTAGATGGTTTCACGCAAATCTGCCACGTGAAAATATACTTCCTGCGTCCGACATTCACATCCGCGTTTTCTTTTTATATGTAGATAGAGATATAATATTTTAATGTGTAGTATGTTAAGGGATATGAAATGAGTAATATTTTAATGTATAATAGGTAGTTGTATTAATGTTGTGTTGAGCTCAGTAAAAAAATATATTAATTGTTTTGTGTGTTTCACTTATAAAAAGGAAAATACGATAAGTGGTTGTTTGGATGATGACTTTCTAGCAGGAGAATTGGAATGAAATAGAAAAATATTGTTTGTTTGAAAGATTTGATTGTAGTTACAGTATTTTCATTCCCATAATCTGGGGAATGGCCCATTCCTTAGGAAAATGGGATCTATCACTTTCATTCCTTGATGCAATATGCGGACAGTACAAATCATTTGTTTTCTATGAGCTTTTTTATTAAAAATATCAAAATAATCTTTTCTAAATAAATGGTAAAATTATATAATAAATTATAAATAAAATTTTTGATTCCATTCTTAAAAAATACAAACATATCAAACACAATCAATTACTATGATAATCTTTCCCAAAATCAACCAAACAATATTCACTTGAAGCTATGTGTGGCCCGTTTGAAGTGCCATTTTCTTCTTCTAAGGTGTTTGATAGGATTCTATGTGATGTGAATATTAGTCTTCGATCATTATAAATGATATCATTATTTCATGGAATTGATATAACAGCATGGGATTTGTGTCTTGGTATGTTCTTGAGAATTTCAAAAATGAAATCCTTGATTATTTTTTAAGATGGTCATGTAAGTCTGTTTTATTCCTAGTTCTGAAAATTTGCATTACATGTTACTTTGTAGTGTATTTGTTTGCATTGCTGTTATGGTGGGAACACAAGGTCGTGCAGTTAGTATAGAACATATTCTTGAATTAGCTAAATCTTCATTACAAAAAATCGAGAAGAGTGAGTCAGCTCCTATATTGAAAGAAGGATTCTTTTTGATCCATGTTGGTGGTATGTCTTCAGTAATCATGCTATACTTCACTTCTGCACCTCATATTACTACATGTTAAATAAAGATATTTAATTTTTATCAATGTATATGGTCATTGCAGTCTGTCATAGATATTGCTTTTGTACAGAGTGGTGGCCGGAGTTTGCACCATACGACTCCATCCATGTTGATGCTGCTACACTAGAAATCCCTCCAGCACTTATTGAACAACTGAAACCAGGTGGCCAATTGGTGATCCCCTTGGGAAACGTCTCCCAAGACCTGAAAGTTGACCAGAAGAACATGGATGGTATGGTAAGCATACGGAGCAAGGCTTCTATTCGCTATGTAGCATTGACAAGTCGAGAAGATCAACTAAGGGGTTGTTAATTGTATGCAATTAACCATGTGTAATAAGTCTGAGATGAGTTATATTGAGCACATGAGATGCTGAAACTTTTCCAGTTTAATTATTGATCCAAATCTTGCATCAAGATTTATACTTTAACTTGTATAACAATCTAAAAAATACATTTTGTGTACAAATCAAGACCATAACATGTTCACCTAATCATTTGGGGTTAGGCCATTCATCAAATTGTCACCCTTGATATACAAAAAAAAAAAGAAAGAACACAAAAATTCTTAGACTGCAATAAAATTTAGAAAAACTTGTTTTAGTGTTTTCTAGCAAAATTTCAGAAAGGTATCATCCTCTAAGCTTCATGACTTTCATGTATGATGCATTGTACCATCGCAAATAAGAAAAATGTATGAATGAAGTTATAACCAACTATTCAAGTCGAAACTCAAATTCTTAGCTAGTAATAGAACAGACAAATCTCTGCACAAATACTATCCATCAATTTAGGATCGGCGCCTTGGTCTCTCTTCAGCAACGTTGACTATGATTGCTCGTCATTCGAACTCTACAAGAGCCATCAAATAGTATAATTATAACACCACTGCCTACGTATCCACCTTTCATTTTTAAATAATAGATCTACGGTTAGATTTTGATTGGAAGATAAATATGGAGTACAATTGAAAGGAATTGAGCAACATGGTCATAATACTGATGGATTTCAGATAGATTAGAACTAGTAAATAAAACAGACTCACATGACCATCTTAAAAAATAATTATGGATTTCAATTTTTAAATTCTCAAGAACATACCAAGACACAAATCCTATGTTGTTATCATTTGAACCTCATATATCAATTCCATGAAACAATGACATCATTTATAATGATCAAAGACCTTAGAAGAAGAATCATATCTAACACCTTAGAAAAAGAAAGTGACACTTCCAATGGGCCACACACAACTTCAAGCGATCTATGAACCTTGAACCTTGAACCTAATTTTTGTATCAACTCTCATCTCCAATGTGAACGTAACTTTCAGCTAACTGATTAGAGCGGAAATTTATGTATTTTCGGTCTCACTTTACACTGTTTTTATTAGAATAAGGCCATATATTTGTGTGGGATTACGTCGTTTACGTATTTTGTATTATTATGGTGCTACTAAGGTGTTTTGTTAAGTTTTGAAGATTAAAAACAGGTGAAAATGAAGCAGAAACAAAAACGAGCAAGAAACGGGCTGAAAAGACCCAACTCGAGTTGTAAGACCCAACTCGACTTGCAACTCAAGTCGAGTTTGGGTCCGAAATTTTTCCAGAATCATCCAGAGAGCTTACTCGAGTTACAAGGTCCAACTCGACTTGCAACTCGAGTCGAGTTGAGGGCAGAGCAAAGTAAAAAATTGTCCAGTGAGCCAACTCGAGTTGGCAAGTCGTTACTCGACTTGCAACTCGAGTCGTGTTGGGTCCCGAAGGCAGTCTAGTTTCAGAGGCTCGCAATACGACCGAATAGGCGAGAGCACGAGTTGACAACACGAGTCGAGCTATGTCAACACGAGTTACAATATATGCAACTCGACTCGTGTTACAACTTGAGTTGGGTACTCCCAACTCAAGTTAGGTTATTTTGTGCCAAAAATCAGGATTTTTAATTTTCTGTGTGTGACAACGTGAAAAAACAGCCCAGTAGAGTAAAAATTGTAGCCCAGGGTATAAAAAGGGATCAAGACACCTGGAGAAAGGAGGGGACTGATCATTCGCAACAGAAACACATCGTGAAATCATTCACGCACCATCCATCCACCCACTCACATCAGATCATCTACCCATTCATTCCATCGGTCAAGAGGAAGATTCAATTGGATGCTTGATTTTCTTAGTGGAATAATGCAATTAAGAATCCAAGTAGGAAGTGAATAGGATTGAGTAGTACTTTCAGAGAATATATGTTAGTCAAACTGACCATCCGGAGGTTCTTTAAGTTTGCCTTATTAGTATCTAGGAAGGAGGTTCAAAATTGTTCATGCATCTTTTGTGATTAATTGGATAATATTATTAACTTGGAATCAAATCATATTTGGTGGGTTAATAGGATCTTGTGATGTATTTCCATTGAAATAGCATGAATGAACGATAAGACGTCTAGGAAACCAAATCAATTGCACTAAGCCTGATACCTTAGAGCTGTTATTTCTCTCGTAATTTATCTTGAATAATTTTTCGTGCTTTTATTTATTTCGTTATTTATTATTTCAAAACTTTTAGATAATAATCATTCGAATCTTGGAAATTTGGTTACAATAATTCTAGTTGAATGGTAATTCATAGTAAAATAGATAATTAACTGTCTTAGTTGGAACGATATTTAATTGAGGTACTTGTCACTGCAATTGACATCCCTACACTTGGAGATTTTAGTTGGAGTGCACAATTCATGCCTAACAAGTTTATGGCACCGTTTCTGGGGACAGTTTTAATTATTTATTTGCTTGTATTACTTATTATTTCTTTGAGATTTAATTATCTACACCTTGAATTTTATTGAAGTTACATGTACACCAGGTCAAAGAAGGGAACGCAAGATCTCGAATTTGATCAGGAAATTGAAGCGTCTGCAAGAAAGAGGAGAGGAGCAGTAAAAAATATCAAAGCACCTCTGAAGGCTGTTAAGGTACCGATTCCAAAGAAGAAAGCAGACACAAGGAAGCCTAAAGCAGTTGTAGAGGAGGAAGAAGAGCAGATTGAAAATCAGGCTATCCCAGAAGAAATTGAATCAGAAACAGCATAATGGGAGAAAAACCGACACATGAGGATGACATTGTCATCCGAGAGACATTCAAATCCACCACCCTAGGAGGATCAGGCGTAGTTGGGGTCATTCAAGCTGATGAAGTGAATGACATAAGGCTAGCCCTGATCAACATAGTGGAGAAATATCCCTACGCTGGAGGAATTTTCGATGAACCATACGGACATCTAAAGCGTTTCAATAGCTATATAAATACAGTGAAGGCCGCTGATGCTACAAATGACAGATAGAAGATGAGGCTTTTTCAGTTTTCATTGGTTGACAAGGCGAGGGAGTGGTACGACAAGTTGGCAGGAGACAGTTGCTCTAATTGGATTGAGCTGCAGCAGCTGTTTGTTGATTGTTTTATGCCACCAGGAAAAATTCTTGCACTGAAGCAAGAAATCAATCAGTCAAGCAGAGAAGAGATGAATCATTTGGAGAGGCTTGGGAAAGGTTCACTGATGCGTTGAGGAGATGCCTTCAGCATGGATTCAAAAAGTCTCAGCTCATCAGTGTTTTCTACAATGGCCTTAACAAAGAATCCAAAGTGTTAGTGGATGCTTCAGCGGGAGGAACAATTTTTGGCAAAACTTCAAATGTAGTAGAGAAGTTTTTCGATGATATCTCTATGAACTATAGAGATTGGCCATCTGAAAGAGTCCATGGAGGTTATGTACTTGGAAGAGTTGCTCAGATTGAAGGAAAGTTTTCTGAAGATGATAAGAATAATAAGGTTGTCTCTCAGTTAGAATAGATGAACAAACACCTGGTTAGTCTGATATCGGGTAAAAATGGGGGAGGCAACCAGGGGCTTGCAAGTGATGATGTGGTGATGAACCTTAAAGAGGTCGAAGACGCTAATTGGGCAATGGGGCAGAGTCTCCAAGGTTCAAGGGCACCTCAGAATTGGCAAGGAAATAGGAACACTCAAGGAAATCTCAACCAAAGGAATAACCAAGGGGGAGGACCTAGTAATCAAGGAGGAAACTGGCAGAACCAGAGGTATAAGAACTTTGCTTATTCAAATCCGAATAATGCAGTTTCATACTCTCCCAATTTTTATCATGGAGCTAAGACCAAAGAAGGGAAGGCCAGTATTGATGAAGTGTTGGCAAAATACATGCAGAAGAATGATGCTGACATCAACAAGATCAATAACTTTATAGTACTCATGGACTCAAACATGACAAAACAGAATGAGGAAGTGAATAAGCAGTTGCAGAGTTTGTCATATACCATGGGCTAGATATCCGCCACAGTGAATCAGCAGCAGCAAAGATTTCAAAAAGGGAAGTTTCCTTCAGATACAGAAATCAACCCGAAGAAGAGTGCAAATGTAATCATTTTGAGGTCCGAGAAATAGTGTAAATGTGCAGAACTGATGCAGAATGTCAAAGAACTGATTCAGGAAAGAACAAAAGAAGAGCAAGGTCACTCAGCCACTAGCTCGGCACCTGATCAAGCCGAGCCAGGATTGGGGATGACCAAATCGAGCTGAGCAGTGTTCCTACAGATTAGGCAGAGCTTCAGGGTGCAGTTCAACCTCAGCTGGATATAAGCTCACCTCCTGGGTTCCCTGCGCATCCAAGTTCTGTTGTGAACCAGTCTGATCAAGCCATCACTGATAAAAATGACAGCGAGCGAAGAAGTTGAGAGAAATGGAAGAGGTATTCGAGAAAGACAATTTGAGACTTCCAAAAACAAAGGTACCACTTCCGTTCCTCAAAGACAGTTGTCGAAGAGCCTTGATGAGAAGTTCAGAAAGTTTGCTAAGGTTATGAGGGATGTCCAAATTACTATTCCCTTTTCAGAAGCCTTGGATCAGATGCCACATACGCAAGGTTCATCAAGGAACTCATTTCGAGAAAGAAAAAGTTTAACAATGTGGAAACAGTGAGTTTGACGGAAAATTGCAATTCTATTATACAGAGAAAGTTACCCAAAAAGTTGAAGGATCCTGGTAGTTTCATCATTCCTTGTGAGATAGGAAAAGGACCTACAAGGAGAGCATTGTGTGATCTGGGAGCCAGTATAAACTTGATGCCCCTTTCAGTTTTCAAGAAGCTTGGTCTGAGGGAGCTGAAGCCTACAATGGCTTTACAGTTAGCAGACAGATCATTAACTTATCCCGAAGGAGTTATCAAAGATGTACTGGTGAAGGTGTCAAACTTGGTTTTTCCGGTAGATTTCCTTGTTCTTGACATGGAAGATAATATGGATGGGACACCTCTGATATTGGGGCATCATTTTCTTGCAACTAGAAGGGCTCTGATTGATGTTTTCAAAGGAGAGTTAAGGCTGAGGGTAAATGATAAAGAAATTGTCTTTTCATTAAACAAAACGATGCAGTGGACCACAGATCAGCAGCAATGCAAGTCTGTGGAAGTAGTGGAAGACTTCACCCTGTCTAATGCAGAGTTTGAGAGTTTATCTAATGATGCACGTATTGACTATCTTGAGAAGTTACTTGCATTAGGTGATGTCAGGGATGAACAGAGAAGGAGGATCATTACTGACATGGTGAATCATAATAGGAAGGCCACTGTTGAGGAGGCAATGAGGCATGCGGCCAAGGAGGTTAAGTATGAGGAGAAGAGAGTTGAAGTAGTAGAAGAGGTTGAAAAAACAAGCGGATCTCTTACTTTTCCTATTACTAACTCTGATGTAATATTTGATAATCTTTTGGTTGCAGGAAGAGTTGATGATCCATATTTGAAGCCTCTTAACTTACCTCCATATTTTCATTCTTATAGTGGTGTTGAACATTCTAACTTGTTTGATCCTTGTTTTGATATGCAAGTTCCTATTTCGGTGACAAGGAAAGGTGAGGTGGGTGGAATTGACAATGATAGAGGAAAGATGTACTTGAAAGTACGAATGCGAGAGGACTATGCTCCGAGTCAGTAGTCAGAAAGAGGTATCCGTCGTGACTCTCTGACGTTAAACATGAGCGCTTGTTGGGAGCCGACCCTCCCATTTTTATTTGCTTTATTGAGTCTTTGTGTTTGATGAAGTTTATTAGGTGTAGCTCGACTACGGTATATACTTCTTTACAAACTTAGTCTATCACTTTGTTTGGCTTAAGTTTTTTTGGGGGGTATCGCACATACCTTGTCTCGCCGCACCGAAATAAATTTTCTTCATTGTGTGGTGTGCTTGGATAATTAATTTTTTGTGATTTTTATTATTTTCGATTCATTTGATTATATTGAGTTGTTTACTTTTTTGTGATTGTCTAGGTGTGTTGTTAGTTTGTCTTTGTTGCGTGTTTATCTTAGTTTCAGTGTGGTTATTTTTGGGTTCTTGAGGATGATTGTTGGATCTTTCTAAAGCACTTGATTTAATTGAAATTGTGATTAATTGATAATGTGGTGTTGTGATATTGGTGTACTGTCGCCGGCACCCAAAAATAAAGATTTGTAATTTTCCAAACAAACCCACTAAGAATGTAGTAGGATAAGTAAGGGTCGAACCCTCAGGAATAATCGAATTTAATTTGAATTTATTGTGTTTTCAAGAGAAAGTAACAAGGGGGTTTTGGATTGGATCTAACAATTAATAAACATGAAATAAATAATTAAAATAGCAAAAACATAAAATTAAGATAACAAATAAAAACAGACCTAGTTCAAGAATTTGATCCTCTCCCGTATCCTAATTCACATGTATGAAATTCCTAAAATACCAACAAGTTCATAAACTCAAGCCCCTAAGCTAACAATACGACCAATTAACTCGAAATATCCTTAAGTTTAATAACCTAGGGTATGACCTCTAGATTAAACTATTCACGAGTGACCCTATGGATTCGAACTCGACAATGCATTAAGATTTAGATATTAGGACTACTAGGCTATAAAAACCGACTAAGAATCATACAACCTAGATTTCATGATTTCAAGAGGTACTTCCTCATTTTGCTACTTGATTCACAATATTATAACAATTACGGATTATAATATGTAAAATAACTATTGAACAATCAATCACCTATTGAGAGGGGTAGTCTAAACAAGCAATTGAAAATTAAGATACACATCAAAGCCAATCACAAAATAAATCCAGAAAATATGTTAATAATTTTATTCCTAATCAAACATATAATTATTCTACAGAGGTTCACAATCCTCGGACTAGTAAACAAATTATAATAGAAACTAAAATAAAATAAATAAAAAGGCTAAACTGATGTTCTTCATGGTGATGTTCTTCCTCAATCTGCGTTCCCAATCTGCTCGTGCACTCCCTAGGCGTGTATTCTCCTAATGAACGTATATGTGATGATGTATATGTAGCGTGAGATCTCCATATATGTCCCAATTTAATTCTTTCCTTCTTGAAGAGTGTTCATGTTCATTGCATCTCCAATCTTTTTGGTAAGTTTCCTTATACTCTTTAAATCAAATCTCTCCTTAATTTACGTGGTCAAATGCACCTTATTTCCAGCAATTAAATTTATTGTAACAGTCTCACAAAATAAATTATTGTGACTGTACAATTTATCTCAATTTTGACATGTTTCAATAAAAAATAAAATAATTAAAGTTTAAGTGTATAAAATAGAAATAAGTCATAATTAGCATTAAATAATTCACAACTCACACACACACATACACACACACACACATATATATATATATATGAATTCATCTAAAATAATGATGTAAAATTACGACTTATCAGATATAATGGTGATAATCCAGCTAGAGATGTACTTGGATGTTGGAATGCTTAAGATTATTTCATGTATTAAAATTGGTTCATAAGCCTATGTAGGAATGCTCATTATTCTATTAAACCCATGTGAGATTTGAGCTTCTAAGAATCATGAAAATTACACATGATTGGTTTTATTCTTGAGAGCATCGTTTACATACATGTATTCTAGAACTTGACCCTTAATCTACTTGAGACTAGATGATTGATTAGATGATGGGAAATGAACTTAGGCCATTCTTGTTCTTTATTGAGTTACTAGCCAAATTTTTATCCTACTTTGTAATATAAACCATAGTTTCCCGTTTGAGCCTTAAATCCTTATTCGTTGGAAGCCTATGAAGATAGACAACTTATTCCTTTAAAAGCCTTTAAATACCTATCCTAGTAGAGAATTAAAGGAGTCAGATAGGTGTGGAGTTAAGAAAATTGGAAAGGTAAAAATTGGTGGAAAGAAATTGAAGGATGGTTAAAAACTTGAAAAGGGGATAGTGTATGAAACTGGTACCCCAGTTATAGGGAAGTGCCTGAAACTGGTACTCTATTTAAAAAGAAGAGAAAGAAATGAAAAGAAGATGTTGAGCTTGATAGTAAAGGAATGATTGAAATGATGAAAAGGAATTGAAAAAGAGAAGGAGATTGATTAGTCAAGTATATGTGTTGAAGATGTATCTCTAATTTTGATTCTCTACTAGTTATCTAGTCACTTATCCTATATGTACCTACCCTTGTCCAAAGAGCCAGCATTTCAACTCTAAGCAAGTCTTTTGTGATCCCATCGTTAAGTCTTTCGAATTAGTAGAGAGTCTAGATAATTGCTAAGCTTATGATTACGCGTGCATGTGAATTGATTTGAGTGCATAAATTTTACCCATGAAAGTGTACATGTCACACTGGAGCGATGAGTGTAAATACTATCCGTAAGAGTAGATGATGAGCATTCTTAAATGGGAAGTGATTGATTTGACGTGCGTGTTTCAATTGATAGAATTTTGGCATTTGAGTATAATATCTTGGTTTGTATGTATGTGATCCCTTATTTGCTGTAGAATTTCGACTCTCATTTCTCTCTTGTTTTGAATTCGTTGTTTAGGGACGAACAACATGGTAGTTGGGGAGTTAATGAGAGTGGAAATTTACATATTTTTTTGTCTC
The DNA here is from genome assembly GCA_023678885.1 of Pogostemon cablin. Lineage (NCBI taxonomy): Eukaryota > Viridiplantae > Streptophyta > Magnoliopsida > Lamiales > Lamiaceae > Pogostemon > Pogostemon cablin. The sequence continues at coordinate 7,505,891 of CM042994.1, read as the reverse complement.
ACTTTACACTATTTTTATTAGAATAAGGCCATATATTCGTGTGTGATTGCGTCGTTTACGTATTTTGCATGATTATGGTGCTACTAAGGTGTTTTGTTGAGTTTTGAAGGTTAAAAATAGGTTAAAATGAAGCAGAAACAAAAATGAGCAAGAAACGGGCTGAAAAGACCCAACTCGAGTTCCAAGACCCAACTCAACTTGCAACTCGAGTCGAGTTTGGGTCCGAAATTTGTCCAGAATCATCCAGAGAGCTTACTCGAGTTGCAAGGTCCAACTCGACTTGCAACTCTAGTCGAGTTGAGGGTAGAGCAAAGTAAAAAATAATCTAATGAGCCTACTCGAGTTAGCAAGTCGTTACTCGACTTGCAACTCGAGTTGAGTTGGGTCCCGAAAACAGTCCAATTTCAGAGCCTCGCAACACGACCGAATAGGCGAAAGCACGAGTTGACAACACGAGTCGAGTTATGTCAACACGAGTTATAATATATGCAACTCGACTCGTGTTGCAACTTGATTTGGGTACTCCCAACTCGAGTTGGGTTATTTTGGGCCAAAAATCAGGATTTTTAATTTCCTGTGCGTGACAACGTGAAAAAACAGCCCAGTGGAGTAAAAATCGTGGCCCAAGGTATAAAAAGAGATCAAGACACCTGGAGAAATGAGGAGGACCGATCATTCACAACAGAAACACATCGTGAAATCATTCACGCACCATCCATCCACCCACTCACATCAGATCATCCACCCATCCATTTCATCGGTCAAGAGGAAGATTAAAGTGTGGTTGAGAGAGCAATCCAATCGGAGAGACGGGAAAAGAACAAAAACCACGTGACACTAGGGTTTCAGATTTCTCTTTATCTTTTCCTTTGTTGATTTTGTGATGAAATTGTCAGCCGTGAGGGTTATGTGTAACCTCATGGGCTAAAATACTTTTACAGTTCTAAGGATTGAAGGTTATGATAGTTGATTTGGAACCCTAGACAACGTATGTGAATTATGCTATTGATATTCTTGTTTATTTGATTGATTAAGACTCTCTTTATGTGTGTGTAACGTCTTCATAATATGTTATTGATGTTGTCCGTGATGCTTGGTATATTGTGTTAGCTTGTGTGCATACATAGTTAATATTGTCTATTTGCTAGGGATTATAGTAGTTTGCCCGTGAACACGATAATTCTAAGAACTGGTAAATTGGATGCTTGATTTTTATAGTAGAACAATGCAATTAAGAATCCAAGTAGGAAGTGAATAGGATTAAGTAGTACTTTCAGAGAATATATGTTAGTCAAAATAGCCATTCGGAGGTTCTTTAAGTTTGCCTTATTAGTATCTAGGAAGGAGGTTCAAAACTGTTCACTCATCTTTTGTGATTAATTGGATAATATTATTAACTTGGAATCAAATCATATTTGGTGGGTTAATAGGATCTTATGATGTATTTCCATTGAAATAGCATGAATGAACGAAAAGACGTCTAGGAAACGAAATCAATTGCACTAAACCTAATACCTTAGAGCTGTTATTTCTCTCTTAATTCATCTTGAATAATTTTTCTTGCTTTTATTTATTTCATTATTTATTATTTCAAAACTTTTGATAATAATCATTCAAATTTTGAAAATTTGGTTACAATAATTCTAGTGGAATGGTAATTCATAGTAAAATAGATAATTAATTGTCTCAGTGGGAACGATATTTAATTGGGATACTTGTCACTGCAATCGACATCCCTACACTTGGGAATCTTAGTTGGAGTGCGCAATTTAGCCTAACACTAACCAACAAAGGTAAACTCATACGTTAAATTATTAGTATGACTACGTCTATCACGCATAATCAACCATTTGTTGGATTGTACACTAAAAGTCTAGCTTTTTGTATGAATAATGTTATAGCAATTTATTTGAAATGAGAATCATATGATCAAATGATTGCATCTTATAATTTATTTATATGTTCGATGCAATAGTCCACTTACTTTATACTGTAGATAATATGTTGTGCGACAACACGCGAAAGATCATATTATCGATTTTCTTATAAAGTATAAACAGATGCTCACAACCGAGATAGACGAGGACTCTCTACTGGGATGGTTGCAGTATGGTTTGGTATTAGCTTGTCTTGGCTATAGAATCACATTAGTGCACTTTGCGTGTATTGAGCAGGACCACTTGAGATCGTTCGACTTATACTGACTTATAGGAGAACTTTATCTCTGTTATTATGGATGTTCGTGCTCTTAATCCCTATACAATAATCTCGACATGTAGGGCAGTATGTATTTCTTTGATTCATCAATGGGTGAGATTTACATGTATTAAATCAACAAACACGGTGAGTTGGGAAATAGTGTTGTCTCTATGGTGTGCTGTTGATTGTAGAAGGAATCCGTGTCTGTTATAGGTTGATGATGTCCCCTTGAGGAGCTCATAAGGATTATCATGCAAACCCTGTAGGTGGATTTATTTCGGCATGATAATGAGGTTGAGTGGTACTACTCTCGGATGAGATATTAATTAATAGAGTTGTCAGTAACTTAATTAATTAATGAACATTGAATATCTTAAACATGGGAAGACTAACGGGCTCATAATAAGAAGGAGCCCATAACGTAATTATGGGATTAGAACGGTAGTGCAGTAATAATATTTTAGTGGTATATATTATTATTATTGGACTTAAGTATAAGCTTTGGGCAAAGCTTAGAAACTTAAGCCCAATGGAGGCCCAACTCTAATTTCTCCTCCTGATCCCTGCTGTAGCCCATATATAAGTCATCTCAACTGTCCAGAAACCCTAATCTATGAGATTAATCATCCTAATACTGTGAGGAGGGTGAGAGAACAGCAGAATGAGAAGATCTCAAAGATCTTCGCCCACACGACGTCGAGATTGGACTTGGAAATACAGCAGAAGGCTGGAAGGTGGTTTGCTGCTGCTGCTGTCCGTCACTTTCTACAATTTTTATAAAATCGTACAGACTTCAGAATAGGACGTGTGATACACTGACGGAAAGCCACAGAAGAGGGGATCGTTTTGGCGCATAGATCACTCAAATCCGACATCGAATGAGAGAGTTATACCAAAAACAGTGAGACTGCGCAGGCTGCCGGCTAGAATCCATCTTCTCCAATATACTCTGGTGAAAGGTAATACGTTTCTTGTTTTCTTACTTCCGCTGCATGTTAGAAACATATAGAACCCTGACGGGTTACGTTAACCAAATGATCGAATACTAACATCACTAGCCGTCGACATTTTAACAACACAATTGACCATCATCGGTTGACCAATATACTACACAGTCGACCAGTGGTGGCCAACGACCTTCAGTTGCGTTCGACCAGTGGTGGTCGACGGCCTTCATTTCCGTTCAACCAGTAGTGGTTGAAATTTAACCCAAAATTCAACCGACCAGAGTCGACCCAAGATATGATACAGAAAAATTAACCATCGAAAATCATCATCCAACGATATTTACATGTATAAATGCTATTCAAATACTACAAATCTTCAAATAATGCATAACCTATGAAGTTTTTACTTAATTCAACTTAAAATTTATCAATTGAAACAACCTAAACCCTAAAACCCTAACTATTTAAATGTAGAAAAATAAGAGAATGAAGGAAACATACTTGGATTGATTATCCTCTCGTTTTCATCCGCCATTGATATACATGGATTGATTCTTCCTCTTTTCTCTTCTTCCTCTTTTTCTGTTCTTTCTCCCTTTTCTTCCTCGACGACTTTTTTTCTTTACTTTTCTCTTTACTTTGTTTGTGTTGTAGAGAAGATGATGTTTGGGTAGGTGTATGTGAAATGTTTGGGTAGTGTATTAAGTAATTTTATTTTAAAAGATTTAGATGTTTGGGTAGGTGTATTGAGTAATTTTTATTTTATACGTAAAGGGGTATAATTGTAAAAGTGCAATGGGTGTATATATAATTTGAAGTGGGGTATTCAGTAATAGGCGTATCCGTTAAAACGGTGTGTGTGGATAGCCGCGGCCTAAATCTTTCTATGAAATAAATTAAAATGACAAAATATAATTTTTACCCTTGAAACGGTTAAAAAAAAAGAAAAAGAAAAGGCGTAAAGAGTAGATCAACAATACAACCTTTATTAACTATTTTTATATTAGACTATTTTTAGTAAAAATTGTTGGGCTTTTAAAATTTTTGGGGCCTAATTGTATTAGGCATTGGGCTTATTAATTTTTGGGCCAATATTTTTTCCATCAAAATCAACGTGGCTTATTATATCACACCCATTTGGGCTTCTTATTTAAACTTTATCTCATTATAACTGCTACAAGGATTTTATAGCCCGTCTTAATTATGATAATAATTTATGGATGAATAGTAAGTAAGAAAATGAAAATTGTATTTGTATTTAGAGTATGCTTTTATTGTTGAAAAAGTGATATTCACAATAATATAGAATAACAAAAAAATTCTACTTCAAAAAAATAGAAGAAATAGTAAAATAAGTTTAGTTTTTAGAAAATTTCACTTATAGGTCTACATCAGTATCATTTCACGAAAAACTTTTATATTTGAACTCCAATTTAAACAATTTTCTAGCCCATAAGACTCCTTTTTCCTCATACATCTCCCCATGTAATCATATATTGATAAAACATTCGCACAATTTTTCAAATATTCTCCATTTACTTAAATACTTCTGAAGCACAAATATATATTCTCTCCGTCTCAATTTTAATTTCATATTTTTTATTTTGGTTCTTCACACATTCAAGTTTAGGCTTTCATAATAAAAAAAAAATTTAACAAATTAATATCCCAACAGGCCACAACACTTTTTGATTTCCAAATTGCAACCACTTTTTAAATATAAATAACATAATTTACAATTTTTTTATTGAAAACAAGAAATTATCTACAAAAGTAAATTGAAAAATGATTTTTATTAAATCCATACAAACAAGAAATGTAAACTTGAAATTGAAATAGATGGAGTAACGATAAACTTTTTGATTTCCAAATTGCAACCACTTTTTAAATATAAATAATATAATTTACAATTTTTTTATTGAAAAAAAAATATCAACGAAAGTAAATCAAAAAATGACTTTTATTAATAGAGTGGTCTCTTGTGTCCCCAGGTACACAAAGTGTGTAAGAGTACACAGTTTTGTTCTAAAAGATACACACTTTTATTTACTCCCTTCGTCCGCCTTTAAGAGTGTCATTTGCTTTTTGCACGTGGATTAAGGAGTATTATTATTTAATATGTAGTGGATAGTTGTATTAGTGAAGGTGTGAGTTCCATTTTTAGTTATATTAGTGGATGTGTGTGAGTCTCATATGTATAAAAAAGAAAATGAGACCCTTGGGGGCGGACGTCCAAAATGAAAAAATAATACTCTTGAAAGCGAACAGAAGAAGTATTTATTTTTATTTTTTTAGAAAATAAAAAGTATACGTCTTTATACTAAATGATACACCAATTAATACTAAATGATCAGTATTCATAATCACACAAGTTTTTGCCTTATTAATATCCATACAAACAAGAGTGTGAACTTAAAATTGAAATAGATGGAGTAACAATAAATGAACGTGTAAAATGTTGTTTATCGTGGATGCACATGTTAAATAAAATTTTGATTTTCCAAACTCATAAAAATTATCTTTATATAAACATACCAACCCTATTAATTATAAATGTTATTTCATACATTCCCTTTTCTTAATTAATTTTTTCTCTCTTTCTTTCTCTTACATGTAACTCCATCCACCCCTTAGATTTTACATAAATTAGTTAAAACATACCATATAAAATCTATAAACAACCATAGTTTTTGCATAAATTAATTAAAACATACTATATAAAATCTAGAAACAAACTATATTATTACTATTTTAATTTTCTAAACCCATGTATAAGCCTCACACAATCTTAATCTAACTGATTGTTTTGTATATCAATACTAAATTAATTCATTTAAAATCTAACATTTACAAAAATATTCAGCGCCAAATCAATTATCTCTTTTGTTCCCATAAATCTTTCATATTTTGTTACACAAAACTCTTTCCTCCCTCCTATAAGGTTTCCATTTTGGGTTATGTTTCCTTTTTTTTAAGTTGCCCATATAAAATAATTAATTATTTTATGTAAGGCCCACACACAATATAAATACAACCACCTACTTTACATTAAATATTATTTTTCTCATTTCACTATACATTAAAATATTATATCTATTAATATACATCCAAAAAACAAATGTAAATATTAACGCGGGACGGAGGGAGTACATCTTAAAAATAAAATACCCCATATATCCAATATTGATCTTAAAATATATGTGAACCACATCCCAACAACTTTTTTAGAATTTCGTATCCTCAATAACAGTGAATTTCTTTATTGGATGGAGGAAGTAGTAATTAAAATAACCTTTCTTTAATTACTTGAAACATAGATATGAAAGCTAAATCGGATCACAAATACTCTTACATAACTTAAAATCTTGTGTCCCTTCTTATTTTATTATACTCTATACATCATTGGAGATTTAAATTAAATGAGATCACACGATTTACGACATAAATCAAGATTCACAATATAAGAACTCAAATCGAATTAGGCTTTCATTATAGGCAGGCTAGTAGCTAAGAACACTTTCCACTGCAAAGTAGAAGCAGATGCAGCCAAGTCTCAGGTCAATTCTGATTGATTGATTAGTTATTTTCTTTCATCTGTGGTGGGGTGGGGTGATACATGATATATCTAGCTTAAAGAAGGCCAGAATACATGAAGGACAGTCCATAGTTTGGTGTCCACTTGTAATGCCAATAATAATGGAATTTTATTAGTGACCTATACATACAACACATACATACAGATACTTGTTAAATTTCTTTTCTCCGGTTAGGGTTGATTCATGTACGTAATATTATTATTTATATCCAAATGGGAATCTAATGTTCACTTGGTGGCAGACACATCAAAACACCTAAACTCTATTTATTAATGCCAAAATATATTAGTTTCCACGTGGTAGGTATAACATGGAATGGACATCATTATAAAACACCTAGAAATTAGTCTCAGCCTGCTTATGCCATCTTTCTTTACTTCTTTTTATTTTATTTAATTACCATGGAAACAAAGAAATATTAATTAGAAAAATTAAATAAAGAAGATTATCAAGATGGGATTCCCTCCATGTCCAATCTTGTTCGAATTTTCCATGTCTTTATTAAGTGGCAATATTAGGTGGAGTTGAAAGCTTTCCCTCCAATTAAAGATGTCATGTCCCCACAAGTACAATAATAGAATTCCTAGATTCCACCTTTTCTTAGTCAATTTCAGCTTCTAAATAAAAAAAGTTTGTTTACATTGGTTAATTGCTAGAGATGAGAATCCCCTTTTCAGAATTATAGAATTAGAAATCGACATTTGATTGTTTGTAATTAGATTATTTGTATAATGTGAAAATTAATTGACTTTGATCAAGAATCAGATTTCATATAGTGGAAAGTTTATTAATGCTAATAACCACTAACTTGATGTGATATATTCCATCACTAAATATAGTGAATCTCAGATTAATTAATGTGGTAATTAATTAAATGAGACATTGGACGATGATGTTAAAGTACTCTAATTGGGATTCCCTATAGATACTTGTTTTTTTAACTAATTAGATTTATTAATGATTAATTAACACTTAACTAAACAACCCATCTAATTTCTATTGCATTTGTCAGGAAAACGACGTCGTGTAATATCATGTTCCAAAAATTTGCAGGACTAGTGGAGGAAGATTAATTAGTAATAACCCAAATTAAGTCAGAAATTAATACAGAATCCCATGATATATAATACAATCAGAATTAATAAACACAGAATCAGTTGATATAAAGCATTGTAATAAGATTTATCATACCAATTCTGGATGAATTTTTTTAATGTTTTTTTTTTCAAGTGAAGTTGAGTGTGAGGGCCTGGAAAAGCCAAGGGGGACTGTTTAATCTATCTTGATTCGATACGGGCCGAGCTTCGGGGGCCCGTGATTTCTGTTGGGTGATCAAGAACTCGTCTTTTCTAGTCCACGTTATCTGGCTCGATCCAGTGGACGACGACGAAAAGCTCGGCCCGGAATCCGATTTCTGGCCCGGTTCCGCAGCTTTGATCTTCTTGTGATGGTAGCTTCTCGGGCCCAATGTCAGCTCCAGTTGATCACTCTCATCATCTGCACTCGCTACTCTATATCGGGCCGGGTCGGGCCGGGCATAATGTGGATTGGTTCTGCCAATATCCTTCATCAGCATCTTCTGGATTCGATACAGGCGATGGAGCTCGTAAACCTTGGGATTAAATCAATATTGTATGAATTAATATTTATTCTTGAAAATAAAATTAATTAATAATTAATTAAATTCATGATAATTAATAAATTAATTACCTGCTCTCGAAAGGTTTCCTCGTGCTTTAACATGGCCATCTTCATGTACTCTTTGTCGTAATGATTCAGAAGTTTCTCCATTAATATTCTTTCTTTCTTTCTTTCAGACAAGCATGTTCTGTAGGAAAATATCAATTGTAATAAGATGTAAGTGAGGAGAGAGAGAAGTGTGTGTATATATGAAAGTGTAGAATAGAAGTAGTTATCATGCCAGTAAGGGGGGAAGGAGGCCAAACCCACATGTGTTTCTTGTAGGAAAATTAAAATTAAAATTTATATTTATTTATTTGAAATTTATTTCTTGAGAGATATGATAATGTTTAGTGTTTCGGGGTATGATGTGAGAAATATCTATGATGAAGAGAAGAGCATGGGTTGACATCGTTTTCATAAGCAGTGATTGATCAAAAGTTCTGATTGCTGACTCAGATATTTTCCACACTTTAATTCAACCTCCATATAATATCCACACATTCTCATTTTCATCATCATTAATACCACAACTATGTTAGATATTTACTACAACAACTTATACACACCATATAATTTTATTTTTTAAATTTTATTTTACTTTTATGGGTTTTCTCTAATAAACCATTTCACACCTTTGATCTTTAATTTCTCTCTCTCTAGTATATGCATATCCATGCATTCATGGAAAGAAATCAAGAATCAAGAACGGATTAAATATTATGAAAGAAATTCAAACTAATCAAAGAGAAACATAAGTGATCTATTACCTCAAAGAGTGTAATAAGTTGTTGTGAAGAAGACAAGAAGAGTTGCACACGTATGGAAATTAATTTCAGGTTTCTGTATCAAGATCTCTTGTGGGCACTGCTCAAATCTTTAGACAGGGTTGAGAGAGAAAGAGGGATGATGTTTGTAAAGAGAGAATAGAAGGATAAAAAAGGCACTGATATCAAAGAAATTGTTTGTTGGTTATGGGGGGAGTGAATGATGATGAGCATGCTAAACAAATCCCAGTGCAACAGCCTATGTATTTCAAGCTATATGCCCCCTGCCCAGGATGAGAGAGAAAGTAGAGAGAGAAAGTAGAGAGAGAAAGATGCCCCCACCAGACATGTACAGCACACCATAGTATTTAGTAGCATTCTTTTGAAATAGCATAGGTATTCAAGATTATTATTCCTAGTATTATTAAATTAATTAAATACTCCCTGTTCCGCCCGAAAGGTTCACATTTTGTCATTTTGGACGTCTGCACTAAAGATCCCCACATTTTCCTTTTTAAACATATGGGACCCACACACATTACTAATACAATAAATTTATGGGACTCATACACTCCACTCATACAACTACCAACTACACCTTAAATAATAATACTCCTTAATTCACGTGCAAAAAGTAAATATCCACCTTTGCGACGGACAGAGGGAGTAGATGTGAGTATTATTTAATTTTAATAATTGTGGATCACAAGGGGCCCTCCATTCAGACAAATGATTGAAGTAACAGCGTAGATTGCCAAACTGAAGCACATGCACCCAAGAATTCCATCTATACTACTTGTATATAATTTGTCTTACTATCATATGTGTGTATGTATTACACCGTATCTATACAACGTAATTAATGTATAGATATTTATACAAATACTGAGGGAATAAGCCAGTGAGGTTGCGCCACGTGGGATTCGCTGACAAATGGATCTTGGCCGTACCTTACGAGGGTACCTCTTCTACTAGAGATTCACTCCACTTTGTAGTTATGATCTGGATATTCTTAAAGCCATCTCCCTTGAATTATTGCTAATTAATTAAAGACTTTATAAATTGTTGGAGAGTAAACAATTCATTCAAATATTTTATAGTAAATAGAAGTATTCTCATAATAAAATTCACCATTACTATTATATTTGTATATACAAAATTAAAAGAAAAAAAAATTATATTTTGACTTGCTTTTAGGAATAATTCGTATTCTCAAATATATCTACCCATAAACTATATAGACTCGACAAAATCAAAATTCAGTGAATGAGTCTCTCATATCATACTAGCATCAATCATGCAGTCAACACACTCATAAAACGCCCATAAACATGGCAAAATCAAGAAAGGAAGGGAAGGAGCAAAAGGCACCTAAATCGGCCCAGCTCTCGAATGGAAATAGTAGATTATTCGCTTGACAGAAATCACATTGCGTAAGTATCTGCAAAGACCATCACCATATATCGTGCAATGAACGAACCATATAAATATCTGTAAATCATTAAAGTGAAGGGATCATCTCGTGACTACTTTATAATTCCATCTTATGTAGAGGATTGTATGTTGATCGAGCAATTGAATGAACTTCAGACTCAACACCGAATAAAAAGAGAACATTCATTTCCAATATTTATGTTTGATTAGTCATTTTTTAGTCCATTTATTATGCATTATTCCAGTCTAATCCAATCTAAAAAATCAACCGCCAACATTAATTAAACTATCTTTAATTAACTACGAAGATTACATTTTACTGCAGACATTATTGACTGGTTTTCATGATAAGGGCAAAAATGCATGTATATTTAAGTTATTGTTACTCTGGTTCTGATAGAGATCATGATGGCCAGCTTAAGGACAATTTTTATTGTTAAATAGAATTTTCGATTTTCAAATTATTATAGTTTCGAACCCAACATGTACGTACTTGCATAGACATTGGAGTGAGAGAAAAAAAAAAAATCGGGCTCAATTAATAACACATGCGTGGAGAGTATTGTGGAATATGCTACCGACAAGAGCTAATTTGCTTAGAAGAAACTTGATGCATTCTATGGAGGATTCGAAATGTGCACTTTGTGAAACTCATTTTGAAACTGAAAGACACGTTCTCTTCGAGTGCTCAATCTCACATAAGGCATGGATGATTTGCTTTAAATAATTGGAAATTTTTATTTGTCTCCATTCTCTTATTCTATATAATATTATTGCACATAGTCAAATATTGAGAGGTAAAATTGGGAAGAAATTGGCTGTAACAATTTGGGTAAGCGTGATTGGAGATTGTGGAGAGCTATAGGAATTATCTGATATTTAATGGTGTGGAGTTTTCTATTAATAACATTGTTGAAAATATTAATGCTACATTTTGGAGTTGGTTTTATGTACATAAGACATGATACTCAAATTTTTCATTTTGTGATTGGCTAGATAATTGAAAAAAGTTTGTAATAGAATGTTAATTAATTATTGTAAACTTGCATATCTTGTTTGTATTTCTTGTACCATGTATATATGAATAATATTTCTTTTATTGATAAAAATAATAATAATAACACATGACAATAAAATAAAATAAAGTAATAATTTATAGAAGACAAATATTGATTTCATCTTATTTAATTTTGAATAAAATATTTAACTTTAAATATGACATGAGCATGGATCATTATGACTCATCAAACACAAAATAACTTCCATTTCACTACCATAGGAATTAACATTGTAACTAAGGGTAAACTCCAAACGCTAAACTATACTACTAAATTTAACACTAAACTTTAAGAAGAAATATTAAATTTGAGGATAAAATTGCCACCATAGAATCATTACATAGGATTTATTATCTAATAAAAGAATTCCATTTAACAGAAAGCATATATTGCATAATTCAGAAAGCAATATTCTTTAAAATAAAATTATTTGGAAATACTGTCAAAAGAATTATAATGGGCTATATAGGAGAGTACGTACTTTTATATAAGTATATATTAGGGTACACTGTAATTAATTTACCATGCTCGATGCATACAAGTAAATTACATATGCATATACGCCTAACTATATATAGCTATGCTCAAATATTTTAAAAAAATACAAACACAAAATTTATATATTCACACTGGTATAGATCCAATATATAGTTTCATGTGAATTAGCGATCCAAAAATAAATTCACAAAAGTCTTGGAGACATGTATGAATAATCTTTTTGGACTTTGTGGAAAACATGATAGTTGGATATGAATATATTTAGAGTAGAGCATTTGGAGATATCGTAAAAGCATGAAATAGGTGGATATTTTTTATTGGATTATTAAAATGGAAAAAAAAGATAATTGGATATGAAACCATTTTAGTGGGTGCAGAAAATTAATATTAAAGAATTTAAATAATATGGGGCAAGGAAAATGAAATATATGTCTGTTCGTGCTTATCTAAAGGGGATGGTCACATCCATTTGTCGGATAATCTCTCTTCCTTTTATCTCTCTCTGCATCATTAACTTCTCTTCCCTGCCCATTTTATTAAAAAAATAATAATATCATTTCCCAAGCCTAATCCAAAATTTATAAATTCACGATCAATTCATATACACTTTCTCTGTCCCCTCGATTTTTTTACATGAATTAAGGAGTATTATTATTTAATATACTTTTTGTCTCGTGTTAATCTTTATGTTTGCTTTTTACACGTTAATTTAGAAATGTAATATTTTAATGTGCAGTAAGATGAGAGAAATAATATTCAATATAAAGTTGGTAGTTGTATTAGTATTGTGTGTGATCCTACATAAAATAATTAATTATTTTGTGTGACTCAACTTGACAAAAAAGAAAATGTAAACCCTTGACTTGAGACAACTCAAATAAAAAACATAAACCTTAACGTGTGACTGAAGGGGTATATAATAGATAGTTATATTAGTGGGAGTGCGGACCACATATTTTAATTATGTTAATGAGTGTGTGGGTCCTATATTTTAATTATATAAAATAGAAAAAAAATTCTTTTTAGAGAAGATAGAGGGAGTATTTATTAATAAATAGGAATATATATTATTGAATTATTGTACTCACATTCAATCTATATATATATTAATAGATATATATTAATAAGTTAAAAATATTACTATATTAACGAATATTTTAATAAGTCTTTTAACAAAATTTTAATGATCTAATAGAAAAAAATTTAAAATAATACATTATTAATATATATATATATATTCTTGAATAAACAAATTGAGTGTGCAGAACTTAGCATTGTATAATCCAGGATATCAATTATTGATAACTATACAGGTGATTATAGTGCACTTGAATGAACGAAATATTAAGTGTGATTACTATTGAGTGTATGGGTGCTATCTCGTGAAATTAATATACGTGAGACGAGTGATAAGATTACTAGACACATTATTAAAGCATAGTTCATTATATACATAAAATATATTTATTGGTAATTAAAGTATGTATAGTAAATTAATTATTATACTATAATATTTTAAAATTATATTTTAATACATTATTCATCATATTTTAAGAAAACATACTTTAATAACCAATAATCATACTTTAATTATATTTTAAAGCACCTCATAAATCGTCTCACACAAACATGTCTTAGAAGAGATTTTGTCATTTTATATAATCGATTTTACGTAAAACATTTTTAATTACAGTTGAAAAGATAATTATGCAATATGAATCATATTGTATTCTAAGAATAAATTCTAATTTTATAGATATAAATTAATAAATTATGAATCACACCTTATTGATATAAATGTAAAATTAAGAGACAAATTTTCTTCATAGATCTTTATAAAATTTAACACTGAATTCTAAAAATAAAACTTAATCCATATTATGAATGAATATAATAATAGTGTATCTAATCATTACAAACACTTGTATTATATAGGTTTATATATTTACATAAGAATATATGTAAATCCTATTATTATTTAGTACATAAATAAATTACTCTTTATACACATAAATTTTACTCTTTAAAATTAAAAAAACAATTTTCAAATTTTTGTTAACCCTAATTTTTTGATTACTTTTTAGTACATGAAAAATTTCTCTTTATAAACATGAATTATTATTCTTCTGTATAAAAATTATTACTCTTTAAAAAATAATTTTTTATATACTAAAGAGTAAATTTAAAAAATAAAATTTACATGTAAATTTACGTAAACTCGATTTATATGAGACCCACCCTCTAACCATATAGTTCCATGAATTTTAAAAGTAAGGAAAAGATTTGGGTGAGACTGTGTCACGAATCCCCTTATATGAGACGGATCACCATTAACCCAACTCAATAATTTTAAAAGGCCATGTTTGATTATTATGAAATTAGGAAATTGAATAATTAGTTGTAGAGTAAAATTAATTAAGTCTAAATAAATTTAAAGGACTTTGTTTGGAGGATATTAAATTTAAATTTTAAAAATTAATTATAAAAAAGAAATTAATTAGGCATTACATTTATATAAGTTTTTTCTACATTTTTCTTACTTAATTTATATTTTTTGTTATTTAAAAATATAATAATTTAAAATTTATTATTCACTTAATTTGTTTTTTAATTTAAATATTACAAAATTATAAAATATGATACTCTATTGATGAAAGGTGACAATTGTGCTGTGAACTATTTTGTGAACAATTTATATTATAAATAAAAAGTGATAACATTTTAAAAGTAAAGTGATAATATCTTTAATAAAAATGATAACTAATTAAGAAATGTATTACACGAATAATTTATTGAAATAATAAAAAGTGATAACATTTTTAATAAAAAGTAATTCATAATTAAAGAAAAGTGATAACTTTCTAATTGTATTATTTCACGAATAATTCATTACAATAATTAAAAGTGACAACATATTAAATAAAAAGTAATACATGATAAAGAAAAAGTAATAAGCACTTAATTAAATTATTTTATAAACAATTTTTAGAATAAATAAAAAGTGATAACACTTTTAATATAAAGTGATATCCTATCAGAATAAAGTAATAATAGAACAGTTGAACAATCTAATAAACAATTAATAATAATAATAATAATTTGATTTAAATTATTAACATATTTAAGATTGCAAATAAATTAAGGCCGTAGACGTGCGTGAATACATATTGCCAAACAGTAGATGCGCGTAAATGTTGGATAGCCAAACAGGGACTGTTCTTTTTATGATTTTTCTTTTTAAATTTAAATTATAATATAGTTAATTGATCAGGGATTCGTGAAACGATGTCACCCAAACCTACCATAAAAGTAAAATAAACATAAACCACAATTTTCTACATAACACTGATTTTGTACGCAATATATTTCATAATTAATCAACATCCACGGTTATGTTAAATAATATTTTTAAAAGAAATTAAAATAATCACTCACTACAATCTAAATCTAAACTAACCCATCAATGTTGGGTGAATTTGTTTGTGAACAGGTTCACCGTACCGTTTGTTTTCACAATTTTTTTTAAAATAAATTATGAGCTAATTTCAAAATTAGTCCTCTAATTATAGCCGTTTCCACTTTTGATCATTTATCTATGCGAATTCTCAATTATAGTCCTAAAAAGTCCAAAATCAGTCCTTTAGTCCATAAATGGTCCTTTTGCTATTTCCAAACCAAAATTTTCCATCATGCTATTTACGAAAATGTCATTAGGATTCCAAAAATTTCTATACTTGATTATAAGGCTGATTTTCATCCGGTTTTCGCTGAAAATGGTATCAGAGCCCTATGTTTATTTATTTATGAATGGAAAAATTTATTATAAACTTATTTATCGCTTAACGAGAGGAGAGTTTCAAAGATATATGGATCCGAACGAAAGTTCGACATCCGAGAGTGACAGGACTATCAGCCCTGTTCAAAGCTGGAGTAACAGGGATTTCTGGCATGTCAACTACGACGAGACAAGCAGCTCTATACAACAATATTATTGTGTGTTGTATAGACAATATGTAGAAAAAGAATACGAAAAAGCAAATCGATTTTGGAAAAACCTTGATCGAAGGTTTAAACTAGTTGAAGCCCGTGCTAACCACACCAAAGAGGAATCTCTAGAGGAACTACACCAGATGGAGATAAGGTACTCGAAAGAGATACCAAGAAACATCGTGGAAATTCGAATTTTCACAAAGATCTATGGACGTATCCCCAAACAAGAACATTGGAGGAGACGACCAAACCAAGGTCCAAGAGAGATCTGAATGCCCTATCACTTTGCATACTGGACAGAATAACAGAGTAGAAGGCAATCGAGGAAGATAACTCTAAGATGAATCAAAATCTTAGAGAATTGCAAAGACAATGATATTCTTTGGAGAATATTGCCAGAGTATATCCAAGACAATGTTCGAGATCAGCCTTAAGATGGATAAGGTGGAGAAGTTGCAGAACAAGCAACTCGACCTCATCATGAAGCTGACAGAACAAGTAAAGTTCTTGGAAACCAAGGTAATAGGAAGAAGACCAGGAGGAAGGTTGCCACCAACCTTCGGAATAGAATCCCTTTTACATCAAAAGGGAAAACGACAGAGGTCACAACGCCAAAGTCCGAAAGCGAGAAGATGATTGCTATCCTTCGAGGAGAATCCACATTCACAGATGGAATGAGCAAATCTTGAAGATCTACAAGATCTATATGAGTCCTTCCAAGGACTATCAATTGTAGATCTAAAGATGAATGTTGGAGAATCATCAAATTCCCAACAACAGTCGAGGGCTCAGCAAGATCGGAGCCAAAATGAAGGAACCTCTGGATCACATGGAGTCCATGAGGCAAGACAAAAAGACACATTCCAACAACCAGGAAACTTCAAAATGAAGGCAATAGGAATGTCTACAGGAGCAAGCCGAGCTCGAGGATCTAACCTACACAACACCCCATATGGTCGGTCTCACCTTGAACCGATAAATCCATACGGGTTGATCTTAAACCTCGACACCCTCAACTTCAAAAATAGAGAAACCTTGATCGATGAATGGACAAATGCCATGAAGATCGCAGGAGGTGCACTAGAGCTGGATAAAGAAGGGTTCATAAGATTCCTAACCATGAGCCTGGAAGGATCAGTAAAGTGCGCCTGGGAGGTACTCTCAGACGAAGTCAATAAGGAGGCTATGTAAGGAGAAGATCTAGGCAACATTGTTGATCGCATGACCAAGATATTCAAGATCCACTTCATCGGAGTAGGTTATTTCGAAGGAATGGAAGAAGAAAAGAAGAAGAAGAAGTATAAGAATGCTCTATACAGCCTAGAACTACTTGACATCTTTCACGTAGATGAGTACATCAAACTCTTCATAGAGTATAGATGAAAATCAAAGATCAAGAAGGAGGAAGTATTCCACCTATTCTTTGCCAAGATTCCAAGCCCGTGGAGGGAAATACTGATCAAAGAATATGAACCATGTGAGCTGGATTCAAAAGCAAGGAGGATGTCTTTTCTCAAAGCCAAGATTGCGGAGTGGTTTCATCAAGCATCGCTACATAAGAACTACAAGAGATTAAAGGGAATCAACAAAATGGTACCCTTATGCTGTGAAGGCAATGTCTTCCAACTATTATTGGAAGAAACCCAAGAAATTAGAAAAGGATGAAGAAACATCATCCTTACACCCAAAGGAGCGGAGGATGGGGGTCCAGAAGACCAAGATCCTTTTGGTCTAAACAGAAGCCCGAAGCTATAAATCAGGGCAGAGATCTGGACCATCAAGATGGAGTTCAAAAGTCAAGCCTCATCCTCAGGATCAAACCAGAGGAGTACAGGAAGAACTCCCACAAGAAAACCGTTCCGAAGAGTGGCTACATGAGTCAATGAAATATTCAAGAACTGTAACTGCTATACGCGTGGAGCTAGGGGGAACATCTCACCAGATTGCCCAGAAAACCAGAAGAGGGGAGTACGACAGTTTGAAACTACTCCAAAAATGGAGGAAGCTGTTTACTTCCAAGATCTAGTTCAGGTATATCAATTTGAAGATATACCCTCAGATGAGAGCATCTATGAAGAAGAATTCCTTAGCCAAGACGAGTCTTCTGAAGATGAGTCGAAGTGAAGAAAACTTCAGACAGGAGATGCAAGAGGATATGCCGGGATTCTTTTCCCAGACATCCATTTCTCATAAAGCCCTTATGAGGATTATGAAGGAGGATCCAAGGCTCAACCTATACGATGGATTCACCGTAGGAAGGATGGACAAATTCTTTTCAAGCTTCAAAAGAAGAAAGCACAACATCATATATAAGGTGACCAAAGGGGAGATTGTCATCCCGATGGAGCTCACAGGAAATATGATGGAAATGCAACTGGTTCCTTATGAAGAAATCAGGAGGGAGCTGGGTAAGCTTTCAAAAGAAGTATCCAAGACTATGTCTTGGGTTCATATAGGAGTTATTCGGATCCGCATCAAAACTACATTCAAAGATGGAATCGATACGCCAATCGATATTGCCATCTTTGATAAGAGGATCATGAATCCAAGAGAAGCATGCCTTGGAGGAATCTCAGGGAACCTATATGTAGGCAAGGTGGCATCCTACATCTATCCGAGGATTGCCTATAATCTGGCCGATAGAGATTTTAGTAGAGCACTTACCCTTTATCAAGATTTCAAGAATAAAGACCTGATGAAAGAAGGGAATCGACCCTACTCTATCACCTACAGTATCTCATATGCTCTATCCAACACTCATCATTCGGATTTATTCCAAATGAAGGAGTATATCGAGATACCAGAAGTGTTTGAAATGGTTGCATGTGCAACCGTGCCGGAGATCATGGAGTTACCGCCAATTCACGATGGATTTGCGGATCAAGGATAAGCCGGTCTGGAGTAGACAAGACAGTCTCATATTCGAGCAAAGAAGGATTTCTTTCTAAGAAGATAGGATGATCAGCGAGAAATGGGAAAAGGAACCAATTGTAGAGGTAATCCAGGAACCAGAGAAGTTCACAACAAAAGGTGAACTAAAATGCCCAGAAGGATGGAGAGGAGTCGAAGTAACATTCGATATCATTAAAAAGGAAAACTCTATTCCTTGTGATATCTTGTATTATCTTCAACAACCAACAATTGGGAGATACCAAGGACAGCTCAAACTTGGTGATCTTGAACTGATAATCGAGTGAGTTGCAGGAAGATTCCCAGAGCAACTAGTACTAGGATTGGAGTTTCTTGAGGATCACAAACCTTGGGAACAACTACAAGATGGAATGGAGTTTACGGTCAAAGAGAAAAGATATAAGGTTTATTAGCAGAGGCTCGAGCTTATAGGCTCTGATCCACCCATGGCCACAAGTCCATTCTCGATATATATCACCATCGGGATGATATATAAGGAGCATCGTGCCGAATATTTTATGGCATACATTAATTCAGGAGCCGGCATCTGCACAGCAAAAGAAGGAGTCTTTCCTAAAGACTCAAACGAAGAATTACCAACAGCACTAGGAAAAGATTTATCTCAAATGGTGCTAATCCTTAACAGATGAATCAAACAAGAGGAGATTATGATCGGAAGAGCAGATCATACCCCATAGTACAAGGTAAAACTCCACTGATATATTTTCACAATACCGCAGCAGATATTCTGTTAGGAAATAACTTCTTACAGATATTCAAGTGTTTTACCCAAGACAACGCAATAAGAAGGCTTATCTTCACAACCCTTTGTGAACATAAGATCATCGCACCAAGACTGTGTAATGCATTTCAAAGAAAAATGTCAATCAAATTTCGCAGCAAGCGTGGTGATGAAGAAAAAGTTAGCCATCCAAAGATGAATGATCAAAGGAGATATGGCGAAGCAGTCCTTCAGATGAGAACCGAGACCAGAGGAGGATGGAAAATGGAAAAACTAAAAGAAAATACAATCCACCTTCTCAAGGCAAGCTTGGGAGAAAGCTTACAGAAAGACGCCACATTTGAAGAGCAAACATCTTTGGAGGACGTCAAAAGGAAGATACAAAGGAACTTCAATGAGGATCCTCTAGCACGGTGGGGCAAAAACGAGCTTAAAGTCTCTCTCAAAGTGAAAGAATGAAATGAGCATGAGTTCATGAGATACAAGCCTATCCTGATGAATCAAGAAGATCGAAAAGATATGCAACAAATACTTAAGGAACATCTAGACCTTAAGTTGATATCTCCAGGAGTATCTCCATATAGCAGTCCAGGATTTCTAGTTCGAAATCATGGAGAAGTCAAGCGGGGAAAGCTGAGACTTGTGATCAACTACAAAGAGATCAACAACATCTTAGAGTTCGATAGATACTACATACCAAGTAGGGAGCACTTGGTTAACTGTATCAAGAATGCCAAGGTATTCTCAAAGTTTGATTGCAAATCTGGGTTCTACCAGATTATGATGGAAGAAGGGAGCAAGAAGTTCACAGCCTTCTCCACACCACAAGGCCATTATATCTGGAATGTCATGCCTATGGGCTTGGCGAACGCACCCCAGATATACCAGAGGAAGATGGATAATATGTTCAAAGATTATTTCTCATTCATGTTCGTTTATGTGGATGACATCCTCATAGCCTCAAAAAACATGAAGGAGCATTTGGCGCATTTGGAAGTATTTTCAGAGATATGTCACAAGGAGGGATTAGTGCTCTCTGAAAAAAAAGCAGTAATAACAGCAAGGCAGATCAAGTTCCTTGGAGTCGGGATCGATGAGTCCGGAATTATTCTGCAGCCTCATATTGTAGAAAAGGTTCAAGGATTTCTTGAAGATTTCAAGGACAAGAAACAACTCCAAAGCTTCTTAGGAGTTGTCAACTTTGCTGGAATGTTCATCAACAATCTGGCGCAATACAGAAAGGTGTTCAGTCATTTGTTGAAAAAGGATGCCGAATTCAAATGAGAGGAATCACACCGAGAGATGGTTAAGCAGCTAAAGGAGGTTTGCAAGAAGCTTCCCAAGTTAGTAATACCAAATGACGAGGATGAACTGATACTCTACACAGATGCCAGTGACCATTGGTGGGCAGCAGTTTTAACTAAGTCCACACCCGAAGGAGAAGTGCTATGTAGATACTGTAGCGGACTCTTTACGGAGAATGAAGCAAATAGGTGACACATCAATGAAAAGGAGTTCTTTGCGGTTCGGAAGGCGTTCAAGAAATGGCCACTATTTATTCTCGCGAAGAAATTCATCCTTAAAGTTGATAATACAAAACGTCAAAGCCTTTTGAAAAATAAAATTGAATCTAAACCTGAGAAGGCTAGACTACTAAGATGGCAAGCAGAATGCCAATATTATGATTTTAATATTTTCATTATTAAATCTGTTGATAATGTTTTGGCAGATTTCCTGACGAGAGATGGAAGGAGCTGAGATAGACTCCATCCTGACTGTTTCAAGACACCTGATGGACAACCTGGAGTTGCTCCAAAGGGAATTCGAGAATCTAGCATTCAATGCATTGCGTGCTGGAAAATTATAAGAAAGCGATCGGACCAAAGTGTCTAATCGCATACGAGTTCGTATTCGCAATAATGCGAGTCTCTTCGAGTCTTTACGAGAGCCACTCCTCCGGGCTATTGATGGTAATAGCAATCGACAAAAGGAGAGTAGTCGAGAATGGAGCTCTAAACCCCGAGCAAGGGATTCAAGTACCCTTAGCACAAGTCCTAGTCTGGAACCTCCAAAAGAGGAACCGGTCCAAGGAAAAATCGAAGACCTGGAGTCACATCTAGAGTCGACGAGTCAATCCAGCACCTCTGGATCAAAGAGGGAGAGATCAATCTTAGGTCTATGACGGGCACTGCTAAGGTTGGTATTAACTTAGCTGATTTCTCTTATTGACAGGAATATTAGGCAAGCTGAGAGAAATTGAACACCAGACAAGGAATCTGACCGGAGAAATACCGGGTGGATATATCGGGGGAATATCCCCGAGTTTGGATGCGAGAGGGCTCAAATCCAAAAGATGTAAAGTAATGGTATGACAATGGTGCACTAGCCTCGATCTATACTGTTGCACCAGGTTTTCCAGAGCTTACAAAACTTCCAGATTGGCTCGGAGAAAAGGTTTTCAAGGCATGGAAAAACAACTCGACTCTATCCAGAGGCGATGTATTTGAGCTGTACTTCACCAGTGCGGCCCCAGAACCAGTTGGGAAAGGCAATCACGAGGCCTTCCATTTCATCAAGCTAAGAAGACCCGATGTCTCAGCATCAAATAAGATTAAAGAGCCTTCTGGAAAGGAACCAGTCTTGGTTTCTAAATTTTCTGAAGAACAGAACTCTACGCGAAGAGCGAGGGATTTGTATGCCTGCATCAAAGCCATGGTGGAGGTGAAGTTCCCTTTCAAGTTCGAGATAAGTCTTTGAATGGGTATTTCCTGTTGAATACTTTAACAGGGAAGAAAGTATTTGCGGAGAAGGCGTTCCAAGAAAAACAAGAACTTCTCTGGAAAAACAAGATTCCGGTGAGTAAACAAACTCATCGGAGATATTGTAACATGGCCCATATCGGGCAGTGGACAAACAAGGTATGTTCGAGCTGTTCCACCCAAACAGAGCCGGAGTTTGGAAGAGGAATAAGGCTGGGCATAGGGATGATTAAAACTGTTGATCCACCTCCAAAGGAGACATGTGGAAAGAAAAAGGTAAAATCTTTTCGGAATACCTAGGAGCCGAGAGAATCATCAGGCACTAAAGAGGACAAATGACTCCTCAAAAAAACAAGAGCCAGGTGACTTTTCTAAATGGGTAAGAGATTTGTGACCGACAGGGAGGATGACCCACAAAAAATAATCCAATAAAGGAGAAGGACCAGCCAACTGCTAAAGTTGGGATCCAATGTAGATGACGTAAGTGTTGACGCAAGAGCAATGACGTAAGCAGTGACGTCACAAAAGATTTGGAGGCTTTGAAATTCGGATTTTAAATCCGAAAGTCTCTATAAATAGGTGTGTTGAGGAAACAGAAGACATCGACCATTCCCCTCTGTTTTCTCTTTCTAAATAAATATTGTATTTTTCTTTCCTTGTATGAGTGTTCTGAGTGCAGCTACAATAGGTAGCTAAAAGAGTTATCTCCTCTTGTTCAGTGAGGATGGGTGTGTAATAAACTCTTCATTCAATAAATAAATAATCTTGGGCTTCTGCCCGCATGTAGCCTTCCATTTTTTATGCAACTTTAAACCTCCATATTTCCCGGCGAGAAACAGTAGCAGCATCCTGTACACCCGGAGTAGGAAACGAACCAGGGTTGTGCTGAGATCCGCTGAAGGGACAGGATTGATCCATCACACTGCGTGGCGAGTGGTTGGCTGTGAGGAGCAGTCGTAAAATGTCCTGGACACCCGGTGAATTGACTGTCAAAAAAGGTACTGTTACTGTTTCAAACCAGTTAATTACGAGATTAATGTGGTTTAAATTATGTACGGAAGCATGCTGGACCTGATATGGTCGTAATGGACTATTTTTATTTTGAAGAAGATGAGTGAAACTTAGATTTAAAATGAAATATTATATAAAATTGGGCATAATATTGAAAAATCTGGTAATAGCAGAATGTTAGATTGGATTCAGCAAAATAAAAGTTGACTTTGTCAAAATAATTGTTGACTTAGTCAAAATAGGACTAATTCTGAACCATTTATAAACATATAGGACTGATAATGGACTAGTTTAAACATAAAGGACTAATATTGAGAAAACAATAATAGATAAAGGATGAAAAATGGAAAATCAATAGTTAAAGGACTAAACTCGGAAAACGTTATACTTAGAGGACTAAAAATGTTATTAACTCATAAATTATTCATCTTTTAAAAATATTACTACAATTTAAATTCTGCTAAAAATAAAAAAAAAATATCACAATATATCAACTTGAAGAGTAATATATTTTATTCAGAAGTTATAATTTATCCTTCTTAAACATAATTTTTATATATTAAAGAGTATTTGTAAATCAAAGTCCAAAAATTTAAATAATAATAATTTTCACAGAGTAATAAATTCATTTATTTAAAAAGAAATTTTCATATATTTAACAGTAGATAAATAATAATTCATGCATGTATAAAGCCGATTCAGATAGAAGTTGACATAAATGTTAGTAAATACGGTGCACGAAACAGTTCTATGGTATAATATTTTACTTTAAAGAATATGGTATTTTTATTTAAAGGATATGAAATATACTTCATCCGTCCCTCAGGCCATTTGTTTTTTGGTACATAAATTAAGGAGTAGTATTATTTATTGTGTAGTATGTAGTTGTATTAGTAAGAGTGTGGTTTCCAACGTTTAATTATATTAGAGGGGGTGTATGAGTCCCATGTGTGTAAAAAAGGAAATGAGACTCTTTGGGTGGGACGACCAAAATGGAAAAATGACCCTCTTAGCCTGGGACAGATGGAGTATTAATGTTCAGTTTTAAAAAGGCCAAGACTTACATGAGATCGTCTCACGTAAGATTTATATGAGATGGACAATAAGTAATAACTTTTATAATAAAAAGTGATTAAATTAATGAAAAATAATAATGATAATTCATGAACGATTTATAGTATAAATAAATAAAAAATAATAATATTCCATCCGTCCGCTTCTAAGGTGTCAATTTTACTATTTTGGCGTCCGCTTCTAAGGTGTCAATTTTACTATTTTGGCGTCCGATTCAAAGGTATCTATTTCCCATATTTAATAAAAAAAGTACACAAAAGACACTCTAACACGCCCCCTCACATGCAGGCGGGTTAACTTTTGCATAAGTCTTGCATGTGCAATTTTCTCATAAATGGGTGGCGGTGAGATTCGAACCCTGGACCTTGTTAACCATGGGCTCGGATACCATGTTAAACGACCAACTCATCTAAAATCTTAAGCTAATAGAGAGATAAATATTTTAATACTTAATCAAGACACTCTAACAAACTACCTACTTTACATATAATAATAATACACCAATTCCCTCTAGCTAATACAACTACCTACTTTACATATAATAATAGTAATACTCATTAATCCACGTGAAAAAAGCAAACGGATACCTTAGAACCGAACGGAGGGAGTATTTTATAGTAAGAGTGATGACATTTTATAGTGGAAGTGATAACTATTTTAAAAAGTGTAAAATTGTCTCATGTAAGATGGTCTTACACAAGACCTACCCAAAAAAGACTTGTGTAAACCGAGTTTACATACGTTAATATGTAAACAATGTTACTCTTTAATATATAAAAAATTACTCTCTCCTTCCCACAAGAGGTGCATTTTCTTTTTTAGTAAATGAGACACACACAAAACAATTAGTATATCTCCATGGGACCCATACACCATATTAATACACCTACCAACTATACATTAAAATATTATTTCTCTCACATCAAATACCACCAACTACCAATTAAATATTATATCTCTTAATCTATGTGCCAAAAAGAAACATACCTCTTGTGCTGGGATGGAGGGAGTACTCTTTAGACATATAAATTGTTACTCTTCTAAATTAAAAAATTACTCTACAAATTCTTATAAATCTCTATTTATCGATTACTTTTTAGCACATAAAAAATAATTTTTAGATACATATATTATTACCATTCTGTATAAAAATTATACTCTGCAAAGAGTGGAGTAATTTTTTATATATTAAAAAGTAGTTTTAAAAAATAAGGTTTAAACCCAGTTTACTTGAAGATGAAAATCGAATCAAATCGAACTTAGTGCACCGACATAGATCCGTATCTCCGAACACACAAGTTATTGTCTTATATGATGTACATTTCTATATAATTGACAATTATTCTTCTCTTAAATAAAAAAAATATAATAACACTTGACAATATGAATAGAGCTTTTTCAATACTTCAAAAATATATAAATTATCAAATTCATGAGGTTTGAAAATTTTTTTTTTTATTATCAATAGGACGTACAAATATAAAACTTACAATTATATTACAACCACTTAAAACTTTATACGGAGTATTTAATGTCTTTTAATTTTTATTAATTTATTAACTTAAAAATAATAATTAGAAAATTTATATGGTGGTTATTAAATTATTTAGTTAGATAATTTTATGATAAACTAGTTTTATATATTTTAGATTAATATTAATTAATAGAAAAACAATTAATTAATAATTTATTATGTATCATGGATTGTATTGATATTACAAATTCCAGA
The DNA here is from genome assembly GCA_023678885.1 of Pogostemon cablin. NCBI lineage: Eukaryota > Viridiplantae > Streptophyta > Magnoliopsida > Lamiales > Lamiaceae > Pogostemon > Pogostemon cablin. The sequence continues at coordinate 7,479,497 of CM042994.1, read as the reverse complement.
TCTGATCCGTATCAACTTAACTTTACGATCATAATAAATCAGTGGTAAATAGTTAAGCAATTTACTGTTACTCCCCTTGTTAGATTTAAAAATTCTTATTTGGCCATCTAATCAATACAATTTCCATATTTTACAATAATAAAATCGCAAATACTACAATATTTTTACTCCCCCTTTGCCTGCAGGGATAATTAAATTTGTACTGGTAAAATATTGTTTATCTTATTATATCTTTTGTTACGCATATTAAATGATTGAAATGCATGAAAAAGTAAAATCTCAAAACACTTCTTCTTATGATTATGAAATAATTTTATTTTAAAATATAAATTTTATTATATCATACTTATCATTCATCCATTTATTAGTCATTTATTAGTCTAATTTACAATAGGTAATGTAATAAGATGGATAAAATATTCCACCATGAAGTGAATGACTCACACAGCCACGTCCCTTTGCAGTCGAAACAAAATTCCAATAGGATTTGATTATGTATGAAATGTGGGTGTTTAAGATTAATTTTAAAAATAGGATATTGTGTTTATTCCAATAGGATTATTTAAAAAAAAAAGATTAATTATAAAGAAGTTGTATATAGTAATTTAGGTAAGATATGGTGTTTATTTAAGAATGGTGAGGTAGGGTAGTGAGCGAGATAGAGACATGGTAGCACGCGTTGCCGGTGCAGAGAGGCAGTGTGGGTCCGCATTTGGTTTTTGCCCAAAAGCCTGCCCCCACTCCTGCCCTTGGACTACTTTGCCCTCCATGCTTTCTTCTATTTTTTACAAAATTTTAGGCTTTCCTACTTTTTTTTTAAATTAAGGGTAAATTACCAAAACCTCCTCGAGATTTGTCCAAATTACCAAATAAAGCATGTAGTTTGAAAAATTATCAATTACTTTCTTTAAAAAATATTTTTTTCAAAAAAATAGTAAAATTTAAAAATACAATGTTAAATATATGGGTCTTGATGTCATTTCCATTCTTCTTTATTTTAAAAAAAATGTATTTTTATTAATGTTCAAATAAAAAACAAGTTAAAGGGGGTAATTGGTAATTTTCCAAACCACGGGGTTTATTTGATAGTTCGGACAAATCTCGAGGGGGGTTTTGGTAATTTACCATTTTATTAAATCGAGTAAATATCAAAATTGGTCCTGTAAGTATGACGTTTTCCAACTTTTGTCCTTTTTCTTTTGCAATTCTCAATTTTGGTCATTTTTTGTCCACTTTTAGTCATTTTAGTCCAAATTTAGTCATTTTTGTCCAAATTTAGTCATTTTTGTTAAAAAAGTCCAAAAATGGTCCAAAAGTGCATACATTTAGGACCAAAAGTAGATCAAATTTTCAAAAAAAGGACCAAAATTGGATCAAAAGGACTAAAAATGGACAAAAAATTATCAAAATTGGAAATTGCAAAAGAAAAATGACTAAAGTTGGAAAACGTCATACTTACAGGACTAATTTTGATATTTACCCTATTAAATCACCTACTACCTCCGTCCCAAAGAGAAATTCACAGTTACCGTAGATACAGAGTTTAAGAAAAAAATATTTTTTACTTTACTGTTATGGGTAGTTTGGTATTTTTAGATAATAAATAAATTGTAAAGTAATTTATATAAGTTGTAAAGGGGTGACAATTTTGAAATTAAAGTGTGTTATTAAGTTATTGATTTGTGTGTATTTTCTTATTTGGGATATGAATTTATTTATAGAGTGAAAAAAATAAAAAAGTATGAATTTGGTCATGAGATAAAAGGGAGTACCTCTTGCACTGATCACATTTTACTGCTGCTTGCATATTAGTACCTCTTATTCTTACCCGTTAAATTGAGTAAAATTAAAATCTTCATATTTAAAATTGAGTAAAATTAAAATCTTCATATTTAAATTCTTCCAAAACAAACATAGAATTAGATTTATTAAGACTAACTTATCATAACTCCATACTCCTTATTTCTACTTACACCCAAAACAAATACTGTCCTATAAATTGTTATCTCATCCTAATAGGAGATTGAGTGTACTCGAATTTTGGCCTGCTTGAATCTCATCTGAAGAAATTTTGTTTCAAAAGAAAAAATTATCAAGCTCAAGCTCGTTATGGAAAAAATTACAATGCTTGAGCTTGCTTGTTAAGACTCGTTTATGTTGCGACACAATAATATATTGTGAACATTTCTTCACGAATATATAAATATTTTTGTTTTTGAATTAAAAAAAAAGAATATTTCAATCGTGAACACATAATAATATTAAGAAATATACTCCATTAAACAATCAAATAAGTCAACAATAAATAATACTCTCATCGAAAGGTTCTCATTTTACTATATTGAGTGTCTCATTCAAAGGTCCTCATTTTCCATTTTTAGTAAAAGGGACCCACATATGACCCACCACTCACTACTAATACAACTATTCACTACAAATAAAATAATAATACTTCTTAATAAAATCAAGGAAAAATTACTATTAGGTACACAAAAAAACTCTTAATTACTATGATATACAAACATACAAAAGTATTACTACTAACTACAAAAATATATAGTGATATTCTAATATTACCCCTATAAATCTGCTGCACATAAAAATGTGTGCAGCAAAGTGTGTGCAGTAGAAAAAAAGTGTGTGCAGCAAAAAAAATGTGGTGGTCCGGCGACGGTCAACGGCGGGCAACGCCGGTCAACACTGGTCAACGCCGGTCAATGGTCGGTCAACGGTCGGTCAACGCCGGTGGGTGGGTGGGTGGGTGGGTGAGTGGTAGGGTTGGTGGTTTAAAAGTGTATGAGATTATAAAGTTATAATTGGCATTTTATTTTAATATTTTGTATTAAATAATAATTATTTTAAATCAATGTATCTATTAGTAATTAATCTTAAAATTAATAAAATAGTACTATATTACTAATTGAATTCTTAACGAGCTTTTTTACTAATATACTAAACGAACATTAAACAAGCTAAGTCTACTCATGAATTTTTTTGCTATTCTTAAACGAGTTTAAAAATGAATTTCATTAGTGTTCATTTGATTAATTAAACGCACATAAACGAGCTCTTATCGAGTTGAGCCACGAGACGTTGTTCACTAAATACTCTGTTTGCTTACACGTTACACCACTACATCCCAACCCTATTTTGTCTTTTAAATTTTTATAAGGTTGAAGAACCTATGGAGAATCCAGTTATTAATATGTGTTTAAAGAACATAAATGTTATGATTTAACTGCATTAATTTATAGGAATGAGGTTATTGTGTCCCCGGGGACACTGTACTCCTTTGCAATTTAAACTCCTAACAATACATATGATTAAATAAAATATGGAGGGGAGGATTGTGTTCCCATGGGTACACCCAAGTTTTTGCCATTTGTAGTGTGTAATGAATGAGTCAATTCTGCAAAATTTTGCTATAAATTATGAATCAAGGGAATTTTTTTATATTTAATTTCATAAAGTTGTCTAATTGAAAAAGAAAATTGTGGTATAAAAATATTTTTGAGAAGAATACTCCCATTCTATAAATGTTATAATTTTTATTTTAATTTGATTAATTACACAAAACAAAGTACACCCTTTCGTCTCACACTATGATTCACGTTTAATTTTATATTTTTAATACCTTTGTTAATCTTTGGAGGTGTTTTAGCATCTTTGGATAATAAATAAAATGTAAATAATGTTATATTATGTGCTAGATCAAATTAACAATTTCAAAAAAAAAATTGAGATTATTGATTTCTTATTTAAGTATATACTGTATAAAAGATATTATTGAATGATTGACTGAAAAATGATCAAGTCTTTTTTGAGACGGTATTTATGTGAGACCTGTCGACAAATTGTTAAAATATTATTATGCTTATTGTTAGTTAAAATATAATTTTTTAAAGTGATGAATAATGAATTAAAATATGCTTTTAGAGTGTTATAATATGATTCACTATAGACATATTTTAACTACTAATAAATATATTTTATTTATAAAACAAGTATAATTAATAATATCGATCCGTTTCATATATATCCATCTCACAATAAAGTAATTCTTGAGAAAATTGTAAAAAATTTAATGAGACTAATTACATGGAGGGTAAAATTGAATGAAGTGAAAAATGAAAGGATGGGAAGTAGAAGTTGTTTGGCGTGATCACGGATCACGAGTTACCCTATCTATAATGTAATTACAAATTAATGACAGGGACTTAAGTACGACGTTAATTAATCTAACCTAGGATAATGCCATCAATGATGATCAATGGTGGAATCTCCAATCTCTACAATTTCTTTACAACTTCGCTTTCTGCCAACTCCCCAACTCATTCCACTAACTATAATATCTACTTTTACTACTATTTATTTTCTAAATCTTCTATCCATAAATATTATTTTATGTGTTCTACTTTATTTAAACATTATTAATTGTGTTTATTCTAGCAGATATACATTAGGCTTTTCGTGTTAAAAAAATTTAAAAAATTAGGGTGAAATTGGGTAGGTTATTAAAATTTTAAAATCATGCATTACATCTTTTTACAATAAATAATTAATATTAACACTCATTTTGGGCTACTATTCCAAAAAGAACCTATTTGTCATTTTTAGGGAATTGGTCTTGACTCCTCAAGCACCACGAGTTCCCCTGCTCGGTGCAATGGAATGTATCTATTTATCTATCTCTTGATTCGAAATAAGAACAGGTTTGAAAAAGAATCTTAGAGTGTCTAGAGTTGGTTCGGGCGGGTCTCTTAACACTTTCTTTTTTCTTCTCATCGGAGTTATTTCACAAAGACTTGTCGGGGTAAGGAAGAAGGGGAAACAAGAACGCTTGGAGAGCGCGGTACAACAGAGAGTTTAGTATTGAATTGGGACCAAGACAAAAAAAGTTCTTCTAGTCAAGAAGCCCGTGCTTCCTTTGTTGAAATAAGGGTAAATGGTTTGATTCGACATTTACTAAGAATCCACTTGCTGATATCCACTTTTTCATATATCGGAAAAAGGAATGATCTTTTAAGCTCAGGATTGCTCTTGGAAAATGGATCAGATTATACCAAAATCAATCTGTTTTCTTCGATTTATTCCAAGGCAAGAATTCAACAACCCCTTAATCAAAATCAAAATCAAAATCAAAGAATTATTCATACGTTGTTGAATAGAAATGCGGGATTCGAATCGTTGATAATTTTGTCATCATCCAATTGTTTTCGAATGGGTCCATTCAAAGATGTAAAATATCACAATTGGGATAAAATAATTTATGATTTTATATACCACTTAAACAACTACTCACTACATATATTAAATAATAATATTCTTTATTTTATATGTGAAAAATAAACTATACCCTTTAAGGCGGATATGATTTCGATCATTACAGTTATTTTGAAATAAACAAATGACCAATAAAAAATAAAATCTATTGAAAGATTTTTAATCGAACCGAGTATAATTTGGTTTTAATATAATCTGATTAATCAAATAAAAAATACTCCCTCCGTCCCACAACAAGGAGTACATTTTGTCATTTTCGTTCGTCCCAACACAAGAGGTGCATTTCCCTTTTTAATAAAAGGGACCTACACAAAAACAATTAATATATCCCCATAAGACACACACTACACTAATATACCTACCTACTTTACATTAAAATATTATTTCTCTTCCCTCATCTACACATTAAATATTATATTTCTTAATATACATGACAAAAAGTTTTGGCACCTTTGTTGTGAGACGTGGGACATAGGGAGTATAAAACAAATATTTGGTGCTTTCGGCCTTATAACTGCAGCAGCAAATTAAAGGGCTCCATTCCCAGAGCACACTTGCTCGAGGACCATGCATCCTATTCTTTTCTCGATTTATTTCCCTGTAAATTAATTAATTGATTATAAATAATGCATATATAATTCATCACCATTTAAAATTGAAGAACCCAAGAATTAAAAAGGTGTGAAAAAGGTGACTACGTGAGGATGCACGTAATGCCTGGAGTTTATAATCTTTACTCTTCAAAATTCAAAAGTATTCATATAAACATTATCACCATGCTTTTTTTTTTCTTTTCTAATATCCAGTAAAGACAAGTTTGAATGTCTCACAAACCTTATTCCTTGAGATGAAGCTCCATTATCCATTGTATAATGAGTGATGAAAAGATCACAATGAGACGGTTTCACCAGGTGTGTCCTAAATATCTAGGAAAAATATTTCCTTTTATCTCTTAATTTTTTATCTTTCAATTCTACCTTATTATGTTTTTATGATCCCCTTGAATTATTTTTTATTCCTTAATTTTTTTTTTTACTTTTTAGCCCTTTAACCAATACTTGAAAAAAAAAAGTTTCATTAATTTTAAGGGCAGGAATAAAAAATGCCACTTGTTTATTATAAAATTTTAACCAAAACTTATATCTTAAAAAAAATAATAATAAAAGTTGAGGGGACTAAATTCTAAACAAAAAAATTAAGATGATTGAAAATATAATAGGATAAAATTATGAACAAAAGAAATGTATTTTTCCCAAAAATCTACAACTACTATTTTATTTAGCAAAGAATGCAAATTTGAGAGACATTACATTACACAAAAGAAACAATAATCCCACACAAAGAAATCCAAGTGATAGAAGAGAGAAGGGTATGGATATAAATAATCCCACACATATAGAAGAGATACATTACATTACATATAAGAAAACAATAATCCCACACATATAAATGGGGAAGCTATTGCAAAGAATGCAAGCTTAGAAGAGTTTTTTTTTTTCCAACCTTATTACTTGTCTCGAGTTTTTATTTACAATTTCTCATAAACCCCAGATTGATATGGCGGTGAGAATTTGAGGCGTTTTAGGGTAAAATTCTTTAAGGTTTCAAGTTTGAAATTTTGGATGCGATCAACATGTGCATGCCCAGTCCATTTAGAGTACAAAATTTTAACTTGAATAGGTTTTAATATCTCTGAATTAATCAATCTATGGACAAAATACTCGTGCATAAAAAATATTGGCAAAGACTTGCACGAGACCGTTTCACGAATCTTTATTTGTGAGACGGATCTTAAAAATCCATTTAAGAACTCGCGGGTCAGCTGTGAATATAATTACACATCAATAATCAATCTGCATCTTTTCCGTGTTTTCTTTTAACGTTTTATTTTATTATTTAATTTTTTTAATTTTTTGAAAATGGGATAATCTAAATTTTGTTATTTATTTAACTTTATTTTTCAATTCAAATATTATAATTTTGAATAATAATTTTTATTTTTATAATACAGTATGGTATAAGATAAAAGTGATAATATTTTTATTGAAAAGTGACATGTGATCAAGAAAAAGGGATAACGTGCCTCACAAAAAAATTTAGTAAGATGAATAAAAAGTGATATTTGATTAATAAAAAGTGATAATCAATTTTAATTGAACAATTAATATGATGGATAAAATGATACTCCCTCCGTCCCATAATACTTTTCTCACTTTCCTCATTTGTTTGTCCCACAAAACCTTTCACCCCCAAAAAAGGAAACACCACTTTATCCAACAACCTCAAAAGTTACTTTAATTTCAAATTTGTCACTCCTTTTTCACACACATATCATTACTTTATATTTTTTATTACCTAAAAATACTACAATACCCTCCAAAGTCAATAAAGTTGGTCAAAAAGTGTAACTTTTCTTAAACAACGTGGAACAGTAAAGGTGAAAAGTTTTCCGGGACGGAAGGAGTAACATTTTAATCAAAAGTGATAAATGAAAATGAAAAGTGATAATCATCTAATTAAATTATTTCATCAATAATTTAATTTTTAATAAAAAGTAATAACATTATTTATAAAATGTGATAACTGACTAAGAAAAAGTGATACCAACTTTACTAAATCATTTCACAAACAATTTGTATAAAATATTAGAAGTGATAATATTTTTAATAAAAAATGATAACTATTAGTTGAACTATTTCATACATAAACAATTTATAGATTAAATATAAAGTGGTAACAATTTTAATACAAAGTGATACATAATTATAATAAAGTGATAATTATTAATTAAATTATTTTTTTCATGAATAATATTTTGGACGAATGAAATATAATAATTCAATTAAATATACTACTAGGAGTATTTATTATAATAATATATTAAATTTGATTTATTTTTATTCAAATGTTTATCTGATATTTTTATTGAAAAATTGAAATAATAAAACTAATTTACATAATAAAAAACTAAAATAAAAAGGGAATAAACACTAAGCAATGATTAACAGAATAAGTTGTTAACAGTTGAAATAATGGAAGGGATCGATTAAGTTAAGTAGTTACGTTCAAATGAATAGAATTTACATTGCTTACGGACGCGCGCACTTAGCTTTAAAAAAACACTTGTAAATGGGTTGGTGGTAGGGCTAGGAAAAAATATCGAAATTTTTGTATATCGACCTTAACATATCGAAAAATACCGATTTTATCAAAATTTTAGGTATGCCGAAATTTTTGGTAAGATATGATACCATATTGAAATTTTGGTACGATAAAGGTATATAAATTATCAATACCGCGTTATTTCGATATATACCGAAATACAATAAAATATTCAATTTTTTTGTAATATGATACAGTATACCATACTACATGATATATGCAATTATAACTATTATTTATATATTATAATTTTTAATTAAATTATATATACACTATTTAATTAAAAGATTAAATCTAAAATTCTACTGTAAATTTTATAATTATAAATGGGTGATAAAGTTGATTGGTTTTCATGATATCTTGAACTTCTTTTTTAATTATGTAGTTCTATCCTTTATGAAAATTTAAAAGTGTTGATTTTAATATAAGTTCCATATGGTTCTTGTGTAGATATCTTGGGTACTATTTATTTAATGACAAACACTTGTGTAAATTGGGTTTACTTACATTAATTATATAAACCCTGTTACTCTTTAATACATAAAAAATTATTTTTTAGCATATAAATTGTTACTCTTCTAAATTAAAAAATTACTCTTCAAATTCTCGTAAATTCTGATTTATTGATTACTTTTTAGTACATAAAAAAGTATTCTTTAAAGACATTAATTATTACTCTTCAAAGAGTAATTTTTTATATACTAAAGAGTAATTTTAAAAAATATGGTTTACATATAAGCCCAATTTACATGAGACTTGCTCTTATTTAATTTGGTCGTTAGTGAATTGTCATATATTTTTCTTATTATGAATTTGTTATCTATTAAAATTTATTTTATAGCTATCTTTCAATTTCTTAATACAGTTTTTAATCAAGTTTATTGAATTTTAGGTGCATAACGGCATAACAAACTATCTAATAGAACGATATATACCGATATTTAAGGTATGATTTGGTATACCGAAATATTAGTAAATAAAAGATATATTATTTTCCTATATCGAAATATCGGTATACCGAACTATGGTATACCGAAAGGTTAGGTAAGGTAACGGTATGGTTTTTTATATACCCAAAATTTCGGTACGGTATTTGGTATGACAAAAAATCTTCGGTATGCTATACCGTCCACCCCTAGTTGGTGGAGGATACGTCTCACATAAGGGGATCCGTGAGACGGTCTCACCCAATACCTACCCAAAAATATTTATTGATTCCGAAAAAAATTTAACAATTTCATATAAATCGTTTGATGAGTCAATAAATAATATTATTGTCCCATCGATGACATTATAATTTGGACAATTGGGCCCTTATAATATACACACATAAAAGAACAAATTACTAGTTTCTATAAAGCCTTCATAACCCATTTGGAAATTAGGCCACAACTTTAAAGTCCATTGGATAAATATTCTTTTAAAATCTCTATCCAACCTTTCGTAGGCCCAACGAAGTAGTAACTCAATCACAACTCAACCCTTAATTATTAGAGATCATTGGTAACATTAAAGATGTTAGGATAATATATATATATATATATATATATATATATATATATATATATATATATATATATATATATATATATATTCTGATTTGTTAGGATGATCATTGCTCATATTAGAGATGTTAAACTAATCCATTTGTAGTAGTTTGGGTTAAACATGTCATAAAAAGATATAAAATAAGAAAAAAAATAATAATATAATTTCAATATAATTAACTCATTAGAATAATATAGATACAAATATGGATGGATGGATCGATGTAGAAATGTAGCGAATGGTTGGGTATGGTTGGACCATACCAAAGTTGTATGAAAGAGATTTATTGAAGTTTAAAAGTTTTCTATATAGGAAATTGGGGAACTTGGTGGCTTCTTGTATTTAGATTTGTATGGGTTATTTGCAAAACTTGTAATAATATTGTATTTAAAAGGGGATGTAGGAGCTTGAAGATTCTATTGAGAGAGATCTAAACACAAGTTTAGGGATGACTTGATCTTAAGAAGAAAGGGTTGTTGAAAGAAATAGATATTTAAAGGTGGAATGATAATATTAGGAACTTATTGTAGAAGAGTTGGAGTATGCGATGATGAGGAGGTGTTATGATGGTTTTAATCTTTGTACGCCTTCTATTTTGGATGTCTCTTTTTGCTGTTATATCTATTGCATTTTTCTTATATAACATGTGGGTAAATCTCTTGCCCTAATCAATAAAATTATTTTTCAAATTAAAAAAAAATAAAAAATAAAAATAAATGCAAACTTAATACTTCCAAATTTTCAATGAGTGAGTCTCTTGTATGTTCGGGCACAAGGATTTAGATCTGTGCCCCTTTGCAATTTCTGTGCCCCTTTACAATTTAAATTCCCTAGCAATACATATGTTTAATTAAAATAGGGAGGGGAATAGTTGTGTTCACAAGAACTCTTGTCATTTTCAATAGCTAGCACATTTTTCATTTTGAGTTATTCTATAACACTTTGCATACAAAAAAAAAAAAAAAAGAGAAGAGAGGGTCCTTTTATCCTTTGAAGGCTCGCCATTGGTTGAGAGAAGAGAGCATGCTTTGAGGGTGTTGTCAAAGTGATGTGGAGAATGACTTGTCCTTATCCTTTGTATGTGCTTTCTTGCTTGGTGGAATGTTAATTTAGGTTATCCCCGGTTTTATACAGACCTTACATTCAGCCTGAAGTCAAATCTTCATAGGTCGGTGTTTCTCTGCAGATGAGTGACATGCGACCCTGTGATGTAGGGTCGGCTTCATATAAAAAAGGGCTTGGGTCTATAAAAGGGTGAGATACAACACTCATAACAATATTTTAAAAAATTTTCATTTTTCTTAATCTTCGAGTTTCAGGAGAAATGTGAATTGAAGAGAAACAGAATAATTAATATTTTAAGGAGTGAGTAATATTTTAATTGAGTTGAACTCATTATTAAGCTCTTTCGTATTAAGTGTTTTGAGTACAGAATACTCGGACCTACTTTGCCCTTAGACAAAAAGTAAATAAAAAACGTGGAGTGTGTGTGATGAACCAATATTTAATAAGGAATCAAATTAAGTTGACCAGTAAAAATAGGGTGATTTTGGATGAACCCGGTGCACCCCTAATTTATAGGATTAATTTGAGAGTAGTGGGTAGTTTTAATTTTAGAAAAATTAATAATATTATTTTATTTAGCAGTAGAGATTAAACTAAAATGTAATCTAACGGTTAAGATCGTTCAGATGCACTTAAGTTGGACTCGTAAAAATAAATACTCCTATATATTATTGTTAATCCGTCTATTATATACGCCCGTGTATAAAATATTTAATAATATTACATTTTAAAATATATAGGATATTCATTTTAAATTTAATTAATATTAGTATTATTTTCTAATTAAAATGATAATTGAAATAAGAAGGGATTAATATTTAACTATTTTATTTTCTTTAAAAAATCAAGGAAACTTATACTAAAAATATAATATTCAATATAAAATAGTATAAACAATTAAATTGGATCGGAGTTATCCTTTCACCCAGGAGCACCAAAACGTTTACCTTTCATTTTATATATTTTAAACGAACGTCAAATTGTCTAACAAAAAGAAGCAAATCGTTAAGAAAATCTTATTAAAAGGTAGTAGAAGTATTTAATTTTATTTCAAGTGGCAAATAAATTAATTGGATTTGGATCCCCATGAGGCCACTAAGTTGGATTTGGAACACAATAGCTGTATTAGTATTTCGTATCACAATCAAGATCTAGACATTTTTTCAGATCTTCTAATTTTTTTCCCTTAAAAATAATTATGAAATATTAAAATTTAAAAAGTCAAACTACAATAATGAAGAAATTTTCGTGATAATTTTGTTTGAATTAAGACTCATGCTTGCACGCAATCTTAAAGTGGGTCGATCCGACTAAAATATACTATCACATAAATAAATTAAATAGCACTTTATATAGATAATTAACTCTTGAATTAATGCAAGTAATAATAATATTAAAAGACATGCAGACATATCACACTAAAAAAATTATATTTTATCAACCAAATATTTTGTTGATAAAAGTTTTAATTTGAATATCAAATTAGATTATCAATTAATTGACAACAAAATTTGTTGATAATTTTCCGTTATTAGAGTGGAGGTTAGTAAATTTTTATTTACAAAAATCCAATTTCATTGTTTGTAATCCGAGATAGTATATTATTTAGTTGGTAAACATTGACATTCCGTTACTAAAAGACAAATGGAATTTCTGTTGACAATTCGTTAATAATTACCAACGGATTTAATTCCAAAATTTTTTTTACTATTATTTTTATTTTATTTTTTTAAGTGTCATGTGCGTATTTAAGTAATATTCCCTCCGTCCCGAGCAAAGGTAGTCATTTACTTTTTGCATGTGAATTAAAGATTATTATTATTTTATATATATTGGGTAGTTGTATTAGAGGGATGTGATGGGGAGTGGTAGATCCTTTTCACTAAAAAGGGATAATGAGAACCTTTAAATAGAACGTCCAATATAATAAAATGAGGACATTTTGACGGGACGGAGGGGTACTGCTTTTTCTTTATAATATGGCTTCATTTATAATAGAAGGTATTAGAAGCAATTATAATCCTTTAATATATAGTGTGAAGATAAAAATTTCCTTTAAAATATTGTTTTTTTTTTCTTATTTAACAATTTGCATCCAAAGGGGACCGAAATAAGTATGACACTATTTTTACAACGCAAAACAATTTCTTTGGATTATAAGTGCAAATTTCCACATAAAAAAATGTAGACAAAGTCTCTTGTAAGACAGGTTATTTGTAAGATGGGTATGAGACTGATCGATTAATCGCTATTTTTTTCACCATCAAATGTAAGAGATCGATTGTAGTGCGCGTAATCAAGTAAAATTATCGTCCCTACGAGATAGTAATAAATTTAATAAGTGATTCTATATGATAATTAAATTGCAAGTAAATCTGGGGTTTTTGAAGGGATAATTAATTAAACTAAATATAACTGAAATTAAATAATTAAACTAATTATAAAATAAAATAAATCACGCAAGAATACAATTTAAAAGTAATTAATATTCTAAATTGATTGTCTAACACTTTTAGGAATTATAGGCCAATATCCTGAGACTTGTCACATGAAACAACAACTATCATGGAGAAATAAGGAATCCTATTAATTATCAATCAGTGATACCGTCAAGACCCAAACACAATAATATGAAGTCTCAAAATATCATCTTCAATAAGGAAATAAACAATCTGCAGAGTAATAAATCCAAGTCTGGGGCAATCAAATCACATAATCAAATCTGTCCTAGCGCCCTAACATTACCAACAAAGAAACTTAGCCCATGGATTTACGTCGGCAAATCACAAAGATGTAATTAACCCTAACTATTGTTCTAAAATAACAAAGATAAATAACTGAAAATAAAGAACCCATTTTGAGGACTCATATTCTTTAATCACGATCTCCATCGGAATCTCCGTCTCTGATCCAAATAACAACTCCGATGGAAGGGTGGAAGGTGGTGAGTGATGGAAGGATTCTGTAAGATGTGAATGGCGTGAATATGCGTCGTGAAATTCAGCTCTGCTTCTGCCCCTTCTATACTACACGAATTGAGATTGGGCCAACTTAAGCCACACGGAATAAATATGGGCCGCTGGTACATATTGAAAATCGAGGGTGTCGCACGATGGGCTGCACGACAAGTCACTCGGTTTCCCTCAAAATCCGGGCTCCTCGCTCGATTTCATGCACAGTGGATCGCATGTTGGCTGCTCGGTTGAGAATATACGCGCTCGGTATGAAGACACAAGTGCCCGATATGCTGCTCGGTTGAAAACAAACTAAAATAGTGCTTGCCCGCCACCGTGTCCATTTAGGAACAAGGTGCCCGGTTTTGCTCCCGGTTTGGAGCTCGGCAGCTGCACGACTACACAGTTTTGAGCATAACTTCTTCATTCAGATTTCGATTTGAGTAATTATTGCGCTCACACGACCTTCTCTTCCTTGACTTTCTATTTATATAAAAAAATCACAGAAACTCCAACATTTGAAGGTAGAAAAAGTCTTGAAAATTCTCACCATCATGCTGAGTAGGAACAACTTGCGCGACGTCACCGTTTTGATCATAATTTTCTCTTTTGAAATCCGATTGAGGTGTTTCTTGAGCCAAAATGATCTTCTCTTTCATAGCTTTCCAACCGTATATCACATGACTAATTTGGACTTTCATACAAATACAGAAAAATTATAAATTGGACATTTGTTTACTTGCAAGTAGTACGAATTCATCCTTCATTTCAACTTTGCGTTTTTGATTCTTTTTCCTATCAAAACACAGCAAAATACCTCTCATGCATCTTTTAGTTAATAATAATTAGAAGTAATAAGATTTATGCAAATAATATCAATTATACACTCAAAGAGGTATCAAATTGGACCCGAAAATACATGAATTTCCACTCTCATCATTGATCCATCACTAAAGTATGTTATTAGTAGTTAAAATATGTTAAATGGTTGTTAAAGTATATTTTCTAAAGTATGCTAAATTATGCATTAAAATATGATTTTAGTGTATTATAATATGATTTATTATTAACATATTTTAACTACAAATAAGCACACTTTAACTATACACTAAGCATACTTTAATAATAGATCGATCAATCTCACATCCATCTCACAAATAACCCGTCTACAAGAGTCTTTCAAAAAAAGTCATTACCTTCAAATCCTATTCAAATTTGATAAGAACATTAATATATATATATATATATATATATATATATATACTTCCTCTGTCCTCTTTAAAGAGAGTTTTTTTTTTCATTTTGGACGTCCCACACAAAGAGTCTCATTTCCTTTTTTACACACATGGGACCCACACACACCCACTAATACAATTAAAATATGGGACTCACACTTCCACTAAGACAATTACCCACTATACATTAAATAATAATACTCCTTAATCCACATGCCAAAAAGTAAATTTTATATATATATATCATAGTTTTTTTTTCTTTCAGTGAGACGAATAACAGAGAACGCATTTTAAATAGAAAAAAGAAACATTAATACCCTAAAAATTAAAAGTGACATCCATTAAAAAAATTCATTTTATCATAAACAATTTTAAATAAGTGTTCGCAAGAAATATTTCCAAATTCCGTTGTCAATTAAATAGTTGTGCGCACAACTCTTAAAAATAATTGAAGAGTTGATTTTTTGTGTACTCGCATGTATAATATGTGTAATATAGTAATATTTTATTTTAAAGAGTATATAATTTAATTAATAAAGATATATTATAACTTTTTCTATTAAAAAGATCAGCTGAATAATATAAATATTTAATTAAAAAATTTATTTTTTTAAGGAGATAAATGATACACATTTTTATACTAAAAATGCACTTCTTCCGTCCGCTTCTAAGGTATCTATTTTACTATTTTTGGGGTCCACTTCAAAAGTATCTATTTCTCCTATTTAATATAAAAAAGTGCACAATTGGCTCACCACTTCCCTCTAATACAACTATTCACTTTACATATAATAATAATACTCCTTAATCCACGTGCAAAAAACAAATGGATACCTTAAAACTGGATGGAGGGAGTATCATTTAACAATGAAGGATGTAACTTTTGAAAAATGTAAGATTTGGAGGCATGATAACCTAGAGCACTCAAGTTTTAACCTTGAATAAATTTAAGAGTTCAACTACGATGCACCGGTGCACCTGGACGATCTCAACTGTTAGATTCATTTTTAATCTAATTTCAACCATTAAATAAATTAATATAATTAAATTTATTTAAAAAAAAACCACTCACTAAACCTATTTTAGTCTATTAATATGGGAGTGCACCGGTGCACCTGCACCCCAAATAACCCTAAATTTAAACATCGAATTCTCGCTCTAAAAAAAAATTCAACATTTGAGAAAAATCTACTCTCTTTTATCTTGCTACAATTATTATTTTTATGTTACACGCCGCCCTCTTCGCCAATATTCATTTTAAAAAAATAAAATAAAACAATAGAGAAAAATAAAATAAAGCTTACTAGTTACTACTACTATCATAATTCGACGAGGAGGGCAGTACGAATTAAGTAAAAGTCTAAAAAAAATAAATGATTAAGAGACAGAGAGACAGCATCAAATGTCTCAATCAAGATCATGTTAATATTCACTTGTGTTTTTAATAATGCTTTCCTTGTTGTGGAAAGATTCTTCAAGCCAACTGGATACACGACGACTCTCCTCCCATAATCACCCAATTATCTGTTAAACCCCCTAATTAAAAATAAATTAATTTCCAGCTATATATACATTACTCATATATGCACACTCCCACAAATAAAAGAAAAAATCATACTAACATATTCTTGATCGTTTAGAAGCACAATATGGGTCGACCCGATTGTGCAGTGGTTGTGGTTTTAGTAGCTCTGTTGTGGAGCTCCGTTAATGGTCAGCTCCGGGTGAATTACTACAGCAACACGTGTCCCGATGTGGAGAACATTGTCCGAAAAGCGGTGACCCAGAAATTCCAACAGACGTTTTGTAACGGTTCCTGCCGTCATCCGTCTCTTCTTCCATGATGCCTTCGTTACGGTAGGCTAATCGTCTCTGTTCGTTTACCGATTCCACATTGTCTAAATAATAGTAGAGTTTACGTGAGAGATATTTTTCAAATTAAAATATACTCTCTCTCTCCATCCCATTTCAGCTTTCACATTTACAATGTTGTTTAAGAAAGTTGATTTTTTAATTAATTTTATTGACATATAAGGGTATTGTGCTATTTTTAGGTAATAAATAAAGTATTAATGTTATGAATGTGAAAAAAGAGTGGTAAATTTGAAAATAAAGTAACTTTTGAGGTTGTTAATAAAATTGAGTTTCTTTTTTGGGGTATGAAAATTATTGTTAGACAAACAAACGAGGAACGTGTGAAAGTTGTTGTCGGAGGGAGTATTTTAAAATTATTTGATTTAACATGTGATTATTTGAATGAACTTTATTTCTTTAGGATGCAATAAGTGTAAAGATAGATTTGGGATTAATTTATTTTAACTCACTTTATTTATTCTGGGGTGACTTAAGAGTGTTTTTTAAATAATAAATGAGGTATAAAATATGTTATAAGTATATATTTATTTACTATTTTAAAAGGGTAATAATACTTTAAAAATAAAGTATAGTTGGGTTCGGATTCTCAATTTGAATGGTAATGTCATTAAAGAGGTAAATTATAATGAGATTGTAAGTGATTCAAGGATTATGAGTAGGTATTGAATTAATGGGATGATCGAGGAATTATGATTCTCATTATAGTATCAAAGAAATATTAACAATGAGAATCAGTTTACCTCCATTTCCATTAACCCCACTCATAATCCCGAACCAAGAACCTCACAAGCATGAGGAAAATGTGAACAATTTTATAGAACAATGTCGATGCAGGGGTTGGATGCTTCGGTAATAATCGCGACGACTGATCCGCGTAATAAAGCAGAGAAGGATCATGAGGACAATGAATCCTTAGCTGGAGATGGATTCGACACAGTCATCAAAGCCAAAGCTGCAGTAGATGCTGCTCCCAGGTGTAGGAATAAGGTTTCGTGTGCCGATATTCTTGCATTGGCTACCCGTGATGTCATTAACCTGGTTCGTTCACATGACAGCTTAAGCTTTTAGACGAGAAAGGAATAATGTAATGATTCGATTTACTAATTATGTAGGCTGGCGGGCCTACGTATCCAGTGGAATTGGGAAGGCTAGATGGGCTGCAATCTACAGCTGCAAGTGTGAATGGGAATCTGCCAAAACCTACCATGAATTTGGATCAACTTAATAACATGTTTGCTTCCAGAAATTTAAATCAGCAAGATATGATTGCTCTCTCAGGTCTGTATTTTCATCCCTACTAATTGAATAATTTAACTATGATCATCAATATTTTGAAATTATTTGATTTATTTATTTGATCATGGCTCACACTTCCTCCGTTTTAATACATTCTTCGCACTTATGATAATAAGCCATTTAAACGATACTCCATTTCTTTTTACCAACTTTATTCATTCAAAATATACTATTAGAATGGATTAATGTGAAAAGTATAAAAAGTGTTAAATACTTGTAGATTAGAGTTTTATTTCAATTTTAACAATCAATACTCAGTTGAAATCTATACACTCCATTTGTCCATTGAGAAAAAAATTCTATTTTTGTTTTTATTCCATTTGCAAAACACTACAAAATGAGTATTTTTTAACAATCGAATTTAGCAACGGAATTCAATCCATTGGTAATTAGCAATGGATTAGCAACAAAAATGACAGTTTTGTTTTAGCAATAGAATGTCAATGGATTTATTCTCTATTTTAGCAACGGAATTCAATCCGTTGGTAATTACCAATGGATTAGCAAGAGAATCATTATATAAATTACAAATGGAATTATTAGCAATGGATTACCAACGGAATTATTTACCAATGTAATTGATTTTTCGTTGCTAAAAATTTACCAACCACTACTTTAGCAACGGAATTTTACCAACGGATTCTGTTGCTAATCCATTGGTAAGTCAATTTAATAATAGAATTAACGTTTTTAGCAACAGAATATTCTGTTGCTAAAAAACAGTTTTTTTCTAGTGAAATCCGGCCCATAACCTCATAATATGAATATGTATTAATTTTAAAATTATAATTCTTCTTTATAAAAAAATAAATAAATTTTCATTAATTTGTTATACTCTCTCGTCCACCTAAATTGCAAATATTTATTTTTTTTTACCGAAATCTTTTAAAAAATAATTTGATTAACTTTATTTACTTTTGTAAGCATGATGTAGTATTTTTAAATAATTTCTTTCCCACCAATAATTTTTTGCGCATAAAGGAATGAATATGTATATTTTAATGAGTAGTAGATAAGTTTTAGTTGTCTTGCGTGTAACCATTTTGGAATATTGTTCTTTTGTATACCAAAAAGTAAAATATAAAGAAAAATCAAAATACAAAATATATATGTTACTGCCTTTTATTGGGATGAAGGAAGTAAATACTCCCTCCGTCCCCTTCAAAGATGATCTTTTTTTTTCATTTTGTTATTCCACTCAAAAAGTCTCATTTCTTTTTCTACACACATAGAACCCACACACATCTACTATTATAATTAAAATATATGGTGTACCCCACAATTAGGGGTCACCACCGCCCCTGCCCTGGGGATTGGTGGAGGAGGTAAATTTGTGCTTGCAAGGGGCAAATCCATGCCAAAGGCAGGATTCGAACCTCACCCTGCAGCAACCAAGCTCAGTTGGAAGGCCTTTCCATCCCCCCTCTACCACTTGAGCTATGCCCACACATTCCCACTAATACAACTCTACATATTAAATAATACTCCTTTCGTCCGTCTCAAAGGGTTTCATTTTTTTTATTTTGGGCGTCCGCCCCTAAAAGTTTCATTTATCTTTTTATACATATGAGACTCACATACTCCCTCTAATACAATTAAAAGTTAGGGCATACACATTCACTAATACAACTACTCACTACACAGTAATACTCCTTAATCCATGTGCAAAAAACGAATAGGCCTCTTTGAATCGGATGGAAAAAGTAATATTTTTTAATCCATATGCAAAAAACAAAAGACTTTTTTGGGTGGGATGGAGGGAGTAAAGTTTAAAATATTTTTTTTTATAAAGAAAAAAAATTATAATTTCGAAATTAATACCATATTCTGAGGTTGTGGGATTTTGCCTAATAGAAATGGAATATAGACAAAAATAGAAATTGTTCTCAATGAGCAAATGGAGTTTAGAGTGAATCGATTAAAAATGAGATGAAAGTCTAATCCACAAGTATTTAACACTTTTTTTTTTTTTTTTTTTCATTTAACTAAGATTTAAATTTACTCATAGCGATTGTAACATTTTTTTGCGAACAGCATGCCACACCGTAGGGTTCTCTCACTGCCGCAAATTTGCTAACCGGATCTACAACTTCTCCCGTGCGAACCCGATCGACCCGACCCTAGACAAGACATACGCGCGTCAGTTGCAGGATATGTGCCCAAAAGTTGTGGATTCACGGATTGCCATTAATATGGATCCTACCACACCCAGAATTTTCGACAATCAATACTTCAAGAATCTTCAGCAAGGAAAGGGGCTATTCACGTCGGATCAAGTACTGTTTACGGATCCAAGATCCAGGAAGACCGTCAATGATTGGGCCGCTAATTCTACAGCCTTTAACGCCGCCCTGATCCAGGCCCTAACCAAATTGGGCCGGGTCGGAGTCAAGACCACAAAGACCGGAAACGGGAATATTCGTGTGGATTGCGGAAGATTTAATTAACCTTTACACTAATTAATACCTTAACCATGGTTATGAGATTTGGGGGGTTTTCTTTGTTTGTGACGTGTGAATGATGACGTCATATTTTTCAAAATATTTTATTACATTCATTTTCAATTATTTTGTTAAATAAGACTTCATTTGTTCTTCCACACATGTAAGATTACATTACATGAACTCTGGTGTTCTTAAAAAAAATTCAATTATTCAGATTGCACACTTTCCATTTTAGGTTAACCCACAAAAGTTTACACATTTTCATAAAAAAGCAAAAAGTAAAAAACAATCACCATTCCTCATCCACTTTATTTACAAAAAAATCATCACTATCTAACATACTTTATCATTTATTATTACAAAATAAAAAGTTATTGTACCCCTAAAAGTTATCACTTCCTTAATCTTCGTGTCGAAATTGGGGGTGCAATATTTTATGGAGCCATCGTTGGTCGGTCGGTCGAGTATATATTTTTAAACAGCATTCCTCTTCATTGACGCAAAGGGCCATGATCTCAAATTGATTTAATTGCATTGAACAAATTTCATCTTAATTAATTGGGCCCAACAATTTGACTTCAATTGCAAGTGGGATCTGCTTGATGGGCTGCCTTCTTTTCTCAATTAATAAAAAAAGGGCATGTCAAATCAAAATAATGGCTGTAATGTGGGCTATTCTGCAATCAAATGTACACTTGCTTTGCTTGATTTATTGGTGGGCCCAATGCTAAATTTAATTTGGGCTTCATTATAATAAAAATTGGCTATAAACGATATTTGTGTCGCAGCTTAATATTGCAAAATTTCACCATGCGTGTTGTTTTTTCCCTTAGTTATTCTCATTTCTTCTCACACAATTGTCTAAAGTTCATTTAAGCATAAATTTCAATACTATAATAATTTCAACAAACAACTATTCACCACAAAAATTGAGAAATTATATTATTTAATCACTAAAAACAAACTTAGTGATATTATAATTTTGCTGAAAATTGTTCCAATTATTTAAAGGAAATTTCACACACAAAAAATATCTATTACTTCCCCCAACCACCAAAACTTTATGTATTTTCATTTGGGGCGTCTTTTAAAAGGTTTATATTTTCTTTTATAGTAAATAAGATCCGCACAAAATAATTAATATATTTTTATGGAGTTCACACATAACACTAATACAATTAATGACTATAAATTAAAATATTATATCTCTCACTCCACTACACATTGAAATATTATACTCTCTCTATCTCGTTTCAATATTTACGTTTGCTTTTTGTACATTGATTAAGGAGTATAATATTTTAATAGATAGTGGGTGAAAAAATATAATATTTAATGCAAAATGGGTAGGTGTATTAGTGTTGGATGATATATTAATTGTTTTATATGAGTCTCATATTCCAAAAAGGAAAACGTAAACATTGGAATGAGGCGCGCAAAATAGAAACATAAACATTAAAACGAGACGGAGGGAGTATTAATTAATTTCATACAAAAAGTAAATATAAACCTTCGGACGAGAATGATGAAGTAACAATTTAATAACAAAACATGCATATTTTTTGTTCATCCATATCATACTTTGATTAATTAGAATGTATACATGGAGGTATCACATATTACATTAATTTAAGAAAAAAATACTCTTAACTACGACCAATATATCTTAATTATTAATAGGTTCAAAGAAAAATTATTACTTAAAACTAAGTCAAAGAAAAGATTAATTAATTAAGCATAAAGTTCATGACTTAATTGACTAAAGGCAATAAAACACATTAATATGAAATAAAACACAGTTTTTTTTCTTATTTTTTATCATTGTAATATATATATTAAAAAATTAATTAATTATTGATTTTTAGAGTTTAAAATATTCTATGTGTTATCCATTCATCTGCATGATATAAAGATACATTTAAGTTGCACCTAAAGTTCACCGATATATATATTAAAATAGCACATGATATTTTATGTCAATGGAATCACCTATTTTTACCGTTTCATCCCATATTTCACATTAACTATTAAGAGGTTGTTATAATTAATGCCTAAATTATTATCATGTGTTTAAAAATTTAATTTTCACTATAATATTTTAATAAAAAATAAATTATAAAACATGCATTGATGAGAAATAGGGGATGGAACCGATTTTGTGTAATTTTGTATGTCATCGACTCTCAAGTTGATTCAAATTTGGTGTTTAATTATTATTTTACAATATAAAAAAATTATACCTTACAAATAATCATTAAATTCTTGGAGTATGTATTAAAATTTTGACATTGATTATGAGAAAAAAAACACTTTTGATCCCATACAAAAAGTTCATTTTCATTTTTGTCCCTAACCTTTTTTTTAGTCCAAAAAGTTATAATTTTGGTCCTTTCCATTAATTTTTTGGACGGAAAAAGTTAACGTCACATAAAGTAATTTGTCAAATTAAAAAATAATAATCTTCTGAAAGAACTCTCATTGCTCTCTGATCTCTGTCTCCTCCGCTTCAACTCCAACAGATTCAGAGGCTCAATCCCTTCGTCTCTCCCAACAAATCCTCAGATTCAACTTCTTTCCACGCCCCAGCCCACCTGACCTCTTCAACAACAAACTCACGCTATCTTCCTCAACAATGACCTCTTCCACGGCGAGGTTCCGCCAAACCTGGGCAACTCGCTGGAGTTGGTGATCGACGTGGGAACATCCCTTTTAGTTTAACCTACATGGGACCAAGGAAATACTATTTCACCACCTCTGCTATAAAATTCTCAATTCACACCTCTCCCCCTCTCATCCAAATTAAATTTTCTCTACATTGTGAATTAGTAATACCAGAAATTGAGTCAATGACGGTGGAAAAGATGAGAGAAGATCAATTGCAGGCGGTGTAGTTCGCGGTCGGGATGGCGGTGTTCATGGCATTCATTGAACGCGCCCTCTTGGTCGCTCACTGGCGCGTGTGGGTGCTCCTGGCGCTCAACCACCTTCAAATCTCAGATCCGACAGGTTGACGAGGAAGACACCAGCCGGAGAAGAAGGAGAAACAAGTTGAGCCTGTGTTTCCGTCGGCATAGAGAGTGAGAAGTCACTGGCGAGCGGCGGCGCTGGGGAGAGCGAGCGGCGGTGGTGGGCTCAGCTGTCCCTTCTCGTCCTTCTTATGGGTGGTTTTAAGGGTGCAATGGCGAGGTGGGTTTTGACTGGCGGCGGAGCAAGTCGTGGTTTGGTGGTGGTGGAGGACAGGATGGCGGAGTGAGAGAGAATGGTGGGAATTTGATTGGAATTATCTGTGATTAAGGTTTGAGCGAGAAAGTAAATTAGGGCATAGATGAATCTGTTGAGAAAAGGAGAAACCCATTACAAAAATATATTTAAAAAAAATTAACCTTATATGGCCACGTGAGCAATGGTGAGTATTCTCCGTTACTTTTAACAGACGGAATCACAATAAATAAGAAGGGGACTAAAAATGTTATCAAAAGGACTAAAAAAGAAAATGGACTTCTTGTATGGGATTAAAAGTGTAATTTTTTCATTGATTATGACACATGCCAAATATTTAATTTGTGTAATAGGAGATGAAACGGTGATGATATGGTCCGACTCTCCATTTGTGTGTCAAGTAGTATGACTAATGAAATAAGTGTAACGGAAATTATTATGCCAAAATGACAAGAATAATCCGCAGCATAAAAATAGCGGCTTGAATGTCCTGTTACACTATCGTGTTACATCTCCTGTTACACCGCATGGATAATTGACACGTATATTAGGAGAGAGATTCTCTAACGTTGCACCAACGTCTGTTAAACAACTCCTCAAGGTAAGAAAATATATATTTGGAAACAAGATTCTCTACATAATTGTTTCTCAAACCTTCCATAATGCAATCATTTCAACGAATCACACTGCAATTAACAAAGCATCCACTAGTCTCAACCCGAATTCTAAACAAATCATTTGCTTATATAGTCTCAATGTATTAAAGAACTCTTTTCAAAAAAAAAAATCTAATTAACGTATCACTATCATAGAACTTTTTTTTCATGCTCAATTAATTAGTGTTGCACAAGTGAATTGCCAAATCCAATTAAGAAAATGAGGATGGATTTGGCGAGAACTTCCATTCATCCCAACTCAAACCAAAAAGCTCTGTTCATTACTTTTGAAATTCTATTGATAACATTCTAGAGAACAAAACTTCATTCAAGATTTCCACGAACACCCGGTGTGTGTTAATAGAAATACCTACATTTTGAGCCGATCAAGAAAGGGAAGAAAACAAGATTTCAAAAAAATGTAAATAATTAAGGTTGAGCCATGTATAGTATCAGATATCTGTATATGCTTGAGGATGTCTCTGTTATGAACTCGGATGAAAAAAGCACCATGCTGAAATTTATGGATCGAAAATGGCGAAGGGAATGGTTTATCCAGTGTTGTGAATATGGCTGATGCAAGAGTGAGTTCTGAGGAGAATTGCAGGCTGCAGCGTGATTCGTTGAGATGATTGCATTATGGAAGGTTTGGGAAACAATTGTGTAGAGAATCTTGTTTCCAAATATATATTTTCTTACCTTTGAGTAGTAGCAGTTCGGATATTCTGTTATATTTTGGTATTACACCTCCTATTACAAACTGTTGGATGATTGAAACGTAGAATAAACTATTCTATACCCTAACAATCAACCCTAAGGGGAAAAATTGAGATTTTCCTCTTCGCATACGTGTCACTCATCTAACGCGTGTAACAGGAGATGTAACACCAAAATGTAAAAGGACATCCAAGATCGAGTAGTTGTTTAACAGACGTTGGTACAAAATTAGAAGAATCTCTCTCCTAAGACACGTATCAATCATCCGTGCAGTGTAACATGAGATGTAACACGATAATGTGTCAGGACATCCAACCCGTAGAAAATAGAGAGTACTCCCTCCATCTGCCACAAAGGTGGACATTTGTTTTTTGCACGTAGATTAAGAAGTATTATTATTTAAGGTGTAGTTGGTAGTTGTATTAGTGGGGTGTATGGGTCCCATAAATTTATTGTATTAGTGATGTGTGTGGGTTCCATGTGTTTAAAAAGGAATATGTGGACCTTTAGTGTGGACGCCCAAAATGACAAAATGTGGACCTTTCGGGCGGACGGAGGAGTATCAAATTACCAATATACTCGATGTCATTAAATTATGATCTAGATTTTGAATTTGAATTTTAAAATAAAAAAGAGCATAAATAGAATCGTACGTCCTAGCTCAGATTATGATAAAAAAAAAAAAAAAGATTAAATTTGGTGATTGGACATGAGTTAAAATGAAAAGACGACTGCATAATTCCACAATCACGAACAAAATCAAGAGAGTATATATTTCCCCATGATTCATGAATGCCAAAAAGATATTGCACATGTCAGAAATCAACAAAACCAGTCATTCATACAATTAAGGTAATTCTACACCACCATCATAATCATAATTAGTTGTTTATGTGACCTCCCAACTAAACTAATTAACTAACTCAAGACACAATTAATGAACTAACGAAGATGGATCAAAATCAAATGGGTATCCAACAAGTAGCAAAAACAACATTGTGGCCTTTCCAAGTGAGAACGAGATCATCTTCTTCCTTCTTCAATCCCCATCCCGCCGCATGTTCATCCAACATGCTCTTCACTCCCGTAATCGCGTCTTCACTGAAACACGCTCCATTAAAACCCGCGTTTCTCATCCTCTGCCCCCACTTGCTCTTCGTCTCCAGCCTCTCCACCCTCCGACCGCCTTCCTGCGCGATCACGTTCTCGATCTTCCAGCAGATGTCCGCCTCGTACCACTCCCGCTGCCGGCTGCCACGCTGCAGGAACGTGTCCACCGTGTCGTAAGGGATCCAAAGGTAATTGTAAGCCGATCGCAGTCTATTTACAAGATTGTTGGATGTGAAGTCGGCGTCTTCGTCCACCACCACCACTAGGGTAGGGTTCAGAGCTCGTAGTGCAGACAAGAACGTTGTTCGGTATGAGGCAGAGGCGGCTACTTCCATGGAGTTCGGAAGGGTTTCCTCCGGGATGTAATGGAGCATCATGTGGCAGTTAATGACCAGCGCCTCGTTGCTCTCGTGGCGTACGAGGTTCTGCAGTCTTAACTGTTCGATCAGCGAGGAGAATCCATCCAGCGAGCTGGAGGAGATCACTCTGAACTCCATCGCCACGTTTCGAGACCTCGCGAAATTGACTAGCTTGCTGCCCAACTCCTCGTACGAAACATCGAGCATCGGGGGATAGTCCTCGGTGGCGCCGGCGACGGTGAGCTTGACCATCGGCGGGCCGTCGAGGCGGGTGGCGATGGAGTCGATCAGAGTGGGGATCTGCATGCAATGCGTGAGGCTCAAGTCGACTATGTGGACCACCGCGAATCCCTCCACCGCCTCCAGCACGGCGGCATTGGCGGCGGTGAAGCCGAAGCGGTGCCAGGGGGTGAGGTCGACGAAGGTGGCGAGTTCGATGATGGAGAAGCAGTGGGTGTTGATGGAGAGGTCGTCGGCGTGGAGGTTGGTGAGGAGCTTGGTCTTGGCGGCGCGTGCGATGAGGGCGCGGAGGAAGGCCCATGTCAGCCGCTGATTGGAGTCGCCGTCGGGCGGAGCAATGTTGTTGAGGACCCAGAGGATCTGCTGCGCCAGCGTGGCGTCGTTGTTGTCGATGGCGATGGCGCAGTGCACCAGCAGCTGCTCCATACAGTTGGCATCGCCGAGGGACTTGGAATTAGCGGGCCAGGGCCGGGCCCGAAACTTCTCGGTGTTTTTGTTCATGGGGAGATTGATTGGGAAGGGGAAGGGGAAGGGGGTGGTTTGATGGGGGAAGGGGTCATGAGTGAATTGCATCATGAGGGGTGGGGTGGGGGGGCAAGTTGAGTACTACAAGCTAAGAGAAATAGGAGAAATTAAGCAAGATAGAGGAGGTATAAGGGAGTGGAGAAAAAGGGACAGAAAGGAAGGAAAGGGACTAGACTAGTAGTGGTACCTGGCCATTGGGAAACGATCCTTTGTTGTGTGTCCGATGAGAGAGAGAGAGAAATGGGATGAATCGAAGAGAAATGGACTGTTCATCTTTAATCCAGAAAAATTATTCTTTTATTCATGCAGAGAAAAGGGACTGATGAGTGCCAAAATCTGGAAAATCTTGGGCTGCTGTGCAATTAAGGGAAACGTAGGGTGTTGGGGGTTCAGACTAAAGAGCCTTTTTGAGCAGAGAAGAGTATGAGAAGCAGCTATCCAGCAAGGGAATTGGGAGGTAAGAAGGACGATGAGAGAGGAAGGTAGGTGAAGAGAGAGAAAACGGAGAACGATGTGGAGTGAGGGGAGAAGGAGTATTATAGAGAGGGATGCCGGCGGAGGGAGGGAGTTTTGTCTGGATGTTGGAGTTGGAATTTGTCATGTAAGAGCGAAGAGGATGAGCAGTCTTGATTTGGCTTACTCACGGGCTATATCTATACATCATCATGCACTAATCATTTTGAACCTTATTGTATCATCTCCCTGGTACTCCATACATCCGTCCAAAGTGGACATTTACTTTTTGCACGTGGATTAAGGAATATTATTATTTAATGAGTAGTTGATAGTTGTATTAGTGGGGTATATGTGTCCCATAAATTTATTGTATTAGTGATGTGTGTGGGTCTCATGTATTTAAAAAGGAAAATATGGACTTTTGGTGTGGACCTGGAAATTAGGAAGCGTTGAAAACAAAGAAATTGTTCGAGTTCTCATTTCTATCTAGTCCCAACACGCTTGATGTTAAGAAAAGATCTCTTGCAGGAAGGTCTATTCACTCTATCAATAACCGAGCCGGATCTGGTGTATCATAAGGGATTTGCCCAAAATAGCAAAATGTCCACCTTTCGACGGACGGGTGAGTACCATTTTTTCTTTCCCATCTCCAAATCTCCTCTTCCTCTTTTTTTTTTCAAGTAACCAAATTCCTTATTCCACAATAGTCTTCACTTTCATGTTTCAAACATTATATATTACTCCTTAAAATACTATATTCTGATAATTAAATCCTTGTATATTTAGCAATAATTTGAACAATGATTGTGACACATGATTTATACTTTCTTAGTTTCATAAAATATTTCACGCTTTCATTATTCATTCACAAAATCACTCACAAAAAAAAAAAAAAACATCACTTTATTAAATAATCTACAAAATTACATTGATTTCAAGTTTGTCATTCTTTCCTAACTGCCATAACCTAAAATAACCTTACTTTGAGTTAAAAACATTTTCTATCCCACAACTAAATGCAATTTGATTTCAATCCAAAAATTATTATTTTTTCAAATTTAGTAGTATTATAACTCTTGACATTACTTGATTTTAACTGAAAAACTGAAATTTCGCTGAACATCGTCACGTGAGTGGCACATGACACTCTGATTCTGATGACATATTATATAAGCTTAATTTTAGTCCCATAAGAGTTACTCCCTTCGCACTACAAGAAAACTGTCAAATTCCAACAGAAAAATTCCAACGAAAAACAAATTCGTTGAAAATTTTAGAGTTCCAATGTATTTTCCAATGAAACTTTAAACTATTGGAAAATTCCAGCGAAAATTCCGATGGAAATTCAAATCGTTGGAAATTTCCAATGTTAATTCCAATAGTCTGATAAACTATTAAAAATTTCCAACGAAAATTCCTATAAAACCTAAAATTGTTGGAAAGTTCCAACGAAAATTCCTATATAAATTCAAATCATTGGAAAATTCCAATGGTAATTCCAATAGCTTGATAAACCATTGAAAATTTTCAATAAAAATTCCAATTAAACTTAAGCCGTTAGAAAATTCCTATGAAAATTTCATCGAAAAAAGAGACTTCAATAAATTTAAATGTCTATTTAAAACATAAAATATATATTAGTTAAGTTAGTAAATGATAAGGTGATATATGCAAGAGGTCAAGGGTTCGAATCCGAATAAATATTTTTTTTATCATTGGAAAATTCCAACGGAGTCTGAAGTTTGTTGGAATTTATTCCAACGGTAATTCCAAAAGAAAATTCCGTTGGAAAAATGTTTGAATCACTTTTAGATAAAAAAATTCCAACAAATAAATGTCGTTGGATTCACTGTTGGATTTTTGAAACCGTTGGAAACGCTTTTGGAAAAATAACATTCCAACGGTCACTTTTCCAACAGAAAAAATTCGTTGGAATATATGTTAGAATCATAAATTCCAACGGTATTTTTGCATTTTTCAATAATTTTTTGCTGTTGGAATTCGTTAATTTTCTTGTAGTATCGTCCCACCACAAAAGTTACATTTATTCATTTTGGGTGTCGTACAACAAAAGTTAAATTTTCCTTTTTTGTTAGATGGGACTCACACAAACAATTAAATATCTTCATGGGGACCACATGCAATATTAATACACCTACCACTATACATTAAAGTATTAAATATATCTCAACCCACAATATATTAAATACTGCACCATTTAGTCGGTTGTCAGCTCTATGAGGAAATGCACAAAGACAATTTAGATGGATTTAATATAAAGAATTTGTAAATGAGTTACAACCTCTAATCAATTCTCTTATTCTTCTCTCTAATCAATTTGGCTTGAGTTTGACTTTTGACTTGACTTTTTGATGAGGGGTGATAACAAGAAAAAAGAGAAGAAAGAAGATAGGATGCAAATTCGACTTCCAAGTTAGGATCAACAAGAAAATGAGAACTTCATTCTCAATCTTGATACAATATTCATAATTTTCTAATCTTCATAATTTGATCTAACTCTCCTTTTCATTAGATATTTATAGGAGAAAGAGTAAAGAAACTTAATAAATGAAACAACCTTCAAACTTCCATCATAAATGAAAATTTTAAGTTACTGGACCAGGTATTGGACTGAATTTGAATGGCCATAACTCCCTCCATACTTGGAATCTGATAGTCAATAATATATGGTTGGAAAGATAAGTGAGTTGGCTTTCCAAAGCCACCAACCATGTATCAATTAGAGCTATGTGGATAGATTTATGATTGAAACATTGAACTGTGGCACACCATCAAATCTGCCCTGCTATCATTCTCTCTGGGTGGGAAAGAACTCATCTCAGAGTTCAACTCGTTGTCTTCATAATACGATGTCTGATCACGAACAATGAAAGTTAGATGAGTGTACAAATGCGCAGGCAACTCAATCTTATAGGCATTGTAGTCTATCTTCTTCAACACTTGGCGATGACCAACCTTCTTTTCTTTGAACTTATTGTATATGCTCCAACAAAAGAAACTTTCTTTTTTCATCAACAGCAAAGTTTTGTTACAATCAAAATACCTACCAAGACTACCACCATGCAACTCTTTGATGATATGTTCTCTAAGAGAACTTTTAAGAATGCATAAACTCGTTCTCTTGTAGAGAAATACATCAAGCAACTGAAATTTTCCATAACTACCTTGCTTGCATTTTTCAAAAACTCCCATGAAATCAAAATCTTCTCTATAAAATTCTTTTTTGGGAGTTAGAAGTGCGGGAACAGCACAAGGGCTCAACCTTTCTTGTATGACCTTTTTGTTTAGCAAGTCCAACACTTGCCAAATCATTTCTTCTCTTTCAAACAATGACAAAACTAGCAAAGTATTTCCAGCTGCTTTTTTTCTTCCATAATGTTATAAGAACCCTTAAAACCATCATGATGAGTTTTCCTATCAAATTGCCAACGTCTACCAAGATGCAAATGATAAACATCAATAGGAATAACATCACACCAAACTTCACTACCTTTACGAAGCCATGATAACTTGTAAGATTGATGATCTTCGGCTTCTAATTTCTACTTCTCCCCCGATTGAAAAATATTCGACCTCGAATTTGGAACTCCTTCATTATCAAGATATGGTGAAAAATCAGCAACATTGAACGTAGCTGAGACTCCAGCAACCCCACCTTTAATCATTCATTGACCACTAAAAATCATGAAAAACATAATTGCAACAAGTAATTTAGTAAATAGGATGACTTGACCAAGAAAGGATAGTTGGAAAGTCTCCAAAACTTCAAATACTTGAACTTGACAGATTTTCTGGTGCATCTGCCACCTTCCAGGAAAATGATCATAACTTCTTGTAGAAAATTCCAAACGACTCTCTGTTTGTTGCGTTTGAAACTAGACTGAAAGAGTTTTCTATTCATGTATTGCTCACTATCTGAATCCCTTTTGATCAGTACCAGTAATGTTTTGAAGTTACCCCATCTGTGCTGGAATATTTCCCATATCATTCGCTTTCATTGCGTGCAAACTCGACTTTGAGTTTCCTTCATCCTTCGATGCTTATCAGCATTCTTCATTAATATTATATTTTGCTTGACAAGATCAAAATGCTTTTGTGCTTCCTTGGACTATTGAAACTTCACTCCATTTAAACACTCAACGATTGGAGACACAATATTTTCCAAACTCACACCATCAACAATGATATCACATACCTTGTCAATTGTTGAACACTTTTTGTGAAAATTATCGTAACAAAGCCATGCATCATCCGCATTATAGGTTGCATCGAGGCTATGTTGTATCACTAAAGATTCTCCATGATCCTCATAAGTGACATTATCATCGTAATCATCATAAATTGGTGTTCTTTCTTCATGCTCCTCTTCATACTCTTCTTCAACGAGAGTAATTATACCCGGATTTGGGCACTCTATAGCAAAGTGTCCTAACCCTTTGCACTCAAAACAATATTTTTGATTAGTAAAACAACTTGGTTTCACATAATCGATAGGATGGAAAATGAAGAAGTTGTTAGCTTCTTTATTTCCTAAAGGACCCGCATACTCTAATTCATCGCTGGAATCACCATGGCCTAGACTACGTTCGCTTATGGCTTCCCGATGATCAAGACGTATGGCTAACTCCTCAACTCGCTTGAAAGGACCCGCATACTCTGATTTATTGCTGCAATCACCATGGCCTGAACTATGTTCGTTTCTGGCTTCCCGACGATCAAGACGTATGGCTAACTCCTTAACTTGCATCTGAAGTGCCTAAATTACAACATCACGTTCATCTTCAAAATTTTTCATGTTTTCTCTACGTCTGCCTCTACCTCTCCTTGCTGCCATAGCCAAAAGATGAGAATACCAAGAGCGTACACTGGCTCTGAATACCAATGATGAGGGGTGATAACAAGGAAAAAGAGAAGAAAGAAGACATGATGCAAATTTGACTTCCAAGTTAGGATCAACAAGAAAATGAGAACTCCATTCTCAATCTTGATACTATAAAGATGTGGATGTAATTGGTTCATGAGAACATATTTTTATTCACACATTTACAAGTATATATATACCAGTTTACAAAGGCATCATATATGAATTACAAATAAATGTCTAGCACTAATTAAGAATACAATAAATAAGTACACGATACATTACAAGGAAGAAAGTTAATATACAACATATTGCAAGGCTGTACAGCTCATAATACTCTATCATGGCCCCGCAAGATGGAGCTCTTGGAAGAGAGACCAATCTTGGACAACAGCGAGTGGAAACGGGATCAGGTGAGTGGTTTAGTGAGAGCATCAGCTAGTTGTTCAATAGAAGAGACATGGGTTACATGGAGATCACCTGTTTGAACCAGTTGGCGGATGAATTGATAATCAAGTGCAACATGCTTCATGCGTGAGTGGAAAACAGGATTTGAGCACAAGTGTGTAACACCAACATTGTCACAATAAATAGATGGTGATCGAGGGAGTATTATCTGGAGTTCCTTTAGTAGTGAGCCTATCCAACAAAGCTCAGGAGCAGTTGTGGCGATTGAACGATACTCAGCCTCGGTGGAAGAACGTGCAACTGTCGATTGTTTCTTTGAACTCCATGAGATAGGATTGCGACCAAGATAGACAATGTAAGCCCCAGTGGATGTGTAATCATCTTTATTTCTTGCCCAGTCAGCATCGGAATAGGCATGTAATACAACGGTGATTGGCAATGAAGAAGAATACCTTGATGAATTGTACCACACAGATAACGTAATAAGCGTTTCACAGCAGTCCAATGGTCAGAAGTGGGCCGGTGCATGAACTGTGATAACTTATTCACCCTGTAGGCAATATCAAGTCGAGTAAGAGAAAGATATTGAAGGCTGCCAACCACCGTACGATATTCAGACAGATCTGTCAGGGCTGTTCCTGAAAGCAAAGTGAGAGTAGGAGATGTAGCCATTGGTGTAGAGACAGGACTAGCATCAGTCATTCTATTACGAGCAAAGAGGTCTGCAATATACCGTCTTTGTGATAATAGAATTCCCATAGAGCATGGTATAACTTCAACACCAAGAAAATAATGAAGAATACCAAGGTCTTTGATCGAGAATCGACGAGCTAGTACGTCGATGAAATTTTGAACTTGATTTTCTTCACTTCCTGTCACAATAATACCATCTACGTAAACTAGGACATAGATAGTGACATTACCCTTGCTATAGGTAAACAATGAAGTGTCAGCCACAGAGGTGCAGAAGCCAGATATGGTAAGAAAATTACAAAGCTCAATATACCATGCACGGGGTGCTTATTTAAGGCCATAGATTGCTTGTCGAAGCTTACAAACATAATTAGGTCGATCACGATCAACAAAACCTTGAGGTTGAGACATGTAAACATCACCAGGTAAAGATTCCTGTAAAAAAGCATTGTTAACATCTAGTTTCCGAAGAGGCCAACCCCGACAAACTGCCAGTGATAAAACAAGTCGGATGGTGACTGGTTTGACTACAGAACTAAAAGTCTCATTGTAATCAATACCAGGACGTTGATGAAATCCCTTTGCTACTAGCCTCGCATTAAACCTATCCACAGAACCATCAGAATTACGTTTAATTTGGAAAATCCACTTGCTACCAACCACATTCTGCTTATTTGAAGGAGGCACAAGCTCCAATGTTCCATTAGAAACTAATGCATCAAATTCAGCTGACATGGCCTGTCTCCATCGTACATCTTTTATTGCTTGAGACACACATGTGGGTTCCAAAAGATGAGATAGTTGAGTGGATAAGCTAACCTTTGTTTTGGGTTTGAAAATGTTATTTCTGGACCTAGTGATAATTTGGTTAGTGGAAGGTAGGGTGATTTCAGATTCAGATGCATGGGTAGTTACATGGACTGATTCAACAGAGTTTGTGGAATGAGATTATAAAGTAGATGAAGATGATACCTGAGAGGGCGGCACTGGAGAGGAATCTGACATTTGCGCATCTTTCGAGGTATTCGTAGGAGGAGTATTGGAGTCGACAGTTAGGAGAGGAAGGGAAAACCAATCGATAGTGGAATTAGTAGATTGAGACTGGTGCGAGGTGCTATGAGCCATAGGAAAGATAGAATCGACAAAACGAACATGTCTAGATACATAGATACGACATGAAGAGGGATCATAACACAAATAAGCACTTTGAGATAGAGAATATCCTAAGAACATACATGGAGTGGAGCGGGTGGCAAGTTTGTGAGGCTTATAAGGTCAGAGCCATGGGTAACAAAGACAGCCAAATGCTTGAAGTTTATGATAATTAGGTTCTTGTTGAAACAGTTTGGCGTATGGAGAACTCATATGAAGAGTAGGTGTTGGGAGACGATTTATAAGATACGTTGCCGTAAGAAAAGCATACGACCAGAATTAAAAAGGAAGGAAAGCTGTAGTCATGAGAGCAAGACTCGTCTCAACTATGTGTCGATGACGACGTTCAACAAATCCATTATGCTCAGGTGTGTGTGGTGGGGATGTTTTATGTGAAATTCCATTCGTATATAAATAACTGGCTAGTGCTATGAACTCTCCACCATTATCAGAATATAGAGTCCTAAGTTTTTGCTGAAAGAAGTTTTCCACAAGTGATTTGAAAAGAGGAAATACTTGTGCTACTTTAGATTTTTTTTTTGAGGGGATACATCCAAGTATAGTGGGTATAATGGTCAACAAAAATGACATAACATTTGAAGCCATCAATTGAGTAGATTGGATATGTCCAAACATCAGAATAGATGACTTGCAAAGGGAATTTGGAGGTTAACGAAGATTTTGTAAATGGAAGTTTTTGACTTTTATTGCAATAACAAGAATTACATGGAGCATGTTTCAGGCGGGTGGATGAAGACTTTAAATCAAAGCGGGACAGCAAAACATGTAAGATTGATTCGATGGATGGCCAAGACGATGATGCCAATTAGGAGATGACTCTTTGATGGAGAATAAGGCGGACGGGCGAGAATTAGAATGAGGCCACTCATATACTCCATCTTTAGACTCTCCCACCAGAATATGCGTTCCTGTCAGATTGTCCTTTACAGTAAAGGAAAAAGGGAAAAATTCAATAGAAACATTATTAGTCTTGCAAAATTGGGAAATGGATATCAAATTTTGTTTCATGGTGGGAACAAACAAAACATTATGTAAATTAAAGTTTCTAGAAGATGTGGATAGAGAAGTGGAACCCGTTTTAGAGATGGATAGGCCAATGCCGTCGCCTATTATGATGTCATCAGATCCTGTGTAGTTTGAATGCATGGATAGATTTTCAAGATCACCAGTAACATGATGTGAGGCTCTACTATCAAGAAACCATGAAGGTGGTTGAAGTTCTTGTCCTGCAGTAGCAATATAAGCATTTGGTTGCCATGGTGAGGTGGCTGATCGTGGCGGTGGTGATGGTGGTTGAGACAAATTTGCCGACAGAGATACTAATTGAAAGTTGGGACACCAGGAGGCTGAGTGACCCTGCTCACGACAAGTTTGGCATTTCCCAAGATAGGGTCGTGCCGAGCGCCCTTGTTGTGAAGTTGTTCGAAAGTTTGGAGTTAGGTAAGATTGCCTTGATGATTGCTGAATTTGAGAGTAGAATGGAGTTGGTGGGCATTGAGTATGGGAGCCAAAAGAATGGCGAGGTTTGTTGCTGTTGGGTTAGCCATGAAGGGTAGTTGGAGTGAGCTATTTTGTGACTGTTGGAGGGATAGTTCACGATTCAACAATTTTTCATGGAGTTCATCAAAGGAAATAGGTGTCTCCCTTCCTTCGACAACATCCACAATTTGATGATAATCATCATCAAGGCCGGCGAGGATGGTTTCAAGGAGATCTTCATGATATGTTGGTTTCCCAAGAGCAGCTAATTGTTCAGCTCGTGTCTTCACATAATTCATGTAGTCAGTGATGGATTGGGAGCCTTTTGTTGATCTACAAAGATGATCTTTGAGTTGTTTGATATGACCTCGGGATGGACGGGCATAAGTATGAGCAAGTGTATTCCAAGTCGTTGCAGTAATAGAGGCACTTTGTACAAGTGGAATTAAAGGTATAGAAAGAGAATCAATAAGGGCACCAAATAATAATTTATCTTGTCGAACCCATTGTTGATATTTTGGGTTAGGAGCAACAACTGTTTCTGTGGTGATCGTCTTAGGCGGACATGGGTGTGACCAGTCAATGAATTTAAATAGATCATATCCAATGAGAATCGCCTCAATCTGGAGTTTCTATGCAAGGTAGTTGGTGGATGTGAGTTTCACAATGCTGTGATGGGATATGTTGATGAGTTGGGTAGTGGAGCTTGTGTTAGAAGAAGGATCAAAGCGTTGAAGGGTAGGCTGATTCTTGGTGATTAGGAAGGATCTTGGCGTGATACCATATAAAGATGTGGATGTAATTGGTTTATGAGAACATATTTTTATTCACACATTTACAAGTATATATATACCAGTTTACAGAGGCATCATATATGAATTATAAATAAATGTCTAGCACTAATTAAAGGATACAATAAATAAGTACACGACACATTACGAGGAAGAAAGTTAATATACAACATATTGCAAGGCTGTACAGCTCATGATACTCTATCACTTAAGTATTAAACGATACTCCTCTCTAACAACTTAAGTTTTTAGATGAGGTGGTCGTTTAACATGGTATCAGAGTCCATGGTTAACAAAGGTCCAGAGTTCGAACCTCACTGCCACCCATTTATGAAAAAATTCCACATCCAAGGCTTGAGGCAAAATTCCCCGTCTGCATGTGAGGGGGTGTGTTAGAGTGATTGATATGATTAAATATTAAACGATACTCCTCTCTAACAGCTTAAACTTTTAGATGAGGTGGTCGTTTAACAGATACAATATTCATAATTTTCTAACCTTCATAATCTGATCTAACTCTCCTTTTCATCAGGTATCTATAGGAGAAAGAGTAAAGAAACTTAATAAATGAAACAACCTTCAAACTTCCATCATGAATGAAAATTCGAAGTTACTGGACCAGGTATTAGACTGAATTTGAACGGTCATACCTCCTTCCATACTTGGAATCTGATAGTCAATAATATATGGTTGGAAAGATAACTGAGTTGTCTTTCCAAAGCCACCAACCACATATCAATTAGAGCTATGTGGAGAAATTTATGATTGAAATATTGAACTGTGGCACACCAGCAAATCTGCCCTGCATCACTTTTGTGTTGACTGTGTGTTGAGTTTGATCTTCAGATGAAGCTTGTCCCAAACTCAAAATTTTGGATTTATAACGTTAATCCAGAGGCTATGCCTTTACTCGGATTAAACGTTGATCCTTAGAGATTTTTTTGAAGAATGATTTATAATGTTAATCCGGAGGCTACGCCTTTACTCGAACTAAATGTTATTCCTTAAGATTTCCGTTATAGAAGGATTTATAACGTGGAACATTGTTCAATATGGTAGAAGGCCATTAACTCCACGAAGAATACCGAAGAACTAGACTTAAAAACGCTTGATCCTGGCGGTTTACCACCTGAATCCCAGATCGTAGGCTATTCTTAAGTTGATTCTCGTTGAAGAACTTTAAAACTATTCAGACAATTCTGAAGTTGTAAGTTATTCTTAAGTTGATTCTCGTTGAAGAACTTTAAAAACTATTAAGACAATTCTGAAGTCTTTGAACTTCGTATAGATCTTCTCGGTGTGTCTGAAATGAATGGAGGATGACTCATTTATAAATGAAGGGTGAGAAACCTTCCATCTATAACTCGTAGTATGATTGGTCAAGATTTGACCTGAGCTTTGATTTGATTTGTTGATTCTGATTTAATATCAAATTTGATCTTGATTTGATTTCAATTGTAATTTGATTTGATCATATCCAAGGATTTGGGCTTTGATTTCTAAGCCTATTTGATTTGGACTTATGGATCTGATCCAATTATCAATTATTTACTCATTTATTTTAGAATTTAATTTATTCAAATTCCTTAATAAATAAATAAATAAATAAATAATTTTTAATGTGTAATTTGCCACATATTTTCATATAATAGATAATAAAATTCAAGTGTCTACAACCTCTTAAGAGTATTTACTTTCGGTAAACACTTGTGAACCGTATCACGGTGTAAAACCTGTGATTCCCTCTTAATTTATAGGTTCATATCCTATTATATCCATATAATTTAGTGATTAGCTAGGGTTCAAATTAAGGGGATCGACCACAGGATTAAAACCATAAACCTGATTCACATCATTTTGATTGTTTACATTTTTACTAAAGTTTATTTATTTAATTTTAGGATTAATGCATAAATCCGATTATAACTTTATTTACTTTTAAAAGTAATGCATTCTTTGATGCTAAAATTTATTTATTTAATTTTTTTTATTATTATTACTTTTTATCTATTCTGGAATGAAATCTAAAGTTTTACATACTTGTAGGACATAAAATGATTTTAATATTTGAATTACAAATATATCTTAAAATTTAATAAAAATAAGGGTAAGATAGAGCAGGACACAAAATTCTATCAAATTACGCAAAACATTGCAATAACAAAAAGTGTACAAAAATATCTGACTAGAAAAAAATAATTAAAATAACAAAGATAGTATACTCACAAGGTCATTTTAGTTCATATATATATATGAAAAATACTAAAGTTTCCATTTTTATTTTTGTAATCATTCAAAATTCCGATAAGATAATGATATGATACAAAATGTGTCCCAATTAATTATTATGATGTTGTTGCTTAGACAAAAATGGTTTGTGTTTTGTGACTTGTGAAGAAACGAATTTACATTAGAAGAATGAAATAAGTTGCATGTTAGGTTGTGGCAATCAATGGGCCCACAGATAGGTGAACCAGCAGCCATATGATTTCTGCATGCATAAAACAAAACTAAGAAAATGCTTCTTTTTCTAACACCATAAATATTACTGAATTCTTTCGTCAAATTGTCCCTAGAAATTAAATTAATTACGAGATATATTCAAAATAAATTTGTAATAATACTTTCTACAATATCGTTCATATTTATTATTCCACATACGCTTACAAAAAGTATGCAAAAGTTTTATGTAACACAAAGAGTAACCCTAATTTCTGAATTGCAGCCACACATGATTCAATCGTTTATGTTGGAATGATTTGATATGCCAGGTTGGATGGGATCTAGTTGCTTGATCAGCCAGTCCGGGTTTTAGGGACAACTTTTTTTTTTTAAAATGAATATTTCATTTAAAAAAGTTTAAGTTCGTAGAGAGAATTTTAACACGCCCCCTTATGTGTAAACGGATCAATTTACCTCAAGTCTTACACGTAATAATATTTTAAATGATTATCTCATCTAAATTTAATTAAGGAGTATCATTTAATACTTCTTATTATTTTGGATTTTAAAAAAAAAAAACCTAATTTTCAAGGATAGTTTGCTTTCTAGTAAAAAAAAAAGTTTTCGCATTATATGATGACGTTCCATTGCACCTAGTCTAGTAGGAAACATGATTTATGTACAACTAACTCATTTAAAAGTTGGAAAGAGGATTATACCTTCAAAACATAATAAATTATTAGTTCAACATTATAAATATATCCTAAATCTCACACTAAACCTTAAAGACATATATAAGCATTAACAAAGAAAATTTTGCGATGGTTACATCTGCAGACTGCAATTTGTGCGTGATACTAAATTATCAAATACTTCAATCCCTTTGTTTCGGAACACTCTCACGTTCATTGTTTCACAATGTTTAAAAATTTTATTTTTAATCATTGTATTGATTTTTTTTTATTTTTTTGGTAATTTGGTATTTTATATAATAAATAAATTAAAAAATATGTTGTAAAGACTAAAGGTGTTGTAGGACAAATATGCGAAGAAATACAAAGGATTGTATGGGGGAGGGGATTATGTTTGTTAATCATCATGTGATGTGTGAAAATCGTTAAAGGTTACCATTGAATTTAAATTATATAAATAAGAATGTCGGCTTGATAATGGCTAATTAACTATATGTTCATATGTAATCATCACGGAGAAAATAGCAATGTGAAGACAAAATGGCTATATTAATTTATAAACTAACATTTTCTAGATAATTAATTATCAGTGATAACTACATAGACGGCTACTAACACATGAATTTGATGTTGCCAAACTTGTGAGAATTTTATAGAAAATCCACAAACTCTTATATAATTATTATTATTAGAAGTCGAAATCACCCAACACTAATTGATAAGATAAAGTCATGGAGCACCCTTAACAATATTAAAAATAATATACACTCCAAAGCAAGTACTGCTATAATTTTTCCCTTTTAGTAAAAATGCCCTACGCATGTAGATCATTCACAACTAATACAATTATGCACTTTATTATATTAAATAATAATACTTTTTAATTCATGTAAAAAAAATAAATGAATACCTTATTGATGAATAAACGGAAAGAGTATATAGTATATTTTTGTGCGTGTGACACCACACATATAACGAGAAGGGATGAGAGAAAGAGGGGGAGAGAGAGGAAGAGAGTATAAAAAAGGTTATCTTGAAGCAGTTGTTGATATCCACGTGAAAGAGGAAGGAAATCTGGCATGTAAGCGACTGAAGAGGATTGAACATCAACATTAGCATGTGAAAATCCCCTCTATATATTTCTTGGGGTCCATTTTTATCCCATAATTCCCACCCTACACCTCATCCTCATTTTTTTTTTTTAATTTCCCATTAATATTATACGATTAGATGAGTGAGATTCAAAATTACTTTCTGAATTATCGTAATGATTTAATATTATTTACGGGTATAATTCCTGCTATATACCCAAGAAAAAACTATAACCCGTAATGATAAACGTTTAGATTTTTAATGTCTTCCAAATATCAATCATAAAAAATATTGAAGAAAAGCGTATCAAATCATAAATGGTCCTGCACATTTTTATTTCATTAAATGTCCTTAAATAGTAAGGTTTTTCGTTCAAAATCTTTCACTGTTTTGTTCTAATTTCATTCATAATATATATATCAATTTAGTCCCATAACTTTTGAAATGTGTCAATTTGGTCCCATGGTTTTTAGTATGATCAAACCTTTCTTTTTTAAGCAAAAAATGATTATTTTAGTGTCAATTTAAAGACTAAGATTATTTCAGATGTTTAAATTTATTGGTAATTTTCAATACGTTAATTTATAAGAGACTGTTTATGTTCTAAACTACAATGTATAATAATAGGAAGTCGGGGGTGTAACTATATTTCAGATGTTTAAATTTATCGGGAATTTTCAATAAAGTAAATTTATGAGAGACTGTTTATGTTCTAAACTGCAATGTATAATAGGAAGTCGGGTGTGTAACTAAATATCCCACTATTTTTGTTGTGCTCTAATTTAGAATTATCAAGTTCTATTTAGAAAAGTTTAGATTTCTATGTGAATCTAAGGTTAATTATATAATAAGAAATGTTAAATTTTGTTTAGATAACTCAAGTGCCCTAAGATTTAATACTAATTTATAGATTGTTGTAATTTGTGTCTCTAGGACACCGTACCTCTCAAATTTCACGTTTTACGAAAGTTGTGTACTCTATGCTTTGATTCCCTTTATAGTTCAAGGTAAAACTCTTTTGTAAGAGAAAAAAGAATAAACAAGTATGTAATTGGGTGGGTTAATTAAAGTATGATGAATAATGATTTAAGTATAATTTTAAAATATTATAATTTATGATTTTAAGGTGTTACAATGTTTACTATTTAATTGATAATTGTATTTTAGAGAATTATGACAATCTAAAATCAAATTTCAATGCATCATTCATCATACTTAGTAAATCATACTTTAAATATTCAATAATATTCCATTCGTCCCATTCAAAGAGTGTCTTTTTTCATTTTAGTTGTCTCACTCAAAGGGTCCCCTTTCCTTTTTTACACACATGGGGCCCACACACCCCTCTAATACAATTAAAATATGGGGCCCACACTCTCACTAATACAACTACCCACTACACATTAATAATACTCTTTAATCTACGTGAAAAAAAAAATAAAAACCCCTCTTACACCGGGACGGAAGGAATATACTTTATTTATATAATAATCATACTTAATAATGAGTCATTCATCTCAAAATACACCTTATATAGGCACCTTCTAAATAAAAAAAACATTCGACGTAGAATATTAAATATTGACAAGAGATTATTGACAAAATCTCTTGTGAGATGGATTATTTGTGAGACAGGTCGATCCATCACTAAAATATGCTTATTGTATAGATAAAGTATGCTTAGTAATTGTTAAAGTATGTTTTCTAAAGTATGCTGAATTATGCATTAAAAAGTATAGATAAAGTATTTTTAATGATGGTTAAAGTATATTTTCTAAAGTATGTTGAATTATGCATTAAAAAAGTATAGATAAAGTATGTTTAATGATTGCTAAAGTATGTGTTCTAAAGTATGGTGAATTATAAATTAAAAAGGTATATTTAATGATTATTAAAATATGTTTTTTAAAGTATATTTAAAATAGTTTTATTTTTATGTAATAAAATAATTTAATTAAACTAATTTAAAAATTAAATTTCTATCAAGTAATTATTTTAAAAGATAAAGTTTAATGAGATTGTGACAATTTTTTTTCCAGAAATTATATAAAATTACACTTGTCAATTAATAGCATGATAAAAATGTACTTGATTTTTAAAATGTTTATTAAATAGATATTGACTTTATTGAATTAATTTAGGATATTGACTTTAATGCAATTATATATTTTTTTTAAAAAAAATCCATTTATATTAAATTCAGTTATATAAATATTATAAAATCATTCTTAATCTAATACAAACAACAAAGCTTCAAGTCTCATTCTAATACCCCACTATGACAAGGACCATTCGACCAAGAGCACGCATACGTGTATAAAAAAACTAATTAATTAAAATATCGGAAAATGCATTTTCTTTTTTTCTTATAATTTTATCTTATTATTATACTTTTAATGATTTGTGTGGCCAACTCAACTGATCATATGAATGATATTTTGTATTTATTACCAAGGATCGAATTTTATCATCGCAGTGAGGGAGTAATCTCATTCTTTGTGTGCAATGATATAGTCTAGCTCATATTCATCAGTTGAGTCACCATAATGTCCATGTTAATCAGTTGATTAATGATGTCTGTATTAATTAGTTGGGTAATCATGATTAATTTTTCTATTACTCTGTCGGACTAGGAGGTTGAAGCTCAGTGGACGGAAGATTCCACCTTTTTCTTAAGCTACTTTTAATAATCTTAAATTTTATATTTCGATTTTAGTTTTATAATAATTTTAATTTTTCAGTCATATACCAATTACCTACCTATTGTAGGTTACCTACTTGAAATTAATTAAACTCTTCTTTTAACTTTTTATTTTTCCCTCAACATGGCAAATTTAGAAATGAAAAAAAATCAATCAAAATTTTATCCTAATTATATTCTCACTTTAAGTTTTCGATTTTAATTTTAATTCTTTTAACTTTAAATTGTTTTTTACTTTTTCGTCGACCTTTAACCTATTGTAGCCGGTTACCGTGATGTGGCAATCAAATTTATGTATTCACTTTTTAAATTCGCATTGCATTTGACTTGATTATAAAATTGTTGAGTTAAAATCTTTACCCTGATATAAATCACTTGTTTTTTTTATTGAATCGTTACATTTATAGAAT
The DNA here is from genome assembly GCA_023678885.1 of Pogostemon cablin. NCBI lineage: Eukaryota > Viridiplantae > Streptophyta > Magnoliopsida > Lamiales > Lamiaceae > Pogostemon > Pogostemon cablin. Next base: position 7,434,590 of record CM042994.1, on the reverse strand, counting down.
TTTTTTTTCTTATTTCGTCTTTTTTATGTGGTATATGATTTATTTTACTCCTAATATAAAGTAGTCTAATATTTACTTTTAGAATTTAATATAAATTCTAAGAGTATACCATAATATTAGTCCTAAAAAGAAATCGAGAGCACTTGCACATGTAACTGATTATACTCTTTGCCTAGTATTATTGTGCAACTGGGTGCATTAAGATACATTGCACTCATTTTTAGGAACGTATACAATTATAAACGAAAATATATATACTTTATTAGGGAATTTTTTGTTAGTTGTTTTAATGAAATTGAATGTAATAAAATATACAATTATTTAAAAACATGTATACACCATTGAATAAAAAATTATACACATATTAATGCTAGTTTTTTTAATGAAAAACTGAGAGTGAAAATATACAATTATTAAAAAACATATATCATTAATACTATTAATTTACAAGTGTTTGCCAAAAATAAAATTTTTTAAATTGTGAGGTGGCGGCCCCACGTTGCTCATTGAAAAATTTTGTGTATGTGGCGTCGCCACGTTCATTCTTAAAAAAATTGTGTACGCGTCGCTCTCACATTAATTTTGCAATTAATATTTTATTTTAAGTAATTTAATATTTTACATATTTTTTATTTAATCTCGTTCATTAATAATCTTATAATTACAATTAATATTTTATTCTAAATAATTTATTATTTAAAGTAATTAATATTTTATAATCTTGCAATTAATATTTTATTTTAAGTAATTTTTATGAAAATTTAATTTAATCTAATAAAAATATTTTTATTATGGTACATTGTTTTATTTTTTATATAGTTTTATGGAGTATATTTTAAGGCCCTAACGGATAGAAAAATTAATTTAGGCCCCTAATTGATAGTTTACTCATTCCTTAAGTTTTGAATTGTAAAAATTCCTATTATGGCACATTGAGTTTTAATATTTTTACATTTAAATATTTTGGTTGGGCTATTCAATAAATAAAAAATATATATATTATGAAAGTAAAAGATAAAGAGAGAGATGCTCGATTATTAATAAAATTTACAACTAGTAATAAGCTTAATATTTTTGTTATATAATTGTGATTAAAAAAAGTTCATATTATTGCATATCCTTTCCTTTTTAATTGTTTAATAGTATATTTTAAGGCTCTAATTGATAGAAAAAATAATTAAAACACAAAATTAAAAATTCATTCATTTTCAGGTTTTGAATTGAAATTATTCTTTTATGACATATCAATTCTTTTTAAATTAATTGATGTTCATATTTTTAATGCGAAGGTAAAAACTACATTTAATAGCAAAGTAAGATGAAAAAAATAAACGAACAAATATTAATAATCTTAAAATTACAATTAATATTTTATTCTAAGTAATTTATTATTTAAAGTAATTAATATTTTATTATAATCTTGCAATTAATATTTTATTTTAAGTAATTTTTATGAAGATTTAATTTAGTCGAATAAGAATATTTCTATTATGGCACACTGTTTTATTTTTATATAGTTTTATGGAGTATATTTTAAGGTCTCTAATTTAGAGAAAAATTAATTTAGGTCTAAAATGAATAATTTACCCATTTTTAAGTTTTGAATTGAAAATATTCCTATATGACACATTGAATTTTAATATATCTTTATATTTAAATGTTTTGGTTGGATTATTCAATAAAAAAAATATATTATGAAAGTAAAAGATAAAGAGAGATGCTCGATTATTAATAAAATTTATAACTAATAATAAGCTTAATATTTTTTTTATATAATTGTGATTTTAAAAAATCATATTATTGCATATCGCTTCCTGTTTAATTGTTTTATAGTATATTTTAAGACTTTAATTGATAGAAAAAATAATTAAGACCCAAAATTGATAATTTATTCATTTTCAGGTTTTGAATTGAAAATATTTAATAATGACATATCGTTACTTTTAAATTAATTGAATGTTCATTTTTTAATATGAATGTAAAAATTACATTTAATAGTAAAGTAATATGAAAAAAAATAAACGAACAAATATATATACATTTGATAATAACATAAAAAATTATAAAAATATATTTTTAAAATAAAAATATTACACATAATAGAACCCGCGTCGAACGCGGGAGAAAAAACTAGTACAATATAAAATAAAAAGTTATACACATATGGTTGCACCCTTACACCCGGATGCACCGGATATCAACTCATACTCTTTTTCAATGAATTATTATTATAATTTATTTATTTATTTTTGGTTGGAATTTGTGTTAGGGTCTACAAGGAGTGGAGATATTTCCAACTCATCAAGATGTTTGCCTCTAATTAAGAAGAGATTGGATTTTAATGTACAATATACTCAAGTTAAAAGTCACCTGGAATTATATATATATATATATATATATATATATATATATATATATATATATATATATATATATATATATATATATATGATAGAATTAAGGACGAAAGAATTGCCATTACAAATATAAATAAATAAAATAATTTAATTCTCCCAAGCCAAGTTTATGATAGCTACCCGTTATAATAGATTAAAGGTTAAAATAAAATAATAATAATAATAATAATAATAATAATAATAATAATAATAATAATAATAATAAAATTAAAAGGTTAAGTGAAAGAACTTGAGGTAAAAAAGATGATGTAAACAACAACACGGAAGAATCCAGATTTGAACCTGAAAAAGACTTGACCATGTGGAATTCTATTTCAAATAGTTACAACTGATTAGTCCTTATTGCTATTTCATTGAGCTAAATTTACTATTCCTAATCTCACAATAAAAATTTTTATAAAAAAAATTAGCAATAATTTTTATGAGTTTTATTTATTAATGTATATGTTTTTATAATAAATGTATACGAAGTGAATGTGACTATATGACTAACGTCGAAAATGTTACAATCCTCAACAGAAGCATTTCTCGAGCAAGTATTCAAGTGCATGACCAGCAATCTAATACTCTAAAATAAAAGTTATGCAACGATGATACACAATTATATTCCACTACATAAAATAATAATATTTCTTAATTTACATGAAAAAATTCCACCACATAAAATAATAATATTTCTTAATAATAATAATATTTCTTAATTTACATAAAAAAAATAACAGATAGATTAATAACGGAGGAGGGAGTATAAGTGTAACATTTAAGATCAATATGTTAATGTTATCATTGAATCCATATACACAAGTATTTGAATAACTTGTGTATGCAGCAGTACAACTCTATAATTTATACACCAGTCTAAATAATTAGTTCGTATGGACAGTTCAATTGGTTATATGGATTATATCTTGCATTAATGACAATATTTCACTATTACATTGTGGGAGCAATCTCTCAAAATGAAGGTTTTCTTGTGCAATAGATTCAGTCTAGTCCTTATTGATAAGTTGAGTCACTAATCGCAATGTGGGATTAACCTCTCAAATTGAGAGACAGTCCAGCCTTTATTAATTAGTTGAATTATCATAATTTACCTCTTCACAACTCTACCAGGTCTAACATTTGGGATGAACGATTCCGACTTTATTACAAACTACCTTCAAATCATAAGAGAATTAAAAGAAAGGTAATTATATATATAAATAATAATAATAATAATAATACAATCATTAATGTGTAAGGTAGGTTTAGGGAAGCCAAGAGCACGAGGAGAAAAGCTGACTCACTTTTTGTCCTATCTTGTCCTCTCTAGGTGTCCAACTAATATGAAGTATAATTTGGAAATCGAATTGAGTATTAGAAGAATCTTGAACCATGCACATAGGTGGAATCAAGTAAGGCTAAAACCCATCATTTTTAAATACTCCCTCCCATTAAAATATCATTCTTGTGATATTATTTAGGGCAACAAAAAACTACAAGACACCACCATAATTTTCCCAACATTATTTATTTTTTCTCTTTTATTTGGATTCACCCTCGTAGGGAAATTCTTTACCACCCAATCTAATGCAAATAAAATTAAATTTATTCAGAGACAACACGCAAAACAAAGAGCATCAATCAATTTAGTATCAAAGTAAGGAATACGAGCACGTGGGTGAGATGAGATGCCACTAACCCACAAGATTTCTCACCATTTGATCCACAAAATTGCACACTAATTAAGGTTGAAGTTTGATGGTTTTGAGTGGGGTGATGGGTTGACCCGACCCGATCGGATGAAAGACAAGAGTATGGAGACACCGTTTTTGGAATGGCAATCTACGCAGAAAAAATGGTGTTTTGAATTTCGTGTAGTTATGTGAATGATGTTGTCGAATTTGTCTGGTTGGGTTTGTGGTGAATTATATTCCGTGAGTACGACTTGTATTATCCAATCATTGAGAATTTATTATGGGGCTTCTCAATCTTCATTTTATTTTTTTTAATTAGGATATATTTATTTTTTATTTTTTAATTTAGGGTTTAGGAATATGGAAATCGAATTTGGGTCACGCACATTAGTGAGGAGCTCAATGACTAGACGAACTAGCAAACCAGGTTATTTTAATTGCACATATTTAATATTCATATATATTGATTTGACTTAAAATCTACCATACTTGTATCTCTAAATCAAATATAGATTAACACTATTTATTGGATTTACTAAATCCATCTAAATCTATTCCTATTTAAATCCAAAACAAACATCATCTAGATTAATAATTTTTGGACACCAGATGTCCTGTTACATTTCGTATTACAAACGTTAGGTGAATGATATGTGTGTGATAGTATTTTCTTTTAGGGTATAGATTTTGTTTCTCTTCTACGTGTCATTCATTTAACGATAGATATAATACCATATAATAGAAGATCCGAACCGTTTTCTGAGTTCACAACTATGTAGATAAGAATTTTGAAAAGGGACCGACTATTCCTATCCCAAAAAGTACTAGATGTACCCAATTTATTAAATATACCCTATTATTTTAATAATATTTATATAAACATCACAAATCGCACCCCAATTAAAACCATTATACCCTCTTCTCTTTATCCAAGGGGTTCGAGGAATTGATATCCAAGGGAAGTTCGTGAAATTCACAGCGATCAGTATTTAGTTGGAAGATAACGTCATTCCATTGCTCGTCGTTAATTGAAAGGGTAGATACCAATGAAGAGCGATCTGGATATGATGCGCAGAGATTCGACAATTTGATAATAAGAAGCTTGTCGGGCCCAGTGTTTAATTCGATCCTGATGATGTCCATGTCCTTGTCGGTTAAACCTAGTTATCCACTACAAATCCTCTAAATCTGATAAGAAGTCAAGAACCCTAGAGAGGTTTCACTTTAGACGCAATTTCTTTAGTTTATAATACATGAGAAATCAAAGGCTCCGTATTTGTTGAATAAAAGAAGCGCTTAGCGCCATCTATTTTGTATGCATCGTGATTTAACATAAGAAGACCAATTCATAAAAAATACTAGTTAATTTAGGAAGAATAAGTAGTGGAATTTTAAAGTTTTTTTCTTTTTTGGGTGCTTTTTAAGTTGTAAATGAATGTCATTTACAGTTGCAGAATTATTGGTTTTGATCATCTCTCAACGATCAAAACCCACGTTAAAGTCAACTCATCCATCTCGTTCCCAAATTTTCAAACCAAAGAGATTGACTATGAGGAGTTCTGTTCCTCCGAGAAGATTTGTGTTTTAATTAATTTTAATCATATAATTTTATAAGGATGGTTTTATCTTATTATTCAAAGATATTTTAGTCCTTAATATAAATAAGGCATGTTAAGTAATTTCGCCGGTGTAAATAGCCACCCATTTTGAAAAAGAGTTTTTTATTTATACTTAGATTTAGAGTAGTTTGATATTTTTTAGATAAACTGAATTATGCGAATTAATTGAAAGTGAATATCAATTTTGAAACTAAGGTTTATTGAGGCGTGAATTTCATCTAGGTTTTTTGATTAATTTCATGAATTTACTTTGATTTACGAGGGTTTATTTTAATAATTAAGTATGATTTTCATGGAAATACTACTAATAGCTTGATTGTTTTGAAAAATATTTTGTTGATTATTTTAAAAAAAATAGTGATTTTGAGTTTTAAAGAAAAGTAAAGGAATAAATGGGATTAAAATTGGGTCGAAAATGAGAAAAAAATGGCAGCAGTTCAAAAGACAACAATTTTAAAAGATAGTTATGACAACACTTTTTTTGGGTGTACAGAAAGGAAAGAATAGATAACTGTTAAAACAACTGTCTTTTAAATTCTCAAAAGTGTTGTCTATTGAAGATGGAAGGCCAAAGTTTATGTAAGTGGAATTCGAGCGAATTTCTAGGCCCATGGCCGAGTTAGGGATCACAAAACGACGTCGTTTTGGACAAGTGGAGAGTGACATGTATGATAGAGCGACACGTCAACAATCGGATTGGCCTCCGACGACCCGATGGTTCGAGTTGCAACTCGGGATTAAAGTGGGGCACTTTTATGCAAATTCCCTTAATTTGGACTAATTTGCAATCGAAGTAAAGATTGAGACTTTGCCAATAATTAACCCTAAAATTATCTAAAGCCTCAAAACGACATAATTTTGGACATGTGGATAGTGACTTAGATGATAGAACAACATATCAGTGACAAGGTAGACCTCTTGCTACCCGATAGTTTTTTAGAAACTCGAGATTAAAGTGGGAGTAATTTTTTGCAAATATCCAAAAGTTTAGACTGATTCACCATTAAAGTAAAGATTGAGACTTTTCTAATAATTAATTTTTTATCACTTTTTTATTTTTAATATCAATTTTGGTTTAAAAAGAAAAAATAATAAAAAGAAAAAAAGTTTCATATATGGAATGAAACCATTGAATAATTTGTCTTAAAAGTCGATTTCATAAAAATTTTAATGAAAAAATGATAAATATAAAAGATAATGAGGGAGGAATGTGATCAATCAGCTTTTTGAACTCTAGCTTGGCTTAGCCGGAGCATGATTTGCCTTGGGAAATAGCCGGTTTCTCAACCTCATGCAGAGCTCAAAGAACAAGCACTATATCGGAATGCGTCCTCTTTCAAAGTCGCGGCAGAAAAGCAGTCTAACCGAACCTCCGAAAGCAAGAAAGAAAGAGCACAGCCGAAACCTCCGTGAATCTTTTTGCATTCTTAACGACATTAAGAAAGTTAATCCAATAGAGCAGCACATTCACGTTATGTTGGGCCGTTAAATTTGATGGCCCATTAATAATTTAGTGGCCTAAAGGCTTTAGAAAGTTTAATGGATCCGCTAGTGAAGCTTCGAAATAAAATCGTAAAGGCCCAATAACTATAGATACCTTATGATTTCTTGTTAATTATATTCAACTAACAAGTTCAACTGTGATGCACCTGGTGCATATGGACGTTAAATTTAATTTTTTCCATTAAATAAAATAAAAAAATAAAAAATAATTATCCACCACACTATATTTTAAACTTGTAAACTCTAAGTGCACCAATACACCCGGTGCACCAAGAATCAGTGAATCATCCTCAACATAAAATGTCTTTTCAACATTTGTTCTTCAGTTTCCTTAATATACTGTACTCATATATATATTTGATTCATTTACTAGCTATTTTATAATAGATTGTAAAGTTTCATTCATGTTGGTTTGATTCATGTATGTTAAGAGCTCGCGGAGTGTTTGGAAGTCCTTTTGAGCATCTACAACCTTATACGTAGAATTTGCTCAGAAGAGAGATTAATATACTGTTCTTTACTCTTTTTATATACTCGTATGCGACAGACTTGTGTGACCATCTCACGGTGAGATCATTTTATACTTTCATAATTAGCTATCACTTTTTTGTTAAGAATGTTATTACTTTTTATTTATATTATAAATTGTTTATGAAATAATTCATCGTCATCACTTTTCAGCAATTAAGTAAAACTTTTTTTATTATAAAAATTATCATTTCTTATCAATCTCACAGAAATTATTTCGTGAGACGGTACTACACAACTCTTTGCGTTCATAGGTACCCATGATAGATGTATACACATTGCATTATTTTTTTTTAAATAAGTTGACATCTTGATTGAACTAATGTACCTTATATCTCATTTGGTATTTATTACCCTTTATTTATGTCATTAAAGTTCTTTAAGTTTTATCTTTAAAATAATCTCAATTATCATTCCATCCTTGTACCAACGAAATGATCAAAAGCAAGAGGTGTGTTCTAAATGTTTTTACATAATTTCCATTTTAATTTAGGTTACTTCCGCTGTAACAATCGTGTATTAATCTTATTCGTGAATATTGTACGGAATCAAGCGAACACTGAGCTTTCATTCATCTTAAATAAATATATAATTTCTAATATTTTCACTAATTATCTATTTAAATTAAATGACTTGATCAAAATTCAAACAATGTTTTTCATAACATGTTACCTATAAAATTAAAACAATAATATATAAGATATACCAGTCTACCAGATGGAGAATTAATATATATATATATATATATATATATATATATATATATATATATATATATATATATATATATATATAATATTATTTATTATATAAGTCTGTTAATGTCTTACACTCTATTCTAAAATTTTAATAAAATTCTTCTGCTGTTTACACGAATATATATATATATATATATATATATATATATATATATATATATATATATATATATATATATATATATATATATTTATATGATCATTGTCCCTGAAATTAAGAGTTGTATTTAAATCGGAGTCACTAATTGTGTGAGACCGTTTTAATAAATGAATTTCGTGAGATTGATAAAATATTATACTTGAATTAATAAAAAGTAATAATAATGCAGTGAGTTGTTTCATGAAAATTTTGTAATATAAGTAAAAAGTAAAGGCAAAGACTTATGTGAAACCGTCTCGTAAGGGCTTACGTTAGACAATCAGAAAGTGATAACTTTTATACTGAAAAGTTATACTAAATTAATGAAAAGTGATAATGTTATTTCATGACCAATTTATAGTATAAATCAAAAGTGATAACATTTTATAACGAAAGTGATAACGTGCGACACCCGAGCTTCTCACTACTCATGTGTCAATATAATTTAATTTGTGTTATGTGCATTTTATAATTATGTGATAATTATGGGACAATTATGTGATAATTATGATGTGGCAATTATGTGACAATTATTTATACATTTTGTCTATCTTTATAATTTTATTTGAGTCAAAATGGTGACAATATGTGAATATATGTGTGCATAAATATTTACGTGCATTAATTTGGATATATGAATAAATTATTTTATGTGTATAAATACACTTTTCGTAATTATTAAGTGTCACGCGTATTCTCTTAATAATAATAATAAAAAAAATAAAAATAGAAAAGATGTTGCAATAACATATCGTGGTTAATTGCTAGCCATAACCTTATTTTGGTTGTGAATAGGACACGTATTCTTAAATATATAAAAAAATTAATTAATTAATTGGGTTTTGGGGTCGGTAACCACAGCCTCACTCCACCCCATCTTTGCCTATATATACATGGGTGTTAGGGGTGATGTCCTGCACCCAAAATCATTTGCGAAAAAAAGAGAGAGAGAGAAGGGGAGAGAGAGAGGGAGAAGGAGAGAGGAGAAGAGAGAAGGAAAGTGTGCGTTGTCGGGACGGAGTAAGAAGAAACTAGTTCACGAGGTCTATAGTATTACTATTGTCGGAATCCAGGTAAGTAGAAATCCAACTACAATGCATAAACATGTTGTTGTGAATTATTTGTGATTAATATGTGATAATTATGTTATGAATTATTTATGATTAGTTTAATTACGTTATGAATTATTTGGGATTATTTTGTGATACAAGTTGTGGATCTATGTGATTTGAGATAATATCATTGTCCTATATAGATTTGTGTAATCGGAAACTGTTGAATATAGATCTGTATGATCTGAGAAGATATTGTTTATAAGATCTGTGTGATTCGAAATGAGGTTGTTATTCTAAAAAAGGGATCCGTGTGATCCAAGGTAAAGCGATTATTCTATAAATGGATCTTTGTGATTGAGGTGAATTTGTTATTTTCAGAAGTGGATTTGTGTGAATTAAAATTAAGATGTTGCTTTATTGTGATTAAATGTTGATACTGATGTCGTAAATGGTTTATGATGCATATTTAATTGCTTTGGTTGCATACCATGTATAATCATGAAAAATGTTTTCCCCAAAATTAAAAATATACTAATGGTGTGTGCAGCCACTATATATGCATCTCTGTCAGGGTTTGGAAAAATCATTCCCGACACTTTATTCTGAGTTTGGAAAAATCGTTCTCAGTACTTTATTAGGGGTTCGAAAAAATCATCCCCAACACTCTGCCAGGGTTCAGAAAAATCATTCTAGGCACTTTATTCAGGGATCGGAATCGATCCGACACTAAGTGTGTCTATTGAGCTCATTTGGGGTGCATATCATAAGTGTGTCTTTGGGATCCCGCAACGTGAACAGTTTTCAAAATAAAAGAGACCAACTAGAAAGACTAGAAAATAAGCGATAGAAAACTAAATGCATTTTCATGCACTGACATACATGATTTCTACTTACTGAGATTTTTGTCTCACTAGTTTATGCATTGTAGGTGAGCCTGATGATGATTGAGTATGTGGTGTGTTATGCAAGCTGTGGAGCTCCTACAGGGTTTTGAATGGATGTACATAGATGACGACCTATTGGGCTAGGCTGTGGGTTTATTTTATTTTCGCTGATATTTTGTTATATAATATAATAAGTATTGTGACAAGTTTGAGTGGATTGAGTGGTGTCAGAAACCAGTTACGTATGTTGAACTGGTGTGATGATTTTGGTTATAAATATATTATGTGGGAAAAAATATGCAGTTTTTATAATGATGATGTTTATGTTAATTAGTATTTGAATTATAAGTTATATAAGGTGGGTCGTGTCAGAGTGGTATCAGAGCACGGTTTGGGTCTTGCAGACTATCTATGTACATAAGTTCATTCCTTGGGAGCGCAGCCTTGCGTGTAAGTGTTATTTTCATTCTGTGTTGTTATGTGTTTTATAAATTATATTGGTCATGTGGTGTAGGACTCGTAGTTAGTAGACAAAATGGTAAGAGCTACAGGTGAGAGTTCTGAAGGGGATAGGACTGCTGAGCCAGCAGCACCTACTGAAGGAAATAATCGTGATGGGGTGATAACTCGACTGATGGAACTGGTAGAGCGCCAATCCCAACAGATACAACAATTGATTCAGCAAAGAGATATGGGTGGACAATCAGAGGGTAATGCTAATCAAGATAGACGTCAAGTAGAACGCGTGGAAATGGTTTGTGAGAGATTTCGAAAGCTGAGCCCTCCAATATTTGAGGATGCAGCAGACCCCACAGAGGCGGAGAATTAGTTACGCACGGTAGAAAACATGTTTCAATACAGCAGAATTCCAGATGAGGACAGAGTATTGTGTGCTTCATTCATATTACGAGGAAGTGCTGGTCACTGGTGGGATACAATTAAAAGTATCGAGGATGTCACGACTATGATATGGGAAAGGTTTAAGGAGCTTTTCAGAAATAAGTACTTTACGGCACCAGTAAGAGCAATGAGATGAACGAGTTCATACAATTGAAGCAGGGTGGCATGTCAGTTACAGACTGCCTTCGAAAGTTTGAGCAGTTGTTGAGGTTTGCAGAACACATGGTTAGTACGGAGGCGCTGAAAGTGGAGAGGTTCGTGGAAGGCTTAAGGCCTGAGCTTTTCAGAGATGTGAGTATGACGGGACTGTATGGAGCAACATACTCACAAGTTGCAGAAAGGGCCCAGATTGCTGAACAAGCGTAGATGAGGATCAGACAAGCACAGGCTATCAGACGTCAATTTCAACTGAAACCAGTGCAGCAGTTTGAGAGAGATAATAAGAGGCCGATGCTATTTCAGGGGCCGATTCCAGTGGATAAGGGACATGGACAAGGAGAACCAAACAAGCGTCCCAAATTCGATCAGGGTAAGGTACCACCGGCGCCGCCACTACCTATATGTCCTAATTGTGCTAAGCCATATGGTGGAGAGTGTCGTATTCCTTTGAGAATCTGTTATACATACTGAGAGAAAGGGCATGTGACTACTATGTGTCCTAAGCAAGGGAGGCAATGACAGCAGGGAAGAGCTCCAGCAAGGGTGTACACTTTGACGCGGGAGGAGGCAGATGCGAATCCCTCAGTTGTTACGAGTAAGTTTTCTATTTTTGGCACTTCTACATATGTGTTATTTGATTTTGGAGCAACACATTCATTTGTATCCACTGAGTATGTGAGGAAGTTGGGTGGAACATCTAACTTGATATAAGCTAATTATGAGGTGATGATACCTTCTGGTGAATCAAAGCAAACCAATCGACTTCTTCGAGGTTGTGTTATTCCTATTGAAGGAAGACGACTCCTCACTGATTTGATTGTGTTAAGTATGAATGATTATGATATCATATTGGGCATGGATTGGCTGTCAAAGTACGGTGCTACAATAGATTGTTAGAAGAAGAGTATCACTTTTCAGCCATTGGGGGGAAAACCATTCACTTTTGTTGGGATCAAGAAGAACTTCAGATTTCCGATGATATCAGCAGCAAAAGCACAGCGGTTGTTGGAAAGTGATTGTGAAGGGTATCTGGTGAGTGTGATGAATGTTGAAGGACATCAGTGTCCAGTCCTCGATGATGTACCAGTAGTTCGGGAGTACCCAGAGGTATTTCCAGATGATCTTCCAGGTTTGCCACCAGACCGGGAAATAGAGTTTGTTATTGAGCTACAACCGGGAATTGCTCCTATATCTAAAGCGTCATACATAATGGCATCAGCTGAACAGAAAAAGTTGAAGATTCAGTTGCAAGAGTTGCTAGACAAAGGATTCATCCAACCTAGTTTCTCACCTTGGGGAGCACCAGTCTTTTTGTTCGTAAGAAGGATGGCACGTTGAGGATGTGCATCGATTACCGAGAGCTCAATAAAGTTAGAGTCAAGAATAAGTATACATTGCCTCACATTGATGATCTGTTCGATCAACTGCATGGTGCAGCTATCTTTTCAAAGATTGATTTACAATCGGGATATTATCAGTTGAAGATTAAAGATGAGGATATTCCGAAGACTGCATTCAGTACAAGGTATGGACATTATGAGTTTTTGGTGATGCCGTTCGGTTTGGTGAATGCTCCAGCAGCATTTATGGATTTTATGAATAAAGTATTTCAGGAATTCCTCGATAAGTTTGTGATTGTGTTTATCGATGATATTCTGATTTACTCTAAGAACAAGGAGGATCATGCTCTGCACTTGAGAAATGTGTTAGAGATTCTGAAGGAGAAGCAGTTGTATGCGAAGTTCAAGAAGTGTGAGTTCTGGTTAGACCAAGTTATTTTTTTGGGACACGTGGTATCAGGAGAAGGAATTGCAGTAGATCCAAGTAAAGTTAAAGCAATCCATGAATGGCCACAACCCTCAAATCCCACCGAGGTTCGTAACTTTTTTGGATTGGCTGGATATTATCGAAGGTTTGTTGAAGGACTTTCCAAGATCGCTTCACCATTAACACAGTTGACTAGAAAGAATGTGAGTTTCACATGGACGGAGACATGTGAATAAAGTTTTCAGGAATTGAAGAAACGATTGACATCAGCACCTACCTTAACTATTCTTATGGAGACAGGAAATTTCAAGGTTTACAGTGATGCTTCAAAGAATGGTCTTGGGTGTGTATTGATGCAGAATGGAAAAGTGATAGCATATGCATACAGACAATTAAAGAAATACGAGAAGAACTACCCTACTCATGATTTGGAATTAGCTGCAGTGGTGTTTGCATTAAAAATTTGGAGGCATTATCTGTATGGGTAACGTTGTGAGATCTATACTGATCATAAAAGTTTGAAGTATTTCTTCACTCAGAAAGAGTTAAACATGAGGCAGAGAAGATGGTTGGAACTGGTGAAGGACTACGACTGTGTTATCAATTATCATCCGGGTAAAGCCAATGTCGTTGCTGATGCATTGAGCCGATAGACAATACAGAGTGTAGCTGCTATGACCCTAAATCAGAAATCAGAGTTGCTTGATTTTCAAAGGATGGGTGTGGAGATCAGCCTTGTCACTTCGACCAACTTTGATGGATAAGATTCGACAGGGCCAACAAGAGGATAAGTTGTTTGACAAGATAAAGAATAATATCAGCTTTGGAAACTCTTCTGACTTCTAATTAAGAGAGGATGGTGTGATTTATTATAGAGGTCGATTATGTCTACCTAAAGTGGATGACATTCGGAAAGAAGTGATGGCGGAAGCTCATTCAACACTGTACTCTGTACATCCAGGAGCTACAAAGATGTATAGAGATTTGAAGTCACATTATTGGTGGCCAGGAATGAAGAGAGATGTCGCTCAATATGTGGAGCAATGTTTGACTTGTCAGCAAGTCAAAGCCGAGCATCAGAGACCAGCAGGAACTTTGCAGCCTCTATTTATTCCAGAGTGGAAGTGGGAGAATATCACTATGGATTTTGTTATCGAGCTACCGAAGACAGTGAAAGGTCACGATGCCATTTGGGTTATTGTGGATCGATTGACTAAGTCTGCTTATTTTCTTCCTATCTGTTTTACGTATTCCATAGATCGTTATGCCCAACTATATATACAAGAGATTGTCAGACCCATGGAGTACCATTTACTATTGTGTCAGACAGAGATACGAGATTCTTGTCAACTTTTTGGAAGAGTTTACATAAAGCGTTGGGGAAACAGTTATCTTTCAGCACAGCATTCCATCCACAGACAGATGGTCAATCAGAGCGTACAATACAAATTTTGGAGGATATGCTTAGAGCATGTGTGTTGGATTTTCAGGGTCAGTGGAGTAAATTTTTGCATTTGATAAAGTTCTCATACAACAACAGTTATCAGTCTAGTATTGGAATGACTCCATATGAAGCATTGTACGTGAGTAAATGTAGATCTCCAGTACATTGGGATGAAGTTGGAGAAAGAAAACTTTTGGATCCAGACTTGATTCGTGAAATATCAGAAGCTGTAGCATGTATTCGAGAGAAGATGAGAATTGCTCAAGATCGGCAGAAAAGTTATGCAGACAAACGGAGGAGAGAATTAGAATTTGAAGTGGGTGACCAGATATTCTTGAAACTATCTCTAATGAAGGGGATAATGCGGTTCGGAAAGAAAGAGAAACTCAGTCCAAGATATGTTGGTCCATTCAATATCATTGAGAGAGTTGGAAATGTTGCCTATAAGTTGGAGTTACCAGCATCGATGTCTAGAGTACATGACGTGTTTCATGTGTCTGTGTTGAGAAAGTATGTTCCGAATTCATCTCATGTTCTCAGGCAGGAACCAGTTGAATTGAAAGAAGATTTGAGTTATGAAGAGATACCAGTTGAGATTTTGCGGCGAGAAGTAAAGAAGCTCAGAAATAAAGAGATACAATTAGTTAAAGTGTTATGGAGGAACCAACTAGTTGAGGAGGCTACTTGTGAAAGAGAGGATGAGATGATGACTTAGTATCTAGAACTCTTCAGGTAAGTAAATTTCGAGGATGAAATTTTTATAAGGTGGGGAGGATGTGACATCCGAGCTTCTCACTACTCATGTGTCAATATAATTTAATTTGTGTTATGTGCATTTTATAATTATGTGATAATTATGGGGCAATTATGTGATAATTATGTGGCAATTATGTGACAATTATTTATACATTTTGTCTATCTTTACAATTTTTTTTAGTCAAAATGGTGACAATATGTGAATATATGTGTGCATAAATATTTACGTGCATTAATTTGGATATATGAGTAAATTATTTTATGTGTATAAATACACTTTTCGTAATTATTAAGTATCACATGTATTCTCGTAATAATAATAATAATAAAAATAAAAATAGAAAAGATGCTGCAATAACATATCGTGGTTAATTGCTAGTCATAACCTTATTTTGGTTGTGAATAGGACACGTATTCTTAATTATAAAAAAAATAATTAATTAATTGGCTTTTGGGATCGGTAACTACCGCCTCACCCCACCCCATCTTTGCCTATATATACATGGGTGTTATGGGTGATATCCTGCACCCAAAATCATTTGAGAAAAAAAGGGAAAAGAGAGAGAAAGGGAGAGAGAGAGAGAGGGAGAAGGAGAAGGAGAAGGAGAAGGAGAGAGGAGAAGAGAGAAGGAAAGCGTGCGTTGTCGGGACGGAGTAAGAAGAGACTAGTTCACGAGGTCTATAGTATTACTATTGTCAGAATCCAGGTAAGTAGAAGTCCAACTACAATGCATAAATATGTTATTGTGAATTATTTGTGATTAATATGTGATAATTATGTTATGAATTATTTGTGATTAGTTTAATTACGTTATGAATTATTTGGGATTAATTTGTAATACAAGTTATGGATCTATGTGATTTGAGATAATATCATTGTCCTATATAGATCTGTGTGATCGAAAACTGTTGAATATAGATTTGTATGATCTGAGAAGATATTGTTTATAAGATCTGTGTAATTCGAGATGAGGTTATTATTCTAAAAAGGGATCCGTGTGATCCAAGGTGAAGCGGTTATTCTATAAATAGATCTTTGTGATTGAGGTGAAGTTGTTATTTCCAGAAGTGGATTTGTGTGAATTAAAATTAAGTTGTTGTTTTATTGTGATTAAATATTGATATTGATGTCGTAAATGGTTTATGATGCATATTTAATTGCCTTGTTTGCATACCATGTATAATCATGAAAAGTGTTTTCCCCAAAATTAATAAGATACTAATGGTGCATGCGGCCACTATGTATGCATCTCTTTCGGGGTTCGAAAAATTATTCCCGACACTTTATTTTGAGTTCGGAAAAATCATTCTCAGTACTTTATTAGGAGTTCGGAAAAATCATCCCCAACACTCTGCCAGGGTTCGAAAAAATAATTCTCGGCACTTTATTCAGGGATTGGAATCTATCTGACACTAAGTGTGTCTATTGAGCTTATTTGGGGTGCATATCATAAGTGTCTGTGGAGCTCCTACAAGATTTTGAGCGGATGTACATAGATGACGACCTGTTGGACTAGGCCGTGGGTTTATTTTGTTTCCGCTGATGTTTTGTTATATAATATAATAAGTATTGTGGCAAGTTTGAGTGGATTGAGGTGGTATCAGAAACCAGTTACGTATGTTGAACTAGTGTGATGGTTTTGGTTATAAATATATTATGTGGAAAAAAAATATGGAGTTTTTATAATGATGATGTTTATGTTAATTAGTATTTGAATTATAAATTATATAAGGTGGGTTGTGTCATAACGTTTTATAGCGAAAGTGATAATTATTTTAAAAAGTATAAAATGGTCTCAAATGAGAACGATCTCACGCAAGACCAACCCAAAAGTAAATCCTTAGCGCAAAGTGACAATATTTTTTATTAAAAAATGATAACTATTTATAAAAAAACGTAAAAATAGAGATGGTCTCCCGCGAGTATTGGCCTGATTAAACAACAAAATTTGTAAAACAATTTTTAGAAAAATAGGCAATTTGCAGAAGCATGTTGGTTTGACAAGTAACAATGGAAGAAAGAGGTTTATGAAGCTCTTTTGTCTGAAAGAGAATTCCAAGAAAAATAATTAAGATTAATTACTACTTCTTCAAGAGCAAAGGTCCAATATTATCACCAGATGCCTTATTGTGTTTCATATGGCTTCCATCACATAAGGGAAATGTCCCAGACCTCCAACACCTGCAACATATAATCTAACTCCTTACACTTAAATTGAACTTAATTATCAAAGTTTAAACCAATTTAGAGTTGTAACAAATTTAACAAATTAGTTATCACCAAAAATAAATTAAATCAGTTCACAGAACGCTTTATAATAAGTAACAATTTATTATAAGTATATATAGATTTAGATATTGATGATACCAAATGCGAATATTACCCCTCATTTTTGGACCTAGATCAATAAATTCTATTGCGTAATTGTAATTAAAACAAAGGGGCAATAAATATTAGGTACAAAACGTATTTAGATATTACTAATTCATACTTCGCTATAGAAAATTACGCACAGATACAAAATTTAATTTTGTTTTTCCCATATTACCCATACTTACTGAACATCAGTGTGTATCGTGTGAAGCAAATTAAAAAAACACAATTAAGTATTTATATGTATATACATCACTGTGCACTCATTTGAGATAAATAATTTTTGGGAAGAAAAAAATGAATATACACCAGTGTACATTTAGGTGAGATAAATAATTGTCGAAGATAGAGTCATTAATACAGGTTTAATTTGTACACACGTGTGCAAAATGTACTTAATCAATCTGAACTTTGATTAATTAATCGAAAACTTATCACAAAATGAAAAATGAAGTCACAATTAGAAGAACGAAAATAAATATGTACATTGACGTGCATTTAGAGAGAGAAATAATAGAAAGTGACCGCAGAGAGAATTAGTAAACAATTTTTTCTTAAATTATTTCTTTAAAAATATTTATATCAACGTGTATTTAGAGAGAGGAATAAAGAAAGAGACCGCAGAGATAATTAGGAAAACTATTTTTTCCTAAATTATTTCTTTCAAAATTTGTACATCAGCGTGCATTTAGAGAGAGGAATAAAAGAAAGTGACCGTAGAGAGAATTAGGAAAACAATTTTTTCCTAAATTCCCTCTGCTAAAATCTCGAGTGATAAGTATAATAATAGTGTACATCGGTATACATTGACAAAAGAAATGTTAGTTCTGTATAAACATTGAATATTAGTGTACATTAGTGTACACTAATATTAAACGTTAAATATTAGTTTTGATGTAGTGTACATTAGTGTTCAACGAAATTATTATTCTGTATAAACATTGAATATTAAACGTTGTGAACAAGAGTAATGTTGAGAGAAAAAAATCGTTATGTATCCCGCAGTAATTATATTAAATTAATATATTTATTAATAATTAACTTGTAAATACACGTACCTATAATTAATAAACCCTAAAACAAAACCAATTAACTATATTTGATAAGAAAATACTCTCTGCTTCCGGCCACAAGAATTATAGTATTTTAATTATTAATTAGGTTCTACCATCAGCAGAGTTATATTTCTTATTTTGATAGATGAGACCCGCACATAACACTAATATATCTATCCACTATACATTAAAATATAATATCTCTCAACATATTACTTATTAAAATATTATATTCATTAATTCGTTAACTTATTTAATGGGAAAGAGGAATATATAACTGACTATTTGTAAGCACTTGTATTTTATTGCCTATTAAAGGAAAATATGTGGCAAATTAATGTAATAATTATCAATTAATTATTTATTTATTAAGGGATTTAAATAAATAAATTCCTAAAATAGATTAATAAATAATTGACAATTAATTTAAAACCCAACAAATTAAGTAGGGTTTAAATTAAGTAAAACTTGACTCTCAAGTCAAATAAAGTCTGGAAGGTTCCAGAATCAGGTCAAATTAAGCAATGACCATTCAAGCTGTGTTACATTTGAAACGGCCCAAGCCCACAGAATCGGGTCAAATCTGTCATGTACCAATCAGATTGCAAGTTATTTATGGGGCATGCACATTCCTCACCTATATAAGGAGTCATCTTCCATTCATTCCAGACACACTACAACATCTGAACACGCAGACCCTTCTGAAGAGATCAAGAATACGAGCAGTGCTCCCTTGAGATCTTCAAGCATCTTCAAGCCAAGAACGACCTTCGATCCAAGATTAAGGTGTCAAACCTCTTCGATCCGGTGTTCTTCAAGTCAAACAAAGATCAAAGATCCAAGTCAAGTGAAGATCAAGATCCAAGTCATGTGAAGATCAAGATCTAAGTGAAGATCAAGTCAATTGAATATCAAGATCCAAGTTAAGTGAAGATCAAGATCTAAGTCAAGATCCAAGTCAAGTAAAGATCAAAATCTAGGTCAAGATCCAAGTCAAGTGAAGATCAAGATCTAAGTGGAGATACAAGTCAAGTGAAGATCAAGATCCAAGTTCAAGATCTTCAAGTCAAGAACACTCAAGACCTTCAAGTCAAGTTCAAGTTATATTCAAGTCAAGAACAACAGCCGATCAAAGATCAAGGTGCTAAGCCTCTTCGATCCAGCGTTCTTCAAATCAAATTCTTTATTCGTGAAGTTAACGTTCTATAAATTGAGCGACATACTTCACAATAAATTCAAATCAACGTTCAATCCGAACAAAGGTTCAACACCTCCGGATCAACGTTTAAGACTACACACTCGAGCTCGAACAAGCTTCATTCGAAGATCCAGCTCAACTCGACATACGCAGTCAATATAGTCAGTGTAGTTAACACTCACATTCAAATACTTGAAGACATAAATGCTCTGAAGAGATCAAGAACACGAGTAGTGCTCCCTTGAGATCTTTAAGCATCTTCAAGTTAAGAACGACAAACGATTCGGGATTAAAGTGCGAAGCCTCCCAAATCAAGCGTTCTTTCTTCAGTGTTCTTCTTGCCAAGAACAGCATACGACCCGGGATTAAGGTGCTAAGCCCCCCAGATCGAGTGTTTTTTAAATAAAGCACGTTTAATCCAAACAAAGGCTCGACACCTCTGGATAAACGTTATAAAGCCCCAAATTAAAGTTTGGACAAGCTTCAACTGAAGATCCAACTCAACACACACAGTCAACATGGTCAGCGCGGTCAACACAAGTCAAAGTCAAGCCAAATTGGTTCGAGAGAAGAATCAGAGGATAAATAGAGATTGTTTCCTAAATTTTTAAGTTTAATCCTTCTGGATTATCATTGTAATTCTTTTGTGTTTATTTTATTATAAATACAATATTTGTTGTTACAAATTTTGGCACGCCCAGTGGGATAGTCTCTACCTCTCATCTCTTCTCTCTACAAGCTCGAAGATACAAAGCATGACTCCTCTCAGGATTGCAATAAGAATACCTTCTACCTTGAAGCATTCAGAGCCGCAAATTGAAGAGATTCAAAAGATAACTCCACTTAAGATTGCGATACGAAGGCCTGTTGCATCAAAGACTCCAGAGTTGCAAACTGAAAAGGTTGGAGTCGTTACAAGAGTATTCCCGAAGGCTCCGTAGAGGCAAACCATATGGTGGGGATTACTCTCAACAAGCCATTGCACGGAGACAAGAGTGGTGAAAATGTTGCTTGCTCAACTCCTTGTTCAACGCCAAGCTCGCCATCTGTCTCAACTGCAACTGTAGTGATGATGACGAGTGCTATAACTATTGAGGAACAACTCGCAAGTATGATAAGAGCCATTAAAGGACTCAACAAGCACATGGAAGCTCAAGACGCAAAGATCTCTATACTTATGAAGAAAATGGATAATGCGGAGACAAGCCATGCAAATAAGAAACAAGTTAAGGATGAACATGAGGAGAAAGACTCGACGAAACATCATTCACCTGAAGAAAAGCCAGCTGAGGATAAGATACAAGTTTCAACTGACGGAACGCTTCATGTGAACCAACTAAAGAATATCGTGATAAATACGATTAAAGATAAGTTTGAAAGGAACTTCAAATCTTCTTCAATCTACGCCAAGCCATGTATAAAGAGGATTGATAACTTGAGCATGCCAACTAACTACCAACTCCCAAGTTTCAACAATTTGACGGCAAAGGCAATCCGAGGCAACATGTGGCGCACTTCGTCAAGACATGCAATGATGCTGGTATTGGATTGTATACTAAAAGTCTAGCTTTTTTGTATGAACAATCTTATAACAATTTATTTGAAATGAGAATCATATGATCAAATGATTGTGTCTTATAATTTATTTATATGCACGATGCAAAAGTCCACTTACTTTATACTGTAGATAATATGTTGTGCGACAACACGCGGAAGATCATATTATCGGTTTCCTTATAAAGTATAAACAGATGCTCACAATCGAGATAGACGGGGACTCTCTATCGGGATGGTTGTAGTGTGGTTTGGTATTAGCTTATCTTGGCTATAGAATCACATTAGTGAACTTGTGTGTATTGAGCAGGACCGCTTGAGATCGTTCGACTTATACTGACTTATAGGAGAACTTGAACTCAGTTATTATGGAAGTTCGTGCTCTTAATCCCTATACAATAATCTCGACACATAGGGCAGTATGTATTTCTTTGATTCATCAATGAGTGAGATTTACATGTAATTAAATCAACAAACTCGGTGAGTTGGGAAGTAATGCTGTCTCTATGGTGTGCTGTTGATTGTAGAAGGAATCTGTGTCCGTCATAGGTTGATGATGTCCCCTTGAGGAGCTCATAAGGATTATCATGTAAACCCTGCAGGTGGAATTTATTCCGGCATGATAATGAGGTTGAGTGGTACTACTCTTGGATGAGATATTAATTAATTGAGTTGTCAGTAACTTAAATTAATTAATGGACATTGTATATCTTAAACATGGGGAGACTAACGGGCTCATAATAAGAAGGAGCCCAAAACGTAATTTTGGGATTGGAAAGGTAGTGCAGTAATAATATTTTAGTGGAATATATTATTATTATTGGACTTAAATATAAGCTTTGGGCTAAGCTTGGATACTTAATCCCAATGGAGGCCCAACCCAATTTCTCCTCCTGGTCCCTACTGTAGCCCATGTATATAAGTCACCTCAGCTTATCTGGAACCCTAATCTAATTCATTATTCACGTGTGATGAGGGTTGAGAGCAGATTGAGGAGGTCTCGTAGATCGTCGCCCACACGATGTCGAGATCGGACTTGGGACATACGGCAGAAGATCAGAAGGTAGTTTGCTGCTGCTGTCCGCCACCTTGCGAAATTTATATAAAATCGCACAGTGATCAGAATTCGATGATCAATATACTGACGGAAAGTCGTTGAAGAGAGGATCGTCTGAGCAAAAGATCATTCAATTTCGACATCAGACGAGGAATTTATGACCATTCTCGTGGGACTGCACAATCTGTCAGCGAAAATCCTTCATCTTCTACATACCTTGGTGAACGGTAATCGTTTCTATGATTTATTGCTTCCACTGATATTAGAAACGTATGGATCCCTAACGGGTCACGTTAACCAAATGATCCAAGCGCCAACAGCTGGGACTAACGGAAATCACATGGTGAGACAATTTGTCCGATCTTTAAGAGAAAATGCCTTTGATTGGTGCATCGACTTGGAAGCCAACTCCATTGACGGTTGGGGGCAAATGGAAAAAAGAATTCCTCAATCGCTTCTATAGCACACGAAGAATTGTTAGCATGATGGACCTAACAAATACTCGTCAAAGAGATGAAGAATATGTCATCGATTACATCAATAGATGGAGGAGTCTATGTCTCAACTGCAAAGAAAAGCTATCAAAAACTTCAGCTATAGAAATGTGCATTCAAGGATGCAATAGAATCTTAGCTACATACTCCAAGGAATTCGACCTAAAACTTTTGAAGAGTTGGCTTCAAGAGCTCACGACATGGAGTTAAGTCTGACATCAAATGACATCGAATGGCCCTCTATTCAAGATTCTTACAAGTTTGAATACATGTCCTTTGATGAGCCCTTGGAAGAGGAACCACAAATAAAGACTGCAGTTTCTATAAAGATTAATAGAAATGAAGTTGAAGCAAGAGAAAATAGTGCATCCCAAGATTGGGGGCAATAAACTGTTGATAAATCAAGACAAATCACGCTCCCTGACACGAGTGAAAACTGTCTACATCACGCTCCTTGATATGAGCTTAAACTATCTAAAATCCTTAAGTCATGCTCCTTTATACGAGCCTAAACTATCTAACACAAATCAAATTCAAGGCTCCTTGATACGAGTTTAAACTATCTAAAATCCTCAAGTTACGCTCCTTGATATGAGTAAAAACTATCTACACTTCAAATCAAATCTCCTTGAGAAGAGACAAAACTTTCTACATGTTCGATACTCCTTGATATGAGTATAAACTATCTACACATCAAATAAAATCTCCTTGGGAAGAGAATAAACTCTCTACACATATAGCTCCTCGGCACGAGCGAAAACTGTTCACACAATACTCCTCGAAACGAGTGAAAAATATCCACACAAGGCTCTTTGACACGAGTATAAACTGTCTACAAGTTCAAATTCAAGACTCATTGACACGAGCATAAACTGTCAACAAATTCAAGTCCAACGCTCCTCGACGCATGAGCTTAAACTGCATGTTATTACTTGCCCGCATGAGTATAAAATGTGTACGGCCCCCCATTCAAATCTAATCATGTCTCTTTGAACTACGTTATGACTTGATCCTCTTCAAATAGGTACGTAGGCAGCTTAACACTTCACTAAGTTCAGTCATAATTCAGGCTATTCATATCAAGTTGGTGAAGCAAGCAATAAAATTTTATCATGTTGATCAAGAATGGATTATCGCAATTTGTTCACTTCAACACAAAGGCGTCCGTGAACAAAATGCGAGGGGGCATTTGTAAGCACTTTAATTTTATTGCCTATTAAAGGAAAATATGTGGCAAATTAATGCAATAATTATCAATTAATTATTTATTTATTAAAGGATTTAAATAAATAAATTCCTAAAATAGATTAATAAATAATTGATAATTAATTTAAAACCCAACAAATTAAGTAGGGTTTAAATTAAGTAAAAATTGACTCCCAATTCAAATAAAATCTGGAAGGTTCCAGAATTAGGTCAAATTAAGCAATGACCATTCAAGCTGTGTTATATTTGGAACGGCCCAAGCCCGCAGAATCGGTTCAAATCTGTCATGGACCAATCAGATTGCAAGTTATGTATGGGGCATGTTCATTCCTCACCTATATAAGGAGTCTTCTTCCATTCATTCCAGACACACTACAACATCTGAACACGCAGACGCTTCTGAAGAGATCAAGAATACAAGCAGTGCTCCCTTAAGATCTTCAAGCATCTTCAAGCCAAGAACGACCTTCGATCCAAGATCAAGGTGCCAAACCTCTTCGAACCGGCGTTCTTCAAGTCAAGCAAAGATCAGATATCCAAGTCAAGTAAAGATCAAGATCCAAGTCAAGTGAAGATCAAGATCTAAGTGAAGATCAAGTCAATCAAAGATCAAGATCCAAGTTAAGTGAAGATCAAGATCTAAGTCAAGATCCAAGTCAAGTGAAGATCGAGATCTAGGTCAAGATCCAAGTCAAGTGAAGATCAAGATCTAAGTGAAGATACAAGTCAAGTGAAGATCAAGATCCAAGTTCAAGATCTTCAAGTCAAGAACACTCAAGACCTTCAAGTCAAGTTCAAGTTATATTCAAGTCAAGAACAACAGTCGATCAAAGATCAAGGTGCTAAGCCTCTTCTATCCGGCGTTCTTCAAATCAAATTCATTATTCGTGAAGTCAACGTTCTACCAAATTGAGCGGCATACTTCACAACAAATTCAAATCAACGTTCAATCCGAATAAAGGTTCAACACCTCCGGATCAACGTTTAAGACTACACACTCGAGCTCGAACAAGCTTCTTTCGAAGATCCAACTCAACTCGACATACGCAGTCAATATAGTCAGCGTAGTTAACACACACATTTAAATACTTGAATACATAAACGCTCTGAAGAGATCAAGAACACGAGCAGTGCTCCCTTGAGATCTTTAAGCATCTTTAAGTTAAGAACGACAAACGATTCGAGATTAAGGTGCGAAGTCCCCTTTCAAGCGTTCTTCATATACTAAGTTCTTCGGTGTTCTTCGCGTCAAGAACAGCATACGACCCGGGATTAAGGTGCTAAGCCCCCCAGATCGAGTGTTTTTCAAATAAAGCACGTTTAATCCAAACAAAGGCTCGACGCCTCTGGATAAATGTTATAAAACCCCAAATTAAAGTCCGGACAAGCTTCAACTGAAGATCCAACTCAACACACACACTCAACATGGTCAGCGCTGTCAACAAAAGTCAAAGTCAAGCCAAATTGATTCGAGAGAAGAATCAGAGGATAGATAGAGATTGTTTCCTAAATTTTCAAGTTTAATCCTTCTGGATTATCATTATAATTCTTTTGTGTTTATTTAATTATAAATAAAATATTTGTTGTTACACTATTGTCATGGATGCGTACTAGAAAGCTTAGCTAGCAACCAAAATGCTAATTACAATAATCGCAATCTAACTAATAATATCAATAAACCATTCTAAATAATGGTGTACCCCACAACCATTATTGTCTTCCCATTGTACCCTCCCTATGTCTTGAATCTTGATGGATGAGAAAAATTAAATCACATAATTTGCCTTGAGTAGCTTATGGTAAAAGACTATAAGGGTGCTTTTTCTATGAAAAAGGCATGAATCAAACTCCTATTTTGAGCTGTCAACTTAATTGAAATAATTTTTCATATTCTCTCCTCAAATCAAATTATTATATTTGATTCTTTAAGTATCTTATCATTTTATCACAAAAATCGTATTTAATTCTTTAACTACTGTAATTTTTAATTTTAATCATTCTTTGTTCAATTTTAATTCATCAAATCAAAATTGGACAAAACGTTATTAAAATTGAAAACTGCAATAGTCAATTGATCATCAAATGCAGATTTTATAATATTTATATGACCAAATGTGATAATCTCTATATATTTACATATTTACTAAAGAATTTTTCATCCTCTCTCCTGCAGTCAAATTATATATCATATTTATTTCTTAAGTATATATCTTGTCATATTGATCCTTTCATTACTGCATTTTTAAATATTAGTCATTAAGTGATTACCATGAATGAGAAGTAATACAATCTCAATGCACAAGATTCCATTTTAAGGTCATCGGTGATAATTGAGAGCAGCTTAAACTAGGGGGAAAAATATCAATTGGACACTAATTCATTTTTTGCACATCCTAAGCAACTCAATATTGTACATAAAAGGTTCAGATATTTTATTATATTTTAGTTATATCTATTTTTAGGTTAGAGATACTATAAAACATGCTAAGGAAGGAAAAATTGAACAGACCCTTATGTATACTCCGTAAGTCCCAACTTCAACTTTACATTTTTCATTTTGATACGTCCTAAATTCAACTTTACACTCCCATAAAAAAAAACAATTAACTAGAAGTATTCCTATGACATATTTTAATTTTAAATTTATCATCATCATCTTTTTAAAAAAGATAGCATACTTTATTATTTACTTCATTTATTACCAAAAATACGATATTACCCCTAAAAGTAAGTCAAAAAGTGATTTTTCTTAATTTCTGTTTATGCAATAAATGTGAAGATAAATTTCATTCAACAGTTCCGAATAGGATTTGTAGCATCAAAATGTAATAGAATAGTAGAAAAATACATACTCCTACTTCTTAGGAAACATGTTGAAGGAGAGAAGCAAAATGTAGTAAGAAAGAACCTGCAGTAGGCAGTGACGGGCTTAGCAAGTTCAGTGACAACCACGGAATCCACCACTTTGTCTTCAGTCTTGCGGATATCTGGGTTGATCGACTCCGCCCGAACCGCCACCATCCGTCGCCGTGAATTCACGGTGGCGGCGCTGCTGGGGCAGTGGAAAGAAAAACCAGCATAGACATTGCAGGAAATTAGAGACGCCATGGATGTAGTGGTTGGGTTGTGGAGATTATGGAAAATACAGAGTACTATACTTTAATTGTTGGTAATGAAGTTGTGGTGGACACACGCTTGGTGTGTGAATCATGTGATGGTACAATTGGGATCGAGTGGACGATATCATATCATGTCTAATACTCTCTCAATCACCATTTATTTTGTTGCTATGGTGGACAACCTTTTACATAATTGCATCTCATTTTTTAATTTTCTTTCTTTTTTTTTCTTTTCTTTTTTAATGTTAGAGATGTGATGGTGCATTTAATTCATAGAGAAAAAGCCTAGTGTGAGTTGGAAATTTTAGTTTCCTTTAAAATTCTTATCTAATTAAAAGTTTAAGTTGTACTGAGAAGAATATTTAAAACATAATTAATATTTTCTTGCATGTGCTTTCACATATAAACAAGTCAATTTAGCTCGAGTCTTGCATGTGGAATATTAAATTAGTGATGATAAAATTTAAATCAGAGACGGAACTAGATAATATTTTTAAGGGAATTAATCGTTATTTACATTCGAATATTAAATAATACCCTCCACATTCCTTTTGTACATGTACACCCCTTTTATCCATCCCAAAATAATTTGTACATTCCAAAAATCACAATAACTCATAATAATAACACTTTTGTTATAATACTTAAAAAAATGTAAATTTTCGAATTTATTTGATCAATTCATACATTTTATTTTATTAAATTATTCAAAATATCTCTTTTCTCCTCCATATTATAATCATTCTAAAACTCATTTTTCTTACACTATTCATATGTATTTATGGGATGGAGGGAGTACAAAATATTGCAATATAAAAATATATTTTCTACCCTAAAGAATTTAGAATGTATTTTATACCATTTTCAATGTTTAAGATTAAGTAAAGTATAAACATTCTTTTTTTATTAATTCAAAATGAGATATTATAGAATTTATGGTAAAAGGAGAAGTTATTTCTTTATCAATGTAAAACCAAATTTTTCATAACAATAACTATTACCCCTCCATCCCAAAGAGAAATTCACAGTTACTGTAGATACAGAGTTTAAGAAAAAGTTTATTTTTAGGCGTAGATCGGTATTTTTAGGTAATAAATATATTATAAAGTAAGTTATGTTTGTTGTAAAGGGGTGCCAGTTTTGAAATTAAAGTGTGTTATAAGGTTATTGATTTGTGTGTATTTTTTTATTTGGGGATGTGAACTTGTCTATGGGACAAAATAGAAAGTGTGAATTTATTTATGATATGGATGAAGTAAAAAGTTGAGACATCTAAAAATCATTGTTAGAAAGAATAATCATTAAAATATTCATACATAATACATATATTTACTAAGGTGTTTAAGATTTTTGGGGGCTAAAGGCCCTCGCCCTTGGTTTAAATATGAAGTAAATGATACCATATCTTGCATCGTTATCTTTACCAATTTAATTTTCAGTACGGCTATATATAACAACACTGATTTAAATTACTTATTTTAACTAGTTTTTAGAATATGCGATAATGTTATATGCACGTCATATTTTAAAAGAAATTATTTTGTGTTATTTCTTATGATATTATGAAAATTATATTTTCAACTTAATAATCAATAAGTTTAGTAAACTCCCACTAATCTCTAAAAAATTTTCGTAATCATTCATCAAATGGATTACTAAACTCTCACTTAATATATACTCCGGTTATAAACATATAAAATAGAAAATAAGAGTAATATAAAATTAATTAGAAATTCAAGAATGGTGTTACAGTAACTTATTGAGAAACAACACACAAAATATATAAAAATGTATAGTATAAACCTTCTTTGATTACCAAACACGAACTATTAAATTAAATGACAAAAAAATAGACAAACAACGAATATATTACAGTATGAAATAAATAAAACGTAAGTATACATGATATCAAAGTCAGTTATATGAGCTGAAATTCTCGTAAATAATGAAGAGAAATAAAATAAATACATGTAATGTAACTATAAGAACACAACGACAATCAAATTGCCTTGTTCATGGCAAGATTAATTTAGTTAGTATATATAGGTGATAACAATACAATATAAACATCCAAGAGTTACATAAAATAGAAATTTAAAGTTGCATTAAATTCAAGATCAATTGTATTAAGTTAGAAATCTAAGAGTTGCTATTCACAAATGAAGTTTGAGTGAATCTTGAATTATTAGAAAAAATTAAATTAATATAATTGATAAAGTTAAGAGAATAAATAATAAAATAAAAGAGAGATAAAATGAGAAAGAATATTTATTCGGTTAACAACTTTAATATATTATGATTATAGTTATAATAATTGAAAACCCTATATAAAGCACTTTATTTAGAGTGCCAGTATATTACCACCAACATTAAAAATGATAGTTTCGATGTGTAATGTCCCTTAAGTTTATTATATATATTTTTTAGTTTTGATAATGATCACATTTCAAATTTTAAGCTCATTAATATTCTTAATGGATCCATAATGATCTCAAGCACATATATATTGAATTTTATTTATCAAATTTACAATCCCATTACGAACTCATATCTAAAATTATAAGTCAAAAATAAAATATCTTATTTATTTACTGTAAATTACTCGTACAAATGTGTAGAATGATTTAATTTTTTACGCATAACAACTCAATAAATAAAGATTAAATTAAATGCAACGTGATCTAAGAAAAAAAATTGAAACGAGTAACACATGAAATTGAGTTTATTGATAATTATTATGAGTTGGTACAACCCTGATATATTATTAGAGACGACCCAATAACACATAAAATAAATTCAAATGGAGAGGAGAAGGTGAAAGGTAGAATAATTTTTCAGAAGTTTGTTGTAATTTTGTCCAAGCCCTTTCATGATATTTTGTAAGCAAGAATGTACCACCCTCATCCTCCCAAATAAAAGTTGAAAATTTTTTTGCTATTATAAAATCTGTTATCACTAACCAATAACCATTCAAATATGTTGGCTCCGCATATTGAAATAAGAAGACATATCCATATAGTAAATAGATATATATAAATCATATCTATGAGAACTTACTAAATACTTACTCTTGGACATTTGACCTGCATAGTGTTATATATGTCTATGTTTATGACCATGATCACTAATTATTAGGATGAACACAAACTGCCAATCTTCCAAGTTTCCATTGAAGGAAGCTAACTACTTATGAGCTTTTCGTCTTTAGCGATAAGCTATGCTTAAACAGATCTGTGAGTTATAATGGGCCAACACTTAGGATATCCTCTAGATTAAGGACAAGATTCATTCTCAATTGTTAAAAACTCAAATCATTAAAGAAGAGGAGAACGTTTTATTTTCAGGTGAATAAATTGGATGGCCCTCAGCGCGTTGGCCAGTTTTTTCCTAATTTTTATTTCGTATATTCTGTAGCTTTGTTGATGTATGCATTTAGTATATTCTTGCAATCTTTATTGGCTTGGTTTTATGTCTAACAGGGTTGAATTTTCAATTCACAATCCGAACACGAAATTTTCATTTCGTTGTACCTTTATATGGTATACAATATGATGGTTCCTCGACTTTTTTATTTTATTACTTTCTTGTTTCTTGTCTGTTTGATTCTTATTGCTAATAAAATTATTTGTCTTTTATTAAGATACACTTTCATGTGTAAGTAGAAACGGTGATCTGGGATGACTTTGGGTAAGGCTGACATGTCAGTCTTGGGCCATTCTGCCAAGGTTCATCATCAGTGGGTCTGGATCTTCTGTGCCACGCATCTCTTGTGACACTCCGTTGAATGATTGACACGTAGGAAAGTGGAGGACAACTATACCCTAAGTCAATGTTTAATCCCTTGGGGCAAGGGATTGGATTTTTCTAAAGAGATCGATGTTACTAGAATAGTTGGGTTAGAAGAGAATGGATAAAGAGTGCGCATTCTTCTATAGGTTAGAAAAAGTGGTAACATTCAATAAGAGAGAGATATTTCGGATTGAGTTGACAAGTATGTGAACCTCCGAGTAGAAGGCTGCTTCCGCTGCATCAAAGAGTGATTTGACCTATTCCAGATTCGAGATGTTGGCTTTGAAAGTGGCGATGCTGAGATGACAAGTATGTGAACCACCCCTATGTATGCTCATCATAATCAACCCGTGCAATCAAGACTGATCTTGCCCTCTCAAAACTCTCACCAAGGAGCATAGAAATCAACGACAGCTCCTCGATCTTGACCAACCTCTTTCTCAAAGTCCTCAGTCAATACAAATGACGTCATCTGCATATATGAATAAGACTAAAGCAAAATAGTTGAGTTCTAAATAGCTTTTCTGCAATCTAAACATCTCCATATCCTCATAAACTCATCTGCTTTTTACCGCACTTGATAGTAAATGGATAAACAATTAAGCGATAAATGTAGATAACAAAGCACATTAATGAAGAAGAAAAGTAAGCGAAGAAATTGTCAGATATCACAACTCAATTAACCTTCGATTACTGCGAACCTGGGCTATTAATAAATACAATTGGTACCCATTTAAGTTGAAAGCCATTTATATCCTCCACCAACCAGTAGAGATTGTCATTCAGAAATGTCCCAGTGAAACTTTTTTACTATATGCAACATTAGTAACATGTTATGTTCTTCGCTAGAATCTTGTCCCAATGGTATATACATTTGATGCACACTCAGGTTTAGCAAGTATTAGACAACTTACTGGATCCATAAACTGCTCTTGGAAAATCTTAACTACATTATGTTGGCTGTTTATTATGTTAGCTCTAAATCCATGAAAAACTATTCCAAAAAGTTTGTCCAGCTTTTTAAGTTCGAATTCAAGGTCAATATATTCACGAGTGATTGGGTTACATACACAGAGAACAACAAATGCCTTTTTTTCTCCCAAATGAGAAGTAAACCATTAACTGAACAATGTATCCATTCTTCATAATGATGGATATTGAATTTGTCCACTGGTTTGAGACGATGATCATGACGTTCGTCATCTTCAAATTCAATATTTTGTACAATACCGTGTCGTATCCACAAACAGCAAAGGCAGGTCTTGCTTTGAGAAGATGGGACTTGACAAAATCTGACAAACTGAGTAAAGCTAGCCAAAACTTGCGGACGCACTTGCAACAGATAATACTTCGAATATGGAGTCTTGAAAAAATACTAATAAGTACTTCGGATGGTAGATTTTCAAACAAATTATCCCTCATATTTCTCTTCTTGACCTTTACTTTCTCTATCATCCCCTATCTTTCTTTTTCTCTTATTTCCTCTTCCTTTTTTTCTTTCGAAGCGATTTAGGGTTCAAGGTTTAGGGTCCACCTCCTTCGAAGAAAATTCCAACTCTAAATCATAAGGGTGGTCATCGTAATCATATGACAATGTGTAAGAATCATTATCCCTCGATCTTCATCTCTTCGAACTCAGAGGTTTGATTTTTACTGCCACTACCCTTTTCACTCATAGATTACGTGAGAGGTTTCACATGTATATTTAATTACATTGTTCGCTCGTCTTCTGTGATTTATGTGAAACATTTCGAATGAGGTATTAGTGAGGTATTAAATTACACATGGATACAAATAAATCTATGTCTTTTTTATTTACGTAAAACATTTCAGATGAGGTATTTAATTACTGGAATACGAATAAAACTAAGTTTATAAATATATTAGCTTTTGACAAATTCTTGTGTGAGACCTCAATTTAGGTGAGAGAGGTCTAAGACGGGTATCCAGGTGCAATTTAATTCATTTTCATTAATAAATTAATTTGTCTAATCCCTTAAAATTAGCTTAATTAGTTTAGATATAGGAGAGAGAAAATAGTCTTCCTAAATTTAATACATCCCTCTATCCATCGAGGAGAGAGAAAAAGACTTCTTAAATTCATTACATCCATCCATCTATAGTCTGGAAAAAGAGAAAGAGCAATTGTAGAGTTTTTCCAAATTTCTAACATCTCTCCATTGAAGATTGAACGAAGAAATATAGAAATGGGAAGTCCACGTTGATGATGGGTAGTTCAAAGTCTGTTTTTCAACCAGTAAATGGATCGTGGACGTTGATGTTTCGCTGTTGGCCGTCGATATTGGTATGAATCCGGCGAACAAATATAGAACCTAGTTGGTCGTCCACGTTCAGTGTTTCTCCGGCGAATCGTCTTCAATTTTGTTATAACATAAAAGGGGAATCCATGAATATTGTTCCGTATTACGAGGTCGATGAAAATGTCGTTGAAGGTGTGTTAATGCTTTCATTCTTATAGTATGTCGTGAATTGGTGTAAGGTTGTTATTTGCTGTAAAATGTCATTATATGAGTTGAATGCTATAGTATGTTAGTTTTATGTTATAATATGTCATTTGATCGATGTAGTATGTTTATTACACAGAAATGAATGTGATTTTACCATGTTAAAAGGACATACTATGAGACATATGTAATACACTTTTATATTATAACATACTATAACATGAAAACGACATACTATGAGACATATGAAACACTTTTAGATAAGATATTACAATACAAATATAAAATATTATAACAAGGGAACAATGTACTACGACATCAATGAAATATTATTTCAGGCAACATACAATAACACAAAATTACATACTATAACGTGGATTTGACATACTATTAAAAAAATATAATATACTTTTATCTGACATACTATAGCACTTACATTGCACACAATAATACGGAAACGACATACTATAACACCACCGAAATATTCTTCCAGGTAAGACTCAATAACACAATAAATGACATTATATAACTCATCCACAACATACAATAACACATGGAATGTACATGAGCGCTGATGACGATGGTTTATGATTTGCAACGACAATTCATCGGAGTAAGAAAATGGCCACGCAAAAAAATTTAATGATTTGCTTCATCCCATAAATTTAGGAACTACTAAAAATGAATGAACATTAATTAGTCATTATCCATCTCATAAATCATGTAGATAACATTAATGATTGGGTTGACTAACCATAATAATAATATTTAATATAATATTAAATTATAAAAAAATAAGATGGGTTAAACCGTCTCACGACCCGTCTCTCTAATGACCCGTCTCACAAGTGACTAGCTCTTAGCTTTTTTAAACTATAATATCCCTATTGTTGAGAGTGGAATTTCACATATTTTAAGTCTCACATTACACCATTTTTATAGAATGTGGCCATGATTTTGTGTAGAATGACGTGGTTTTCATATATTGCATAATTAAGATGCTACTAAGGTGTTTTGTTGAGTTTTGAAGGGTAAAACATTATCAAAAATTCAAAGTTGAATGAAGAGTGAAAGTGTGAAGGAATGCTGAAAAACACATGTCCACATTGCATAATTTTTTAGTATTCGTGTAGAATTCCAAATTGATCATACGATATATAGTTGAAAAGACACGAAAGAGATGATCATTTTGGCGCAAGAATCACTCAAATCGGAGTACGTATGAGGAAGTTATACTCAAAATCGTAAGGTCGCGCAGCCACCGACGGAAATTTCCGAAAATTAGCCTATCTTTCCTATTTCTTGGAGCACAATTAATTTCCTTATCTCATTCCCTTCTCATACCTATATATATTTCACATCATTATTCATAAAAGACACCACTCTCCACAAGGGGATCATCCCCTACATCCATCCCATTATCCATCCACACCAAAGGAGAATCAAGGGCCGTTCAATAGGGAGATCATTCAACCTGAGAGACAGAGAAGGAATCTGAGACAACTCCAATACTGGTTTGTTTGTCAAGACTTGTGGTATGAATTTGATAGTCATGGGAGTTGCTTGTAACTCCATGAGCTAATTTTGTTTACAGTTTTAAGGTTTGAAGGATAGATTTAATTGATTTGGAGACCTAGACCAATTTTGTAAATTCATGCAGTTGATATTCTGATTTTTTACTTAATTTATTCAGACTTTATTTTTCTGCTTCGTAATTTCTTCATATTAAATTCATGACATTGCACGTGATGCTTAATTTATTATGTTAGCTTGTGTGCGTTCATGAATTGAATTGTCTATTTATTAGATATTAAGGTAGTTTGCCCGTGAACACGTTAATTCTAAGAACTAGTAAATCAGATACTTGAATTGTTTAGTTGAACAATGCAATTAGACTTTCAAGTAGAAAGTGAATAAAGCTTTGTAGTACTTTCAAAAATATCTTATTAGTCAAACTTGTCATCCGGAGGTATTGTTGTTTGCATTGATTAGTATCTAGGAAGGAGGCTTGGTAATATTCACGCAACTTAGAGTTAAAACCAGATTATACTCTTAGCTTTGAATCGGATCATATCCGGTGGGAACATAGGGTTATGTGGTGTATTTTCATAGAATCTGCATGAATGAACAATTGGAAGTCTAAGAATTCAAATTAATTAATCTATACCGGATTACCTTAAAACTGTTGATTCCCTCTTGAATTAATCTTAAATCTTTCTTTTGTGATTTTTATTTTATTAGTTATTTAATTTTCAGTATTTAGATATTAAATTACAACACCTTGAAATTAGTTACTTGTTCTGATTAAGTTAGTGATTTTAGAAGTAGATAATTAGTTGTCCTGTGGGTTCGATAATTAAACTTGGTCGCTTGCTACTACAATAGATATCCTTCATATTTGGGAATTTAATTGAAGTGCGTAAAAAATACCTATCACCTGCCTATTTTCCTTTTTTCCATCTTTTAACCTCTTATTTAATTTAATTAATATATATGTTATATGAAAACCTTAATTAATATATTAGGATATACTTCTAATATTTATTGTCAATTATCGTTCATATTCTTCCTGGGCAAAGTCTAATGTACACAAGTATTAAGGTACCCAAGTCGACCCGTTGACCCGGATATATATCTAATTTATGTATGGGTCATTAGGGCTTCACAACTCAGAGCGTCGTTTCTACCTTTCTCTTTGTAAAACCTCTCTTCTTCACTTCGTGCTTCCACCTATTCTTCATCACAGCCTCTAACCGGCGGTGCTTCCCTTCATTCGTGGTGTTTTCCTCTCGTTTGTGGTGTCGATTCGGTGAGTCTAGGCTTCAAATTTTACAGCGTCTTTTATACCCTATCTCTCTGTAAAATCTCCCTCGCTTTCTCAATAATTCGACTTGTTCATCGATTTTCCTTGCAGCCTTTCGCTGCGCATCGGACGACGGTGCTTTTCTCTCATTTACGGTGTCAATCAGTGAGTCACGGTGTCAATTCGGTGAGTCGATAGGGTTTCGTCTGGTTTGTGTTCTTGATTCTTAGGTTTTCTTGAGTATGTTTTGTATTTTGGCTCATGGTTTATTTCGATTCATTGAATTTTGTATTCTTATTTCGTTTCAGAATTTCAATTTATATTTTTTATGTTTAGTTTGACATCTTAATATGGTATCAATTTAGTCATTGTTGAAGCATTTCCTTCTTGATCTGTTTGATAGCAGAATCCACCAGACCTATGAAGAGATGAAGTTGAAGTTGCTAGGCTTTCATGAAGTTGAAGTTACTTTGCAGAAGAAGATGAAGTTGTTTTTCAGGAGATGAGATGAAGTTTAAGCTGATTTGCAGAAGTTGCTTCGCATAAGTCTGAACACTATGTGTAGGATATAAATGTAATACACAAATGTAGAATTCATGTATATCTTATTTAAAATAAATATATTAGTTTTTTCCTTTAATGTATTTATTAGATTTTCATGTAAATGTATAAGTATTTTCTACATGTATATCTTATTTAAAATAACTGTATTAATTTTTATTCTTTAATGTATTTATTAGATTTGGATATAAATGTATTAGTATTTTTGAGTTCTAATGTATACATTATATAACATAAATGTATTTCATTTTACTCTTAAATGTATTAAATAATTAATACATATGATACATGTTGATAACTAATTGTATTTCTCTTTACTCTTAAATGCATTAAATAATATACATGTTGATAACTAATTGTATTAGTTGCAATTCAATAATGTATATGTTATTTTTAATAAATGTATATTACATTTTGATAAATATTGATACTTATTTTAACAACTAATTGTGTTATTTGTAATTAATTAGTAATGTATACATTATTTTTAATAAATGTATTACTTAAAATAAACTTATTACTATCAATATAACATGCTATAATATTTTACACATCAATTCATTTATTTATATTTATAAAATATATAGTAATACATAATTTTCAGAACAGAAACAAAATCCATACATTTTATATTTAAGCATAAAAGGTAATACATTTATGAAGATAGAATCATACAATATCGAACAAAAATTAATACAGCCATTAAAATATATAGATTTGAAAGAGAAACACAACAGATCTGGATAACACATAATGGGGATAGAAAAACATAGATGTGAAAAAGAAAAAACATCTGATTTAGACTAGTTTCATTACAAAAAAAATTAGAGTAATTTAGGGGAGTACGACAGAGGCATCACAAGGGCGGAAGATGACGACGTGAGGCGGGACTCTGTGGTGTACGATGTCAGAGGCGGGGCTATGTGGTGGGCGAATTGAGAGACGACAACAATTGGGAGAAGAAGGCAGCGACCATGTGGTGTTATGGGTGAATTGAGAGACGACAGCAATTGGGAGAAGAAGGCAGCGACCATGTGGTGGGTGAATTGAGAAACGGTGGCTGCAATTGAGGTTGGGTGGTGGTGGAAGAAGAGCATCCGACTGTTGGGTCGTGGAAGAAGAGCAGCCGCCGGTTGGGTGGTGGAAGAAGAGAGCGAGAGGGTGAGGGCGGAGAATAAAATATGAAAGAGGATGAGAGAAAACAGAGACTTGAGAAAAAATAATGGGTTATGTGCTCTATATATATGACTCATTTATAAATATGGGTTAGGTACCATTAATGTACACTTGTGTACAATAGATCAACTTTTTTTCCTGATGCAAACCTTAACTAATGATGAATATAATAGGGATTTTGTATTCAATGTATAATGGAGTAGGTGTTAATGTTTT
The DNA here is from genome assembly GCA_023678885.1 of Pogostemon cablin. NCBI lineage: Eukaryota > Viridiplantae > Streptophyta > Magnoliopsida > Lamiales > Lamiaceae > Pogostemon > Pogostemon cablin. The sequence goes on along the minus strand of CM042994.1, from coordinate 7,395,918 downwards.
ATCATAAACGTTTCATTCTCAATTGATAAAAACTCAATCGTTAAAGAAGAGGAGAACATTTTATTTTCAAATGAATAAATCAGATGCGACTTCATTGCGGATGCTTTAATCACTTAACTATACCACCACAACCATTTCAATCAAATGAAAGAGTACAATATTGCATCATATAAATCTTTAAATTGCTATTATAAAATCTCTTATCACTAACCAATACCATTCAAATAATATTGAAATAAGAAGACATATCCATACATAGTAAATAGAAATACATATAAAATCATATCTATGAGAACTGAGAACAATACATATAAAAGTATTAGCCTACATTATCGATGATTTCAATATAGTTGTAGCGGTCAGGTGAGTACTATAGTTGTAGCGGTCAGGTGAGTACTCTCGAAATTGGTGGTTGCGTCAAATTACAATTGTGGGACTCCACAAAGAATTAGAATTCCGATTTTGAAAAAAAGGTGTTAATGAGGGGGGAATCCAAGGTGACAATAAATAAATAATGTAGAAATCTAAGGGTTGCATTAAAATAGAAATTTAAGATTTGCATTAATAAGGTGATATGTTACATCTAATTAAAAATCCAAAAGTTACATAAAGTAAAATGAATTTTGATGATTAGTAAAGATTGAATTAATAAATTTATTAATATATATAATTAATAAAGCTAAAATGATAATTATATATTAAAATAAGAAAGGGACAAAATGAGAAGAAAATATTTCTCATGTACTTGTACTTTTAATATGATTATGATTATGATTATTTAATTAATAAAAATATTTTTTTTGTTAAAATGAGCAGTTGAAATATAAAAATTATAATGTAACAATTTCTCATTAATAATTTTTTTAATTTTAAATAATCAAAGGTACTTGAACACGCCTTTTATGATATTGTAATAGTTTAATAAAATGTGACAAATTATAATTTTTTTAAATCAATTTTTACCACAAAATTCGTATTTGGTCCGTATTTGAATAAAAAATAACTATAATTGAAAATTGAAATAGTGCAATTGGTAAAGGATTCAGTATAGAAATCAGTAACTATAATAATTTCTCAATCATCGTGACTTAACTAGTACTACTAATCAGTAAGAAATGTGATAAAGACATGAATCAAAATTGCTACAAATTTATTTATATTTTTTGTGCGTGGCATCCCTAGCACTCGTTGGATCTATTAAAAGTAGAATTGTGGGTCTTTAAAGATAGATATGTGTTCTATTGGCCCAATGGGCCAGTATCGGCCCAATCCGTGTGTTGCCTGCTCAACCCAAGTGACCAATTAGATGATTTCCCGTCCGTCTGTGTAAAACTAAAAGTACAACACACACACGTCATCCTCCCTCCAATTGCAGAGAGAATGGAGAAAGTTCGATGCCAGAGGATCGGATGCGACGCAATGTTCTCCGAAGACGATAACGCTGAGGGTTCCTGTACATATCATGAAGCTGTATGCTCCCTTCTCTTCTCATCTCCCAATTTCTACTTTTTTATTTTTATTTTTTTTTCGGGAGAGAGGTTTAGGGTTTAGTGGTTCTTCTTCGCCGCAGTGTGATGAATACTGATATAGTGTTTGATTTTTTTATGTCGCCATAGGTTCTTTGTTTTTTTGAATTTCTATAGGAGATCCAGTCGCGCCTTAGTCTATTTTTCCTTAATTAACAAATCTGTGGGAGATTATTTATTCAGAAGAATTTGCAGTCTTTTGTAGAATTTTTGTTTGAATGCATAGTTACATTCGAAAAACTGCGCTGTCTTGGATTATTATATGGAGTAGTTCATAAACAAGGAGAATTATATATTCAAAAGGAAATTCGTGTATGAGAAATTGAGATTGATCTACTGCTAATCATTGGAGTGGACATCTTCATGTTTCCCTTAATTTAACTTTTGATATGTTTTCTGAAGCTAATATATGACTAGATGGCATCTGTTGATGACACTTGACCATAAATTACTTAACTCTTATTTTTATCATCACACACCTTCCCTCATACTGTCTCCATGTCTTGGTGAATTTTTTTCTGATAGTTGATGCACAGAACATTCTTTATCACTAGAGGATGTCCTTTTTCTCTTCACTCTGTGATTTTCTTGAGATTTGGCAGCAGAAGCTGCTTCAGGTTGAGGGTGATAACTGTGGTGATTTGTCCAAATGTAATAAAATGTCTACAGCATCACTGAACAATTTTATTAGTATTTTCTAATTTCTGATAGCTCGGGAGTGATTATGCAGCAAACTGCTTTCTTTTTATTACAAATTAACAATTATGATGGCCTTTTCATTTTTTGTTATTATTGTATTTTTCATCCAATTTTTTCATCAGTTTTGACATAAAATTGACTAACTAATTTTATTGTCTGAACTCTAATGCATGGTTGCCATCTTACGCTGCGTCATCCTTTGATCATGGTGTAGTTGCCCATAGCCTTCCTTTAATATGGTGTCAGCTCTTCAGTTAATTCCTTCTTTTGTTCCTATATCTAATAAATGTTTACTATAATCAGCCAAGATTTCATGATGGGATGAAAGAATGGAGTTGTTGCAAGAAAAGGAGCCATGATTTCAGTTTATTTTTGGAAATACCGGGGTATTCATCCTTTCTTTCTCTCAAAACTGTCTTTTTCAGTATTGTGTCTAGAACACTGGATTTTGGCAGCATAGATGAGCTTAAGCCATTGTTTACTGACTGTAGAGTGTGATGGCATATTTGGCAATATGTATTTTCATAATGTGTATGCAATTGATTGTGCTTTTGAAGAACAAGGGTGAATTTATATTTGAAGAAAAATTAGAAGTAGGTCATGTTGAAAATCTTAGATTTTGGCCAAAATTTCAAAAGTTTAAATGTTTAATAATCAACATTTGAATAAGCTTATAAGGATACCCCTCAAATTAGGTAATCACTAAAATGAGAGGTTAGAATTGTAAAGACTAAGTTGTAAGTTGGTCTAGCAGTTTCTCAAAATTTGAAATAATTCATTAATTACTTAATAGAGATTGAAAATACCCAATGCCATTTTTATTTTTACAAAAGTGATTTCAAGTTGGTGTAAGAGATTGCTAACCTCAGTATAAGTTGCGATTTAGGCTTACAGCATCCATTGAATTGCATATTTTCTGTGTTTACCACCATGAATTGCTGATAGGGCTCTTCTTTAGATTTGAAGATGGTTATTAATTACTACCCTTTTTGCATTTCATATTTCCCCTTGACAAGGGACTACAAGAAATGACCATCCTTGTAAATTTGATAATGGATTTGTGTGTCCTTTTCATGAATGGCAACCTTGCTTCATCAATGATTGTAGTAATTTTTTTTCGTAGTTTGGTGTTATTGTTTCATTCTTGTAATAACTTGGATATAATTTATTAGCAGGATTTTGTATATGAATATAGATTATCCTTCAAAATAAGCTGATTGCTATTGATATCTGAAGTTGCAAGACAGGAAAACACACAACTGAAAAGCCTGTGGTTTTAAAGGCAGATGCAGCTCCAAAGCAACCAGTTCCTTCTCCAAGTCATTCAGCAAATGTGACTTTAAAAGATGCTTGCATTAGGTGCCGCCAAGGATTTTTCTGCTCTGACCATGGTATCTCGAATTTCTCTGTAGAAGAATAGAATAGGCTAATTTTATTTGAATGACTCTAAAATGCTTTTGTGGTTTAGAATTACTGATCCTTTGATTCCCTATCATCGCATGTTATGTTGGCACTAGGACCCAAATTCCTTAATTTTGTCTTCATCTACCTCTTATGCTTTCCAGGTTCTCATGCTGGAGTGTTAAATCAGAAATCTTCTGTAAGTGCAAATAGTGAAAGTTCTCCCGATATCCAAGAACCTCAACCACCTAAACCCAAGAAAATTGTTGATATAAACAAACCTCAAATATGCAAGAATAAGGGATGTGGAATAAGTTTTAAAGAGAAGGATAACCATGATACAGCATGCAGTTATCATCCTGGGCCGCCCATTTTCCACGATAGGATGAGAGGGGTAAGATCGGCTTTTTCTTATCACCTTCCCCCTCAACCAATCATACCCCATGAATTTTGTTTCCTTCAGTGGCCACAGACTGAATCTTTTCATGGTTTGGTCCTGTGTACAGTGGAAATGCTGCGATGTTCATGTTAAGGAATTCGATGAATTCATGAATATACCACCGTGCACAAAGGGATGGCACAATGCTGATCCAGAGTCTTGATCTGAACTTAGCAAGGTCTTTTCTCTAAATCTAATTGTGTGTTTCATTATTACTGCACCTTGAATCTGTATGAACTCCAACTCCCTCCTTTTCAATCTAATTTTACCAACATTATTGACTCCTTTCTTGTTTGCAAAGAACTAAATAAAGAAATGCTTGCTCCTTCCGTCGAAACCAAATCTGGGATATCTCAAACATCCGTTCGAACTAGAGATTGTATCCTGTGAATCATGTTCACATGCACTCGGATTTTACAAAATTATTCTTTAGTGTATGAAAAAATACTCTTTAGAGAGATGAACTCTTACTCTTCGCAATAAAAAATACCACTACTCATCTCAACAAGAAAATAAAAAATCACAATATATTAGAATATAAGTAATATTTTTTATTTAAAAGTATAATGAATTATTGTTTAAAGAGTAATTTTTCATATATTAAAAATAACTTTATAAAATGAGGGTGCAAGGTGAATCCAATTATACAAGTGTTTGCCTTCAAACTATTATTTGATTAACATAGAGGAACTTCTCTATTAACAGTGAATGTGTTTCTTGATGAAGTTATGTTCTTCCTATTCTACATTCTTAATGATGTTTGTTTATTATACTCACCCCGTACCAAAAAAAAATTCTATCATTAATTCTATCATTTTTTTTTCACATAAATTAAGAAAATGGTTACTTTTAGGATTATTTTGGTATTTTTTGTTAATTAATAGTAAATAATAAAATATGTCAAGTATATTTGGCATGATCTTGTAAATAAAGTATAAGTTTGAGGTTTGTTGTTTTGACTCTTTATTATTTTAGGAAGGTGAGACTTTTTTGGGATGGATTAAAATGTAAATACAACATGCATTTAGAAAACCAAAATTATAATATTTTCCTGGCAACTTATTTAAATAATATCGATAGTTCAATGACCGTTCAATCCATTTTCTAAAAAAAAAAAAAAAAAAAAAAAAAATAATAATAATAATAATAATAATAATAATAATAATAATAATAATAATAATCAAATGATGCTGTGAAAACAACCAGAAAGGATATGAGCATTTGTGTTGGTAAATTCGAATATAATCATAAACATGATAACTGCATCTGATCATCATCCTACTACATAATACGCTAATTCCTTTTTCTTTTTTTTTAATTGATAATAATAAATCTTAATAGCATTAGTTAGAAGGTACTCAGCTACCATGTGCTAGAGAGCCACCCAAACAAAAGCTTCATCTGTAAGACGGCATCAGCCACACAGTCGCAGGCTGCAATTGGAGAACCCGCAATGCAGATGGAAAATGTTAAGACCACTCTCTCCAATAAGTCTTTTTATGTCATTCAATTATCAAACTCAGGCATAGTCCTGTTACTCCTGGGCTATTTTAATGTTTTGCTTAGGTTTAAGTGAAAACCTTGTCTTTTTCGTGTCTACTTCTCTTCAAATTGATTTTAACTAACTCAGGTTTGCACTTACCCTATGTGGCTAAGTATTGAAAATTTAACTCTCAAAATTAATGCTATGAAAAGTTTCAATGAACTTCTAAATAATCTAAGAGATAAACGATAGTATATATCTGAGACATCACATCTTAGCAAACACAATTAAGGGAAATTAAAATATATCACACGTAATTAAAACCTGTTTCTTCTATAAAATTCATTCAACAGAGGAGAGAATCCTGATTTTTAAGCAAACAGAATGTAATCTTACCAGTACTTCGTTGTTTAGTGAAGCTATACCTCAAAAGATTCGGAAACTTCTATCACTCTAATCTTAACTTCGTATATGATCCACTCAGTAATATATGGAGAGTGTTCGATGATGTTGAAGAGATGGACACTGAACACCAAAAGCCCATAGCCATAGATCCAACTCAACACTCAGAACCTGGATGGAAAGAACTCTGTCGTAGATTAGTATTTGTAGACAAAAAGAATAAGTTGTTGAAATAATAGATCACAAACCAAATATTTAACGAGATAATGTGCATACTTGTACTCAGTTTATATAATGTATGCAGATTAACCAGAAAGGCAAACTGAAGAACGATGATCACTCAAACTAAGCAAACCAAAAAATAAATAAATAAAAAGGAATTGTCTGCAAAAATCAACCTGCTTTCCATATTTGCTGTTAATAAAGTGTCTTATTTCTTCCACTGCGTGGACAGTGCATGCTCTCAATTCCACTTCCTCCTCACTTCCGGATGTGATTTCTTTCTTAGACTCAATTGTACGAGATAAAGAAGAACTGTATCTTAGTACTCCAAGCTGCTGAAGAACTGCAGGCACAATGTAGTCAGCAAACATCGTCACTGATTCGATGTCTTTGAGCTCACCATAGCCCTGACCCTTGAATGCACCCCAAAGATCAGCAACGAATATCTGAGCCCTCTTATACAAGAAAACCTGGTGACCTTTGTATACTGTATGATCCCTGAAACCTTTATCATCAATATAAACAACTTTATTTTGCATGCAAAGTATCAATCTTTACAACTTTAAGATGAATGGTCTATTGAGAAACACATATGTGATAAATATCAAATTGGGTTCAGGTAATGCATGTAAGTTACCAGGAAAGTGTCTCGTGATAAGATCCACAAGCTTTGCAGCTGATTTCTCACAGGATTCTACAAGTTTGATTGCTTTCCCATCAAAAGATCTCTCTAACTCAAATCCTACCTGAACAAACATCTATGAAGTATCAGAGTAAAGCCTAGCTTAAACCATGCAGATATCTTTGCAGACATGCCACTAAGAATTAGCACCTCATGCATTAAGCGCACTCTTTCATCCTCCAAAGGCAATGGCCTTGGCCATTTCAGCATTTTACGTAGTTCAGGACCTGCGAAACATAATCTTCAACAATGACAAGTTTGTCCTTTGAACAAAATTTTAGTAGTGAACCAAAGCACAGGTTGCACTTTGTATATATAAATAAACTAATAAGAAAGGCAAATCATAAGACAAACTCAAGCCTTGCAGAAATATAAAAATGATTTTACGTAACTATATCAATTCAAAGTTTTATTGCCTAAATAACTAAATAAGTGGGGGGGGGGGGGGGGGGGGGATTAAAAAAGAAGGTTCCTAAAGTGAGAGATGTTCACACAACAAAATAAACAATTGAACGCAGCTAAAGAAATAAATGCAACAAGGTGAAGTCCAAACAGGACAATACCATGTCCGCAAACAAATCAATCTTTTAGTCTTAATATTAAAGATCTGCAGATTTGTTTCAAAGAAAGAAAATCTTTGATGTAAAACATGTTAAGGTAATTGACATAATGATGACTACTGCAGTGCATTCTTACCAGTTAACTTTTGCAGACGATCCGCATCAAAAGCAGATCTATCATTCTGAAGAGCTTCTTTTAACCCCGCAGCCAAATGATCATAACTCATTTCGTTATCTGTAACATCAGCAGAAACTTACATGACCAAACAATACACAGATTAAAGCAAAAAACATTTTTTAAAAGACTGGAGATTTTCTAGAATATCCAGAGATTACTTTAAATCACTAGAGCCCCATAAGCACCTATGACAATAAGTATTTTAATTTCATTTGAATATCTTTAAATCGAAGAACAAGCTAACACAGTTTAGAAGCCACCACCAAGACGGCAAAATGGATACGTTGATGCATGTACAATTCAACTCAAAATACGCAACAAATTAACAGAAAAAAGGCAACATACCTGGCCAAAAGCAGAAATTGAGTGCATCCAACACAAACAGATACTGAACAGTGAGAGGACCATTATCGAAATAATGAATTTTTTCAAAATCCCATTCCACTTTCGGTATAGAATCCTTTATATTTTCCGCCAATTTCTCAATGCCTACAAGCGTGGGTCGCCATTTAATTCCTCATAAAACTAATTAGAACAGATAGATTACAGGCATACAGATCATTAATGCAATTCGAATCTATAGCAACAACATGCAATTTCATTTTCATTCCCAATGGTTAACATTAATCAAAACACACACATAATGCGAGGGCTACTTGAAAGGACCTGAGAAATCGAGCGTGACATGGGAAGAGTGAGAGGCGACCCAAGCAGAGCTGGCCCTAACCTCTTCCATTTCCGTACAGCTTTGAACGAATCTAGTAAAATTGATTGCGTGTGTAGAGATAATTACTGAGAAGGTGAGAGACGATGGTGAGGAATTAAACCCTAGAAAGAATGGGTGGGGAGGTATAACAATGGCGGTGGATGTATGGTTCAAAGTTTCCCGCTGATGTGTGTTCTTCCTAATTCCGTTTTAAAGTTGTCGGGCCCACTTCAGAAACGGTTGTAAATTTTGACCCAACTCATAACACCATGATATATTGTGTCGGCCCAATCGCTTTCGCAAGAATATATTTTTATGTGAAATGTTATAAAAGCAAAATGTTTTTGTTATTTTGGTCATCAATCTTTTCTACTTTTTAATTTTGATGTAATTACTATATGTTTGTTTGGGGAATTTAAGCAGGATTGATTTTAATTCCATGACAAAATCAATGTAAGAATATGAAGATAATGTGTGTGAGAGGGTATGATGTGATGTTTGTAAGAGATAGATAAGATTTAGATAATAAAAAATAATTGAACCAGAAACAAACATGGAAAGGATTTTTATTCCTAAATCTGTATTGAAACAAATAAGATATATTGACATCTCCAACTTCCTTCCTTTCATTCAATCGAATATGCTTAACACACCACAACCTGAGTGCTACGAGTGTGGATTTCTAGGAAGTTTCAAACTGTGGTGCAGCATAAGAACAAAATGGATTTCCTTAGTCTTTTGTTAGATTCGGTGGCATAGAGTCAACTATGGGGCATTTCAACTTTATAGGTGAAAAATGGGGTTGCTCCCTTGGCAAAACTTGGATAAAGTTGGGTCAAAGGATCGCGATTCAAGATAAATTCATGAGGAAGCAGTATATCTTTAGGATCTACTCCAATGTTTAGAAATTGGTTAACCGATAAAGACATATACACTTGATGTCCCGTCCAATAGAGAGACCTAAGTCCTAGTAGCCCCGCTAAATGGTGATTCAACATAGATTCTACATCTTGAAACTTTAGAACCAATATTAATATTTATTTTGGGTGAAAGTAGGAATAATAAAGTTAGATTTAAGATTAGGTGGATCTAAGTAAATCCAACAAAATAATGTTAATCTATGATTATTTTGGGGATTTAAGTAGTATATATTTTAATTTTATGTCAAAAATAATGTGTAAGAATATGAATAATGTACATGAGAGAGTAACATGTGATGTATGTGAGAGACATGTGTAACCTGATTTTACTATACCCCAATTAAAATAAGAATGAAAAATAAAATTCTAAATTTAGGGGGTGTTTGGTTTGTGATATGGAATGAGAATAAGAATGGGAATGAAAGTATTGTGGAATGGGAATGAGTATGTTTATTATAAGTGAAGTGTTTGATTTGATATTTGGAATAAGAGAAATAGAGGAATGATAGGCATAGAAGCCAAAATCCTATGGAATGTCTGATTCCACAATTTTTGGAATCAATTTACTGTGGACGGAATGATAGTAGCTTAACAAACACCCACCATCTACTTTAATTCTCATTCCATCAGCCAAAACCCCCAACCAAACGTACCCTTAGATTAAAATACTGACAAGAAACAAACCTTTGTGATTTTGGGTATAATAATTTTTTAATTATAATTAAAATAATAATAATAATAAACAATTGGTGATTCTCATCTTAGTAGGGGCCGTTTATATAAGGGGTTATGGATGGTTAACCCTCTTTTAATCCATTCATCCCTCTGTTTACATACACGGTAATTAAAAAGGGATAACAACCGGGCTTCCATCGGCCCGAGGTAAAATCCTACATGGCAGTGGTTAACTAAATAGCCCATAATGGGCTGATAAATTTTAACATTGAGGTTAATCAATGAAATTTACAAAATTATCCTTATATTTTAGGAATAAACCAATTTATTAATATTCTATTTCTTTACTTTCCCTTTCTCTCTCTGCAAACCTCAGACAATCGCCTTTTTACCTTCTTCTTCTCCCCCTCTTCCCCACCATAACTGACCATCCCTATCGGCTATCGCCTTGCCATCCGTCGATGGCGGCCACCTTCGTCAAGACCTGGCCCATATCACATGTTTTTCCCCTGATTTTGTGCTTCTTCTATTTCTTGCACTTCTATTTGGATCCTTCATTTCTTTGTGGTTCATTTTTCGAATCACAGATTTCGATTTTAATCGTGTGAATCGGGTCAGTTGCGGGCTTCTTTTTTTGTTTCAAGTTGAAAATGGTGGATTTTTGGTGATGATGGCTTGGGCTCGGATTAACCAAGCTCATGTACAACTCTCATCTATTTCGATCTTGCAGTAGGTTGTAATTGTTGAATAAATAATTTTTAAAGATATTGGAGGACAAATCAGTGTTGTATGATGTATGGGACTAGATTTTTGAGACTAAAGAATTTAGGATTTTAGATGCAGTGTTATGGGTTGTGGATTGAAGTATTTGGGGAAGAAGAAAGTTCCATTAATTGGGAGAGAGATACTCTGTGCTTCGAATGAAAGGAATCAAAATAAGCATGTGTGCTTCAATTAAATATTCAGGGTAATTTAGTAAATATACAATCCTCTCAACCCTCTATGTAAACGAAAATGGCTTCAAGGGATATGTTGGCTTAACAATCCTTCAAGGTTGATTTATCCTTATTTGAGGGTATCACTCCCCATTATGTAAACGGCCCCGTAAGATATAACCGGTCCTTTGTTGGATTCTTAATGCTAAAATATCTAAAATTAAATGTGTATATATATTTAGCCCCGGGTATAGAAACAAAAATGGTTTATAATTTTGATGGGCTATAACTAGTTAGGCCCAATTCGTTTAAGTGAAGAAAGTAAAATAGATTATAAGTGAGATTAGGAAATCAGGAATGACTATAACGGCCCATTATCCTCTGCGTAAAATGGAGATTCTATCAATTTTCTTTGATCTTTTTTTGTTGAATTCATTCTTAGTTTTATGATTTTTTACTTTTCAATTTAATTATTTGTGTCAATTTTAATTATATAACTTTCTAGATTTTTAATTTTAGTTCTTTTACAAAAATTTTGCAAGCCACATAAAATTTTAAAGTCCTATAAGTTAAACAAAAAAAATTTGTAAAAAAACTAAAATAAAAAAATTTATATAATTAAAATTGACATAAAAAGATTAAAATTTAAAAAATATATATATATAATACTAAAATTGGATTTATCGAAGTTACATGAGTAACATGATCAAATTTGGGGTGATTTTTTTGGTGCATTGGTGCAATCTAGGATTAATAGATTTAAATTACAAGGTTACTTTGGGGTACATCATAGAATTTATACCATAAAAGTTAGGGTATAGTAGCTAACTATTAAATTTGTTTTTAATTATTTTATTTTACTTTATTTTATTTAGTGGTGAAAATTTAATGAAAATCTAATAGTTTATATTTTTTAGGATACAGAAGTTTGAGTCTAAATTATAATACAGTGAGGAATTGTTTTTTAAGTTTTTAATTATTTAATTTAATTTAATAATAGAAATTAAATTAAAATTTAATTTAGCTGCACCATAGTCGACAGGGGCGGAGCTACCTTTGGTCCAAAGGGAGCACAAGACCCTCTGAAAATTTGAAAAATATTACTCACTCTGTCGATCCATATAAAATTTAGTACTTTTTGTTTTCATTCTTCTCACATCAGACTTCATAGCCCAAAAAATGAAATATCATATTAATTCTCAACCTTAAAATGACATTTTAATTACATATTTAATACTCTCATCTAATACACATAACATACATTATAATTTATTTATTATTTAATACTAGTAATTAATTAATGATTCTTCTAAAATCAATAAAATTTGTTAAAAAATAATTTTTCTTAAATTAACAATTAAGTGGAAAGAAAGGAGTGATATATATAGGGATGGGCGGTATGGCATACCGAAGATTTTTGGTCATACCAAATACCGTACCAAAATTTTCGGTATATAAAAAATCATAAGTTACCTTACCTAAACTTTCGGTATACCATAATTCGGTATACCGATATTTCGGTATAGAAAAATAGTATATCTTCTACTTACCGATATTTCGGTATACCGTATCATACCTAAAATAGCGGTATATACCGTCCTATTAGATAGTTTGATATGTCATTATGCATCTAAAATTCAATAAATATAATTAAAAATTGTTTAAAGATAGTTATAAAACAAATTCTAATAGATAACAAATTCAAAATAAGAAAAATATACGACAATCCGCAAATGATCTTATTTATTATGAAAAATATATGACAATCCGCAAACGACCAAATTAAATAAGAGTGAGTCTCATGTAAAATCGAGTTTACATATAAACCCTATTTTTTAAAATTACTCTTTAATATATAAAAATTACTCTTTGAAGAGTAATAATTTTTATACAGAAGAGTAATAATTCATGTCTCTAAAGAGTAATTTTTCATGTACTAAAACGTAATCGATAAATCAGGATTTAAGAATTTGAAGAGTAATTTTTTTAATTTAGAAGAATAATAATTTATGTACTAAAGAGTAATTTTATACAGTATGTACTAAAGAGTAACAGAGTTTACATAATTAATGTATGTAAATCCGGTTTACACAAGTGTTTGTCATTAAATAAATAATAACCAAGAGATCTACACAAGAATTATATGGAACTTATATTAAAATCAACACTTTTAAATTTTCATATACAATAGAACTACGTAATTATAAAAGAAGTATTCTCAAAAGCCTATTATAATGATGAAATATACAGTAGGATTTTAGATTTAATCTTTTAATTAAATAGTGCATATATAATTTAATTATATATTATAATATATAAATAATAATTATAATTGCATTTATCATTTAGTATGATATACCGTATATTTTACGATATTTTGGTATATATCAAAATACCGCGGTATTGATAATTTATATACTTTTATCGTACAAAAATTTTTAATACGGTGTCATACCTTATCAAAAATTTCGGCATACCTAAAATTTCAATAAAATCGGTATTTTTCGATCTGGTAAAGGCGGTATACCGAAATTTCGCTATTTTTCCCCAGCCCTAAATATATACTCCCTCCATCCCATAGAAGTTGACACACTTTTCTTTTTAGTTTGTCTCACTAAAGTTGACATATTTTCATTTTAATACATGTACTCACACAAAAAATAATTAATCTATTCTCATAGGCCCCACATATCACCTCTAATACAATTACTCACTACACATTAAATATTATTTTTCTCACTTCACTTTACATTAAATTATTATACTCCTTAATATCCGTGTCCAAAAAAATTATATCAACTTCTATGGGACGGAGGGAGTAATTCCTATGCCTAAAAATGCTACAGTAGTTTAGGGTCCTTATTCCCATAGCACCTCCTAGGGTGTGCTGCAATTCCATTATGCAGAACACTTAGCGGCTCCAGCAGTGCTTCAATTCGTGCTACAAAATGGAGGAATATATTGTAGTGGTTCCATTTTGTAGCCGCTACAGTACATGTATTTATTTTTGCATGGATATATATTTTCGTCTTATATGATATATGATGATTACTAGTAATTTGTTTTACTTTTTGTTCTAACTATTGAGTTAAAATTTTAGTTGGTCTCACAATTATGGGAAATCTTAAGATTACTCCCAAGAAAGTTATTTGCGTTAATTTAGTTCGCATCTTATTTAATTGTTTAATTTTAATCTAATTTTCATAGGAATTTTTTATTTTTTTTCAGAAAATGTCACGTGCGTCGCATGTGACACTACGTTTGGTACGTAAATTAACTAATTAAATTAGTTATAATTCTAAATTGACACAAATAGTTAATTTGGGACTAAACTAAAAGGGTTTTTTTAGTTAAGGGTCCAAAGAGATTTTATTAGCCGTTTATTTATTTATTTATTTTTATAGAATTGATATTGTGTGTGTCCCGTGCACGGTCATAATTACGTGAGCACATTCATTAAATTTTGAATGAATGAATAAATAAAAAAATTCTTAGAAGATGATTTAAAGATCTTATGGTAAAGAATAATAAGCCTTTAATCACGAAGGTAAGTATTATTGTAATTTAATTTATACATTCAAGCCGGATAGAATCATAAAATAAGTGAACAAATATTTTGCCCTTTTTCATGTATAAATAGATAAAATTTATAAGAAAAAATCAACCTAAACCCTAATATCATAACTTATTGCATCGAAAATATTTTGTCAATTTATAACGTTCCTAGTTCAATTGAATATTGTTTGATTGGTGGTTGGCATGTGTTTGACTGGTATAGAATTATTGATTGGTCCCAATTGACCCAATAGTCAATATATCAATTTATTTATTTTTAGAATCTTAATTTTTTTTCTCTAATTTGTGATGTTAAGAGATGTGTAAATTCGGGGTAATGTGAATCCTTTTGAATTATAAATTTAATATATATATATATATATATATATATATATATATATATATATATATATATATATATATATATATATATATATATATATATAAAGTAGATTTCGAAAATCGATTTTCATAGTTTAGTAAACTTAGAAATTAGTGGTATAAAAATAATGATATATAAGTAGTAATTTTACATATTTTTGTAGATTTTCATTTAATTATACATCAAAACAATAAGATATCTTGTTTAATATATTGTCATTATATTATTACTTATATGAGATAAAAAAAAATGTGACTTGAGAAAAGAGAGAATGTGTAGAGGAGGTGGATATGATATTTCAAAATCTTGAACTAGAGCGGTATTGGAATTTAAAAGTCCAAAACGGGTCTTAAAACCAAAGAAAAGAATGTGACTTGAGAGTTTGTTAATAAAGTTAATATGTGGATTAATAAAGATTATAAATGTGTTGAACCATGAATATTCTTTTATTTTTCATTTGTTTCACATGATATTGTAACATACATTTTCTTATATTTTATTTCATAGTTCCTCTTATTTTTTTATTAATAAGTTTAGAAGAAAAATAAGCTCGAACAAATGTAATTAGTTTGTGAATTCTATTATTTTTACAATTTTCCAAGTCTATTATATAATATGAACACAATATGAATCAAACAAGCCTTAAAAATAAATATTAAATCTTGAAGAAAGATTAGAATATAATATCAAGATTTAAAATTGTTATTAGAGCCGAGCGAGCCCGAATAAAAAGGGAATACTATTTTAGAAGGGTGAATAATATACGTAATATGAGAAAAATAAATGACGAAATGACTAAAAATGTAATGAGATAAATATTTACTGTTAAATGTTTAGTCTTATAATTTTAATTATGAGTTAAGGAGGGAGGAAAACTATCCCTATTTTGCTTCACATAACTTAATTATATTAATCATATTAATTTAATGTTTTATTATACTCTTAGTGTTCAATATTTAGTCTTATTATAATTATTGTTACAAAATACAGAATGTTTACATGAAACAAGGTTCATATCATACTCGCCCTTCATAGCGTAACGAATGCTATTACTCTGTAATGATTGTTTTCGATTCTAAAATCCAAATTAGGGATTAAAAACCTCTTACATGTTTGTTTTTAGTTTGAATTATCTAAGTCTCACATATTTCTTACACACATCACATCATAACCGATCACACACGTTACCTCATGTTCTTATTTGACATAAAGTTTACCATACTTAAATCCCCTAAATAAATATAAATAAAACTATTGGTTAGATTTACTAAATCCACATATATAATCTTAAATCTAACTTTGTTATTTCTACTTAAATCCATAAAAATGCTATGTTTGTTTTTGATTTTTAATTTAGGCTTAGAATTATTTATCGATTCCTTATTCTAATTAGAATTTAGTAAAACCATATTGTATAAATTTCATTTATATCTTATACACATCACATTCTGCCCTCTCAAACACATCACATCATACTCTTTCATATAAAATTAAAATTTATTCCTACTTAAATTTCAAAACAAACATAAATTAACACTATTAAATGTATTCACTAAATCCACTCAATCCTAAATAGTATATACATTTTTTATTTCTACTTAAACCCAAAAACAAATACTACTATTACTTAAGAGAATTAATATTCTTAAAAAATATTGGCTCCACGCATGTTTATTTCTTTTAAAGTCACAAAATTAAATGGTGCAACTAAACTCACGTTTTGTTAGTTCTTCCAAATATAAAACAAAACCAATTAGCCATTACCATAGCAAGTTTTGTGTGAAATCGCGAATGGAAAAATTTTGTGTGAAATCGTTTCACGGTAAGTTAATTTTACGTTTCGTAATTAGTTATCATTTTTGCTATAAAATAATATCATTTGTATATTTATATTATAAATTGTTCATCAAATAATTCACTGCATCGTTATCATTTTTCATCGATTTAGTATCACGTTTTATTAATAATGTTATAACTTTTTATCTATCTCACGTAATTAAGAACTTACGCAATCACGCTACATCTTCTAAGTCGTTTTTGTACATTATACACGTTATATGATTTACACGTAAAAAGAAAGAAATCCAAACATTGCCTTTAAAATTTAAACTTTTATGATTTCAAGGGTATAATTTTTCTCTCCACTACGTGTCATCCATCTAACATCATAATATAGGATATAATATACCAAAACACCGAACCATGTTACTAGCAATTGGGAGAAACAAGAAGAGTGAATGCAATATTAAGAAAATAAAAATAAATAGACCAATAATTCAAGAAAAAAAAAAGAAATGGTGGATATGGGAAGTAAGAGAGAGAGAGAATGGAGAGATGGTGGAGTATAGTTGGAAACGAGATTGATGGATGATAGCGTTGAAAGTGGGGATGGTTGAAAGGGATGTATCACTGAGGGGTGCTTCCCCCCACTAGATGAGATCCCTCAGACATACACCTATCCTTCCACCTGTCTAATTATATATATATATATACGTATACATCTCTTGTATCTATCTATGTATCTAAGGTTAGTTTCAGATTACGTGGAGTCCTTTTCCAATGATAGATCATAGATGTATATCTTCTTCACCGTTTCATGCGCTCATCCATTCATTCAATCTGTTTAACTCTGCAACTTTTCTTACACACGCAACACTCCAAAATAAGAAAAGTAATCCTGCATGCCCAGACACCCCCCATTAATTATATTTAAATTATTCACTTTTACAACACTGTTTGACCAATATCAAAATACTCCTCCATTTGTTTAGTATAATGTATCTTGACTTAACTTGGCAAGATCTTCAACACTGAATCTTAGGTAAAAAGAAAACATCCATCATGCATGAGACTTGTTATATAATGGAGTTCATTATTTGTTAGATAAAGAGTTCTATGAAGGTTTTTTTTTTTTTAATTAGATTGGTAGTTTGACCAAATAATAAATAGGTTATATGAATTGTAAAAGTACGTGAATTTTGAATTTAAAATGTACAATGAAATTGTTTGATATTTTCTAATTTGCAGTATGTGGAATGAAAGGAGTATGAAATATATTATTCATAGAATCATAGGTTGCTTGATATTGTTATAATTAATATTCTTTCCGTCATGTACTCAAACATCATAATTTTATTATTTTTTGTGTTCACTCTAAAATACTTATTTTCTCTTTTTAATAAAAGACTTCTCTTTTTAATAAAAGACCTACATGTAGGCTTACAACATACTAATCACTATTAATATAATTATTCGTTACATATAAAAAAATAATACTCTTTGATTTACGTACAAAAGCTAAGTGACAACCCTATGGGCGGATAGAGGAGGGAGTATATCCCACAAATTAAGTTCATACTAATTATGTTAGATTGGAACATATACATACATGCAAGAATATAAATATGTGTATGTTTTCGAATAACTATATCGCTTGATATATTATTAGTATATATATTTAAGTAGATCTCGAATTATATATATTAATTAGTATATATATACATTATATATCTATATATTATTAAAATATATATATAATTATGGAAGGTGATGGCGATGTATAAATAAATTTAAGAGATGGGTTCAAAAGAATTTGTTCTTATCCCGAAGGGACTAGTCCTATTCTTTTATTATTTTTGTCTTTTTCCAAAACTAATAATCTCTATATTGGGATTGTTTGGTGAAAAAATCGTTGTTTTATTAATTTTCTTAATTTATAGTGTTCGCCAATAATAAATAAATAAAGTGTAAAATATTTGTTATGTATTAGCCGTGGGAGTAATTATTTTTAAATTAAATGTATTTTGAGGTTATTAAGTTGAAATAATATTTTTTATTTTGAATTATACAAATTATTGTGAGACAAAAAAAAGAAAGTAGGAAGATAATTTTGAAATTAAGAAATATATCATGTGTAATGACTTTGGCAGGCACCGCTTCTACTCGAAAAAATTAAATTGAATAAAATTTCTCTCAAATGTTGTTATATTCAAAACGTAAAAGTAAATTCATGGTAATAAATTATCAGCATATGTTTGGTATTTTAACTTTTCTTATGCTTCGCTTTTAAATTATTGTGATTATTAGGCATATAGGTAACTAAGGTCTCCTCAATTTAGAATATTTTAGTACATTGGGAAATGTTATTTAGGAAATTTTCTATAAATACTCCCTCAATAGTTGAAGTAGAGGGATAGGGTATTGGTTTGAGGTTCTCTAAAGCTATTAAAAGTCTTATTACTTGCAAAGTTTCTATACAACTATATACTTGTACACTCAAATTTCTTTAATGATTATTTCAGGGTTTAATATTCAGGAATGTTTGTTTTGATTTAAATTAATTTAATTTAATAAATCAGTGAAAAATGTTATTCTATATTTGTTTGAGTTTTGATATGATAGTTAGATTTAAACTTATGTCAAATCAAGTATTAATTGAAGTGAAAAAAGAGATGAAAAATTATAAATAAAGAAAGAAAAAATATCAATTGAAGAGAAATAATGTATATAGTGACCTAGTGAGAGTACTGAATAAGTATTAATAAGGTTTGTAGGTATATATAAAAGATATTTAAGGAAAGTTTATTAAATCTAAGTGTGGACTTTTATACCTAAGTCAAACATATAAGTTTTATCAATTTTTTTCCTTCTTTTATCTCTATATTCTTCAAATTAGTTTGAAAATGATTTGGCTGCCTGACACATGGATAACTTCAAATTGCTTAAATAGTTCAGCAGAACGCTATTTCTATAAATCAGCAATACACTCTTTTTATAAATTAGTTGACTCATATCCTGTAATTTATTTTTTTTTATCAATTTCCAAGGTAAAGGTAAAGACGGTAAAGATCCTTAATGATAGTGCACATAGTTGAAGAAAAAAAAGCATGCTATAGGAAATTAGTAATTAAAAATGCATAGCTTCCAAGTAGATTTTAAAAAAAACACTTGGTTGAAGTGAAGAGTGAAGTGTTTCAACCATGTTTTTACAAAGAAGAAAGAGTCCAAGGCCCAAGAAATTAATAAAAGTAATTGATTTGAATTTGAAGTGAACCAAACATGGACACATGGCACATGATCATGCATCTAGCAAGGACCATGTTTGTATAGCTAGGGCGACAGCCCACCGTTTCTTAATCAATCAAAATCATTTTTATAAAACTTTATGTTTGTTTAGGGTTTAATTGTGGCACTTAATTTAATTAATCCACACCACATTTTTAACCTTAATATTTGTTCTCACGGTAGATAGATCAAACCTAAGGGTAGGTTTATGACCTGCACGTCTAGCTAGCTAGCTATGACCTCCGCATTGTAAAAGTTTGCATGTAAGATATTACTCCACTAAGATGCATGTATGTATTCTTACGTACATTCATGTATAAATACTAATGTGGTACGTCATGATGGGTAGATATTCATAAGATTGTGGATAATAATAAAGGTGCAAATATTTTCTACAAGAACCCAAAAATAAACGGCAAAGATTTGTGTGAGATCATCTCATATATAAAATTTTTTATATGAGACGGATAAAATTAATAATATTATTATCACTTTCACTATAAAATGTTAAGTATCACTTTTAATTTATACTATAAATTGTTCATGAAATAGTTCACTACACTATTATCACTTTTCATTTATTGAATATCACTTTTAGTTAAAAATATTACTCCTTCCATCCCAGGTATTTTTACCCATTTGTACGGGCACGGAGATTAAGACATTTTATTTTTTTTAAATATAATATAGGAAAAAAGTAAGGATAAATTAGTACTTTAAAAAGAAAAAGTAAATAAAGTTGCTGGGAATGATGAATAAAGTGTAAAAAAGTAATTAAAGTTGTTGGGATTGTAAAAAGTATGTAATAAAATATTATGCATTTTTACTATAAATGGAATTAGTAAAAATAAGTGGGATATCCCAAAATGGAAAGTGAGTAAAAATACGTGGGACGGATGGAGTATTACATTTTATCCATCTCACATAAATACTTACATAAAATGGTCTAACACAATATTTACCCAAAATAAACATATATTATTGTTCAATAATTTTCAAACCTCATATAAACCCAAAATAAATATAGCCAAAATGTTCTAACGAATGCATGTTAAAAAAAATGATTTCACCGTAAGGCAAATTCAGGACTCGTGGAAGGATAGAAAATATAGCACATCAAATTTTCTGCGTCATTTCCGTGCATCATATTCTGTGTCACGCGTTAAGTGATTGATATGTAAGAGGGGAAAATAAATTCAACAATTGCCCTTACGTTTTAAGAATTAGGGTATAGTTACTCTCTCCTACGTGTTGTCCATTCAACGGTGTGACACAGAAGATGATGTACCAAATGACACAGAGAATTCGAGCCGAAAATATAGAGGGGTGGGGAAACGTCAGTTAGAGAAAACACGGAGCATAATAAAGGGGATTCGACGGAACCAAACCAGGGCCGCACCCTACTGTCGGAAACTGACCAAACATTATTCTAAATATCAAATACGTCCCCCCTGCCCTACATAACTAATATTATTATAATCCCTAATTCAAATATTATGTCTCTAATTAGTATATATTATTGTCACGTCTATCTAATTCAATCCTAACCCCAACATTCAAAGCTGTACTCTATCTGGAGATATGAACATTTGCATGTAATTTCTTCCCATTTTACATTAATTCCATGTGACTTCTTCAGCTAATGGCCATGTGACTTTTACCTCTTTCACTCATCTTGTTTTCTTAACCACTTCAATTAATACCAAACATCTAAATCATTACATCTACTATAATATGTGTTTTCATTTAATCGTAATTTAACGTCGTGGAAAACTACGTGGATAGCTTATATATCATGTTTCTTTGCTCCTCATTATGAATCTCTTTCAATATTTTACTCAGATTATTGTTCTGGAAGTTAAATGTGACTGCTACAAGCTGGCACAACAAATATATATATATATATATATATATATATATATATATATATATATATATATATATATATATATATATATATATATAAAATCACAAACTAAAAAATAATTTGAGTTATCTATATTTTGCTAAAGTATAGTACATTTATCAAATTTTAAGCATTCCTAAGTCTCAATAATCTAAAGTATAGATTAAAGAGTTGAATAATTAAGCGATAAACTAAAAATCATTTACTCCATATATCCTATTAAACATCCAAAATAACAAATCACTATAAATTTATAATTTACCTGGAATAGAATATAAATAATCCCTCCATCCACTTTTGTGTTGCATTTTGCATGTATAATAATACCCCTCGCAACCCATTAAATTTCATATTTTTTTCCCTCCCACAATAAATAACATTTTCCAATAAATGAAACAATGTAACATCAATTTCTAATCTTAAATGTGCATCTTAATTATAAATTTATTACTTTTATCTAACATACATACTTTATAATTTATTTATTACCTAAAATAAACTATATTACCCCTAAAAGCTAATAATATTGGTCAATAAATAACTGTTCTTAAACTTCATATTTACATTAATGGTGCAAGTAAATGTGGAACGAATGGAGTATTTAATATGTGGGTACGTGTTTTATATTTATCCTTTTGCTCCCATCTTGAAATTTAAAGAAAAGCAACATGTACAGTACTTGTGTAAGATTGTCTCATGATAAGACTATTATATGTTAATGATATTATCACTTTTTATTCGTATTATGAATTATTCATGAATAGTTTATTGGAAGGTATCACAGTTCATCAATTTGGTATCATTTTTTTTTTATTAAAATGTAATCGTTTTTTATCCTTCTCATAATGAATATTTTGGAATGAGACGAACTAAATGAAAAAAAAATGTGGTAATTATAATTTAACTAATAACACACTTTCTCAATCCCTTTAAAATGTATTCATTTTATCATTTTGGTCAATTTCTTTACCAAGTATCTATTTCATTTTTCTGGGGATGAAACTCATACAAAATAATTAATATATATATATATATATATATATATATATATATATATATATATATATATATATATATATATATATATATATATATAAACTCACATACAACAATAATAAATAACACTATTCATTACATATTAAAATATTATATTGATCTCTCGACTCACTACACATTAAAATTAATATATTTTTTAATCTACAAGCAAAAGCAAATGAATATTTTTTACGAGTACAGATGGAGTATTTAAATTATGAAGATAAAAAAATAAAATAAAAAAATTCCTCAAAATTGTAATAAAATTATTTCTCTGATAAAAATGTAGGAAAATAACCAAATTGAAGATAAATCACTTGCTTTCAAATTAAATTGAGAGAGTTGCATTTGAAGTACAGATGAAAATATGTTCAGTTTCAATCTTGATAGCTTACTTATAATGTTGTTCTAA
Source organism: Pogostemon cablin (assembly GCA_023678885.1). Taxonomy (NCBI): domain Eukaryota; kingdom Viridiplantae; phylum Streptophyta; class Magnoliopsida; order Lamiales; family Lamiaceae; genus Pogostemon; species Pogostemon cablin. The sequence continues at coordinate 7,372,736 of CM042994.1, read as the reverse complement.
AATTATGCGTGTCAGGTTTCGTAGGAAAACATTGACCATATTTTTTTTTAATTCCATAAGATTTCTTACAAAATTCAAGATAAAATCACATGGTACTTAAAATGCGCAAATTATAATGAATACTCCATGTATTAACTACAATAATTATAAAATAGTTGATTACACCTTAGGAATTAACAATGTGTGTCAAGAATCAAGTGTAAAATGTAAACCCTAAAGTTATGAGTAAAATTAAACATTAATCATAATTATATATATATATATATATATATTGTGAATCACACAATAATAAAATTATAATTATATTCTTATAATTAATATTCTATTTTTAACAAAAGGAAATCACTCATGACATATCACTCACCATTTATCGCTAATACAACTATACAATTTATATGAAATAATAATATATCTTGATTTACCTAAAAAATCAAATGTTTACTTTGAAATGAATCATGGAGTATACTAATAATATGAAGACCTAGGGAAAGATGAAGTAAGAATATTATAGAGTAAAAGCAAGAAAGAAACAAAAGTCTCTGGTAATGTTCTTGAGTAGTCATATTTCTAATCTTAGTAGACTAGATATGGATTCAGTTTTTGCCGGGTCAAATTGATATTCCTGACAACAACCAACTTGGTGGGGAATCGACCAAATTCCAGTGACCAACTTCTTTGTAATAATTTCCCCAAGCACTAAGCATTATTAATTAAATGGTGATTAGTTGGTAATTAATAGAATAATCCCATGTCCCCTTAAACTAATTGCATCACACATCGAAGCCACACCATCTTCTATATAATTGTGGTCAACCTGTTCTAACCTTGCTATCAAACGCCTTGACACAAGATCCTTTTCTTAAATTATACCTTGTTCCCTCCTAAATTCTTGTCCACCCATCGAGATTCATCTTCTTATACTATTTCTTTTATTAAATACTCCCTCCGTCATGTTTCATTGCTTACGTTTGTTTTTTTCATGTTGTTTAAGGAATATAATATTTTAATGAATAGTAAAAAGAAAGATATAGTATTTAATATAAAGTAAGTAGATGTACTAGTATTGGATGTGAGTCTCATAGTGATACATTATTTATTTTAGGTGGATCTCATATACCAAAAAGAGAAACGTAAAGATTGAAATGAGACGCCCAAAATAAAAAAAAATGTAAAGATTGAAATTGAACGGGGGATAATTCCCTATAAATGTCATACTTTCTCCTTCTAGTGATAAGATATCTATATTGTTTCACTTTTAGTTAAAGGACTCACATATGACCTATCACTCACTATTTATACAAATACACAATTTATATAAAATAATATTCATTCTTAGTCAACGTACAAAAGCATGCAGAGGGTATAATGAAGTTCAAAGAAATAGAAACATTACTTTTGAAGTGTAAGAAGAGTTGTGTTTTAAATCTCCAAGAGTGTGCTGCAACTCCCAGAACACTTTGGGCTCCAGCAGACCTGCATTTCTTGCTGCAAAATGGAGCAAAATGGCATAAAACACTGTAACAGTTGCATTGTGTTTAAATAATATGTATGTGTATGTTATATTTAAAAAATGTGTATATGTATATTTTGTTTAAATAATTTAAAATAATATTAAAAAAGAGGATATATTGTTATTTTAATTTTTGGAGTAAAAAATGGAGCAAACTATTGGAAATGAACTATTAAATTAACTGCATTTTGAAGTTGAATGTGCTACAAAATAGAGTCAGACGGCTGAAAATGGTCTTACATATATAAATTATTAAGTATATCATGTGAATTTAAGGTGGGAAAATAATTTTGAAATTATAACAATGTATTGTTGGTTACTTCCTCTCTCCCACCACAACGTTATACATTTTCATTTTAGGCTTCCCATCATAACTTTACATTTCTTTTTATGGTAAATGAAACTCACACAAAACAGTAATAAAACTACTCATTATACTTTAAAATATTTTTTTTATCACCTCACTTCACAACATATTAATATATATTACATTTGTTAATCCCGTACAAAAAGTAAATATAAACCATTGAATTTATTAATTCAGAATTTTGTTAATTTTTAAAAAAAAGTATTGAATGAAAGACAGTAATATTACAATCTCAATCTGACCAACGATAGTCACCGCAAGAAAAAGTTCATTAATAGATAATTGTTTTATGATTACGTGCATGGTTATGAACTTATGACTACAAATAATAGCATTTCAAATAATTGTCTATGTATATGATTTTAAAATGTTATTAACTTTGATTTTCCATATATAATATAAATATATATAAAACTCTTAAATTGCCCCCAAAAAATAAATATAAATTATTTAAAAGATGATATTTTCGAGTAAATCATTTTAAACATATAAATGTACAAGAAGGTTTTTCGCAACCAGTCGTAAAACCTTCTTTTTGTTCTTAGAATAAGTCGACAAGGTACTCCTAATATTAAATTATTAATCTTATTTTAAGAATAAGTTGGGAGCTATTCAGTCTTTTACAACTAAAGATTTAGTCACATATTTATTTAGTCACATATACTACTAAATTATCTTTCGTCCCATCAAAATTTAAACACTTTTTCCCACCAAAAATATCATACTACATTTAATTTTTATAAAATCTTATCCTATCCATAAGCGATATTGTGAACATAAAATTAATTAAAAAGAGAAAGAAAAAAAAAGTATAAATTTATGTGAAGAATGAAATAGATTTAGGGGGGTTTGGGGGGTGTAGTGGGGATGTTGTCGTGCTCGGTGTTGATGAGTTATTGGAATATGATTGGGTGGGAAAAGCATTATTCAAAGGAACAAGATCCCTCCCATTATCTCTTCGAGGCTTTTGTCTCTATTTCCCTCCATCATATTGCACTCAGCTTACATAACATGACGTTGTTGTTGTTGTTTTTTTTTTTTTTTTTTAATCTATAAAAGTTAGCATACCGTGCCCTCTGTGTTTAAAGTATAAACTACGTTGTTTTCTTGTAAAATCTTGTAAACTCTATGATCTTTTTAATTTAAATATTTTAGCTAAACATAATTATATAGATATAATATAATTATATGATGGTTTACACAATAAACTCAATTTATAAGAGTGTTATCATCTATAATATAGATGCACCAACAATAACCAGGGTTGAGATTTACAATAAATACTTGTAATTTATTTTTATTTTTATTTGATTCTAGTATAATAAGTTTTACTTAATTTAATAATATTATATTAATGGAGGAGGTAAATGGTAATATATGCATGAGGATATTAATTGATGTGAGAAATATAGATGCACCAACAATAACCAGGGTTGAGATTTACAATAAATACTTGTAATTTGTTTTTTTTAATTTGATTCTAGTATAATAAGTTTTATTTAATTTAATAATATTATATTAATGGAGGAGGTAAGTGGTAATATATGCATGAGGATATTAATTGATGTGAGAAATAGATGAGAAAGAAAGAATAATATTAATTGAGAATAAAGAATTTATATATGAAAAATGGTGTATTGAGAATTAATATAATTCGTAGATTTCAATATAGATAGTTTAAAACTCGAGTAAAACATTTATAATTTGTAAATTAAAATTTGGTTTTCAAAAGATTAAAGAAAATAGACAAATCTTTTGTAGTACTCTCACATACGATTTGTAAATCACGTTAAAATATAATTGTTATATTTTACTGTAATATAAATAGTTTTATATAATATATAAAAATATTATCTAATAGCTTAATAGTGTTATTATAATATATATTAACATTTTTAGAGGTGTCGCTTTTGTCCTTATTACTTATTAACTTATGTAATACTTTACTAAAATTGTAACTTTAGTAACACTTTTATTTATAAAATTAAAAAATAAAATTGCAATGGTTAGAATTTGATCCCTTCGACCTTTGACTTATAATAATGCATTTCATCTATCAACTTAATTAATTATTAATCTTTACAAATACTACATTAAGTATTTATTTTATTATACATTTCAAGTTTTTTTATTTTAAATAAAAATTTCGTATTTAAATATTCTAACCGTTAATATAAACTGTTAGTAAATATAATTTAAAATATTTTTTGTGAATAATATATTTTGTTCAATGAAGTATATATATATATATATATATATATATATATATATATATATATATATATATATATATATATATATATATATATATATATATATATATATATATATATATGCCCTTGGTAAGAGTCTCATTTTACAATTTTGGTTGTTTCATCCAAATGATCTCATTTTCTTTTTTGGACACATGGGACCCACCCACACCCACTAATATAATTAAAACATGGGGTCCACACACTCACTAATACAACTAGCAACTACACATTAAATAATAATACTCCTTAATCCACGTGCCCAAAAGCAAACGAGAATCTTACCAAGGGACGGAGGGAGTATATATCATTCTGATATATAATTTTTAAATTAATATTCATTTTATAAATATAGAGTATTAAAAATATAATTTTAAAATGTTACGTAAATAAGTTATGTATATTATATATCATAATAATTTAAAAAGTGTTATTATTTTGTATTAAATAAATTTAAAAGTATTATTGTGATGTGTTATTTAATGCTACTTATGTTGTAGTATTTGTAAAGTATGTCTATTGATTATTAAAGTATTTTTTTTCTAAAGTATGATAATGATACATTAAATTATAATTTTAGAATGTTATATTATGATTCACGACAAACGTACTTTAATTATCAATATTTTAATAATAGATCGAACCTCTCACAACTAATCTCACATGTATTCATTTTACAAGAGATTACAATATATATTTTAAATTAAATCACAACTAAATTGCATATATTTCTATAAAATAAATATGAAAAAAAAGTTGTGAGATCAAATGATAATCTTTATAATAAAAAAGTTATATTTATCAAGCAAGTAAGTGAACTAATTTTATGAAAATATTTGAAAATTAATTAATAATATAATAACATTTTTATGAGAAATGATAATCAATTAAAAAAAAGTGAAATATTGTAAAAGTGAAACAATATCAATAAAATTGTTCAACAAGTATTACCCGTCCAATTCTTTATAAATTATATATATCCTTTCCATAAAATTCATTATATTTTCCTCATTTATTTATTCCTTAATATCCTTTATATTCCCATTAAAAAAAATCACACTTATCTATTAACTTTAAAAATTATTTTTTTAATTTTAAAATTGGCATTCAAAGTAACATACATAATATCATATTTGATTCATTATATAAAAATATTAAAATACTCGTAAAATTCAATAAGGTATTTTTTTTAACACTCTTTTTATATAACAATGTGAAAACAAGGGAGGATTACTATTTTTATTTCAACTTCTCTCGCAACTTTCAATTCCTCGAGTATACGCTTAGTGCGCATTCACGTGCATTTTTACAAATGGTATTCAATTTTTTTATAACGTAATTATTATTAATATTAATTTGCTTGTTTATAGTGCGGGCAATATGTTGTTGGTGAATTTTTTTAATTAAATAGTTATGTTTTTTATTAAAAATATTATTATTTTTCATAAAATAAATTTAGGATACAGTTGATGCAAAATTTTCTATTCCTACGTATGAAATCCACAACGTAACACCTTATTATTTTTTATATTTTTTGTGTTGGATATCCTAAGCGCCTATATATATTAATTTTTATTTAATAATTTATATATATTTCTTAATAAATGTATAACTTTTTTTATTCAATTTTTATTAAAAATTAATAAAATTTTCACTAACAAAGTGCATAAATTTTTATTTACTAGTGTATATATTTTTAATTATTAGTATATAAATTTTTAATGTGGGTGCACGGTGCACGACTGCACTTAAAAGAATTTGCCTATTTTTATATAATTAGCAACTGAACCCGTGCGTTGCACGGAATGTGTTATTTTTAGGGCAACAACTTCACTTAATTTTATAATTTTTAACTGAATAATATTTATTTGAATTATATCTAACCTAATGTTTAAATATTAAAGTCTAATGTAGTTATGGGCAAAACACTTCTAAAACTTTGCGAGACTGTTAAATTGATAAATTCGTATAGGTTTACTAATATCTTTTGCAATGAGGTTAAAATGCATCTTTTTTTCAAAATTATAAGATCAAATTCTATATAACTAATTTATAATAATCAATTGATGAAATTTTTACTATTAATTAACTCAACCAAACTTCCACTACAAATAATTTAAAAGACTCATCTAAAGTTTCTTGTATACAGTTATTTAATTATTTTAATGGGTGTCTGAGATTTGTTTGAAAATTTTGAATATATTCAAAGATATTATTCAATTTTTAATAAATAATATCTTATTTCTGATTTGAAAAAGTCATAACTATAATTATTTAATTATTTTAATGGGTGACTAAGATTTGACCCTAAACCCTAAACTCTATGGAAACATTATGCCACAAATCCTAAAACCAAAACTCTTATAATTATATAATTATTTTAATTGGTGGCGGATGTTAGTTTGAAAAATAAATGGTCAAGATTTTGATTAAATTATTTTCTGATTTGAAAAGGTCATACTTATAATTATTTAATTATTTTAATTTAATAGGTGGCTGATTGAAAACATATATTATGTCATAAACCCAAAACTCATAACCCTAAACCCTCTGGAAATATTATGCCATAAACCCTAAATCCTAAACCCTTATAATTATTTAATTGTTTTAATAGGTGGCTGAAATTTGTTTGAGAAATAGATGGTCAGAATTTGGACTAAATTATTTTTTTATTTGAAAAAGTCATAATTAAAATTATTTAATTATTTAATTGATAGCTGAGATTTGTTTGAAAATTTTTATTATATTCAAATAATATATTTAATATTTTTCAATTTTTAATAAGCAATATATTTAATATTATTTAATTTTTAATAAATAATATCCTATTTCCTAATTCGAAAAAGTCATAATTATAAATATTTAATTATTTTGATGGGTGACTGAGATTTGTTTGATAAATAGATGGTTAGGATTTGGACTAAATTATTTCCTGATTTGAAAAATTCAAAACCCTAAAATCCTAAAACCCTAAACCATAAACCATAAAATTCTAAACCCTTTGGAAACAATAAATTATTTTCTAATTTGAAAAAGTTATAATTACAATTATTTAACTATTTTAATGGGTGGTTGAGAATTGTTTAAAAAATAGACGGTTAGGATTGGATTTATATTTAATATTATTAATTTTTTAATAAATAATATCTTATTTCCTAATTTGAAAAAGTCATAATTATAATTATTTAATTATTTTAATGGGTGGCTGAGATTTGTTTAAGATAAACTCTAAAACCTTAAACCCTAAAACCCTAAACCTTTTGAAAACATTAAATTATTTCCTAATTTGAAAAAGTTATAATTACAATTCTTTGATTATTTTAATGGGTGATTGAGATTTGTTTGAGATATAGTTAGTCAGGATTGAGACTAAATTATTTCCTTATTTGAAAAAATCAAAACCCTAAAACTCTAAACCTTTTGGAAACATTAAACTGCGATTTGTTTGAGAAATAGATGGTCAGGATTGTATTTATTATAATTATTTAATTATTTTAATGGGTGGCTGAGATTTGTTTAAGAAATAGATTGGCAAGATTGGATTTATTCTAGATTGAACTAAATTATTTCCTAATTTGAAAAAAAATCATAATTACAATATATAATTATTTTAACGGATGTCTAACTGAAAACATTATGTCACACACCATAAAACCCTAAACCTTTAACCCTAAATCCTAAACCTTTGGAAACATTAAATTATTTCCTAATTTGAAAAGGTTATAATTACAATTATTTAATTATTTTAATTAGTGGTTGAGATTTGTTTGAAAAATAGATGGTTAGGATTGGATTTATATTTAATATTATTAATTTTTTAATAAATAATATCTTATTTCCTAATTTGAAAAAGTCATAATCATAATTATTTAATTATTTTAATAGCTGGCTAAGATTTGTTTGAGAAATAGAAGACAAGTATTGAATTTATTATAATTATTTAAATTATTTCCTAATTTGAAAAAAATCATAATAAAAATTATTTAATTTAATTATTTTAATGTGTGACTAATATTTGTTTGAGAAATTGATGGTCTATTTAATGCGTGACTGAGATTTATTTGAGAAATAGATGGTGAGGGCCAGGATTGGATTTATTATAATTATTTAATTATTTCCTAATTTGAAAAAGTCATAATTACAATTATTTAATTTAATTATTTCAATGGGTGGTTGAGATTTGTTTGAGAAATAGATGGTCAGGATTGAATTTATTCTTGGTTGAGATTTTTTTGAAAAAGAGATGGTTGAGATTTGTTTGAGAAATAGATAATTATGATTGGATTTATTCTAGATGTCAAGATTTGGACTAAATTATTTCCTAATTTGAAAAATCATAATTACAATATATAATTATTTTAACGGATGGCTGACTGAAAACATTATATCATACACCATAAAACCATAAACCCTTAACCCTAAACCCTTTGGAAACATTAAATTATTTCCTAATTTGAAAAAGTAATAATTACAATTATTTAATTATTTTAATGGGTGGTTGAGATTTGTTTGAAAAATACTCCCTCCATCCCAAAATTATAGGCACGTCTACTGTACCACGTTTTTTAAGAAAAATATTCTTTTTGACCAAATTTATTGACTTTAGAGGTAAAATAGTATTTTTAGGTAATAAAAAAGTATAAAGTAATGATATATGTGTGAAAAATGAGTGGCAAATTTGAAATTAAAGTTACTTTTGAGGTTGTTGGATAAAGAGATATTTGCCATTTTTAGGTTGTGAACAAAATTGTGGGACGGACAAATGTAGAAACGTGAAGAAAGTTGTGGGATGGAGGGAGTAGATGGTTAGGATTGGATTTATATTTAATATTATTAATTTTTTAATAAATAATATCTTATTTCCTAATTTGAAAAAATCATAATCTTAAGGGGGCGACTATTTGCACCCCCAAAATTGTTAAATGAACTCCAATTACTAAACGTACCCCACTGAAATTAAAGGTAATATATTTTAATTACTTAATATACCCCATACAAAGATAACTTTACCCTTTTAATTAACTATACCCAAATTAAAAAAAAACTAATTAATCACAACATTAAAAATAAAAAAGAAGAAAACGTGGCTGAGTTTTGAAAAGAAAGGGAAGGGGCGTTGTGTCTTCCTTACCGGCAACTATTCAAGAGAGAAAGGAGAGAGAAGAACGTCCATACCTTCTATCCATCGTCAAGGCTTTGTCAATGTCAAGTACCATGTCTCCTTTCTCCTTTCGCTTTTTCATTCTCAAGAATTCTAGGATTTGGGTTAGTTTCAAAATTTGGAAATTATCTGTAGGTATGTGAAATTCAAAACCCCGCTGCACTATGTTGTTGCTATCGAAAGACCTTTTTTTTTCTGCTGTTCGGTTTCTCATATACTCCATATTCCATTCTTCCTTTCCAACTCTTTATTTACAGAATCTATTCATTTTGGATTGTTGGTGCACACCGCACAACCAATCTTATTTCTATTCTGAAAACACCCACTTGCCTAATCAATTAACCCTCAATTTTACATTTTCGATTGCTTCACTCTTTCTTCCCATTCTTTCTTTTCCTTCACAACTACAATTTGATTATTTATTATATCAGCAAAATAAATTTTAGGGTTGATCATAATTCTAAGTTTTTCCTTGTTTCATGATCCTACGCTGATGCAGAAGGGTTTAGGGTTAATCGTGGTTCAGTGATTATAACAATGGGATGTATTTAGAAATTTGATTGGGGTGTATTTAAAAATTTAATTATAATTAATTTTATTATTTATAAAAGGGTATTTATGTCTCAAATTATCATATTTTAATTCTTTAAATTATTGGGGTTATTTTAACAATTATGGGGTGCGAATAACCGCCCCCTAATCATAATTATTTAATTATTTTAATGGGTGACAGAGATTTGTTTGAGAAATAGATGACAAAGATTGAATTTATTATAATTATTTAATTATTTCCTAATTTGAAAAATCATAATTACAATTATTTAATTTAATTATTTTAATGTGTGGCTGAGATTTGTTTGAGAAATAGATGGTCTATTTTAATGTGTGACTTAGATTTGTTTGAGAAATAGATGGTCAGCCTGTCAGGGTCAGGATTGGATTTATTATAATTATTTAAATATTTCCTAATTTAAAAAAGTCATAATTACAATTATTTTATTTAATTATTTCAATGGGTGGCTGAGATTTGTTTGAGAAATAGATAGTCAGAATTGAATTTATTCTTGGTTGAGATGTTTTTGAAAAATTGATGGTTGGGATTGGATTTATATTTAATATTATTAATTTTTTAATAAATACTCCCTCCGTCCCAAAGGTATCTGCACTGACACTCTAGATACGGAGTTTAAGAAAAGTTGATTTTTGACAAATTTTATTGACTTTTTAGGGGTATTGTGGTATTTTTAGGTAATAAATAAATTATAAAGTATGTTATGTGTGTTAGGTGGGAATGATATTTTTGAAATTATGATAACTTTTGATGTTGTTGGTTAATGTGAAGTTTCATTTTTTGGATGGTGAAGATAAGTATGGGACGGACGAAAATGAAAAGTGTAAAGATAAGTGTGGGACGAAGGGGGTAATATCTTATTTCCTAATTTGAAAAAGTCTTAATTATAATTATTTAATTATTTTAATGGGTGCTCGACTTAAAAATGCTTAAATTTGGGTGGTTTAGCGTCTGAATCTCAGATTATATGTCGTTCTTAGAAGAACTTTGTCTTAAGTAGGCTTAAATTCGGGTAGTTTAGCACCTGAATTCCAAATTATAGGTCGTTCACTGAAAAACTTGACTGTAGAATGCTTAACCCGGGCGGTTTAGCACCTGAATCCTAAATGTATTCCGTTCTTGAGTTTATTCTCATTGAAGAATTCGAAAACTATTCAGATAACTCTGAAATCTTTGATCTTCGTAGAGAATCGATCTCGGTGTGTCTAGAATGAATGGAAGAGGAATCCTTATATAAGTGAATGGTGAGGAAGTCTCATATATAACTCGCAATTTAATTGGTCAATTGATGATTTGACCTAATTCTGCGGACTTGAGTCTTTTCACAATTTGATTGTTCAATATTTGATTTGACCTTTATTTTGTAGGCTTTGACCTTTCCAGACTTTGTTTGATTTGGGCTTGTTTGACTTGGACTTGAGCTTGTTTGACTTGGGTAAGACCTCATTTAATATAAGCTTCATTTAATTTGTTGGGCTTAAATTAATTATCAATTATTTTAGGAATTAATTTATTAAATCCCCAAATAAAATATAATATAATAAAATTGTTATTTTAATCATGAAAATCCACGTGTTGTCATTTAATTGGACTGTTAATTTTATTTGCTTACAAAATAATATATTTAATTTAATATATTATTAAATTTTTAATAAATAAAATCTTATTTCTTAATTTGAAAATATCATAATTATAATTATTTAAATATTTTAATAGGTGGTTGAGATTTGTTCATAATTATAATTATTTAATTATTTTAATGAATGACTAAAATTTGTTTGAAAAATAGATAGTCAGAATTTACTAAATTATTTCCTAATTTGAAAATGTTATAATTATAATTATTTAATTATTTTAATGGGTGATTGAGATTTATTTTAGAAATATATGATTAGAATTGGAGCTTTTATATATATTAAGATAAGATATAAAAACCTAAAATATTTAATATGGGTCTCAATCTATAATAAAATACCCAACAATATTTTATATTTATTTTAAAGTTTTGTACAGTAGTAGAAATTAGAAACAAAATAATGACAAATGAAGAAGTCTTTTTGCAATTGCCAAGGCGAAATCCACCAACACTATGATAAATATTAGTAACATTTTGTGAGGATGGAAATATCAATCGAGCTGGATGGAGGTCTATATGGAATATGATTATTTTAAATGTAGTTAAATAATAAACTCTTTATTATAAGCCACATGAAATATATCTACGATTTATCTGTTCGACCAATTCCTTTTATTAAAAAATTAATAAAATTTTCACTAACAAAGTGCATAAATTTTTATTTGTTAGTGTATATATTTTTAATTATTAATATATAAATTTTTAATGTGGGTGCACAGTGCACGACTGCACTTAAAAGAATTTTCATATTTTTATATAATATGAAAACCTAAAATATTTAATGTGGGTCTCAATCAATAATAAAATATCCAACAATATTTTATATTTATTTTAAAGTTTTGTATAATAGTAGAAATTAGAGACAAAATCATGACAAATGAAGAAGTCTTTTGCAATTGCCATAGGAAGGCGAAATCCACCAACACTATGATAAATATTAGTAACATTTTGTGAGGATGGAAATATCAATCGAGCTGGATGGAGGTTTAAATTATATTTCTATATGGAATATGATTATTTTAAATGTAGTTAAATAATAAACCCTCTATTATAAGCCATATGAAATATATCTACAATTTATCTGCTCGATCAATTCCTAGAGCTAGGGGTGTAAACGGGTAGAGTATGATATGGGTACGCCCAGTCCATATACTACACACATCCTATTTTTATTTCTCTTACCCTATCCTATTACCCTCAAATGTTTTATCGGGTAGGATACAGATAATATCCATCGGGTAATAGATAATTCGCGGATAAACGATTATCTGAAATTTTTAAATGACTACCCTTGTAAACCAAACAATATACCACTCTAAAATATACTATGATGCAAGTAAATCAAAGTAAATGCAAAAGATTAAAAAAAAAAGATTGAGATGTGAGTAGTCCGTCTAAATCCCTCAATAATTAAAATAAAATTGATATAAAATATTAGAGGGGTATCATTTTATTAGTTATACTCTTGAAGTCTTTTATTTTTTTAAATCAAATAAGCAATGTGATGTGTACGTTATAAAGTTGAACTATTTTTCAAATTATACAAAAACATATATCTATATGTCTATGTATAAATATAAAATATAATAATATATACTAAATATAAAATGTAATAAAATATATTCCAGATATATATAAATAAAGTAAGTGGGTAATCAGGTAGGGTAATCGAATATTTTATAAATACCATACCCTATTCCTACCCTCATCATTTTCAAGCGGGCACAGGTACTACCCTATCCGATACCCAAATATGCTCTACCCTATCCTTATCCGATAGAGTGTTTATCCGCAAGGTATCTGAACCCGCGGATAAAATTGACAGCCCTATCTAGAGCAGTAGCAGTTATGGGCACACCCTTTCAAAATTCAACATAACACTTCTCATCCTAATTTAATTAGTTGCCATCGTTGTCACAACATTAAAATCTTGATTGTCAACTCTTCAATAATTAATACTCTCATTGTTGTATTCTTTCAACATCTTAACGTCACTATCTTTTCTTTTTGTTGTGGATCGAACAATATTAATCTAATTGGCTCGTTGTGAGATGAAAAATGGCATCTAGGTGTCCTCTATTAATTCATCAATAATTACAAGGAAAAGAGAACTAATCACTTCAAAAGGCATATTGGGAAATTAATGGAAGTTTCATTAGTTGATATATATTATGAACCATTTGAAATTTTATTCATCTTGTAAAAGTTAAGCCCATATAAGTGAAAGCACTAGCTAATTAAGTTCTCTGTATTTGTTAATCAGTGTTTAAAGGGGATGCTTCGTGTGTTGGTTCATAATTACTAATCATTAGTAGTGCCATTAATTATGTGTTTAATATTTTAATGGCGTAACACTTATTAATGAGCAATTCCCCTATATACGAATTATGTCTACATCTATACTATTAATAAAAAGTATATTGTGAGACAATAATTATGTGAGATGGATTGTGAGATGAATCGATCTATTATTAAAGTATCATATGTTTGTTATATGGGTAAAGTATGTTTATCAGCAGTAAACATACGTTTTTTTTAAAGTATGATGAATAATAAATTAAAGTATGTTTTTAAAGTGTTATAGTATAATTAACTACAAACATATTTTAACTGCAAATTAATACTATATTTTACTTGTATAACAAACATACTTTAAATAACAGGTCGACCCATATCACAATCCATCTCATATAAATCCATCTCATAAAAGATTTCCTCAACTATTAACCCATTTAATTTGTATGAGTCAACAATAATTCTCTTAAGTATAAAGTGTAATAAACATTAAGTAAATAATATATCAGATATACGAATTATATGTCTTTACATCTAAACTATTTACCCATTTAATTTGTATGCATTATAAACGATAATTCCTTTAAAAATAAAGTGTACTAATAAACATTAAGTAAATAATATATCTTAAACAATAACGATAAAATAATAATTATACAAAATTAATTAAATTTATTATGAACAAATTGATTACAAATAAAAAAAGAGATTCTCTTGTGAAACGGGTCGACCCATCACTAAAGTATGCTTATTGTATATATAAAGTAGGCTTATTTTTACTTATAGTATATTAATAATAAATCATATTATAACACACTAAAATCATAATTTAATGCATAATTTAGCATATTTTAGAAAATATACTTTAACAACCATAAAACATAATTTATCTATATAATAAACATACTTTAATGATGGATCGACCCATCTCACAAGAGACTTTGTCATAAAAAAAATATTATCTTCCTCCGGTTGAAAGGGTTATCGGTCACTTTAAGAGCAACAAAGGAAGTATAATAAATATATTTACATAGAGGTTAAAAATCGATTCGATTCTTTGTGCCATTTTGGTACATTATTTTCTGTGCTACAACGTTGGATAATCGTAGAAGAGATAAATTATACCCTAAAACTTAAATTCTAGGGGCAATGATTGAATTTATTTCCCCTCTTACGTGTCAATCACTTAACATGTGACAAAAAATTATGTACGAAAATGGCTCAAAATCTGGGTTAAAAACAAATAAACAAAGAAGAAGAATAAGAGCTCACTAACTTTGGCAATATTTTATTAAGAGAAAAATCAAATTTGGTCATGGAAGGATGCCCCATTTCAACCTTGATTAGTACGCTTTTTTTTTTTTTTTTTTTTTTTTTAATTCTCAATTTGATTTTTTTTCCTCATTTTTAATCTTTTGTCCAATTTTAGTTTTTGGTGTCTAATTTTAGACTTTTATTTTTATTATTATTATTTATTTATTATTTATAATTTTTTTTAATACACTGGTATATATCCACTTTATAAACCTACTAATTCAGAGAAGACTAGAATCCACCGACTACTAACAGAATTCACATTTCAAGTCAAAGTTTTGCGTTCCGTATGAATTAAAATCACGCATTTCGAACTTAAGATGTTAGAAAATTTCACTTTTCCATTACTTGGGGTTAATTTTTGTCTTTAATCTATGTCCTTTATCATTTTTAGTCATTTTTATTGAAAAATTAGATTAAGAAAGTAAGATTGGATTAAAGATGACCAAAATCAAAATTACAAAAGAAAAAATATCAAAACTGGAACCGATTATACTTCCATAATGATTTGTGACATTAACCATTTTATCTACGGTACATGTCAGTTTTTTTTTTCTAAATAATTTAATGTAAGTCCTAATTATGAGCATATTTAAAATTAAAAAAGAAAAGAAAAGAAAATGGTAGTGTAATAGTGACGTCATCCCAATTTGAAACTCCAGAATTGTTATAATGGAGTGGAGTGGCGCGAAGCACACGATCGCTCCTTATCTCATTCCAAATAACCTAATCATTGAACAGTTTTATTACAATGATTTGGAATTTTAGGAAGTGTCCACTTCATCATTAAATTATTACAATCCCTATTTCAAAATTGACAATTATTCGCTTTAAAAAAATTAAAATAAAAAATCGAAATTATTACTATCATTCTTCTTTTTGTTTAATTTTTGAATACGTGAATTCAGTTGCACACTCACCGGTGACTGGCCAGTGGGGCTTCTGCTTATATGTATATTAGTCTGATAATGACCAAAATTATTGTTAATAACTGCAATTATTATATTTAATTAATGGGGTCGTACTTCCAAGAAACTTTAAAAAAAATTTTGATAGAAATGTTTCCTGATCAATTATATTTTTATTTATTAATTTAATCATAGAGTTTGGACGGAGTATTGGAGTTTATTCATCAATGATTAACTTGTTTATAAACAACGTTTTTAAAATTAATTTCTTCGAAAATATCTGCTAGTGTCCATCGTAATCTAGTGCCAAAACCTTTTTCTTTTTTATTTCTTTTTTTTTTGGTAATTATTGTGTAAATAGTTGGAAATTTCACATGTAACTGTAAGAGATATTGAACTTTGAAATACTATATATTATTTTCCTTAGTTTAATTATTATTTTTTTATCGGAAAATAAATTATTATTATTAAAGGGCACCAGAGGTACCTAAAATAAAATATAAGAGTACAAATGCAGTGAAATCAAATTACATAGAAAGAGGATTGTTATACTACTCCTTAAAGAATAAAGAGTACTTATGTTTAAAATGTCTAACATTACACCACAACCAAGTACGAAACTTCACATTTACGTAGCTAGATACGTTCTTCATTCTGGATTTCGCTTCATTGGCTATATAAAGCATGTGTTAGTTTCACACTACAAGTTTGAAATTGTCACTTTTTTTTTCCAACTTCATTGCTATATAAAAAATCATGAATAGTAATAATTTGTGTTTGTTTTAATTTGAATTTTGTACGATGAATTTTTAATTTATTATGATATAACAATGTATAACAGATAAGTGGTTATTTATGTAAGATAGTGTTAATTGATGTAAAATAAGATATAGGAAAAGAGAGAGAAAAAAAAAAGAAAGAAAGAAAGAAGAAGATAAATTCATGAGTTAGGGAAGCATTATAAAGGGTAAAATAAATGTAGATGCAAGTGAAGAGATGAAAAATTTGAGAGAAGGATAAAATAGTATGTAATATATAATTTTTTTAGGCAAAGATCCTTGTGTGTGATCGTCTAACTAAATGATGTTCATGAGACAGATAATAAGTGATAATATTTTAAATATATATTTAATTGATTAAAATGATAATGATGTACTGAATTATTTCATGAACAATTTATAATATAAAAAAGTGATAATATTTTTAAATTAAAATAATAATATTTTTAGTAAAATGTGATAACTAATTAAAAAAGTGTAAAATAGTTTTATCGACAGATTATCTCGTTTAAGAATATCCTACATTTTATTCATGTGTTAGGTAGATAAGGAATATAATTTTGAAATATATATGTATTTTATTTCCAAAGAAAAACATCATTTCTAAACATGGTTGTAAAACGCACTTATTTTTAAATAAAAAGAAACAGACCTTTAAGTGATGTTTATTTTGGGTTTAAACTGATTTAATAAACCAATGAATATTTATATGTTTGTTTTAGGTTTAAATAATGTAGATTTAAATTTTATGTCAAATCAAGTATTAATTGAGGCAAGAAAAAGTATAAAAGTAAGAGAGAGAAAGGAAGAAAAAATATTACTAATTGAGGAGAGATAATGTATGGTAGGGGATGAGTAAGTGTTAATAGAGTTAATATGTGTATATATGGGAGATTTAAGTAGATTTATCTAAACCTGGAGTATTAAACCTAAATCAAACACCACCTTAGTCTCACCTTTAAAAAATATATCACATATTGGGTGCATTTTGTAACAATACTTAGAGATGAAGTTTTTTTTTTATAATTTTTTAAAAGTGAGGATTAATTTTTTAAAGTTTGCAATTTTTTTAACAATTATCCCTTATAATATTATAGTATATGCCATGTGGCAGTACGTGACAATATTTTGTTTTTGTTTGAAGTCAATTTTATGTCAATAGAATGAAATAATTAAGACATTATATTGATTGTATAATGACAGCTCGAAGATACAGTGTTATAATATTGTGAGTCTGTTAATTAGTTAGTGCCCTTAATAGTATATTATCCCTTATAATATTTTAGTGGGTTAATATATATATAACAAATTCTCAGACATTATATATGTGAGACTGTTTGTGAGACATGTTAAAGTATGTCTATTATATAGATAAAATATACTTAATAATTGTTAAAGTATATTTTCTAAAGTATGATAAATGATAAATTAAAGTATGATTTTAGAGTTTTATAATAAGATTTATTATTGACATACTTTAACTACAAATAAACATACTTTACATATATAATAAGTATACTTTAGTAATGAGTTGACCCGTCTCACAAAAAACTCGTTACAAGAGAGTTTCTATATATATATATATATATATATATATATATATATATATATATATATATATATATATATATATATATCGAATTGCCTCTATTTCTCTGCTTACAGAAATCCGAAACCCAAAATTAAATTATAAGAAGAGGTTTATAATTGATTAGAAAAAAAAAGGTATTTAATCATGCCGAATGCTTGTGTACATCTATATATATATATATATATATATATATATATATATATATATATATATATATATATATATATATATATATATATATATATATATATATATATATAAACAAATATTGTTCCTCTATGATAAATCAGTGAATAATGTTTCTACATTTGTTTTGAATTTTGGCATGATAGATTTAAACTTTATGTTAAATCAAATATTTGTGTAAAGAACCACCTACCAAAAATAAAAATTGATACATTTAGAGTATGACAGACCAAAATAATAAAATATATATTCATTTCGTACTGTTAACATTGTTATATTCACTCTTTGCATGGAAATTAAAAAACATAGTTATAGTTGATTAAGAGATATAATATTTAATAATTAGTTGTTATATTAGTATTGTATGTGAGCTCATATTAATTTCTTTTTTTTGGTGTATCATAATAGCATATATTTTGAAATTTATTTTTAATTTCAGTTAAAAAATATACAAATAATATCTGAAATAAGGAGATAAATACACATGACTTAAAAATAACAATACTAATGGGTTATGTTAACGTCATATATATCGTGGCACTATCCAATTTTAAGTCAAACTGAAACAAGTTGATCATTAATTTCATCGAAAATGAATACGTACATTTTGATGGCCAAATTAATTAAAATTCCAGTGTATAACAAACCAATACAGCTGTCAAGTCGTCATCCAGCAACACAAATATATATTATTAAAAATTTTTAAAATTCTCCACCAAAGAATCAATATGTATTGTGTGAACTAAATTTACAAGTAATTAATTTTTGTTTTTACAAAATTACTCTATTTTTAGATCTAATGCATTGCGCGCATATGAGGAAAATGCCTTTTTTATGTTTACAACATAAACAATCATATACTAGAATGACATTTTGCTATATTTAATTTGTTTAAACTGCAAAAATATCTAATGTTTTGCAAATCTGATGCATATCGTATGCTTTTAGATCATGTATATTATAACTATGTTATTTGATGTTTACATTATAATAATTCATTTTAGGATGTCATTTTACTATTTTTAATTTGTTTAAACTGAAAACATATATAATGTTTTGTAATGAACTTTAATTTTATTACACCTGTAAAAAAAAAATTATTATTTGGACTAGTGGCCTCCTAATAATAGCTTAGACAAATATAGTAGCTCACTATTTTATCATAGTCTACTAAATAGGGTAAAACTATAATTGATGACTTAAAAAAATTAATAATGTTAATGAGAACTAGCTCAACAGAGCACAAACATGCATATTCAGTCAAGTAGTTCATTCATGATTGA
The DNA here is from genome assembly GCA_023678885.1 of Pogostemon cablin. NCBI lineage: Eukaryota > Viridiplantae > Streptophyta > Magnoliopsida > Lamiales > Lamiaceae > Pogostemon > Pogostemon cablin. The sequence goes on along the minus strand of CM042994.1, from coordinate 7,352,883 downwards.
TCAATAGCTCTACGGGCATGCAAAACAGTACATCAAAAAAAGAAAATCCATTGTTGGGACCAATGTCGTCCTAACAATGGCTTGAACTGTTGTGGTGGCTCACTATTTCATCTAGTATGCTAAATAGGGTAAAACTCTAATATGTAACTTAAGAAAATCCATAATATGGATGAGAACTGGCTCAATAGTCTAAGCCTGTTAAACGAGCCGAGCGAGCTCGAGTAGTGCATACTCGAGCTCGGCTCGAGTAGTTATCGGGCCGAGTTCGAGCTCGGCTCGATTTGAAAACGAGCTTACGAGCGAGCTCGAGCTTGACTCGAAAATTACTCATCTGAGTTGGAGCTCGAGCTCAGCTCGACTCATTTAAGGAAAACGAGTCGAGTTTTTGAGTCTTAACGAGCTTTATAGCCTAATCGAGCCAGATTTTAATTAATATATTTATTATTATATTTAATAATTATTATATTAATATATATAATTATCATTATATAATATTTATTTTAATATTATTATTATTATCGAACTTTATCGAGTCGAGTCGAGCCAAGCTCGGCTCGATTACGTAACGAGCATTTCAACGAGCTCGAACTCGAGCTAGAGTAGTCCCGAGTCTAGCTGAGCTCTCGAGCGGCTCGTTTCGTTTAATAACTCTACTCAATACATCACATAACAATAACTTTGCAAAATTATTCTTTAGTGTGTTAAAAATTGCTTTTAGAGATAAATTATCACTCTCTTTAAATGAAAATACTACTCATTCTGTCCTGGGCAAATGTGGTCATGTACTTTTTGCACGTGGATTAATGAGTATTACTATTTTATGTGTATTGGATAGTTATATTAGAGAGATGCAATGAGTAGTGGTGGGTCATCTTTACTAAAGGAGGAAATGAGAACCTTTGGATGAAATGTTCAATATAACAAAATGGGGATCTTTCTGCAGGACGGAGGGAGTACTTATTTCAACGAGAATATAAAAAATCACTAGCATATCAAAATTGTAAAAGTAATATTTTTCATTTAAATGAATAATAATTAACCTCTTTAAAGAATAAATTTTCATTTACTAAAGAAAAATTGTAAAAGTAATATTTTTCATTTAAAAGAATAATAGTTAATCTCATTAAGAATAATTTTTTATTTACTTAAAAAATAATTAGTCAACCAGGGTGCAAGAATGGGGGTGTAATATTTATTATTTATAAGAGTAATTATTTACAATTTCTTTAAAAAATGTTTTTCATGTACTCCCTCCGTCCCCCAAAGTATTTCACACTTTCCTTTTTCATCCGTCCCTCAAAGTATTTCACACTTTACTTTTACTAAATTTGGTCAAAAATACATTATAACAATACTCACTTTTTACACACATCCCAATACAATACTTACTTTTTCACATCTCCCAACAACTTTAGACATCTTCCAACAACTTTACACACCTTTTTCATTAAATCAACTAAAATATGTTTTCTCTTTCTTACTTTATACATAAAAATACAAAATTTTCTTAAACTCCGCGCACACCAATACGTGAAATACTTGTTGGGACGGTGGAAGTACTAAATAATACTACCTTACAATGTCTTTAAAAGAATGTTTTTTTTATGTACTAAATAGTACTACCTCTACTTAACTTCACCAAAATTATAGATACACTGTTTAAAAAAAATTGCATTCTCACTAATTTTATTGATTTTTTAGGAGTATTATGATAATTTTACGTAATAAAGTTTAAAAGAATGTTTTTTTATGTACTAAATAGTACTACCTCTACTTAACTTCACCAAAACTATAGATACATTGTTTAAAAAAAATTGCATTCTCACTAATTTAATTGATTTTTTAGGAGTATTATGATAATTTTATGTAATAAAGTTTAAAGTGTGTTATACTATGTGTTAGGTGAGGGTAATATTTTTTTAAATTAAGATGAGTTTTGAGTTTATATTAATTGATATAATGTTTTCTTTTTTGTATCTCGAAAATAAGTATGTAATGAATGAAAATAAAAAGTGTGAAAAAAAGTGTGGGACAAAGAGAATAATCGGTATATTAGGGTGTAAGGTGAAATGGTCACACTTAATACTGACTATATATATATATATTATGGCCCTATTCAATAATAAATCAGAATGAAATAATTTTTTTTATTATTATCGAAAATGAATACGTATATATAGATGGCCAAATTAAATTCCCAATACATGTATTTATTTTGTAGTAGTTGTCCAAAAAAAATATAGTATATATTATTAAAAAAATTGTAAATCTCGAAAGGTTATGAATCGATTTACAAGTCTAATCAAGAAGTATTCTACAGAAGAAAAGCCTGTTACGAGTAAGTGGAGAAGAAAGGGTTGAACTCTCCAATTGAGCTGTAGTCATTTATTCAACTTGACACGTGGGAGTTTTGTTTAAAGAATTTATAGTTGCAACAATCTATTCGAAGCTTATTCTAACGTTGAACCAGCAGGAAGCGTCAAAAGTCTTGTTAGAACGAAGAACTGGAGCCTCTGAGAGCTTCCCGACTTATTCCAACAAGACCAGCAAGTGCGGATGATTATAAAAGAAAATTTTATAACGAATATATATGCGCTTATTGAAAATAAATTTAATACATAGAATGGTGACTTGGAAGTTTATGTGATTCATGAATTAAAAGGACTAGGAAATTTACGTGTCTCATGAATTAATTAAAGAAACATTCTTTTTAAGTGATTAAATATAAATATACTATACATTGCTGTTGACGTTGTTTAAGAAAAAAATTATTTTTTAATTAATTTTATTCATTTTTAAAAATAATATGATATTTTTAAATAATAAATAATATATAAAGTATGTTGTGTTTTTTAAAAAATTATACAAAATTTAAAATTAGAGTGTACCTCTAAAATTTTGAATTGAAATAATTTTATTCTTTTTATTGGGGTGAACCTTTTTGCAAAATGATGAATGAGGAAGGAGTAAATTTAATGTTGAAATTGATTGAGTATATTTTTATTAGTATGTTATTAGTGATTATTCATAATTATTCATTTTCTAAACCCTAATTAATGGTAACTTTAGACATTTAAAAACAACAGATCTTGTTAAATCTAAAAAGATTTATGCTTCCTCCCTTGATTGTAACTGCCCTGATAAGACCTGTTTCTTTTGTATATCCAATTACCATATTCATTTTTATTTTTAAACTTTTTTTTTCCTTTTCCTTTTATCTTTACTTTTCATTAAGCACCCTTAAATTTAAAAATTAATTCAGTGACAAATAATATAAGTGCAACGGATAAAGTATAAGAGACAAATTAAATTAAGAAAAGTGCGTGTGATGCAAATAAATTAAAATAATTTTAAAGAAAAAACATTTAATTAGTTTATGATGTGAAAGTGAAAACATGATAAATGTATCAACATAATTGTGTTTTCGCAAAAGAAATATATTTAAACTATATGTAGTGCATTCATAAGTAATTAATTGCAACTTTTTAGTAATCCAATTTTTTAAATTTATTTTCCTGCATAAAAAGTAGAAATTTATTATAAGAATTAGATATAGTTGAGTTGTTCACTTGTTCATGAGTATGTATACAGGAGGTCCACCTTCTCATACTCATATTATTATATCAAATAATTATGTTGATAAAGTTGTATGGTCATTGATGTATTTGTGGAAACTAAGTTCACACGAGGAAGGAAGAGGAGTAACAATGATTACGAATGGGATCGTGATGGCAACCCTCAGTTTAAGTGTTGAGAGAGAGAAAGAGGAGAGAGAAGGGCTCAATGCGCAGCCACAGCCGCCATTTTTTGTTATGATTAATATTTATTCATAATTATTGCTCCTTATTTCACCTTTGCAATATGGAAGTTGGAGAGATAGTGAATTGAACAGACTTGGAAAAGGAAAAGACCATGATATTAGATAATACTTGGTTGAAACTGAACTTAATGGAATAAAAATTTAACTTTTTTTTTTCTATAATTAGAGGCCAATATCATGACAATTAAATGTATTAATTAGTAGCAAATGATTTCTCGCCGAGTTATATTAAGAGTTAAAATTTATGGTTCGGTGATTCGATTCATATGCTAATTATGTACCATGACATTTAAATATATACCAAATTTAAGATATACTATTATATATATATTTTTAACAAAAGCTAAATTTTGGTATATACTAGTAGGAGTAGTATTCATTTAAGTATGTAATTTTTACTCCCTCTCTCCCTTCCATAATACTTTTTATATTTACTGTTCCACAATATTTAAGAAATATTGCATTTTTTTACTAATTTTATTAACTTTGGAGGATATTTTAGTATTTATAGGTAATAAAAAGTATAAAATATTGATATTTGTGTGGGAAATGAGTGACAAATTTGAAATTAAAATAACTTTTGAGATTGTTAAATAAAATGTTATTTCATTTTTTGATGTGTGAAAGATTTTGTGGGACAAATAAATAAAAAAAATATGAAAGGTTTTATGGGATGTAAGAAGCATATTTTATGAACTTTATTAACTCACATGTTACTTCTAACTAGAAACCTAACAAATTTAATATTTTCGTCCCACGTTAGATTTATATTCTTCATTTTAGTCTATTTTAAATTAAAGTTTATATATATGTTTTTTAATGATGAGACACACAAAAAAATTAGTTATTTTACATGAAACATATAAATAATACTTATACAATTACTCTCCACACATTAAATATTATATCTCTCAACTGATCATTAATTATTAAAATATTATATCACTCAATCTGAGTGACTTAATATACGTACAAAAAACAAACATAAATCTTAATGCGAGACAGATGAAATATTAATTATTCGGATAAAGTATACTCCCTCCATCCTCTTCAAAAAAGGTATTTTTTCCATATTTTGGGCATCAACTCAAAGAGTCTCTTTTCCTTTTTTTTACACACATGGACTCATACATATCTATTAATACAATTAAAATACCCCATATGGTTCACACTCCCACCAATACAAATACTCACTAAATATTAAATAATAATACTCCTTAATTCACGCGCAAATTAAAAACAAAATAGGGAGTAATTTTATTTTGATATTTAATGTAAAATTTTATTTTATTTAATCTTTTAATTAAAATTTATCAATTTAATATTAATGGTTAATAATTATATTTTCAACTAAAAAGATTAAATTGAGAACAGAGAAGACATGAGTGTTTTTTAAATTGATTTACTTTAGGATTAAAGGGCCACTGGATCCCAATAAACAAGTGTAAAAGCGCACCATGAAATGGAGCACTTTCCATTGCAGTGAGAAGTTGATGTAAATGGTTGTAAAGAGAAGGGCCCCTTTTTTCATACTATCTCTCCATCCATTTCTATTTTTATTTTTTTTAGCTAAGCTTAAGTTTAAATTTAGAGGTAAATAGGAGCTAGTAAGATTTTCCACAGTGGTCACAAACTTCAAATACACGTTATTACAGCACCGATAATTTCGCAACCTTGAAAAAGCTGCAAACTTTACCTATATAAACCACCTCCACTCTTTCACTATATTCTCACCTTGTAATAAATACAGGAATCCCAACCAAGTAGTATTACTATTATCCTACCTACAGTTTCCTTGTAACAGTTTGTCATAATTACTATACGATGGTGGCAGAGGAGGGTGGCGTTGTGGTGGTGGTTGTGGTGGTGAGAGAGTACGATGAGAAGAAAGACCTTATGGCGGTGGAGGAAATGGAGAATAGGTGTGAGGTTGGACCCAGTGGGAAACTGTCTCTCTACACCGACCAATTAGGTGACCCCATTTGCAGGGTCCGCAATTCCCCTGCTTATCTCATGCTGGCAAGTTCTCTCTCTTCCACTCTCTCTCTCTCTTGTGCTTTTTTTCGTTTGCTAAAGTAGCTAGTGGTTATGTTCAGGTGGCGGAGATGGTGGTGGTGGGCGGAGGAGAAGATAAGGAGCGGCGGGAGATAGTGGGGACGATCAGGGGTTGCATCAAAACCGTTACTTGTGGAACTAAGCTCTCTAGAAACTCTTCCACAAACATCCCACTTTACACTAAGCTTGCTTACATGTTAGGCCTTCGTGTTTCTCCATCTCATAGGTATTTGACAAACACTTACATAAATTCTTGTGGTCTTTATAAGAATTTTAAGCGTTACATGTTTTATGTTTTTGTAGGAGAATGGGGATTGGGTTGAAGTTGGTACGTCGAATGGAAGAATGGTTCGGAGAAAACGGAGCTGAATATTCTTACATGGCTACAGAAAACGACAACCTAGCATCCGTTAACCTCTTCACTAAAAAATGTGGCTACTCCAAGTTCCGTACACCAGCCGTTCTGGTCCACCCCGTGTTCGCTCATCGACTCAGGGTCGACTCCCGAGTCACCGTCCTCAAACTCACAGCCTCCGACGCGGAGGCTCTCTACCGCCGCAGCTTCTCCTCCACCGAGTTCTTCCCCCGCGACATTGACTCCGTGTTGAACAACAAGCTCAACTTGGGCACCTTCCTCGCGGTGCCACGGGGATACACATGGGATGGAGTGGATGCTTTCCTCGCGGGTCAACCCGAGTCATGGGCCGTACTCAGTGTGTGGAACTGTAAAGACGTGTACAGACTGGAGGTCCGCGGGGCGTCGCGCGTGAAGAGAACGCTGGCCCGGGCGACCCGGGTGCTCGACCGGGCGCTCCCCTGGCTACGTATACCTTCGGTGCCCGAACTTTTCGGTCCTTTTGGGTTTCATTTTCTTTATGGGCTTGGGGGTGAGGGCCCAAACGCGGTTAAGATGGTTAAGGCCCTGTGCGGTGTGGCCCATAACTTGGCCCAGGAGGGTGGATGTGGGGTGGTGGTCACGGAGGTGGCAAATCAAGAGCCGCTCAGGTTAGGAATACCGCATTGGGAAAGCTTATCGTGCGCCGAAGACTTGTGGTGCATAAAGCGGTTAGGGGAAGACTACAGTGACGGGTCTGTCGGTGACTGGACCAAGTCACCGCCGGGCTTGTCTATTTTTGTTGATCCGAGAGAGTTCTAGTTCTAGCTCTAGCTAACTTGTAGTATGTTGTTAAAAATCAATCAAATAAATTTTGAAAAAAAAGAAGGAAAAAAAAAACCCCAGATTTTGAAGTTATCTAATTTCTTTTGATTTTTATAGAATGATTGGATGATACATAAATATCGTGATGCAAGTGGGGGTGGAAATGGAAGAAATGAGAATATATATTATATGGATCCATCCAACTTTTGTTGTTTAGTTGCTATTGTTTTAAAGATAACATAACACGCTCTCTTTTTTTTTCCTATCTTTTGTAAATGGGATGTAGTTGTTAATTTTTTGAAGATCCTCTTTTTTCTCTCTTTCTCAATTTTAGTGTACATGTGGTGTGGGTGGTAGATATCATGACATGGCAATCATTTTCATACTATATTCGAAAGTGTGACATATCATGAATCATGAATTATTAAAAAATATATTGCGGAAGTGTGACATGCACAATGTGGGTATATCCATGTTTGCAATCTTTTTGTTGTGTTTGAGCATTAGTCGCTAATCACTAATGTATATTGGAGAAACCACGAGCCATTCCTTTTGTGTCTCTAACCCCACTATTTCATTTCGAATCATGCACACAAAATTTTTTTTAGGCAAAAGTAGATATATTTCAAATCACACAATTTTTGGTGTTGGGTCCCATATAAAAATGCTTCAATACACCTTAATGGAAATGGCAAAAGACACGTTGTCTTCGTTTGAACACTACTTTCCCCTCCGTATTCTATTTAAACTCATATATTGTTAGGAGGTTTAAATTGTAAAGGAGCACGATGTCCCCGGGGGTACAAGAGCCTTACTCAATGGAAATTGTACACTCAATTGAAAATTGTTCAAAATTTTCTCTAAAGATAGTGTTGGAAAATTAAAGTGAATGAAAAAGTAATCTTAAAAATTAAAATAGTATCTATTTGATTAAAGTGTGTTTATGAAGATGTGTGATCAAAAGTTTTGATGATTGAATTAATTATGTCTTTTTATGAAATAATATTTGAATTTTAATTTAAAATCAAATTCAATAATAGCATCAATTCCCATAAAAACATCTTAAAATCAATAAATATGCCCTCTCACCCTATAATACTTGAATTTCATTTGAATGTCTCATGAACATTATTCAGAAAATACTTCCATACTTCTCAAAAATAGAAAAGTTGAGTGAAGTACAATTGTCCTAACAATTCGTAGTGTATTCATAAATTGTCCTATTTCTAAGATGAGTTCAAAATATAGTTTGGTTCGCCGTATCTTGTGATTTATAGTGTTACTATCACAACATGTGAGTCATTGTATCTTGGAGGTAATTGTTATCGAACCGTAAATACCAAAGCAATTTCATCTTCAAAAGTAATGGTGTAACTCTTGTCTCGACTCAAATTTTATTCTTATAATTTTCTATCATATTTTTTAGTCAGCATATTATACCATAACCCAATGTTAGTAGTACTATATATATTTATTTTTATTATCGCCTGTTGAAGATCTCCGTATGTGTTGAAGATCTCCATCTATTTCACCTCCCGACAAACGTTGTATATGATGTTATATACTTCCTCTGTCCCGGCGTAGAGACTTTTGTTTTTTTGCACGTAAATTAAGGAGTATTATTATTTAATATGTAGTGGGTAGTTGTATTAGTGAGAGTGTGAACCCTATATTTTAATTGTATTAGAAGTGGTGTGTTGGTCTCATGTGTGCAAAAAAGGAAAGGGAACCTTTTGAATGGGAACACCAAAATAAAAAAAAAAATCTCTTTAAATGGGACGGCGTAATACGATTTCTTCATTTTAATCTGGAGTTAAGTTTGTAGTATATACAACAAAAAAGAATGTGATATCATGTCAAAAGAAATTTAAAAATAAAAAAGGTAAATACATTTATTTGGAAAATTTTGTACGTTACTGAATTATATATAACTAATATAAATAGTTATTAATAACTATACATTTATTAATAAAATATTATATACTTTTCAATAAAGAATTATATATTTTAAGTATAAATACGAGTTAAAATCAACAATTCCATCAATACAATCTTTTTAAGAATATCGTGAAAATATTCATCAATTGCAGCCAAATTTATCTCACTTTTGTTTCAAAAAGAAATTTATTTTTCATGTCATTGCATACACGTGCACCCATTTTTAGAATATTTTTTTAAAATTTATACATTTATTAATAAAAATATATAGAATAATAAAAACTCCAAATAAGTAAATAAGTATCCAATACGTTTTATTTAAAATTTATTACCACCATTTAATACACAACTTTCTTTATATTTTATTTATACTTTATTGAATAGGAGTAATTACAAAGATTAATCAGTTTATTCTCACCATATTAATAAAACAAATCAATAAAGCAACTTTTTAAAATAATAACCTAGAAAGAAAAAAATACAATTGGAAGTTCTAAAGGGAGCAGTATATTAGTGGATCGAAGGTTCAAGAGTTTTTCCCCTCGCTAACAATGCTATAATTAGTGGGGTTAAAGTTTGAATATTTAATTTAAATTAATTACAAAATAAAAACTTAATCTACAAAGATGATAGAGTTGACAGTACTGAATCACATGTTTTGGAGGCTGGGCTCGAAAAGGAGGTGGGACCCCTTCAAATCACAACACAGATAAGTGCAAAGAGTTCTATAGTTCTACATTAAATTATTTGTTTTAACTCATACTACTCCCTCCGTGATTCTTTTTCACATAAATTAAGGAATATACTAATATTTAAGGAGTAATTTAGTAGACAAAAATAATACTAATGTATAGTGGGTAAGTATATTAGTGTGGTGTGAGGATCATGAAAATAAATTAATTGTTTTGTGTGATTCTTATTTACTAAAAAGGAAAATGTACCTCTTGTATTGAGACGGACGAAAATAGCAAAAATGCACTTCTTATTGTGGGACAGAATGAGTATTTGATTTATTAAAATTATTAGAAGAATTTTTTATTAGTTCAGCATCTATTTTTAAGCTGCGATCAAATGAACGTGTTATTTTGAATTAATGTGCTTAGAAAGAAATCAATCAAGTTCCTTGAATATAATTAACGTAAACTCATTTATTTTTAATAAATCCTTAAAATCCATAGAAAATTATTAATTTATTATAATCCAAACACACCGAATTGTGTATGATTACTGCCTAAAAACACGAGTAGGGTTTCTTGGTCTAGCTTTATAAATTTTAATCATATTATTTGCTTTTAAGCACAAAGCATGAACCTAAAAACACAAGTAGGGTTTCTTGGTCTAGCTTTATAAATATTAATCATATTATTTACTTTTAAGCACAAAGCATGAACCTAAAGAGAATTATAGAAGTTATAACATCCATGTCTATTTATTATTAATAATTTCACAGCAGATAAGGTGCACCAAAGTTATATTAGAAATTTTTTATGAGTGTTAGTATATAATCTTTTCGTAACATCCAGATGAGAGTTTTTGCTTTATGCACGTGAATTAAAAAGTGTTATTCCTTCTATTTCAAGAATACATTCACCCTTTCTATTTTGGTCAGTCCCAAAAATACTTTCACCCCCTAAAAATTGAAACAATATACAATATCAATAACATTACAATACTACAATATTACAAAAATGTTACTTTCTTTTTACACACAATCTAGTCAAAGTCAACTATATCATACATTTTATTCTACTCAATTACCCAAAATACCCTTTCTCTTTCTTACCTCACACTACCAAAAAGTTATTTTTCTTAAACTCCGTGCCAAAAAATACGCGAATGTATTCATGGGACGGAGGGAGTATTATTTAATGTGTAGTGGATAGTTATATTAGTGGGAATGTGAGCATCATATTTTAATTGTATTAGTGGGCGTGTGGGGGTCATGTGTGTAAAAAAGAAAAAATGACTTTTTGGATAAGACGCTCAAAATAAAAAAAAAATGACTCTTTGAGTAGGACGAGAGAGTATATTTTGAATTTCAATATTACAAAGTAAGCACCTCCATCCAACATCGTCGGGAGATGTTTAGGTTTTTTGATTCAGCTCACAAAAGAGTGAATTATGCACAATAATGAGAGAAGCTAATTCCCAAAGAATGGAAACCACGAACCTACCAAATCATAATAGGGATACGATAAATTATGAATCACAAGAGTAAGATACATAGTTCATCAATAGTAAAATTATAAGAATTAATTCTAATCTCTAAAATTAAATATTAATTCAATAATAAAATATGCAACGGTACAAGAATTACTTAGAATTCTCGACTTGAGAGATGTGTAACATCGAAAATGACAGCATAGAACAATTAGAATTCCAAAGGGTTAAGATAAGATATGATAAGTGGGCCGGGCCAATTCCACAATATAAGCCGGCCCAATAACTAGGACAATTGAAGACCAACATCTTGGGCCACAACTACGAAAGGCCTAACATTAAGAGACCGGAATTTCCGGTGGCCCATTTTTATATAGCATCTTATATAGGAGGACTTACTAGTTACTACTAGTACTCCATATGTTTTACCTTTTACTTAGTTTTTAATAATTTAATTTAATTTAATGGTAGATATTAAATTAAAATAATTTAATAATTAAGATTGTTCAAGTGTATTGATATCCACGTGCACGCTAGTTGTACTCTATGATATGTTTGTTTACAGTTTAAAAGTTAAAAAGTTTTGGTTTTGAAAATTTAATCTTGTTTCGATTTGAATTTTGGAAGACCAGATTTTATAAACTACACCTACTTATTTATCTATCTCCCAGCTCGTTTATGATTTATTAGTGAACTCACAAGTAAAAGTTCTTTATTTTGTAATAAAAAATATAATTTCCTGGAGTTGCTTGATCTAATTTTACTTCATGCATGAAGGGTTTTCCTTTGCTCATTGCACAACTTGCAAATCTCTTTATTATATAAGAGTTCATGACATTGCTGATACTTCCTCCGTCTCATCCTAATGTTTACATATTTCCTTTTTGGGCGTTCCATCATAATGGTTACATTTTCATTTTTAGCATATGAGACCCACACAAATTAATTACTTCTCACTCCATGGGCCCACACATCACACTAATATACCTACCCACTTTACATTAAAATATTATTTCTCTCACCTCAATACACATTAAAATAATACTCCATATTCATTAATCTATGTGCAAAAAACAAAACACAAATTAATTACTTCTCTCTCCATGGGCCCACACATCACACTATACCTACCCACTTTACATTAAAATATTATTTCTCTCACCTCAATACACATTAAAATACTACTCCATATTCATTAATCTACGTGCAAAAAGCAAACGTAGCCATATGGACGGAACGGAGGGATAATGAGATGGCGGACATTGAAGTTCCAATTTTTTGTCACTAGAGTATTACTATTATCTTTTTTGCCGTGCAATTGGTAGGTCTGACACTATTATTTGGTTTATGTAAATTAATTTCAATTATCCCTTGAGACATAGCTTTAATGGTAAAGAAAATGATGGAAAAACTTTCTAATTGAGCTGATAGTTGGGGTTAAAATTCTTATTTTGGTATAGATTTGACCCCTTCAAGCGCAGTAAAAACAGTAACATCTCTTTACATGACACGCGATTTACCTCCACCGATCTCTAAGATAGTTGTACCATATCTTGCGATTTATTTCTTCTACCTAGATAAGGAGCTGTGAGGCGCTAGGGACACCATTTAAATTAATTTTAATTATTGTAAAATGACTAACTCTATAATTTAATCAACTCTATTTATCTTTTTAATTATATTTTTATTTTGTATCACAATGACTATATAATTTAATTTCCATGTAAATATTTTGTCAAACATCACTATGAACCTAAATAACGAGTAAACTTTTTCCTGCCTATATTATTAAAAATACCCAAAGTTAATTTCTGGATTCTAATTTGAAAAACACTGCAGGAAAAAAAAAAACTAATAAAATCAGCAGGCCAAAGTTTTCTCATCGATATTCCAAAATTTGAGCAGAAAATAATTGGCCTCTCCAGATACAGGGTTTGAGTTTTTGATGTTAGAAGATGCCACATTTCCTGCATCTTATTTGGTGTTATCACTGCTGCCACTCTTGCCGCCACCTCCGCCGTTTCTCAGCCTCAACAACGCCAGCTCCGCCTTCAACGAACTCAGCTCCTCAGACGTCTGATCGCCGTCCCATTCCTCGTCTGTGTTGGTTGTCGCTGACCTCGAGCTACCATGCGATCCGCCTGGAAGCAAGGCCCTAATTGACCCCGGTAGATCACTCAAGCTGCTACACCCGCCAGCTGCTCGTGCTTGCTCGAAGAACAGAACCTGCACTATTACTCGCAATGGGAGCCTCTCGTTCTGCACAGCATGACCACATGCGTCTGCTGATAGCTTCCGGCAGTCCATTAGCCGGCACAGCTTCTTCTTCTCGCTTTTTGTGATCCCAGGGTGTTCCTATAAAGAGCTTGATGATTAGATATAATGTAATGCACTTGATGTTATTGAGTAGAATGCTGACAAACCTTGAGATACATGTCGATGGCACGGTAAATTCCATCGTGCGTAGATCTTGGAAAATTCGAAACCAAGGCTGCAAGATCGACGAATTTAAACAAGGGTAGAGAGGAATCCCGAGCAGCTTCAGCCAAATAGGTGTCAACCAGTCGGGCCACCTTAATCTTGGAAGCATCCGAAGTGAATCCTCTATATACGTCCTGGAACTCGTCGGGGCAGTCACTCTGAGTGCTACCTTCTTGCATCACAAACTGCTCAACCAAGTCACGTATTATATCTATGTTATACATGGCTGTGTCGCCAGTTGGAGAACGTATCATAAGGTCGCCCATGGTTGCCTCGTCGAGCTGCTGTGCAATTTTTTGCATTAGCTCCCTTCTTGCTGTCTCTCTACACTCCAGTAGAAAGGATGCTTGTAGTAACTTGAGCAAGAAACCACAGGGTACAGAATTTCTCTCTGATGGAAGCAACTCAATGATTGAATCAACCAAGTAACGATACTTCAAAACATCATTTCCTTGTACAGTGCCTTTGCTCAAACCCGGGAGTCGTCTTAAAGCATAGGCTTGAAGTGACTCCCCTATGATGTTGGAAGAAATCTTTCCTTTCACTTGTATCGTCGAAATGACCCGTTTGTATGTGTCCATTTGAAGTTGGCAAAGGTCTTCTACCCACCAGTCCTCTGGCACTATTTGCTGTTTCTGCACACCGTTCCAAGGTGTATCATGCCTGCTCTCAGATGCAAGCTTTTTACGATTGTAAGTGTACGACCAGTCGACTCTACTCGGGTCGATAGAGGCTTTCGAAGCAATTGAATCTAGGCAATGGCTGACAATCTTCAACTCCTCTGACCAGGGAAGAAGTGATTTTGTAGTCTGAAGCACGATGATGGAGTCTTTCCAGCTCCGGAAAATGCTGGAAGTAAGAAAGACATCGATTTTGTACACGAGGTTTCCTTTCTCAATGGTCTCGTACATTTCCAGATACTCAGCTGCACAACGTGCTGCGACCACATTGTATCCATTGAGTGTAACGACCATGCCATAACAGAACTTAGCACAGATTTCAAATGCAGTAGGTCCACCCGGAATGTCATGAATGTGAATTTCATCGTTTTCATCAGTCACGTTCGCAGCAAGCTTCTGAAGTTGAGCACTCTTGGAGAGAAGTGGAAACTGCAACAAGATGAAGTGCTGTTTACACACAAGCTAGCATCTATCTTAGGTAGCTTACAGCCTAACAGACACATATGTAAGATGGATAACATATGATTGATTTCAGGGATTTGCAACACTGTAAACTGACGTTAAACTAATAAATCGCCGATCTCTCTAAATATGTCAGAACAAAGGCAAGTGATAACACACGGCATACGTAATTATACAGTATAAAAACAAGCTAGAAGCATATCTTAAAGAAGTATAACAATAGTAATTACCTTGTGGAGATAGAACTTGACATCTCCAACATTAATGACCATATCGGTTGCCAATTCCGTTGCAACATATCTGAAATACATCAAACTGTAAGATTTGCATAAAACCAGAGATACAGAGAGAAAGAGAGAGATGAGGGTGCCATAGCTACAAGTATGCCATGAAGTATCAAAAGAATATATTCGTTGTGTACACATTTATCAGCAATTCTTCAATCTCGTATCTTAGCTAGAAGAAGAAACTAAACAATAAATTCGTTTGAACTGAAAATTTGAAAGACCTTGTTTCCAACACCACCCCCATTGCTTACTATTGCAGAATCCAACATTATTATCATCAAATAATTGATAGTAGAAATTACAAGCAATTCCAAATACATGTTGAGGCTATCTATTCTCTTCTTGAAGAAATAATTTCTATTTTATTTGGTGAAACATACAAATTATCTAATTAATATCAATTACCAATATGTGCTTATGCATCTCAGCTATGATGAAATGAAGACGACAAAGAGAGTTACTAGGAACGATGCCAAGATATCAGTATCTTTGGTTTGGTATTCAGGGGTATAAATATAATAATAAGTCAATTTGTACCCACTTTGAATCCAACACCTAGTCTCTATTTGCGGTGACATATATCCCTCCCTACAAATCATGAATTAAGAACTCAAACATCAACAAAGGTCTACTCGACACGAATGAGTTGGGCGTTCATGAAACTTTTTCTTTTCAGAGGAAACGAGTATTGCACAATCTGCTATATCTTTGTGTAGTTCCATGTTGCCAGTGAATGAACGAATGAAGAATGCAAAAGTGTTAATGGCTAAGAACACAAAACATTATAACTTATACTAACAATGCAGTTATGTTAGTCGAAACGAAGAGTTCAAAGATTGAAGCAACAACAATAATAATAGATGACCTGATATTGTCCCCATCAGTTTGAAACTGATCAGGTTTGGATCCAAGCTTCATAAACTTCATCTTCACAGATAATAGTTCTTTCAATCTCTAATATCAATCTTTTTGTTAATCATAGTTTAATACAAACCTCAAAAAAGAGTACCACCCCCCACTACCACAACTCAACCTCCAGCATATGTCTTATATCCCCCAAAACTCAAGCCCAGTAATTCACAATCTTGAAAATAGATTTTCTTCCACCGATGAAGTTGAATAGACCTGTGAAAGCCCAACATAAATCTTGGAATGAGTGTGGGAAAACCACCAAAATCAGACAACAAGAATCAACCAAGTTTGGAATGTATTGAGAACATTCATCAACAATCCAGCACTAGAACCAACACACTTGTTCCCTAATTATACAGATGTAGCAATTTGCACAAGAAGGTGAAATCAAAATCACATTCTATCAGGGAAAAAGAAAAACTATAACCATTGTAACATTAGGAAGATTGTGAATGCACATAATTAAATGCAGTCAAAAACAGAAAACTAAACCTGATAAATCAAACCAACCAAATCAAAGAAAAAACCCTTCTCCATACAAAGAATCAACACTCAATGCGTAGCAAAAACCAGTGCAAAAACAAGAAAGAGAGAGAGAGAAACCCCACCTCCCCTCTACTAGAAATAGATCATCCAACAAGTAACTGAAAACATCTTAAAAAGATTTGTTCCTAATCTTGCTAGCCACCATTGCAACATCATGTTCTCACAAAAAGCCAACCTAAGAATGTTCTCACAGTCTTGAGAATCAGCACCACCGCCCCCCACCACCGTTGCTTCTCTCTCTCTCTCTCTCTTCTTTAAACCATGAATCTCACCACCATTTTCCCACACAAAATTATGCCCATTATTTAAACCCCAGAAATCATCTCCACTATATCTCTTTCTTGAAATTCAGCAGCCAATGTGGGGAGGGGGTTGGGCAATCTTTTCTATCAATAAAGTAATACTCACAAAAATTGATCTTGAAAAACAAATAAAAAGAAACATGTAAAAGTGTACGATATTAAGCACGCCAAACTGACACTGTTCCTCAATTCATCATGCTCTTATCAACCATTCTTCTTTTTCTTTATTTCTGAATTTGGAGTTTAGTCAAATGTTGGAGTATAATTTCTTTTAATATCAGAAAACGACCCTCCATCTTTTTCCTCTCGTACTTTGATAATAATGGCATCCAACTCTGCTCATATTTTACACTGAACTACTTTTTTTTTTTAATAATTTATTGGTTAGAGAGAGTAAACAAATTTGCTGCTGGGTTTCATCAAGAAATATGATAACGTTAAAGAATCATCATATGGAGGTCACATGGGTGGCTCATTACTTTGGAGTTCGTATTTGGGTGTCAGTTGAGTTTAGTAGAACAACAATACATTTATACTAATCTTATTTATTTTAATAAAATCTAAAATAAAATAAGGTGATTTAATAAACATATTCTCATGGTTGTTTTGGTTTTAATAGGATAATAATAAAAGAGATAATGTGTAATAGGAATTGGGTGAAGTTTAATATGATTTAGTATATGGAGCATAGGGGATTTGAGTAGTACTCCCTTCGTCCGAAATATATTTTATCGTTACGGTTGGAGTTTAAGAAAAATTATTTTTTGATCAATTTTATTGGCTTTTGGAGTGTAATTTAGTATTTTTAAGTGATAAATAAATTATAAAGTATGTTATATGTGTTAGGTGAGTGTAGTAAAATTGTAATTAAGATGAACTTTTAGGGGTGAGAATTGATGCGATGTTTCCATTTTTGAGCGATAAAATTTAATAAAAAAAGATTAAAATGAAAAATGTGAAGTTTATTATGGGACGGAGGGAGCTAGTCCGTTCCCTATGTGCAGTTTATATATGGAGTATATATATATATATATATATATATATATATATATATATATATATATATATATATATATATATATATATATGCTAATCAATAAAAATTTATGTAGTTTGTTAGCTTTTTTTTATATATAAATATATTTTTAGTTATTTAATGAAAATTTACAATTGAATATAAAAAAATAAATTAGGAAACACATACATTACATTAGTGAATTATAATATGGAGTACTTTAATTAAAAATATATAAAATCGAATGCTTAAAAAGTTAAATTTTTGTCCAAGTGCAAGTGATATTAACTTATGTTTAGTTTATGAAGTAACATATTAACAAGGTGTTTTGATTAATATTTCCATAATTTCTTATTAGTTTCATGATATTGTAATCATCTCTCCTAAGTTGTACTCAATTAGTAGGTCCTTTGCGACTTAGAAGATTAATTAATCTGTATAAGTGCATAAACTATTTAATTTTTAATAAAGTTTTAAGGCTTATTAATTAATATTAACTCAATGTTAACTATATTAACTATATGAACCGAGCACATTCTTTCAAATTTTATTAAGTACCCATGTATTAAAATTTTGAACCAAATACACTGTAAATGTATTTATTTATTTTTTAAAAAGTGACTACATAAATTCCATCAAGCTCAGATAGCGTTTAAAGTTAGAACATCACATTAATTAATTATTTTTATTTATTCTATATGAAGAATTAAACTCAAATATCACAAATTTATACTAGCATATTTGTCTATTATTATAACCACACTCAAAAAGATTAACCTTTATGTGTTAGTTTGGTCGAATGATTACTTATTTGATAAATCGTTGTGATAGTTTTAGCTTTACAGACCATAACTTTTCCACAGATCATTAAAATCAATTAAATTATCATTAAGGGACCATTATATATACATGATAAATCATTGTGATGGCACAATTTGTTACAAGGTTTTAATAAATTTTTGTAGTGAATGTTGACATAGATGTGAATTCGATATATTGGTACAATTTGGATCATTTATCAATTTTATTAGTATATGGTGCATTTATTTTGTGTGATTTAGCTTGGGTGGAAATCGCAATAGGATGACATTTTGCAGCATAATTGTCATAAAAGCATGTTTGATATGGAACTGGAATACCTGCAATTGACAAAGATTTTAATGAGGCTCATTATACGCTTTAAAAAATAAAAATAAATAAATAAATAACTAGACTTAGAATCATTTTTAATGATAAACAAGTTAATATAAAATTCTGGATTTAGTGTGTTAATCTCTCCACATAGGTTGTTGTACCATGGCATTAAAAATGGAGGACTTGTGTTTAGGGATACACTATGTTATTAATAAAACATTAATTATATTTCTACTATTAAAAAGTCAATAATTATAAATTATAACTATATTTGCATGCTATTTTTATTTTTTCATTTTTAGAGAGCTATTTAACACATAGTAATTCTTAAAAAGTGTACAAATAATTGTATGCAAAGTCTACATTTAAGATAATACTTCAATGAACTAAGGATACAAAGTAATTTTTATTATTATTTTATAAGGATAAATGGTAAAAAAAATTGATTTTGTGTGGCACCAACCATCATATTAGAACTGTAATTTAGCACACCATAAATCCTCTTTCGCGAAAAATGGAGTATGCAGCATTGGAACCTATTTTAAGATTGTAAAGACTAAAGACACAAGAATTATTTTGC
Organism: Pogostemon cablin; assembly: GCA_023678885.1. Lineage (NCBI taxonomy): Eukaryota > Viridiplantae > Streptophyta > Magnoliopsida > Lamiales > Lamiaceae > Pogostemon > Pogostemon cablin. The sequence goes on along the minus strand of CM042994.1, from coordinate 7,333,352 downwards.
CTTTTCTTTCTTAAAGATAAAAATGATGTAACCACCATTAGGGGCTAGACATGCACAAATGAACCGGAACCGGCTAAGAAAGATTCGGTTCCAGTTACTCATATTTGGGAAAAAACCGGCGGTTCCGGTTCGAACCGCCGGTTTTTTAATTTTTTTTTTATTTTTTAAGCTTAAAATCCAAAAAAAAAATTAAAAAATTAAAACCGGAACCGTCGGTTCCGGAACCGAAACCTTTGTACCCCGGTTCGGTTCCGGTTCCCCCTATTTTGGAACCGGAACCGCCGGTTCGGAACTGGAACCGGCGGTTCCCAACCGGGGTGCATGTCTAATTAGGGCCTTGTACTGATTTTTTTTTAAGATTATTAGATTAGGTGCCTACTGATCTTCTTGAAATTATTAGAGAAACTAAATTACAAGATGCCACTCAAGTGATTTATAGTAAAAAAATTCACTATTTTGACTGCAATTGCACAAATTTTTTTTTTTTCATACAAAAGGCATAAATCGAATCTAAGGCACTGGAAAGAAGGCCATAGTGGGTGGAATAGTATATTTATTAATTAACAATTGAATATCTGCTTACTTCTCTAGCCATATACTGAATTAGATAGTGAGATAAATAGGGATGAATCTTCCATTGAAACAGTCTCTGTTGCATCAATAAAGATCAAACGCTCTCAGTTTGTTAACAATAAATAATCAGATATTTTTTTCCTTGGAAACTCTGTTAGTTCCAAAGACATCACTGATGCAAAAAAACAAACTCAATAATCTATTTTTTGAGTTTGGCTGATAACCTTCCCCGAACCGTGCTCAGATCAGGTTGGCGTTTGCTGAATTTCCGTTTCCGAGGCTTTTTCCAAGCCTTGTTTTTCTCTAAGCGTTGACGACGAATTTCAGGATCTGCCCAGCCCTTCTTCCATTCTGAGAAACTGGAATACGGTTTCTGGCTCACCATGGACAGCAGCATGTCTGCTTCTGGGTATACAAGAAACGAATGTTCCAACTCAGACTTCAAGAAATGCAGCCCTGATTCCGTTGGTTCTGGAAATTTTATCTGAACGTGGTTCTGCATCAAGAGAGGTGATCAGCTAATACTACATGCATGACAAATTACTTGTATGAATCATATAATTGAACTTTAATATCTGCCAAAAATGGGTGCAATCGAACCAAGTCCTTTAAAGCTCAAGCTTAAGTTCAACTTGATGGAAAACTGAAAACAATCAAGCTTGATTCAGTTGTTCATATATACTCCAAAAGTTGTTATAACTTGGTTAAGAAGGCGCTATAAGGCTCAAATCATTTCCATCCTATATTTTTATGTAATATATACACACAAGACTTGTCAATTGTACTATGCAATTCATGTGTATTTTTAAATAATATTACTTGTTCTTATTAAGTATTAGTTGAATTCTAAAAGTTGGTCTCTTACACACACACAAACACACACACACACACATAAAAAAGATATTGCAAGTTGCAACTGATGCAAATATAACCCAGTTATAAACATGGATTTGAAGCAAAAACACTTTTAAACATGCACAAGGCTAAGGGTGATGGTCAAATCCAATCTTACAGCAGATCTGTTCACACAAGATTTGCCAACAACTAATATTTATTAATGAAATGACAATTTTACTAAATACAACCAATACTTTTAGTAAAACAACTAATACGCTTTAAAAATACACGTAGACCATACAAATGCATGATACACAGTCTTACTTGTTTGTAAATTATGTAAACAACAAAATAGTATTAAATGTGTGTTTAGTTTCACTTTTCATTTATAATTTTTCTTCTGTCAGGAATGATGTCCTAAAGTGACAGCAATTTTAGAAACATCATCACCCATAACATATAAAATATTTAAATTCCTTAACATACTCCCACCAACTCAAATAGACGTTTAAAGTTATCAGTTGTAATACCATGCAAAATACAAAACATCAATTTTTTCAATAAAAAGATCCAAAACATTATCAATCTTAACATTCTACAATTCATTCTTAGAAAGTTCAATTTTCTAATATTTTGTCAGAAATGAAACCAAACACTATGTAAGCGTTTTTTTTAAGGCACACAACTCAAAAGTAAGAACTGTATATCTATGAGAGAAATGGATCGCTAAACAGTACAGAATTTTCTGTATAAGAATATCTATAATCAATACAAAGTAAATAGAATAATGAGTGGGTAAAAGATATTTTCGCTAGAGAATTTTCAACAAATAAATCTAACTTCTAATCCAAAAACTTGAAATTGTTGAAGCAGATCAATGATCTGGCATGATAAATTATAATGTTTCTAAGGCTTCAATAAATAGAACAAAATAAACCTTTCAACCCAGAAATTGTTAGTTATTAAAGGCAATTTGAAATGATGATCTTACCATGTCATCTCCCTCATGAATAAACTCTCTATCTTCTAATATACGAGCAAGACCACGCCACCATGTGAAGTCGCTTGAAGCAAATCTGTCATTCTACAAGAACAAAAAAAATTGAAATTTAGGTTTTGAGCATGGAAAGGGTGATAAAAAGATAAGGAAACATAGATAGCAAGTAAAAAGAATAACTTGGGTGGTGAGCTTGCTCCACAATCACAACTTTGTGGGCTAATACTGATACCAGTCATACCAACAATAATATATCCAAGTGTAGTCTTTTTACACAGGCATTGATGTAGATCCAGTTCAGAAGATATAATCAAGGTTGTCAACTTCTTCTAAGTTACTAAAGTTTATATCTAGTTGCATTACAGAGGGTGTAAAACGGGTAAAAGTACTAGAAATTCAGCCTTCTTTCCCCAAGGAAGATGGACATGCATTTAGGTGCATTGAAGAAATTATATTGGAGATGTAAGAAATAATATTAGTGTTTCATAGAAGAAAAGCACCTGTTCTCTTATCACACTGACAAAAGCCCTGATGTTCGGGGTTTCCTTTGATATCCTGCCCTTGTAGCTGTGAATGGCATCATTGTAATACATGCCATCTTGACAGGTTTTATATTCCTGAAAATTTTATTTAAATTGTAAATAAATAATGTCAAGGAGCATAATCAATCAACTAGTAGGAGTTTCACAATAAACTATAGGGTGATTCTTTTGAAATTTCCAGTAAAATCCATCCTTAAAATATAGAACATGGTTAGACAAATATATGAGGACAAATGGTACCTACATAATGCGTGGAAATAAGCCGCAAGAGTAATGTTGCCTCAACTTTCAAATCCTGAATTTCTGGAGGCCCATTAGTGCAGAAATCACACCTGTGCAAAAAAAGAGAGCTAGTTAAGCTTTAAATAGAACTAAATGAGTATCAATTTTGGGTAGAAATATCAAATAAGAATGCTATACCAATGCACTCAGAATGTTTCAACCAGACTTCAGATATGTTCCCAGTTTAGGGACTGTAATGTTCAGAAAAACATATAAAATGAACTAGCACAGTGCCCACAATAGTAGAAGATGAACTAGAATATATGAAAGTGCGTTGAACATGAGCTTCCTTCTGGCAAATGACAGATATATTGAGAGGCAAGAAAGAGAATGAGAACTAATTTGTTTCAGATCTTTTATTGAAAAGATATATTACACCAAAATCACAATCCAGCATTTGCTTTCTTCGAGTACTACATTTTATATATGGGAGCGGCTATTTGCACCTCCAGAATTACTGAACGTACCCCAAAAATATTTAAGTTGACATAATTACCCTTATTAAACTTATATCTGTTCGGTTGTTGCAACCGAACAATCATCTAATAAACTGTTCGGTTGCAGCAACCGAACAGAACAAATAATTCATTCATCTTATGTGTTCGGTTGCAGCAATCGAACACAATAAGATTTGTCATTTTTTTTATTTATATCTACATTATCGAATAGATAAGATAACATATAAGTTTCATGGACATCATCGATCTTTAAACAAAGATGGTGATTCCACTCCCAGTTAAAGTAAGCAAGCTAACTTATATGTTATCTTATCTATTCGGTAATGTAGATATAAATTTTAAAAAAAATCACAAATCTTATTGTGTTCAGTTGCTGCAACCGAACACATAAGATAAATGAATTATTTGTTCTGTTCGGTTGCTGCAACCGAACAGATAAGATAGATGAATTCTTTATTCTGTTCGGTTGCTGCAACCGAACAGATAAAATTGATAACTGTTCGGTTGTTGCAACCGACATATATAAATTTTTTAAGGATAATTATGTCAATTTAAATATTTTTGGGATACTTTCAGTAATTTCAGGGGTACAAATAGCTGGCCACTTTATATATTTATATTTTAAACCATACCCCAAATGATTGAGGTAAAATGTAAAGTTATAAAGTAAACTAACAAATAAAATTTAGCGCAAAAGTTAAATTACAAAAGAAAAGAAAAAATACAGAGCTTCTTATCAGAGCCGGAAACAAGTACATCAGCGATTCATCTAAAAGTGCATATTTTAAATTGCGTTTCATGAAAATTGAAGACTTCACCATGCAGGAACAGTAAAATATATCCATACACATTGGGTTTAGCAGCAATATACGAGTTCCTAAAAAATGATGCACTCAAAAGGAAACATATATTGCATCAAGGATGAGCAACTCCATTATCTTTGTTTGTAAACATAAGCTGACAATTGCTGAAGTCCAACAAACATACAAACAAAAAAATATCTAAAGATAGAGAAATGACATACAGAAAACATCTGTCATGAGAAAACTCCTCGCCAAAGTATTCTACAAGAATTTTGGCTCTACAACAAGAGGTCTTCATTCCATATCTGCAAGTTGTTAAAATTGTTGTATGGCATATGCAAGCTTGTGAGGGAAAAAAAAATGTAATGCAGACTTAGATACTTGACATTGACCTGAAGCAATCAGATAGCATCTTATATGCTTGTTTTGTCTGCTCTTTACTTCGTTTACTTGGCAGAAGTGTAGGCATTCTTGATAGATTTGCATATAGGACTGAAAAAATAAATATGATATAATGTACTTAATTCTGCTTTCAAGTCACAAAATTTATGTAACTTAAAATTATATTTACCACAGTCTGATAATTTTCCATCTCGACCTGCCCGACCAGCCTCTTGGTAATATGCTTCCAGGCTCTGTCATCAATAATCAAATAGTTCAAGAGAGAACAAGTATAAAACACAAATCACAACTGAATAGCAACATTTCAGTAAAGCAAAAATGGAAGGTGAAAATACATAGTTCATGTATAACAAATAGACAGTTCATGCAACAAAAAACTAGATATGCACTTGTCAAGGAAAGAAATGCTAGAGACACTCCTAAATTGCAGTGAACAAATATGCATGAAGAAATGAATTCTTAAGCATTTTGCAAATTTTCTGATTTACAAAGAATAGATGTTCATCAAAATGCCATTAAGATTCATAAGAAAAAACATTATACTCCGCATATATAATTGTAAGACATAATACCTGTGGCCAACCATAATGAATGATCCGTCGTACGTTGGATTTGTCAATACCCATTCCAAAAGCAATGGTTGCAACTATCACCTGCACATGCAAGTAAAAGTAAACCCGCTTAATGACTCGTACATTTCAAACTCTTCTCTCATGAATTTTTTCATTATCAAACACAACATATTCAAAGGAAACCAAATTCCTATTTTTCGTCAGAGCAGCCTCAGAGGGCCATACTGAAAGTTTGATGAGTTAGCACGCAAACTGTCAATTGTTTCTTAAAGCTAAAAACTAGCAGAAGATTAGTTATCAGCAAAGAACATTGAACAATTAATTAATCACAAGACTCTGCTCTAAAAAATCACTTCCCAATGCTAAAAAAATATAGTAAAAGCCTGTTGTTTCTAGAGGCCGGGTGTGATTAGTTTACTTCAGAGCCTAAATATGAATTTCATATTCTGTAATTTGTACACTTCCTTATAGGCTATAAGAATTACAATAAATACTCTGCAACATAGTAACATAACGAAAAGGATGACTGACTCTGATAACAATTTAATTCCATTGTTACATGCAGCACATTTTCCCAGTTAGAAATTAATCGATAAAGAAAAATCATACCAGAGCTACTTTTATATATTCTCTGTTACCTGTAACTCATCTGCACGAAAATCTTTGTGAACCTGCCTGAGATGTGACTTTGGCAACTACAAAGAAAGGTAGTGCATAAGTCTTCAAATGCAGCCTCAAAATGATGGGAGGAAAATATTAAATGATAATAAAAATTAATTAAAAAACTTTCATTTCAACATTATACAAAGCATGGGAAACAGTATATACGACAAACCATCATTGGCAAAATCAGCTGAATAAAAATTTTCCTAAGAAAAGAAGTGATATACATCTTTCAAAAGTAAATAAAAAGTTGGCAATCTTCCAAATCCCAAGTTAAGTTATATGACAATGTTCTGCCTCCTAAAATATTATCAATGGATTACATTATATGCATATGTGCATACTCACACTTTACAAGAATTAACATGGAGAATATTATTAAGAAAAATAAACTTTTAATATTATTGGCAAATACGTGGGAAAGAAGGAAACCTTGGCATTATAAGCAGCAGCCTTCACACCAAACCTTGAGAGGAACTTGGTTAATGTCAGAGTTTCTTTCCTGGTAGGAACATGCATGATTGTTGCCCCTTCTTCTAGATGTCCATGATGTTTTGGTCTTTCTTCTGATTTCCTCATCAGAGGTTGGGGTTCGGGAGTACCGTGACCACTGAAGTTTAGAGTTGGCTGTCCACAAAATTCCCCACAAGAAACTAAACCAATTTCAGTTAAAATAAATATCTTATTGATGAAAATAAATGCATGCAGCAGACATTATAGCTGGGAGTCTAGGACCACAACAATTAAAAATAGTGAGAACTGAATTTAGGTGTGATTTTGGCAAACTTGGAACAATTTATAAGAATCTAGAGATTTATTGTCCTAGACTCCCCAGATATGAGTAGATTTGATGAAAGCAAGTAGTTAAACATATCTTTACACTTATGACAAGTGATGACTGATCGAAAGAAATTTTAAGTAGATTGTTCATATGCTTGTACTTCAATTAGCACACAGTTATTTTTTTCATCTATTCTTGGTTTGACATAATAAAACTCCAGATATCTCTGGTATATACTTTATTTTCAAGTTAGTAAGTAGTGTGCCAAGGATGAAACTATGAATATATAAGAAACATATAGCAATTAGGATAAGAATAAATATAATCAAAACAACAAATCTCAAGATTGTGTGAATACCATCCAGGTCATCTACTCCTTGCACTAAATCATAATCATCCTCAAGGTATTGAACTGTCAATTCTTTCTCATTTGAAGAAGCCAAAAAGTCATCATCATCTGAAATCTCGTTATCATCAACATCATGAACATATTTGGACAGTTCATCTTTCCCATATGTGCTACCATTTGTAGAGGCGTGCAACTTATTTGGGAAATTTTCAAAATCCTTAGAGATCAATTTTTGGACACCAGTTTTGTTTTTTGTGTACAATCTTATCAACTCACTGAAATCTTTCTCATAGGAAGACAAGGATCTTGTTCTACTATGCCTCACCTGAAAGGGAAATTAATTATCTTATATTTAGGCAAAGTCAGGTTCACAACCTCAATTTACTAAATAAACAGAGAAATAAATCTCATTCTTAACAATGACAGCATAACGATATTGTTACTTCATTAACATTATAATTCAGCAACATCAGAAATATCTTTCAGAAATAAAAACTAGTGCTACATAGATCAAGGGGTTGCAGACATGTTGCAGGTGACAAACAGTGTGAAAATCAAGTGTGTATATATATGTACGCAGTAAGGCCTGCAAACTAACCGAAAAACGAAGATTTGGTCGAAAAAATGAAGTCTGAACAATTTTTATCTCCTTCGACATGCATAATGACTTCAGTATGTCTTCTCGAACACAAATAGTTGCAGTAGCAGTCAAAGCCATCAATGGAATGTCAAACTTCAAGAATTTCAATTTTTCGGCACTGAAATTCTCTCTTAATATGGACAAGCGCCTAAGATGTATGAGAAGAAACTTTTATTTAATATATCATCATATTGGCACTTGTGAGGTCCGAAAAAATTCTGTTCCCCTATCCTACCAAGTTGGGCAGGGGTTTTATAGCAATAGTGTGCCCAAGACATGTATGCAAGCGTACAAGCAAGCACAACTATTAACAGAAAATGACAAGCTAGGCACTGATACTTGGAATGTAATTCATTTCTTCCCTCTTACAGCATTCATGCTCACATAAAATATGTGAGTAAAGATGTTCAAATAAATGTAAGTAATATTCCATTATAAGGTAATAAAATAAACCATTGGAATATCTGAGTTACTCCAAGTGGCAATGTCTTGGCTATTCCAATTAGAAAATCATTGATTTCTTATAAAATATTATGCAATCCTCTACCAATGAAGTATATATACCTGTAGTCAGGTCGAAAGTCATGACCCCACTTAGAAACACAATGGACTTCATCAATTGCAAAGAGTGCAATCCCATGATTTTCAGCAAGGCTCTGAAGTGGTTGTATTAGTCTGAAAATAAACGGAATTAATTATCTTTGAAAACTAGAAGATGCATTAAAAGAAAATTGAAGAAATATAGGGAGTTCACCTTAAAACAGTCTCTGGGCAGACATAAATGATGTTATATGCACCACTCATTGCTTTCTTTTCAACACTTTTGTCAATTTGACCAGATCCAAGGAAACAAGCGGAAATCCCATGATGTCCTAGTTTCAAGCACTGGTCATGCATCAAGCTTATTAACGGTGATATAACCACCACTACCTTTCCCGATAACAGCGCTGGAATCTGAAAACACAGGGATTTTCCTACAAAAAGGGAATTAAATTCATCTTGAGAAGTGGGACTTGTCTTTGTTAAATGGAAACAAGTAAACAACTGCACCATGAAGTCAAGAGTGAATACCAGATCCTGTTGCTGCAAGAACTAAACAATCTTCATGAGCTAGCCAAGCTTCCAGTGCTTCTTTCTGAAATCTCTTCAAGGATAAATATCCAAAATATCTGTGGAGTACATCATTTACCTTCTCTTCCCAATCATATCCAATAATTTCTTCGTCTTCGGCATTAGATGGTTCCATAGATGTTTTTGAACAAAGATTTGAACCACTTCCCATGGTCGAAGTAGCTTCTGGTTCATCGACATGTCCCTTCGATTTATCTAAACTAGGGACAGACGAACTTCCTGAACCACTTGTCTTGCTTCTTTTGGTACCAGATGCCAGTTTAAGGTGTTCAGTTATGTTCTGTTGTCTCAATTTAGCAGATGATTGCAATGAAGTGGTGATTCTCTTGCCCAACACTTTGTTCTTCCCAAGACACAACGAACTAGTCGATGCACCCTTATTATTTCTTTTTGAGTCATTCAGGATGAACTCAATTGCATTATCCAGTGACAGACCCACAAATTTTATAGCTTCTGTAGCATCCAAGACATCAAACCCCATATCAACCAATGTTGCAATGATCTGATCGGAAGTTGCATCTCTGCCATCCATGGTGCATAAATTATTATCCTAAGGAACATGAAACAAAATCAACATCAATACAAAAAGCAATGAAACACAAGATCAGACTAATCTCTAACATTATTACTAAACTACATTCATTGCGGGCCATAACCCATACTGAAGTACACTGAATAATTGGGGACTGTGACACTCGAGCCGGATTATCACATTACAATCAACTGATCATGATATAACGTCAAAATTACGTAAACCTAATTTCTCGCAATAATAACTTAATTGCTGATACCAGAGATTGCAATAATAATCAAATATTAACCATAATCGGAACAAAGAATTAGAAGAAAACGAAAACATCGTACACTTCATATGCTGTACACAAAGGAAATACACGCCCGTAATTGCTCCTACAAGGATTATGCGTTCTTCAAACAAATTTTAACCTAAGAGAAATAAGAAATTCTGCACATTACAAAATCAGTGAGAAGATGAGTGTCCCGCCAGAAACCACGGTTTTATAGAAGGGATGGAGGACTATGACGACGTCGTACTCTTCTCAATTGTTGGTTTTTAGTCGTGTTTCGGTTCGTTTTAATTGGAGTATAAATATTCGGTTCATCACCGATTTTATCTTTAGAAACCGAAACATCGAACCGACAGAGAGAAAAAACTCTAAATCAACACCTAAAATCACTTTCTCTGTCACTTCTCTCTCTGAGATCTTTATTCTATTTGAAGTTTTATCAGGTTAATTGGACGCATCTCTTTTCTTTGTCAATTAATGTGTATTTCTACGTTTGATTCGTGTGTTTATGTGCGTTCCTGGTTTTTAACTAGTTGTATTGATTGATTACTTTGATTGACGATGCTATGGTTTTGTTGCCCATCTATTTATTTTTCAAAATATTTTATTCGGATTTTTTATTCAGAAGATCTGCTTGTTCGTGTGGTTATTCCATTAGTTTTTTTTTTTTTTTTTTTTTTATTACTTTGTTTGATTACGGCATACTGTACTTTCCCTCAGTCTTCGTTCACTCTCGTCGGAGCTCAAACTTCGCCACCGCCACCGCAACTTACGGCTTACCTGATCCGCCGGCCACCACCGGAGTCTACCACCTTCCTTCGCGGACCAAGGACTAGGGATTGTGCTCGATTAACTTCATATTTCACTTTTCAGTGACGGCACTAGATCCCTAAATTCGACTTTCATCTCCTTTTTCAAATTTTAAGGTATGACTCGAAATGCGGGTTAACTTTTTTTTCCTTCTTTGTTTTCGCTTTATCTATGTGATTGTAAGTTGTCGATTTTTGTACTGTGGTTGTATATTAATTCTCTAAATCCCCATTGTTGGTGAAAATTGATGCTTGTCAATTTGAGATATGTCAATTGTTGTTTACCTTAGATCGTTACTTCGAACCTGTAGAACGTCTGGAATTCATCTTTTGACTTAAAATTCAAATTGGAATTACCCAATTTTTTATAATCAGTTTTCTGTATTAGATGTGTATATTAAATTCAGTAGAAGTTAGTATATAGTATACTGATAAATTTTATAGTGCATGGATCCTGAGGCTGCAAGAACAGCACAAGATTCGCTGGATTTAGCATTTCACATGTCAAACATTCTTGAAACTGGTTTGGATCGTCATACTCTTTCGATTCTCATTGCTTTTTTGTGAAATGGGTGTCAATCCAGAGTCGTTCGCTGCGGTTGTTAAGGAGCTTCGCCAAGAATCACCACCTTCTTCTTCTTCCCAAGAACCAGTTGCATCGCATCCTTAACTAGGTATGAATGGTTATTTTGGAAATTCTTCAGTTGCTATTTTCTCAATGATGTTAATTATGTTATGGGGAAGATTATCATTGTGCTGAAGTACAAGAGCTAAATAGTTTGCCTAGGGAGGCCCTTCTCGTGTATAGTCGTGACTGATTGTGCCATGCTTTTATGCTTGATATTATAAAGATGGGAAAGAAGGAACTGGAGACACATTTCAAATGTTAGTGGAATGGAGTTCAAAACTTTCTACATGTATTCTCGTTACATATACACTTTGATTCACGTAAACGTATATTTTTCAACATAACCTCTATTACACTGGAAGCAATGTGGTTCTTGCCTAATTTTATTTTCAATAAATCTTGGTGTTGTATGGACCGTTTTTGGAAAATATAAGATGGTAGTGTTTAAAATAATTCATCTGTAGTGGCTGTGTTTAAATGGAGTATCTTTAATAAGGGTACTCTTAATTGACTTCATACCATTTTAAGAACTCAATTAGTAGTATAATCTTGAAAGTTATTCTGTTAGAAGCACAGAATGGATAGCAAGAATGCGTTACGAATGGAAACTTTTTTCTTCAAACTTATCTAACCTTCTTACAGCCTTCTTCATTTCCTTAACCATTAACCAGTATCTAGTTCTCACTTTTCTGTGCTTAGCATACATTTGAAATCTTCTAGAGATTAGACGCAACAGATCGTGTTAATCGTTGATATAAACTTTCAAGCAATAAGAGTTACCTTCGTTTTCAGACATCTCCGGCCACTTCTGCCTTTCTAGATTTAGTGGAGGTGTAAATTTCGTCTTTGTGAGTATAGAATTCCCAAGTTGTAACTAGACGAACTTGGGCAGGGTTGAGTTGTATAGAATCAATGTTGTGGAATTCCATTCCGACTATCAGTATCCTTTCATTCTCATTACCCTCCCCCAATACTCATACCAAGTACCCCAAAATTCATTGCGTCGTCAAAACCTTGGGGCTGCAACTTGGGGAATTATGGTTTCATTTATGAGTTACTGCTGTTTATTATGCGTTAAATTTTACATGCATGCTAATTTTTTTTTATCTATCATTACTAGCAGACATAAGGACAATGTCTTGTTAGAAGATCTCCCAGAATCTGGATGTGTACGACAATTCTTATGAAGAATCAAAATTACAATACAATTTGGTGTAAGTGTGTGGTTCTTCCTCTGAAATTCCTTTTTTTATATAATTATTTTAAGGTAATCCTGCACTCCTTCAAAATTTTCATCCAATATGTGTTTGTGGTGAGACTTCCGATTAATGATGATATTACTGGATTGATTAGGGTTGTGAAATTTACTATTTCCATTTAAGTAGAAATTGTCTCCTTTCATTTTCTGTTATTGGTGAATGGTGATAGATAAGTGACATACAAATGCATCAAACCTTTGGATTACTGTTCTATGCATATTGGTTTCTGTTCAAGTTTCTAATTTCTGGGCACCAAAAGATTGTGTGGTCATTAAATCATGTTTTTTTATTCGAATATTCTTCAAGTTCATCGCACTTTTCACCCTACCTTTGATATTCAATTTATCCTTTTTACTTATTTTCTTTACACTGATTTTCTTACGTTTGCAATGTTCCACCATTTCTGTGGATTCACTACTATTTCACCATTTTCTGTTCTTTGTTTTCTCTGGCCCAGGCTGAGCAGCTGTTTGGCATCTCTAGAATTGAATCACAGCTCCTTACTGCCAGAGGTGGATTCGGTGAGTGAAAGTCATATTCTTGTATATTGCAACATTTTCACTTGACTTTTTGTATTCCATTTACTCAAGAGTCGTAGGTTTTCTGTTTGACATCTCATTGCTGTACTATCTTTGAATAGCTTGCTTTTTGGTTTTTGAAAATTTTGTCTGATCTATTCTTTAATGCGTGATGATTGAATTCTTGAAATTTCTCCATTTTTATATGTGTTGACAGTTTGAATTTTCAGCATTTTCTGTTTACCAATTAAACCTGGCCATTTCATTGCTATTTTTCTTTGAAAAATACGGATTTGTTTCTCTAATATCTGGTAATTTAACAACTGCAGCATAGATTTTCCATGTACATAATAGTTACTATCGCTATACTCTTTTTACCAGAAGAGTAGTAATATTTTGTTAAGAAAACCTACCCCATAATTCTGTTATATTCTGAAAGAATTGGACTGGACAAATGGGTTTGCGCTTTTCATCACTGTGGACCTCTCTGATTATTCATCTCGTTATTCATATCAAATGATTGAAGTAACTATGACCAAGGATTTTTTTAATGTGATCCTATTAGTGTTGGATGCAGGTTCCTCCATGGTTGGACCAAACATCAGTAGTATATCACTCGTTGACTTAAAAAGTCGTAATCCCTTCTTCATACAGAATCATCCTAGATCATCTCTATGCACTGCTTTTACACTTGCCAAATTGTTACCAATTCAGTTGACATTTTCTCAAGTGCTTCGGCCTTTGTCTGTAAGAAAATTCAAGTGAGCACAATCTTATGTATGCATGTGTGAGTCAATGGTTGTTTTTTAAGAATCTTGTTTGAAATATTTTATGTGCATTTGTTTAGGAAAATGTCGTGGTCTCTTAGAAGTGCGGCTGATGATAATAGACTAAATTCTTTCCCTACAAATGAATCCAGTGGTGGTACTAGGCTTATTAGAACTATCAAAGCTATTCGGTTGAAGATAATTTCAAGATTGAAGGAGTTAATGAACAATCTACCTGTGAAATTATTTTCTTTCTTAGTGGGCTTCTATTGTGCCACTGCTTTCGCCACTGTAATAGGGCAAACAGGTGATTGGGATGTGCTGTCTGCTGCTTTGACTGTTGCAGTAGTGGAGGGTATTGGAGCTCTTATGTACAAGTCTTCTTTTACTTTAGTAAATAATGTAAGGAATTTAATCATCATATTCAATTATTGGAAAGCTGGGCTTTCACTTGGCTTATTTCTGGATTCATTCAAGTATTAAAAAAAAAGGACGAATTGAATTTCGATGCAAACCTTGTATTCTGTTGGATATGCCTGATGAAAACTACTCCAGCTCCAACCTTGAGGAGTCTTAACAGGAAAATCAATGGCGAGGTATGGAAACATCAAATTCAGATATTTTAAAAAGAGAGCAACTGCATCTAGGTTAGCTTCTTTTTTCACTTATCACATTCTTTCTGATTTTCAATTTTTGTAATTAGTTTTATATTTGTTCTACCTCTTCTGTTATGGGTGCATATTTCAGTGTAGTAATTAGAAAGAATAAACATTTCAATCTTACTCGAGAACAATGAATATTTATTCAAGAATGTATAACCCTATCCCATTTTTATAGATGATTGGAGTCTATTTCAATTATAGGAATGGTGGGTGCGGGGAACGACTACAATGAAACAACTCCTTGTATGTGATTATGCAGTTCTCTTTTTCATCTCCTTCTTTTGTGGGAATTATTTTTGGAAAGCTGGGCTTTCACTTGGCTTATTTCTGGATTCATTCAAATATCTATACTATATAAAAGAGCGAATCTGCGAAATTGGCACGGTATGCTGCCGGTTGCCCACTCCCTCCCCCTCCAAGATGTGGCCACGTGTATCTTTGGTTACGCCTACGACTTCCACCTGGTTATTTCTCTTCTTCCCCTCCATCCGTCTCTCCCTCTTCGTGCTTCTTATCCCACATTGTTACTCCTCAGTCTTTATCCCAATCCCTGGGTTGCGGCGGCACTTCCAACCGTGTCACGGTACTTCTCACTATCGCCGATCCCTTCTCACGGCTAGGCTCTCCCATTTACTCATATACCTTGTACGTCGTCTAATTTCAGCCCTCTTTGCTGTTTTTTGGTACTCACACTCCTCAATTTCTGCTACCTTGTCGGACTCCCTCTAATAATTACGATTTTTATTAATTGATTTTTGCTTCCATCTCAGAAATCGGCGCAGTGGCCGGCCTTCCTCACGGCATCGGAAGAGGCGGGTAAGCGGTGGCTAAAGGCAGCGACGACCGGGATTAGAAGTGGGCGGCGTCGGTGGTGGTGCTCCTTCTCCTTCATAAGTACTACCGATCAACATCGGAGGAGCCGAACTCAACCCATGTGAATATATCTATTTCTGGAGGCACTCTAATCTCTCCACACCAGGGTCTACTCCTTTCCCATGCTTAAACTCTCCAATCAGTATCATATCTTGCTGCGTGCTTAATTTTATGTTTATCCAACGACTTTGATTAATTTGTTCCATTAATGGATTCCCATTTTACTTGCTTGCGGTGCTTGATTTCTTCATCACATTCTTATTTGATAAACATAGTTGTTACATTTTGGTAAATATTTTTATGGTTTCTTTTTAGTAAAAATTATGTGTGAATATCACAGTTTTTGGGAAACTAACCAGTGGATTTGTTGATTGTGTTAGACCATTACGATTGAATTAAAATGTGCTCTCTTACTAAAATCGGAGTTGTCTTCGGTTCTACTCCAAGTGTCTATACTATATGCAGAGATGGGTATACATTTAAAATTCACAGCTATTTATCATTCGAGATTTATTATCTAATTAAGAATAATATGTCACTTTGTTAGCATCATGTCAACAATGCACATGCGATTTCACTGTTTTCATTTTGTTTTGGATTATGGGTTGTTAGCTTGTCTTAGGTACGATTTCCTTTAGAAATAACAACAGCTGAAATTTTGTCTTAGGATTTGCAATCTATACCCATGTTTTGTAATAATACGCCCCGCTCTTGTCATGTCATTGCCAAAACAGAAGGGTAAAGAGAAAAGACAGACGGACGAAACATATGGATTCGAAAGACCCTGATTTTTGAGAACGTAAGAAAATACCTTCTTTGATTTGTGCTTTTCGTCTTTCCTTTCATGTTGATCAATTTGCTTCCTCTCATCCATTCTGCTCCCTTTATTTCCGTCTTGAATCACATACAAGTCATCAAGAGAAGCTATAACACAATTCATATTCAATTAAGTTACTACAATTATTGAATAAAATACTTTCTTTTGCTACGAGAGAACTTCTAAGAAAGTTGTAGTGACCAATGCAAAGTTATGGCAGAGAATAAAGGGAGTCGAGCAAATAAGAATACATTTTTTATTCTTGCACTTTTTATTTTTATTTTTATTTTTATTTTTGTATATTTGCTATTTAATGATATCTTGTGAGCTTAGTTTTCACCAATGGAGATGCGTACCAAGAAGCCTGTTAGCACATCCATAGATGTTATTAAGGCTCCTAAGTAGGTTGGTATGTATATATATGCCCTTTTTATGAATATTTTATGAATGATTGCCCAATATTTGTATGCCTTTCTTCATTGTTATTTTCTCATATATTCTAATGTTATAGGTTATTATACATGAGTTTTTATTCATATGCTTACTTCTTTTTTTTCTTCCATTAAAGTAACACATTTAAAATTTATGTGAAAAATCTATTTTAAAACAAATTCACTGGTATCCTTGGTGTATTTATTTGAAGAGGTTAATGAAGTATATCAAGGGACTTGATTGGATGATTAACTACCCATGTATGCTTATGTTTCTTTGGTGGATGATTTTTATGCATGGTGTGGCATAGTTTTCTGAATTTATTAATTTGTACAGTCTTATGCTGGAATTGGTGATCAAATATTTAACATGGTGTGGCATAGTTTTCTGAATTTATTAATTTGTACAGTCTTATGCTGGAATTGGTGATCAAATATTTAACATGGTGTGGCATAGTTTTCTGAATTTATTAATTTGTACAGTCTGGAATTCGTGAGAAGATATTAACGTTGATGGATTTGGCGATGTTAGAAAATTTTGCCTTCTTCCTTAGAATGGTGCTATATTTATCATTTCTTCTCCCTTATATGTCTGATTTGCATCATTTATTTATCTCTGATTCTTTTTACAGGCTGCACAGATAGTTTTCACATTCAATTTTCATTGGATATTCTTTTTGCGCTTTGTAGCTGTTATTACTTAATGTAAGGAATCCTCATCTCTTTTACATAACATATCCTTGTTTCTTTCTCTCTGTTTTCCCCAAGACAAGGATGGAGTTGGATATTATGTTGTTATTATGTCTTCTTCTTTAGCTAATCATTGTCTTTTGCAATTAAGCTACATTAGTTAGTAGATCATTATTTTTGTTGTTATTTAGAACTCAAAATAGAGCATTACTACTCTCCCTTTACAGACAACACGTAGGGAAAAAGGAAGTTCGTTTGCTGCCGCTACTACATTCTCGTCCTTCGCCGTCGCCACTCCGTTCTCGTCCTTTGCCTACCTTGGGCCTTCTCTGCCTTCCTATACCCTGAATTTATAAGGTTATGTCACTCTCCCTTTTCTTCCCTCTCTCTTACCTATTGTTTTAATTGGATGCACCACACAATAGAGAAATATGTGTAAAGGCTGCTAACGATTGTTAAACCATCAAGATTAAAGCATTCACATAGGTGTTAAGTTAGATGAATTAACCTCAAAAGAATTTCGCCAAGAAACTTGATTTATTTTTGTATGTGTGTGGGTGTGGGTGCTGGTGTATCATGAATATTATACATTACTTCCAATTAGATTGAGCTCCTATCGGATTTAAGACAGACAAAAAGTAGCAACAAAGAAGGAAAAGAAGTACTGCAACAGTAAAGACATACTAATATCTTAATGTAGAGAAAGCACTGTGTGGGCTGTTATCCAATCAGTAAAGGCTATCATAGCTCTCAATTTTATTTGTTTGATAGGATTTACAGAGATGCAAGATAATGTGTACATAATAGTAGCTGCTGATCAATTCAATGATAAATCTGCATTATAAGAGTATAGAAGCAGTACCAGCAAAAATATCATAATCTCCTTTTTCAT
This sequence comes from Pogostemon cablin, assembly GCA_023678885.1. Lineage (NCBI taxonomy): Eukaryota > Viridiplantae > Streptophyta > Magnoliopsida > Lamiales > Lamiaceae > Pogostemon > Pogostemon cablin. Next base: position 7,315,170 of record CM042994.1, on the reverse strand, counting down.
ACGATTGACTTCTAAGAACTGGTATAGCTCTGAAAATTTTAACTTTTTCCCTTTTACTTTATATAGAAAGTTTTCACCTGATCGATTTGCACATTAACAATTGCAGTTGTCGGCAATTTTCCTTACTTACACAGAAATTATTCAGTTATTGGTAAATTTGTTTTAATGATAGTAGTTAGGCAGATATGTGAAAGCTTAATACTTTGGGGGGAATTGGATATTGTTTGATTTCCTCAGTTTTCTCTTTCCGTATGATATCTGCAGTCACTGGATATAGCTGGGTAAGACAACGTTGGTTCTTGGTTCTAGCACTTTTTGTTTAAGTGACTGCAATTATGATATGTTGTTTTTGCTAACAAAGCATGATTGCTTGTTGGTGATAGTGGAATTCTAATGTTAAAGCCATCACTGCATAATGCATTCAACTTTTTTGAATTGATGAATGCTTCAAATATGAGATATATGCCTTGTGTGATTTAACATTTTGTTTTTACTCCAATCTACAAGTTCTAATTTGTTACTGAAAAATTGTGTGGTTCGCTCTTTTTTAAAATGAATCAAATATCTTCTAGAAAAAGCCATATCTATGTGCACTAATTCTTATTGAAATCTGAGTTACACTAGAATTTCAATGTGTGATGGAGTTATGATGCATGGTATATGAAATAGATTTTCTTTCTAGATCTTTAGTCAACTATGCCTTGCCTAATTTTCTTGCTTTTTTTAGAATGAGGTTGGTCATTCAGATCATGAAAAGCTAAAACAAGCTTCATTAGAAATCCAGCGGTTGTCTCCTGAAGAACTAAAGGAACGCTGGACAAAAATTAAGGTAAGGTGTGAAGTTCGAGTTATGAAATCCTATATGATTTTACCGTTAAAGTTGTGTATTGTAATTCATGCTGCAATTTCTTTTTGGAGAAGTGGACTAACATGCTCTCCTTTTTTATTATTCCTTTTTATAAATCTTCACAGTATCATAAACTATAACTCATTAAACTCACATATGCATACACACACATATGCATGCAGATATTTACGTTTACTTTTACCTATGATTCCTATGCTCTTTTAAGATTCTTATTTCATGTGTTAAATAAATAGGGGGCTATTCATTTATTTACTAAATAAGTGTATAACTCCCTTATATTTAATTACCATTCCATAGCCTCCACGTGCCTCCTCTCTGCCTCGACGCGTAACGCCAACCCCAACCCTCAAGCCTTCTCTTTATTCCACGCGTTATGCAGTCGATTTCTTTTGGGCTTTTCTCTTATCCTAAATAGGTTACATCCTAATTGTGCACTTGCTAGACTGCAAAATTAGCCAGCCGAAGTATTTTTGCTTAAGCGTTTAATTTTAGGAAATTAGCAACAGTAATGTGAATTTCTAGGTTCAATCATTAATTACTTAGTTTATGAAAAACTTTACTTGTACTTCATCATGACCCCTATTATGGTATGACTAAATCTTTTGATGAACTTTAGAAGTCAAAGTATACCATTACTTATTTTCCTTTAGCAAATGAATTTGTCTCCACCTGTTACAGCTTTGAGGCTGCGCGGCTAAAATTTGAATGTAGTGTTAGCTTTGTGCACTTTCAACATGAGAAAAACGCCTGCACATGCTCGTATGAACCAAGTACATGTCCATATTTTGAAAAAAAAATACAGTTGACATTTTCAGATATACATGGTATATAAATATTTCATTATTTTAATTGTCCCATTTTACCTAATTACCTACATTATGCTCTAATTTTTGTGCAATGTGTCCTTTTACATTGTTGCAAGCAGCTGGCAAAACTTGTCGTTTGCGTGATCATATTCATAGCTCTTCAAGTTGCCCAATACTCAAATCTCTTTAAGAAACTCAGGTTAGCGTACTTTTTTTATATTTAAATTTTCCCATCCATATGTGTGGTTATACGATTTCTGTTTTGATTCTACTTCTAGCTACTAAATAAAATAAAATAAAACGGCAGTGTTAGTGCCCTCGGATTTTGACGCTATCAGATCCGTCGTGAAAAATGGCTGCTGCAACACTCTCTGGATCACTGGTAGCCTTAGTACTCAGCTAGTTCTCTTGTCGTATTTCTTCAATATTTTAGCAACCCCTGTGTAAATAAATTCATTCATTTTGGTTTAGATTATTGGAGTCTAAATTAAGTTACATTATTCATCTGCTGTCTAAACATAACTGACTTGAAACAAGAACTGCCCTTGCTGCAGTTAAGATATTCTTTTAAGTTACTTTTTTCACTCTTTTCCTCTCCTCCCTTTGCGCATCCAACCTGTGTTGTTAGGTTAGACTTTCTTCCAGCTGAGCTTGGTTGCTGCAGGGTGGGGGTTCGAATCCTGCCTTTGGCAAGGATTTGGCCCCTTGCAAGCACAAGTTTAACAGTGAGCCCTCCCTATAAGCCACTTGAGGCACATCCTGTGATTTACCTCCGTCCCTAAAAATCCTACTATATCACTTATATTAAGAAAAAGTTATATTATTGAGTTAACATTATTGGTTTTTGGGGTAATATAATATTTTTTGATAATAAATAATGCATATAGTATGTTATGTGCGGAAAGAAGGGAATAACATTTTTTAAATTAGTGTACTTTTGAAGTGTTAAGGTTAGAATGATATATTTTTTTTTTTTGGGTGAATAATATTATGGGACGAACCAATGAGAGGAAAGAGTGAATGATTTTGAGGAACAAAGAGAGTACTATGATTTCACTTCAACTGAGCAAATAAATGGAATTATGAGTTATGACTCAATCAAGCTTAGGTGGGTTGTTTACCAGTTCTGATTAAGGATAGGCAGTATAAGATTAAAATAAGTGAAGTGGTTGTAACAATATATACTGTGTATGCTTTAAAAACAAGGGAAACAACAATGACTTCAAAAGAGTTTGTCATTCCATAATATCGACAAGCAAGAACACATTGACAAAATTTCAAGGTACATCTTTCCAAAAACATGTTATCTTGTTAGTACTGTTTTTATATTTGTGCTTTATCTGTTGAATGAATGAATGTTAGAACTTATTTACTGAAATTAATGTTCAACTGGAAGATCTGACCTTTTAAAAATGTGATGGTTTAGTTTGAAGAAATATGAATAGCTACAGCGCGGATCACGGGCTCCGTGATCCGTCGTTTTGCCATGAAGTTTCTAGGTCAACATTCATGGAGTCTGATGACAAGTTTGAATCAAGAAAACATGTAGAGGAAGAAATTCTGGCAACTCTGCTGTATGATGATGCCGTTACGTGGGAGGGAATGGAAAGACAACCATGGCAAAAAGAATAGTAGAAATGGCGAAGAAATGCAGATTATTTGATCAAGTTATCATAACAGTTGTTGGTCAACGACCAGATGTAGAGAAAGTGCAAGGTGATATTGCTAAGGGTTTAGGTTTGACATTGCTAGAGAATGATTTGCAAGATAGAAGTAGTCAAATAAGCAATGCATTGAATGAGTCAAATAACTACATCCTCGTAATTCTTGATGATGTTTGGCATAGTATACTGCTGGAGGAAGATGTAGGAATTCGAATTCGTCGTGAAGATCCAAGGATCAAGGTCATGTTCACATCTCGGAAACAGGATGTTTTGGAGGTTATGCAAGTTCATAAAGTTTTTCAAGTGGAATCCCTAAGAGAAGATGAAGCATGGAGTCTTTTCAAAGATAGGAGTGAGGACAAAGTTGAGAATTTACATCTGCATCACATAGCTGAAGGGTTGGTCAAACTATGCAAAGGTGTGCCACTTATTCTAAGCATCCTTGCTTCGGTTTTAAAGGAGAGAGACGAGTCGTTTTGGGTGGACGCCCTCGCAGAGTTGACGAGCTGTGCTCGTTCACGTCTCCCACTTGTCCCTGATTATGTTTACTCTGTGGTAAACAGGTCTGTTTTCATTCTTTGCAGTCTTTCTAGGACAGACTCTGATATTTTTCTTGAAGAGTTGGTCAGATATGGAATAGGGATGAACATCTTCCCTAGAATCATGAATTTAGATGATGCAAGAAGTAGAGTTTCTCAACAGATTGGTGTACTCAAAGGTCATTCTCTTTTACTAAATGGTCATGATCCAGTTAACGCGAAAATGCATGATGTTGTCCGGGATGTGGCCATTTCTGTTGCACCAGAGGTGAATCATGATGCTAGGTCAGTTAGCTGGGAAGAGAGGGAAGAGTACACTCATTTGTCATTGATCCCAATAGAGCTTTCAAAGGAATTAAAGTTTCCACATCTTCCCATCTTAAGGTTACAGTGCAACTTGAATCCTGTAGTACTACCAGATGATTTATTTGATGGAATGACAATGGTCTATGTGCTTAATATATCAGGTGCATACTTTAAAACACTCCCCTCTCTTCATTTGATTGCACAGCTTCGAAAACTGAGTTTGCATTCGTGCAGTGTGAAAAACATATCCACAGTTGGCCACCTATTGAATCTTGAAATACTCAGTTGCTATGATTGTTCAGGGATTGAGCTTCTACCAGTAGAAATAGGGAAGCTCGATCGTCTTAGGTTGCTCGAGCTGTACCAGTGCCAAAACCTCAAGACAGTTACCCCTGGTGTGATTTCAAGATTGGTTCTATTGGAAGAACTGAAGGTACGAGGGAGCTTTACTCAGTGGCAAGCATCGGTGCACCAGGAGCAGATGAATGCTGCTCTAACTGAGCTTCAATGTTTGTCACATTTGGCCAGTTTAGAAATTGAAGTAGAAGATCCCAAGGTTATCACATCATTGATAGAGCACCCTTTCCCCCACGTGACAAAGTATTACATGAAAGTAGGGACTAAGGATTTCTATTCACAAGTACCACAACCATACCAGATCATACCAGCAAGTCATGACACAAGAGTGCGGCTGTCTATGCCGGATGGATCTGTTCCAGCCTATTGGGTCAATCGCATGCTCACGAGGACAGAAGATGTGAGTTTAAGTGGTAATGATTTAACCAACTTAGTTCTTGAAGAATTCGAAAGGATGAAGAAACTCAGATATAGCCATTGCTCCAACATAAGCCATCTTTTTAACTCAACAGGAGGTGGTAGCATCTTTCGTTTCTTGGAGTCATTGTATCTTGAAGACCTCGTTAACTTACAATCCTTAAGTGCAGTTGGATCTTTTCCAATTCCAAGCCCCCCTTTGTGAATCTCAAATCTGTTATCAGAAACTGCAAGGCCTTGCAATATGTGTTTGCCTTGTCAATAGCAATGAGTCTTGATCAACTTGAAGAATTGAGAGTGCTCTTTTGTGGAAAGATGAAACAAGTCCTACTGAATGATCTTAACGACGAAAGGAGCTTCAGCATCACCTTCCCCAGATTAAAGAAGCTCATACTATATTCTCTACCAAGCCTTGTGGTATTCTGCAGAGGGTTGAAGAGCATGAAGTTCCCTATGCTACAATTTCTGTCCATCACGAACGTGCCAAGGCTCCATGAGAATCGTCCTTTCCACGTTTACTTCAATCAAGAGGTATACACTTACTCTACTCACTACTCAATACTCATTATAATGTACCTACTACAGCTCAACTTTAATAGTTAGTACATATTAATTTTTGCAGATTGATTTTGATAGCTTAAAAGAGCTATCTTTGCGTGGAGTTGATGACACTATTAGCCAAATATGGTCTTCTGAGATTCCAAGGCACCACTTCTTTGCACTTGAAAAGCTTCACATTGGTGCATGCAACAAGTTGAAGTACTTGTTTACGCCTTCGGTTGCTGGAGCACTCGTACGCCTCAAGGAGCTACAAGTGAGAGACAGCTTGATGATAGCAGAGGTGATAGCAAATGTTGAACAAGAAATTGAGGGAAGATTGTTTCCTAGTCTGGAGGCGATAGAGCTAAGGGCCTACCATCATTGAGGAGTTTTTGCCAATGGGAAATGGATATAGATATAGTGATGCCATGTCTAAGACATTTGACTTTCACTCTGGGACACCTTGCCACTCCTAAACTCCGACATCTTCAACTTGACCACCAACCACTCGTTCACATCGACGACTTGAACACCGCATTACGACTACGCTTTAGATCAAAGGTTTGAGTTTAAATATATGTACACATTCATATAATTTATGTATTCTCAAGAATTTCGCAAATTGATCTCCAAGTTTGTGTGTCTGTTTCACCTTTCAGGCAAGGGGTTATCAACATCTGCAAGTCGAAGATGATTTTAAGATGTGTACATTACTACATATAATTATATATTGTTTCTTTGTCTTCAAAAATCACTACTGTGTGGATTCCAAGCATTCTGGGAGTGTAGTTGTGTTTGTGTGGGACACACTTATATTTCATGTAAATTTTATCAAGAGAGTTGCTAATACAAAATTATTAATTCTAAAAGGTACTCCATTAATTTATTTAATACGGATATTATTTATTTATTTATCAATAATACAATTTTTGGGGTTCTCAATCATCAATTCATCATATGCATGTAATCCACCAAAAAGCAATTGTTTGCTACCGTCAACCGGACATGAGTAATACCATGCGCATTGCATCCCTTAGCTTGGATCACTGCACCCCTCAACAAGTAGGTGTGTGTTCCTTTTTTGTTCTGAACATCACTATGGGTGATCAAAATTTAATTAATCAATTATATACAATATTATGTGATGTTCATCCATGAGTTCATTTCATTGTATGCATTCCAGAGCGAGAATCAATGCAGACGATGCTCTTTTTGTTTTTCCTTGGTGTGAGCAAGTACCGTTGTGAATAGTTGTAACTTGTGAGTGTTTACTATTACTTTGATTTACATACTAAATTATGAAAGGTGTTTAAATCTAAGGGTAAAAATATCTTAAATGGAGTATTTTCAGTACTAGGAGTAGTAACATTGACTTAAATATTGTTTATCTTACATATCTTCATGAATTAATATGTGGCAGGGTGGAAAATCAAATCCTTTACTCTTAGGTTTATACATTGACTTAGATATTGTTTTTCTCCTCTCTCTCCTACGTGTTACTCATTCAATGAAGTGACACAGAAAATATTACATCAAAATATCATAGGACATCTAAACCAAGAGAAATATCCCTTGAAGTTATTCGTTTTCTATCAGACTTCAAATATGCTAATGTGTGGTCTAAAAGACACTCTCCATCCTTATCTACCCTCCAAAAACAACCACCAAAAAATAATTTGAGCATATACTTTGATGGTGCAACATCTCTTGCTTCAAATTATACTGGTATTGGTGTCTATATTCAGAATTCAAATAGTTCCTTTGTGTTCAGCCTTAGTGAAAGATTTGATGGTATCTCAAATCTTGAGGTAGCAGAATTTTAAGCCCTTTGCAAAGCTCTCCTAATAGCTATGTCACGCAAGCTTTCAAGTTTTGCCATTATTGGTGATGCCCGTGATGTTATCCTTTGTGTTCTTGGCAAATCGGAGTGTTCTGTGGCCGCATCCCTTACTCAAAGATATTTAGCTTTTGGCTGCTACTTTATGTAATGTTTCATTTTGTTGGGTCAATCGTGTCTATAATATAATTGCCCAAAAGTTTGCTTTCTATGCAAAAACCAATAATGTTCTTGAGAGTTCGTGGGCTTCCCCATGATTTTATCATGTCGCTGCTTCCAGTGACTTTCAATATAGTAATTACGCTTTTCTGTAAAAAAAATGTTAATACACTATTAGGTACAACTAGTATTGTAAGAAGAAAATTCAAGTGTAACAAATGACAGGCTTTCACTATCATTTACCCTTGAGATGGTGTGAAGATTACACAATTGCAAATCTTTATTGAAAACACCTCCAACTTAAACACAAGTATTAATACGTATACAATACGCGTAATTCATCCCACTCATCAAATAGTCAATCACATTCATTAATCAATTCTATTAGCTATTTAGTGACTCATTAGCATTATCATTATAGAATTTTAACCAAATATTCTTTTATTAATAGTATAAGAGAATAGGTAAGAGATGGACGAGAAGGAGTATTCACCGATGAGAAAAAATATTTGAGAGATGGGTGGATTTGGATTCAATAGGATTCATGATTTCTAAAACTATGTTTAAGAAAAATAAGAATTCGGATAAACAAACATCATTAAAATTTAGTATTAACTTTTTGAGATATATGATTGTAATTTTAGAGATACACGTCTTAACTGTAAGATTATATTTTAATTCGATCTTCACCATCAAATAAAATTAAATAGTTAAAATTTTAAAATATATCTACCTACTAATTTCTATTATGAATTACTAATTCTTAATATATTTAACATCTTTTTATGTCTGCCATATCATAAAAAATGACCATAATTTTTCCAGATGAATCGAACTGGTAAAATTATGCATTAAATCAAAAAATTAAAAGTTGGTGATATTGATTTTAAAATTGAATCCCGATCGATTCAACGGGTTAAAGTGAGAACCAGAGTCGAAACAGTTTAGAACACCCTAAAATCCTTTTTAATAATCAATCAAGTTGTACCAATCAAAATCTAAAAAACTGGTCCAATCAATTTACATATTTTTTATTTTTAAAAAATTTAATGGTACATTACTTTTAATTATGTTTATTTTAGAATATCAATTTAAAGTTTAAATTAAATTGTGTATTATGACATTGAGTGCGTAAATATAATAAATTATGAATTAAAGTAATGAATTATGAATTATAAAAATTTATTTAATTATACTTTTTTAAATTGAATTTTTATTTTTTTGTAAAATAATTTTATTGATTGAATTATGAATTATAAAAAGAAATAATTGTACTCTTATTTTAAATTGAATTTTTAAATTTTTATAAAATAATTGTGGTGATTTTAATTTTTTATGTATAGTCATCCTATAAAAATAATTATTATAAATTTATAAAATTTAATTTCCGGTTTAATCAGCTTCAAAAGTTGAACCTCGATTCGATTTCCGTTCAATTGTTATAACAGTAGGTTGTGATAGAATTAAAAATTCAAAAAAGTACTAATGATTTTTTAAAGAATTAATCTTTTTTTAAAGGTTTTTAAACAAATAATTTTGGGCCTTAAACTTAATTAACGTCAAATTTTTTTTCTTGTTCAAAATAAGGTCTTTCAAGTTCCACCCAACCCAATCCATTAACCCTCCGATCAGAATTGCTGTATAAACTTCTTTTCACAATTACCGCCTCGGCTGTTCAATGGATTGACGAAATTGTTTCGCCTAATTCCTAAATTCTCATAGGTGAGTAACATTCTTACAAAGTCCACATGATTTATCAATCACTGCGAATGGTGTGTTGCGAATGTTGATGCTCCTGCATTGGATTACAATTTTCATTCGAACCCTAAAAATTAGAATAAACTCGTCCAGTGATCCTCGATTGCGGTGTGCGTGTCCTAGGATCTTGAACTGTATGCTCTGCAATTCAACTTGGTATATTTGGCTTTATATTATTTGACAAGTTCTGAGATTGGAGGAGCGCTTAAATTGGCAGAAATTCTTCTTTTATGTTTTGAATTGGAGGGTTGGGTATGTTTATTTGGAGAATATGATGAATATATGGAAATTGATCGTGCTGTTTTGGCTGATTGATCTATTAATTTAGTTAAATTTGTATTGGGGTTTTCTGTTGTGTGAGTATATGCTTTTCCTGTAGGCTGGGTTTAGGGTTTAACCTGTTGATCAACCCATCCCTCTTGCTTGCATCTCTGTTTTGCCTACCCTAATTAACTTTTCTGTGTTCCTATTTCAAACCAAAGCTCTTGCTAAAATACAGTGAAATTTTTCTGTTTATGATTTTAGTTGCCATCACTAACAAGTGAAGATTTTGCAATCAGAAAATCAAGGTGAAAAAAGTTCATGACATGGTGAATCTTGATGCATTCAGGGTAATGTTTCTCATTTCAACACCCATTATTGTACTCTGTCTTCATCTTTCTCCCACATCAGGTGCATCAAAAAAATCATTCAGTTCTACTTCAGCCATTTGTCACCAAATTCATGAGTTCTGTTTATCATTTTGAAATACAATGGGAATTTTTTTACATGATTACAACTATTTCCTACTTATTAATTTTGTTGCCTATTGAAAATCTGAATGGTTTGTGTTTTTGTTCTTTTATTAGGAATTCTCACAAAAATCAAGATATTGGCATTATCATCATTGTCTAGGAGTTAAATTTTGAACCCCTACAGCTAATTGTAATGGACCCTAAGCATTCAGGAGATGTACTCAAGTAAATATTCTTTCCCTGTATTTGACATTGTGTATTAAGCACTTGCATCCATGCTTCTTTAGCACCGTGGTGAAATTGGTGTGTTAAATTGTGATTGGCAGGCATTTGGAAAAGCAGAACGAATTTCTAATGGATGCATACAGGTCCATGTCTCATGAATTGCACAGACTCCAGGTTTTCCTTCCCCTATTCATATACAATTTTGGTTCGCCCTGAGTTATTTTGTTTGGTTTGGTTTGGTGAATAAAACTGGTATTTTGGAATTGTAGGTAGAAGAAGAAATGCTGATGCGCAAGTATTATGAGTTTATGGCAGCTCAAGGTTTGGTTGAGAAGGTATGTCCTCATGATCCTACCTCCAGAATGGTTTTCCCACTTACCATTATATGTGCTATATTGACATTCTTTTCAATACTTTCAATCTTGATACTACAACATTGATTCCAAATGGTTAGAGAGGATCCTTCTTTGATATAGAGTAGGTTAGAAATGAAGCATTTGAACCCATTTCGACAGTAACTATTGCATAATTTGCATTAGCAAAGAATGGTGAGTTTTTTTTTCATTTGGCTAAATGTGCATTACTTGGAAGTTACTGTATGTTGCCAATCATCTTGTACAATCAACATTTTTAACTAGATCGTCACTTTTTTTTTTTTAGCAGAAAACTGGAAGCAATGATCTAGAAGACAAGGAAACTAGTGAAGATGGACCATTGTTTACTGAGATCGGAGAAGTTCAATCGTGAAAGAGTCCATTATTTCGTCTAGCATTCTAAAAACAGAGATTAGTGAAGATGGACTGTTGGTTACTGAGACCGGAGAAGTTCAATCGTGAAAGAGTACATTGGATTCAGTTGCTTCTCAACGTCTAAAAATATATGCCTCCCTTAAGACAGAAGGTTGCTTTTTTGAACAACACAGTTGCCTCTAACTAAATTTCTTGTCTACAGGAGTAAAAAGCTCAATTAAAAAATAGTAAAAAAGATTCGAGTCTATTTTCACTTTTGTATATATATTCCTATAAGGAGACTGATATATTAAACTTGATTATGTCAAACAAGACGGTGCAACATATGCAACATTTGTTATTCATTATACCATATGAAATTCTTCAGTTGGAAAATGGTTCTCTTTAATTTGCTTTCTTAATCTGGTATTCATGTGCACCTGTGATTGTCTAAGAGCAACAGTAAATGGAAGAGAAGATCCAACAATTGTAAAAGTGGAAGAGGAATACAGCAGGTTAAAGACAAGCCATGTCTGAAAACAAAGATCGTAGGTAGGTACATATCTAGCTCAAAACAAAAGCTCTCAAGATAATTAGTTCAACAATGAAACCAAGTACCCAATTATAAACACTGCATCACACTTCCATGATACCATCAAAATGACACTAGGAAAGAACAAATCTGCAACGACCATAACCTGAAAAAATGGAGTTTAATCAACAAAAATTAATGATATGTTAAGAGAATTAAAAAAGTGAAGAAAGCTTACTGGGATCAGAGTTGATGAGCATGGCAGTGCCACCAAAGCCACAAGTGCCACCATCCTTCTTCGTCTTCTGCCAGTAACTATTGAAAGCATACGAAGCATGCGCCACCACCGTGTCTGGATAATAGCAGTTTCCGTCCACCTGAATCGCCGCACACTCCGCCGCTCCTTCCCCACAGGCGTAATCCAACGCCTCCTGCAGCGTCTCCGCCGGCACACTCGGCTTCGCCACGCACCACAGCCCATGGTGCCCCCCTACTGCCGGCGCCCCCACCGGCCCCCCACCGTGGTGCGGCGGCTCGCACGGCGGCAGATGGGGAGGGGTTGCCGTATGAGGAGTGGTCTTCGGAGACAGAGAGGGAGAAATTGTTCCGATCAACGGCGGCAGAGGGCTCCCGACGGCGTAAGCTGGTTTGGGGTGGGGGGTGGGGGTGGGTGGGAATGGAAGCTTGGAGTTGCTAATGTCGATGAAGGAGAGCTTTCTTCTCATGAGAGGTTTCACTCCCATGGATTCCAAGTGGGATTTCACGGTGGTCTCGAGGTGGTGCGCCGCCACGTACGGGGAGCCCATCTCTTGCAGCAGGGTGAGCAAGGGTTTGATGTGTTGTTGGGATGTTGAATCCAGAGAGAAAGTAGCAGCAAGTTTGATGTGATTCTGCAGACCCCATCTAGTGAGAGAATGGTGGATGTTCTTGATCGACGGCAGAATCAAACCCAACCTGCGTTCATCTGTGTGGCCGACAACAATGGTGGTTATGTTGGTGGCTGGATAGTGCGACAGAACATGGCTTCTGAGCCAGGACTCCGCCATTAAAACACTGGTAGAGATGTCGTGGAGATACAGAGCTTCAACTTGAACAGCAACATGGCTTTCCATGGATTCTTCACATTTAGCTGCGTAGGAGAGAGAAAATCAAACCAAAATGCAGAGATAAGATAGTAAAGAAAACACGTTAGATATCTCACCAATGGAACAGAGGATGAGAGTGAAGATGAAACAGAGGAAGCAGCCATTGTTCATAGCTTGAAGATGAAAGAGATTCCACTCTCTCTCTCTCTCTCTCTCTCTCTCTCTCTTCAGTCTGACTCTGTTTCTTTCTGCAACACAACGTCCTTTCAAGAGGGGGAATGCTAGTGGAGTGCGTAGCAAGGCCGTTGAACGGGAGATTCAAATGGTAAAAAAATGAAATTATAAAGATGATTCCTTTGCAATGTAAAAAAGACTACAGTAAATTTCTCTCAGGTAAAAAAGTAAATGGTAAAAAAAAAAAGAGAAAAAGAAATTAAAGTAGTGTCAGAAGGCAAAAGGACTAGACTTGGTTGGGAATTGGGAGGTTTGTATGTATATACGAAAAAGGACATGTTTTGAAAAGTGTCAAAGCCCACGGCCCAATGAACATAAATCAATTATATTTTGATTTTGGAGTTAATACTTAATTGTACTCCTTATATTTCAATAAAAAAAAAAACTCGGGATTAATTAAACCAAAAGTAGTTTAAGAAAAGCCAAAACTTTTGAAGTCACACTACAGGGACTGATTTTCATAGCACTTGAAACATAAGGATATACAAGAAATATGATACAACTAAAGATTTAGATATATATTACTATAAATAATGGATATTGTTTGATAGATTATATTAAAATAAGCTCCTTAATGATACTGAGAAGAACTAACTACTAACTAAAAAAATTATATATAGCCTTAGGTATTTACTCCTTGTCTTCTGTTTTTGTTGAACTGCAATTCCACGAATTATGTTGTATACATTACGTAAAATGAAAAATGAATTACACCAGGCTTTTTAATTGGTATAGAGTCCCTCAATAATAATAAAAAAAAATGTGCACAAATATGGGTTAATATATATATATATATATATATATATATATATATATATATATTAGGTTATCAAACTCAATAAAAATGTGCACAATATGGGTGGCACACAGTAAGGGCTACCAAAAGAAGCCTAAAATGATAATTTTTTAATAAAATGTAATATTCGGAATCATAAAAAATTATACTAGTCGGAGTAGTAAATTATTTTATAAATAATTTGTAATATATTAAGAAAGTGATAACTTTTTTAATTAAAAGTTATAATAATATCTTACGAAAATTATATATTACAAAAATGTAAAAAATTTCTCAAACAAGTATTGTTCTTAAAAGAAAAAAACGTTATTCTTTTCTTATTAATTTGGAATGCTATATTTTTTTGATAATAAATAAATTATTATATAAAATACTAAGTTCTTGTAGTTACAAGGTATACTTTGATTTTTACTCGTAAATTATTATGTGTATAATATTTTAAATGGTGGTGAGTTAAAGTGATGATTGTATAATATCACCAAAAGGAACATCACATTTACGTTTATAAGATCATCAAAACTTTTGTATTAATCTTTTTTAACGAGTTTTTATTTCACGAACCATTGAAATATTCACATTTTAAAACAAATTAGCAATCAAATTGGATAAAAATGGGTAATTAAAATTATAAAACCATAATTGGATATTATTTAATGCTCCACTGTCGTTTAAGTTTATGTTACTTTAGAAAAATCATTAATTAATTAATACGAGTATCTTTAAGTAATGGAGTGAATAAAACGACTAGTGTATTAATAGAAAGCAAATAAATTTAGGCAGCTAATTAAACAGTTTAAGAGGGACATTTAGTGAAGAAAGAGATGTGGGGCCAGGTGTGGTGTCTTTTGTAATGGTGTTGAGTCCAGCTGTCTTTGTATGCTTTTTCTTCTGAAGTCTGAGGTTTCGCTACGTCGTCGTTTCTGCATGAGAATGCTAAACCCAATTGTCTTGTTCCAAAACCTCATCTGGGCCCACACTCGAGGCCCGACCCACCTATAATCAAGGGTGGCCGGTGTAGACATGCACCTCGATTCGGAACCGTCTGTTCCAGTTCCAAGAATGGGGGAATCAGGTTCGATTTTTTTTTTAAGTTTTAGCATAAAAAAGTAAATAAAAATTGAAAAAATCAGCGGTTCAAACCGAAACTGCCGGTTTTTCCCCCAATGAATGAAGAACCGAAAGCGAACCTTCCTTTACCAATTTCGGTTTATTTTTTGCCGATTCAAGAACCGGCAGTTCCCCAGTTCAAACTGTCAATTCCGATTTTTTGGTGCATGTCTAGGCCGGTGGCCCTAAATCCGACCTTCCGGCCCGTCTCCTTGTTTTTATTTAATTAATATTCTTTCCTTCTCACATTGTATAAATAATCTTTACATTCAAAAATTTTGACACTTCTAAACCCAGAACACAGCTTCGTAAAGGATTGAGGAAAGAGGAAAAGACCTCCCAATAGAGTTAGTAAAGGAAAATTAGGGGTTTAAATCCTACTTCTTCTTTTTTTTTTTAATCTATCAATCACAATCAAATAGTAGCTCTCCAATGAGTACATTATTTATAAATTCATAAGGTAAATGTGTTAATATTTGAGTAAATATCAAAATTAGTCGATAAATATGATAAATTCAACTTTAGTCTTTTTTTCTGTAATTTCAATTTTGGTTATTTTTTCCAATTTAAATCTTTTGGTCCAATTTTGATCATTTTTTCAAAATATTGTCCTTTTTTGTCCACTTTTAGTCCAAAATTAATACACTTTCGGACAAACTTTGGATATTTTTTAACATAAAGGACTAAATTTGAACAAAAAATATTAATTAAATTTTAGAAAAGAACTAAATTTAAACAAAAAATAACCAAAATTGAGAATTACAAATAAAAAAAGTCTAAAGTTGAAATATATCATACTTATATGATCACTTTTGATATTTTCTCTTAATATTTTCTATGATTCCTTACAAATTACAATTATAGTCAAACAATGAGCTCTTCAATCGAGTACCTATTTATAAATTTATAAGGTAAATGTGGCAATATTTTAAAGTAGTATTACTTTGGACATTAGCAAAATGTTCTTTATTACTTTTTTTTTATTGATTTTTGTGGGAATAATGTAAGTTTAATAAAAACAAAGCATTAAAAATATAATAAATTTAAAATTAAAGCACATAAGGAGTAAGATCATTGTTTTAAGTCTGTTTTTACTATTTCAGAACGCAATACTTTTTTGGGATGGATTGTTGTGAAACGACTCAAATCATTATTAAATTATAATTATTATATATGCAAAATATATAAATGAATGGTTAAAATATGATAAATAGCTCATTAAAATATAATTTTATGGTATTATAAGTATGATCACTATTTAATAATTATACTTTAATAAATTATATTTTAGTGTATCATTTATAATATTTCAGTTAATCGTACTTTGATTATTAAATAATGTATTTTATCTATATAATAATCCTAGTTCTATATTGTAATAGGGTTTATCATTCACAATTATTCACAATATATTTAATGTGATTGGCGAAATAAAAATTGTTTACAATCTTATAAGGATGAATGAGAGTAATATTTATAAAGTTTATACATAGATAATGCTAAGAAACCATAAAATTTTTAGTTAATAGAATTGGGAATGCTTTAAATTTTTTAAATTATTTAATAAACTTTTTAATTTGATAAGCGACTCAGTTATCACTCATTGATAAGTTGATGACTAAGTGAAAATAACGTAAATCTTTACCGCTTGAATGATATGACTAAATGGAATAATAAGGGAATAGAATGAACTTATGAATGGAATAGTAATGAAAATGAAATGATTAAAAATTATTTTTATTATAATTGATATGAAAAACTCAAGTAATAGAATTTATATTCCTTAATAATTTCAATCTCATTAATAGTATTTTTATAATATTACATTTAAATTTAATTTATTTAAAATATTAAATTAATTAAAATTTTAATGAAGATTTAATATATTTTATAATTATAGAAAAATATTAAATTATAAATAAAATAAAATATTAATATTTTTAAAATATAAATAAAATTTAAAATTCAAATAAAAAATTTATATATATTAAAAATATTAAACTATATATAAAAAATTATATTTATATTTATATTACATGTATATATTCAATTTAATTAATAATATTAACTTTTTATATATAATTTACTAATTTTTATTTTGAATAAATATTAAAATAAGTATATACATTTATATATAAAAATTTTATGAATTTAATTTAATTATATATTTTTTACCGATTTGAGTATATAAAAATATTTTATTTTTTTATTTAGGTTTTAAATAATTTATTATTTTATTTTTTATTAAATAATCTAATACAAATAATTTTAATAAATATTAAATGTTAAGTAGAAAAATAATAATATATTTATAATTATATAAATAAATGTTTTATAAATTAAAAGAATATTATTTATAATTATAATTATAATATATATATATATATATATATATATATATATATATATATATATTTGTGTGTGTGTGTGAGTGTGGGATGGGGTGGGGTGGGGGGAATGGAATGGGCAATATCATGGGGTAGGAGGAATGATCATTCCCACATGTAAGGGAATACACATTCTTTTAGAATCGTGATTCATATTACTAAAAATATACCAATAGCAAGAATAAGAATAGAATTAAGAATGATTATTACATTCCCACTTCATTCCATCATACCAATCACGCCCTAGTGATCATTAAGAGCATCTCCAAAAATATTAAATAATATAATTTATTCTATTCTAAAGATGTTTAAAATAATCTCCAACAAACCTTAACATTTGGATTTATTTACATAATAATTTTCACTCTTTAAATTTGAAAGATAAAATCACTATTTATAATTTAATAGTAACATTCAATATTACAACACTTATTTGTGTTTTTAAGAGAAAACAAACAATAAATGTGCATTGATAAAGCAAAAATAAGTGTCAATACTAAAAAATATCCATGAGGAGAGAAATATTAATACCATCAATCATACTCCCTCCGTTCCAGGTTAAGAGGGTTATTTTTCCATTTGTGTCGTCCCACCTAAAGAGTCTCATTTCCTTTTTTACACACATGGGATCCACACACCCCCTCTAATACAATTAAATATTGGGACCCACACTTATACTAATACAACTACCCACTACACATTAAATAATAATATTCCTTAATCTACGTGCCAAAAAGCAATTGACCCTCTTAAGGAGGGACGGAGGGAGTATAACTTAATTAACTTTTTTAACATTTAGTCACTTTTTGTACAAAAATATTTATCTCTCAATGTATTTTATCAAATCTATTTAGAGAATGGTACACCCCCTAGACACCCTACCCACCTTACACATCCCAAATCAATGGCTGTCGGTCACCGGTCGCCGGCGGAGAGGCGTCCGGCGATGACGAGGTGGGGCAACCTGAGGCGGTGGCCGATCGTCGGTCACGGTCGCCGACGGAGGGATGGCCAACAACGGCAGTTGGGGGTTTAGAGTTTAGGGTTTTAAGGTTTATTAGGGTTAATGTTGGAGGGTAATGGTATCCAAAAGGTGTCTATTGGATAGAATTAATAATTTTTAAATGAAAGTATCGGTATTCATTTTTAACTGTAAAATTTGTACTCCATCTGTCCCATAATAAACTTCACACTTTCCATATTCGTCCATCTCACATTAAATTTCACCACCCAAAAAAGGAAACATCACATCAATTCTCATCTCTAAAGTTCATCATAATTACAACTTTACCACACATACCTAACACACATAACATACTTTATAATTTATTTATCACTTAAAAATACTATATTACCCTCCAAAAGTCAATAAAGTTTGTCAAAAAGTAACTTTTCTTAAACTCTGTGCATACAGTAACGGTAAAGTTTATTTCGGGACGGAGGAAGTATAAAAAAAAAAATTTCCCAAAATTAAAGAGTTTGTTGGATACTTATAAAAATTTTGATTATATAAAATTAGCATATTCTCTATCCTACCAAATTGCTCTCTAAATTTTAAACAATACTCCATGTTAGAGATGCTCTAATAACTTTAAGTATATAAAATTGATAATTACTTTGTTTGCATATTTTTTATTTGGGTCCGTCTCAAGAATACTTATACACTATAAAATAGAAACAATATACAATATAAATAATCTTATAATAGGACAATATAACAAAAATGCCACATTCTCTTTATACACAATCTAATCAAAATTAACTATATATCATACACATTATTTTCTTTAATTACGCAAAATACCTGTTCTCTTTTTTACATCATTATAATAAAAACTTAGTATTTTTCTTAAATTTTGTGTCAATGCAATTTGCAAGTATTTTTGGAATGAGTAAGTATCATTTAATAAATGCTTTTATAAATCCATCTTCTTGGAAATATGCTGTTGGGCATCAGTCATCACGATGAAGCAACCAAATTCAGTAACACAAGCCCAATAAAGAAAATCGAATCCAGTAGGGGCAAGTGAAAATTAGATGTAAGGTGACACGTGTCATTAGCTATGAGCATTGATATTTGATGTGCCCAATGAAAATTATTTTGCACTTTTCTAATTTATTCAAAGTATCAAAGCATGAAAAATGAGTAAATTATCAATGTGGGGCTTGAATTATTTTTTTCTATCGATTAGGGGTCTGACTTATGTAAAACTATCATTTTAAGGCCTGAACTTAGGCCCTAAATTGATAAAATAAGAGATAATATTTGACAAATTCAAGCATTAAATTGATAGAAAAAATAATTAAGGTTCCGAATTGATAGTTTACCCATAATTCGGGCCTTGAATTGATAAAACTCCAAATTAGTTTTTATCAAAAGTGGTAAAATACAATATAATAATACTCACTTTTTACGTTCCAAATCCATTTTTTACACAACTCAACAAATTTATATATATTTTTATTAAATTAATTAAAATATTTCTTGGGAGACTTACTGTTCCACGCTATTTAAAAAAAACTACAAATTTTATTGACTTTTAAGGGTATTTTTGTATCTTTAGTTAATAAATAAAGTGTAAAGTAATGCTATGAGTATAAAAAAAGAGTGAGAAATTTGAAATTTAAAATTAACTTTGAAGGTTATTGGATAAAATTTTGTTTCTTTTTTTTGAGGAGTAAACTTATTGGGGGATAAACAAATGCGGAAAATGTGAAACCTGTTACGAAACGGAGGGTGTATTACTCAAATGCTTGCACCCTAATTTATCGATTACTTTTTAATACATTAAAAAATACTCTATAAACAGATGAAATTATTATTCTTCTAAATAAAAAAATATTATTCTTTAAATTATGATATGTTGTGATTTTTTTATTCTTATTGAGAAGAATTTGAAGATCAATTTTTTTTTATTTTGAAGAGTAATATTTTATGTATTAAAAAATAATTTTGCAAAAACAGTAAATCGAGTTTACACGAGGCTCTGCCTAAAAGGTCAAAAAGTTAAAACAATTAACCTTCCACACACACCTTATTTAAAAAAAATAAAATTAATTACTCTATCTAATACATTCAACATACTTTATCATTTACTTTTATTATATATATATATCATAATACCACCACAAGTTTTTTTTTTTAATTTGCATGCAAAATCAAAAATGAAAATTTCTATCAAAGAGAGTATTAATTAAGAATCAGGTCATTGGGTTCTCATTAAAGTGAATGACTCATGTTTGATTATTTTTGAAAACGAATTAGAATAGGAAATTATAAGGAGACTTAGAATCTTGAAATATGATTGCTTGATAAACTAATTTCTAACTACTAACCACTAAAGTTTATTGATCATGAAAAGATGAGTAATTTTTAATTTATGCCTTTCCCTTTATCTATCCATTGCATTTTTCACCCTTTAAAAGTAATAAAATTTTTAAAATAAATAACTTATTTTATTATTTATTTATTTATTAAAATACAATTTTACCCTTAAAATTTACTTCATCCGTCTCATAATACTTTTCACGTTTATTGTTTCACGTTATTTAAAAAAAATGTGCACTTTTTGACTAACTTTATTGACTTTGGAAGGTATTGTGCTATTTTTAGATAATAAAAAAGTATAAAGTAATGATATGTGTGTGAAAAATGAGTGACAATTTTGAAATTAAGGAACTTTTGAGATTGTTAAATAAATTGATGTTTTTTTTTTAGTGTGAAAAGTTTTATGGGACAAACAAATAAGGAAAGTGTGAAAGGTTTTATGAGACGGAAGAAGTAATAAAATTGATTAAAAATTATTTTTTCTTAAAATCAGTGTATGTGTGAAGAGCTTTACAAAATTAATGGAGTATTGTGTAAATAGTAGTACTTTGTAATATTGAAGAAGAAGAAAATGGCAGGTAGGTGGGGCCAAGCAAGATTCGCGGGAACGGTAGGAGAAAGGAAACTAACGTGATATTTTAGTGTGACATCTTTTTTAATATATTTTTATTAAATAATACGTGGTGGTGGAGAAATTTAATCTCTTGCTTCTAGGATTTACTGATTAATTAACTTAGGGTTTATTTCTCTCTTCTCTCATACGTGTCACTCATCAAACGGAATGTCACAAGAGATATCACAGCAAAGTGTCGTATGAGATCCAGACCCTTCTTTACTCCCTCACAACAACGTACTATGTATTTCTCATAAATTTGTGTGCGAAGTTTAAAAAAATTATTTTATATATATAAAGTATGAAAGAAAAAATTATTTTAGTTAATTTAATAAATAAAGTGTGTAATGTCTGGAAAATAATATATTGGAATGTGTAAAAGATTTTATGTCGATATTAAATAGCATGTTAGATGGATTATTATTATCATCTTTATTAGAATGATAAAAGCTTATGCAAATCGAAATTATAAGATTATGAGTATTATATAACTATTTTTGAGTTTATTTTTATATTTAAATTTAATATTTCTTCTATCCTATTAATTTATTTTTACATATGTTCTATTTTTATCCTTTTTGTCCTTATTTTTTTTAATTAAAAGTGATGACAAATTTGTTAAATTTTTAATATTTTATAGCTTCACTGTGAATTGTGAGACCGCACTTACTAAAAAAGAAATTATTGGGCTACAATTTTATAGTATGATTGTCTAAAATGACAAAATTAAAATCTTTGGAAGAGATGGGGGAATTTTTTTTTTAAAGTTTATTGTATTTCTATTAAAATTAAAATTATAGCAGCAGAATCACCAAGAATATTAATATTTTACTGTGATTTAATTTAAATTAAATAAGTAAACAGGGAGGGAGAGTGAGCACATAAATTCACTCCATTTTAGAAGACATCTTATTATTGTTATATACTCCACTATTCATTGTTATCGAAATAATTGTGTGAGATTAAATAATTAATTAATTAGTTAAGGGTAAAATCATGAAAAAGAATCTTTGATCACACGTCACCATCAATGGCTCCATCTCATAAACCCAAAGACAAAGGCCACACATATCATCAGGAAACCTGCTCACTCAACATAAACATAAATATGAGTGATCAACTTTTATTGTTACACACCTAAAACATTACTCCCTCTATCACCTCTAAAGGTGTCATTTGCTTTTAGCATTTAAATTAATGAGTATTATTATTTAATGTATAGTGGGTAGTTGTAGTAGTGGAGGTGTGTGTTCCATTTTTTAGTTGTATTAGTAGGTATGTGTTGATCCTATATGTATAAAAAAGGAAATGAGACCATTGGGGGCGGACGTCCAAAATGAAAAAATGATACTCTTGAAAGCGGACGGAGGGAGTAATCAAAGAAATACTATTAATTCTTAATTTAAAATTCATAGCTTAATTATTTTTTTGGTCAAGTACTATTTTAAAAACAAAAATTTTTGTAAGACAAATTGATTGTGACAATTTCATTCTTAAATATTTCATCCATCTTGCCCAAATAACATCATTTTACTATATTGGACATCTCATTCAAATTTTACAATTTTTCTTTTTTAGTAAAAATGACCCACCAATGACCCACCACTACTCATCATATCTCTCTAATACACTTACCCATTTTACATTACATAAAATAAAATAATAATACTTCTTAATACTAATATTCCATCTTAATATAATAGAATTAAGAAACACGACTATTCTTCTTCCAGGGCCTTAAATCTCGTAATATTATATTGATTAAAATAAATAAATAAGGGGCAGATTTAGATTTATGTGAGACTAAGATAGTAAGATCATTTTATATTTTTATAATTAGTTATATTTTTTTAATAAAAAATATTAATAACTTCTCTCTATAAATGTTACAACTTTTTATTTATATTATAAATTATTTATAAAATAATTAATCATTATTATCTTTTATTAATTAAGTATCACCTTTTTAGTATAAATAGTTATTACTTATTATCTGTCTTATTCCTTAAAATGATTACACACAAGTTTTGTCAATAATTGAGCTCAAAATCGTTTAATAATAATTAAACTTAGGTCATCTTTTGTCATAAAATTTTACTCAATCCGATTTCTTTTTGTTTTTACTATTCCACGATGTCTTATAAAATAACAAATACCCTTTTAAATTCTATTATAAGATTTATTATATTAAGAAATTAATTAACCATTAATCTCTCCATAAAAATAAGAAATATGTTGAAATTAGTTAATCTGATAAAAAAGAGTAGCACATAATATTTAAATAATAGCTTGTATTCAATCTGAATACCATGTAGAACTGAATATTAATACCGATATAGTTATGAAATAAATTGAATACCCATTTTGAATACCATTATAAATAATTGTGGAATACCCATTATGAATACCATTAAAAAAATTTAAATACAAGTGTTATGAGTATTGACCTAAAATTTTCTAAATACAAGTGTTATATATTCAAAAATTATCAGTCATAAATTATCCCTGTCAACGACTTTCAGAAATATTCAAAGAAAAAAAAACTAAAACGTTCTTACCATAGAAATACTAAATCATGCGTAAGATAAATGAAGGAGACAAGATCCTTTTTCATAATTATTCCACAGTTTCAATGGATGTTTTCCTCTTTTTCTTAGGATATTCACCGTAGAAAGGTATTCTGCTTTTTTTTATCGACTTGGGGGTCGTTTCAAAATGGGTGCAAGAATCTTATTTTCACTTGTAGACTCAAATTCAAGCCGATTGATTTCGAGGATATGATCAAAATTAAACAAATACTTACAGATCGTAATTTGAATTGAGATTGTTACAGTCGACAATGATTTCCTACATTTTTACACTCTGGACTCTGATGTGTATTCATTTTGAAGTGAGAATTCAAATATATTGATTTTTATGCAGAGAGAATTAGAATATAGGAAATTAAATAATAATGTAAACATGAATTTCTAACTAATTAATTATGAATTAGGTATTCAATTGATTATGTATGAAAAGGTAATTAAGACTTTACATTACATACTTTTGTACCGGAAAATAATATAATTTATACTTTGTATCAAGTAATAATATTTATTTATATTTTGTCTTATAATTCCACAATTTTATTGATTTTTGGACAAAGTGATATTAAACACATGAATGAGTATACTGAATGAATTAATGCAAATAATTCACCTCAATATTCTAGACCAATCAATGTCTTCCTTATTCTATTCTTTTTCTTCTTTTTATTCTCTCCCTAATGTGTGTGTTAATTTCTATGTATTGAGCAATTTATTTGGATGTAGCTAAGGTAGTATTTGTTTGAAATTCACATTTTGAAAACCTTAAATAGTACTCCCCCCTTCCCCTCAAATTTTCACTTTTAATTGGATACAGAAATTAAGAAAAATGTGGAGTAAGTTTTATAAGTATCATAATATTTTAATTTAATAAATAAATAATAAATTATATTATGTATTAATTAAGGTGTTTTTTATAAATAAGGTGTATGAAAGAGGGTTGTTGATTTGACTATTTTATTATTATTATTAGAGAAAATATCGAAACTGGTCCTTTAAGTATGATATATTCTAACTTAATTTAGTCATTTTTATTTGCAATTCTCAATTTTAATTATTTTTTGTTCACATTTAATCATTTTTGTCCAAATTTTGTCCTTTATGTTCAGAAATATCCAAATTTGGTCCGAAAGTATATAAATTTTGGAGCACAAGTAGACAAAAAAAATGATCAAATTTTGAAAAAAAAACAAAAATTGGACCAAAAGGGATAAAACTGAACAAAAATGACCAAAATTGAGAATTACATGAAAAAAGTACTAAAATTGGAATCTTTCATACTTACAAAATTAATTTTGATATTTATCCATAATATTATTATTATTATTATTATAGAGTTGGGAAATTTTTATGGAACAAACTAAAGTGAAAATGGTGATTTTTTTTTGAACGGATTAAATAAATTAGGCAAGTGTATTTAGTAATTTGGGGTGTATGTTTGGCATATGGGGTTATAAATGCATCTCCTAATCCATTCATTTATTTATATAAAATAAGCAAATGATATTCTTTTTAGAATTTAGAGGAAGAAAGGAAGTAGTATCAAACGTAATTAGAAGATTGGAGGAAACCCATATAAATAAAGAAGTGTGTGTATATAAATATTGTCGGCCTAGACAAAATGGGGATAACATAAAAACAATAGTTTAGGAGAAAAAGGTGGAGCAACGTGGTCCTTTAAATGAAGCACTATGTAGTCATCATCCTCCCATTTATTTTCAAAAGCACCAACAAAACCCCATTCTACTATATCATGTGACTTTCTTTAACTATTATTTTTCTAAATTCCTCCTATTTTATTATAAGGAATTAATTCACTATAAAACTCATTCTTTTTATTCCCTTCCCCAGAATTTCGGATGAATAAATTTATAATTTTGAATTCACAAAGTCTATTGTGAGACATTTTTACGTGAGATGAATTGTGAGACAAGTCAGATATTTATTTATTTTTTAATTAAATAATAATTTAAATTATAATGTTAATCAACTCCTCTTTAATTATAGGGAATCGTCAATTTCCTAATTCATTTAATCTCTTTATGTAGTTTGCTGACACATTAAATTTATTTTCTTTCTGCAGTTTGTTGACGCTTACAAATACAGATATGAATATTCCGTCGTCGTCTACATTGTCATCTGATCATCACCGTTGTCGTTTACAGTGTCGTCTAACCATCATTGTCTATTTTGTCGTTCGACCTCCACCTTGGATATTCTTTTCGTTTTTCATCGTAATCGAAAATTCACCGTAAATCATGAATATTATTTTATATTGTGAGAAAGAAGACGACAATAACAATGGAGGTGTGTTTATATTTATGTTATAAAAGTATGTTAAAGTATTTGTTTTTGTGTTAGAATATGTAGTTAAATACTGTAAAGTAATTGCATAACAATGTTATATAAAATGTTTTTCTATTTTATGATAATGTATGTAGGTTTTGTGATAATGTATGTTTAGTGTATACTAAAATATGATTTTTTTATTTTATTATAAAATAGTACTTTAACACAAAATCGACATACTTTAGCATTTAATAAGCATACTTTTACATAATATATACAACAGTATTTTAATACAAAACCGATATATTTAGCATTGAATAAACATACTTTTACCTAATTTATACAATAATACTTTAAAACAAAACCATATACTTTAGTATTTAATAATCACACTTAACAATAATATTTTAACACAAAACTGACATATATTTTATCATTTAATAAATATACTTTTACATAATTATACAACATACTTTTACACAAAATTAACATACTTTAATATTTAATATTAAAACAACATACTCTGATCATCGTAAGATCCTTTAGTATTGGTAACTATGATGAATTGCTGAAAGGAAAATTCTTACAATATCGTGCGGATATGATGAATGTTATTATTTTTTATTAATATTATAATTTTTTTATGATATAATTCAATGTATTATTATCACTTTTTTATCAATTGTATCAATTTTTGTTAAGTTGATATTATTATTTTTTATCAATATTAGTAGGAGGGCTTCTACCCCCAAGTTTTTATTTTACCTGTGAGGTGGATAAAATACTTTATTTTTCAATATATTTAATAGTTATATACACTATAATTAATAAATTCGTACTGAGAATATAATATGGAATTACACGCAAGCTACTGGAGCATCCAGATCTCGCAGTCCACTTCCACTCAAGCTTCTCCTTTACATGCTCCCTTTCTCTCTCTCCTCCCTTTCTCTCTCTCTTCTCTTCTAATCTTGGTGACCACTAGAATTTAGGACCAGAGAAGATGAATAAGCTGAAACAAAACAACATTACAAACATAACAACACAATGACACCCTTTTCTACTACCATTTCCTTCTTCTTCCTATCATTGCTCACATTTTTCAACGTTCTATCTACCCAATCCCCAGATAACAGAAGAATTCTCCACCAACCCTTGTTCCCATCCACGTCATCGCCGCCGCCACTCTTCCTACTCCCGCCACCTCCTCCGCCACCACTGCCATTCTTCCACGAGCTCCCCAATGGACCCACCCTGGACCAGGGGAACCCACCGCCGCCCGCCGCGGTGGCCAATTCATTCGCCAGTAAGAAGGAATCCAATTCTGTTAAGAAAGTCGCAATCGTGATCGCGTCGGCGATCCTCACCGTCGGAATGCTGTCGGCGCTGGCTTTCTATCTCTTCAAACACCGCGCCGGACATCCGGACGAGTCGCGGAAGCTCGTCGGTGGGAGGAACAACGACGAGTCGAGAATGCCGCGGTCGACGTTCCTGTACATTGGCACGGTGGAGCCGTCGGTCACTACTGCGGTCAACGAGAGCAACGACGTCGCTGGATCGCCGTACCGGAAACTCAACTCGGGGAAACGATCCAGCCGTTACCGACCGAGTCCCGACCTCCAACCGCTGCCGCCGCTGCCGAAGCCGCCGCCGCCACCGAGCATCAATTCGCCGCCGCCAATGTCGTCCTCTGACGATGAGAGCCACGACACCAATTTCTACACTCCGCAAGGATCGTCGATCATGAGCAATGAGTCACCGAGTTCGCGCCACAGTTACCCGAACGACGTCGTCAGCCAGGTGAACCAGAGCAGGCCGGGAAATCGCGTCCCTCATTCCAAGAGAACTTCGCCGAAATCACGCCTCTCTGCATCGTCGCCGGATACAAAGCCTGTAATAATACCGTCAATTAAGCAACCGCCGCCGCCGTCTCCTCCTCCTCCGCCGCCGCTGACAACATCCTCCTTGGGGCCGTTGCAGCCTTGCAAACCACTGTCTTACACTCCGAAAAGAGCCAAATTCCCACCACCTCCTCCGCCGTTGGACATGGCACGACTCCGATCAATCACCAACGACGATCTACAAACACCTCTGATCCCAATCCCACCACTTCCGCCGCCGCCTCCACCGTCAATACCTAGAAAATCATCCGATGCAGAAAAGCACACCCCTCCACCAGCTTCCAAGAAAACCGTAACCTCACAGTCGACAGCAAGTCAAAGCGCCATTGATGAAGCTGTGAATTCAATTGAGAAATGTGAATCGGAAGAGAAAGATGGATCAAAGCCGAAGCTCAAACCCCTGCATTGGGACAAAGTACGAGCAACCTCCGACCGAATCACAGTTTGGGACCAATTGAATTCAAGTTCCTTCCAGTTAAGTGACAATCCACATTCATTAATGGAAATCAAATCAATGTCGATGTAGTACTCTGTAATAATTATGGCTATATGGCGTGCTGCAGGTTGAATGAGGATGCCATGGAAACCCTTTTCGGATGCAATTCCACGAATTCTGCTTCGAAAGAAGGATCCAGAAAGCTAGCTCCATCTGCAATGGAGCAAGAGATCAGAGTATTGGATCCAAAGAAATCACAGAACATCGCCATCCTTCTACGAGCATTGAATGTCACAAGGGAGGAGGTTTCTGAGGCACTCTTAGATGGCAAGCAACTGAATGCTCACTAATTTATTACAATAGGCAGTCTTAATTGATGCTAATTGGTGTTTGTGATGCAGGAAATCCAGAAGGGTTGGGTCCAGATCTTCTAGAAACACTGGTGAAAATGGCACCAACGAAGGAGGAAGAGATCAAACTTAAGGACTACAATGGTGACTCCGCGAAACTAGGCTCCGCTGAGCGATTTCTAAAGGCGATTCTTGATATTCCGTTCGCCTTTAGACGAGTCGAAGCTATGCTGTATCGAGCAAACTTCGACTCGGAAGTAACCTACCTCAGAAACTCATTTCAAACACTAGAGGTGCTCAGATACTGACATACATACCTTATCAGCTGCAAATATCTCCTTACATTGTTTCCCTTTGCAGGAAGCCAGCGAAGAGCTGAAGAACAGCCGTCTGTTCCTTAAACTGCTCGAAGCAGTTCTAAGGACAGGCAATCGAATGAATGATGGCACAAATCGTGGCGATGCTAGAGCTTTCAAATTGGACACACTGCTAAAACTAGTGGATGTAAAAGGAACAGATGGTAAAACAACCTTACTTCACTTTGTAGTCCAAGAGATCATCAGATCAGAAGGAGCAGATTCTGATGATCACACCAAAGACAGTTACAAGTTCAAGGAAGAGGAATTCAAGAAGCAAGGCTTGCAAGTGGTGTTGGGGCTGAGCAAAGAGCTCAGCAACGTCAAGAAAGCAGCCGGGATGGATTCGGATGTCCTTAGTAGCTATGTAGCGAAGCTTGAATTGGGGCTCGAAAAGGTCAGATCAGTAATGCAGTACGAGAGGCAGGGCGGGCAGGGTAAATTCTTCGACACGATGAAGGAGTTCCTCAATGGGGCTGCTGAGCACCTCACAAGGATCAAGTGTGAAGAGAAGGGAGCACTGTCAATGGTGAAACAAGTGACTGAGTATTTCCATGGAGATGCTGCCAAAGAAGAGGCACATCCTTTTAGGATCTTCGTGATCGTACGAGACTTCCTCAACGTGCTCGACAACGTATGCAAAGACGTCGGAAAAATGCAGGATAGAGCAACAATGGGGGCTGGGAGATCATTCAGAATGCCACCAACTGCATCATTACCAGGGCTCAGCAGATACAATGAACACCATCATTGAATTCAGCAATGAAGGTTTAAGGGAATTTTGAACACTACATTATATATAGCAAAGACAGGCTTAATTATTTTGTTTATTTTTTCTTTTTTCCTACAAATAGTTCATAGATCCTTCATATACATATGATCTGGAGCCAATGGCAGCCATCAGAAAAGTATTCAAGAGATGAGTCAAATTATTCTCAATAAAGATGAGTATTTGATATATCCATTTTCTTTCCTTGTGTAAATCATGCTCTGTTCAGAAGTATATATGAACTCTGTTAAAATGCCACTGAAGAAGTTGATCCAGAGAATTGTGATATAAAATGGGTGGGGTTATTATGATTGAATCAACGTTGACATATTCACCCATGTGAAAAGGGGTGGATTTATCAATCAAACAACTTCAAAAAATCTCAAAAATATAATTAAAAAATGGGTGTAATAATTCTCCCGTTGTGAGTTTAAAATGTTTGATTCTCTTACAAGTGTGTGGAGGGCCATGCGCAATGATCTGGATATCATCCAACATCATTGTTTTTTTTTTTTTAAAACCTTCACACCAAAGTAAAGTATGTTGTGAATCAAAAGTTAAAGAAAAAAAAAGTTTAATATTAAGAAGTTTTGATCTAAATGAGATGGACAAAATGACCTAATGTTGTGTCACTCATGGGGCAAAGCAAGAATACAAGAATATTTTCCATGTATTTATATATTTATGTATATATATGTATAATAATGAAATAAACATATGATCTGGTCTCTCTCTTTCTAGCTACAAACGGATTCTTTTCTTGGTTACAAGCTAGTAAAGAATGGTGGTGATGTACAATGATTATTATGCTGCTTCCAATGAAAAGAAAGGTGCTCCTGTAATACTCTTTGATCTAACTATTTTCTTCACCAAAATTCTCCATCTAACCTCTTCTTTCTTGCTTTGTCTCCTTCTCCTCTGCCTCAGGTTCCTGCAATTCAACAACATTGTTCGTTTCAGATGAATAGTAGAAATAAATGGATTAACAAATATTGGGGGACGAATGAGAAACGAACCTGCACAAAGGTACTTTACAATCCCCCGTATCTGCACAAAGCCGAGAATGCAGTTCCAAAATCTGCCACATTCTCTTGCAATGGACGCACCCACCCGGACCTCTCATCTTGCACCCTGCAAAGTGGCGAATGAGCGCCTCTAGGCCGTTGCAAGCCGTGTATTCACATGGGGCCTTATCGTCTTTTAACACCTTGTCGTGAGGACCAATAGTTCGACAACCATCCTTACATATGTGAACCAGAGCTTCCATCGCCTCGTATAGCTGTACATACACCTTCCTCTCGTTCTCCTTCCTTGTTCTCTCCTTCTTTTGCTGCAAGTTATGCAAAATGAATGACTTTGTTCAGATCAAAACTGATGAGCTAAATTCTCAATGGCATAATCTGCACAGCCATAATACTTACAAATTCCACATCCCTCAAAGATGCAATAATTTTCTTTTCCAGGATTGGATGGCTCGTTTTCATGTCGTTCCATCCATCTGTGGCGGAAACAGCCTTGAAGCTGGATGTAATGAAGCGATGGCAAATGAGGCTGAGGCGGGGTGCATCGCACAGCAATGCCAGCTGAAATATGTCGATTGCATTCTCAGTGTTGAGGAGTTTCGTCTCCAGGTAACACTCACACAAGCGCTTTAGCTGTTCAACCGCATACGCATGTGATAGCACCATTAAAGACAGTGCATATTCCTTCATCTTTTCTTCTTCATAACTACAAAGGTAAAAAATAGTTTGCTCAGGATGAAGCAATAGAATGCAGAAAGAGAGAGAGAAACAGCTTTTGCACAATGTATGAGATCTGCTTATCAATTATAAAATGCAGGATGAAGCAACCAAATCCGGAGAGACAGACAGACAGGTTTTGCATCAAGAATGAGATCTTCTAAATACTAGCAAAGTTTTAGGATGAAGCAACAGAACTTAGAGAGAGAGAAAAGGGGGGGTTGCATCAAGAATGAGATTTTCTGTTGTTAATATCAAATCCAGTATTCATCTAGTAGCATATGACCTCTATTTAAGACTTGCCAATTCAAGAATAATTGGATACAAACTAGAGAAAAAACAATAAAGATACAATGTAGCATATGACCTCTATTAAGACTTGCCAATTCAAGAATAATTGGACATGAAACAACAGAAGTAAAAGCCACCATTTGATTACCAGTAAGAATACAAGAAGCGAATGAAAACACGAACTGCCTCAGGTGGAACTCCTCGAATCGAGATGGAACGACGTTGTTTATGGCCTCGGCTCTTGGATTTCTTCAGCATAGCCTTGAAAACTGGAGAAGCATTGTTCTGCAGGCATTTATTTGAACAATCACAAATCAATACACAGAAAACTTTATCATGAAATTACTAATACATATTAATTAGATTGGATTGGATCACTTACAAGAATACATGAGTGTGCATAGATTACACCACCATCATCAGTCATAATCGAGACCTCTGCTCCATACCCTTCATCGAAGAGACGATCCCATGCGTTGTTTATGGCATTGTGAGAACAGCACTTCTTCTCTCTCATCCTCATACCACTCATTAACAACCCTTTCTGATGACATGGCAATGGAGGTGGAAGAGGCAACGCTTTCTCCATTTCGACCACAAGCTTCTAGAGTTCACTTCTTCTGCAAACAGAGAGAAAGGGTCATTGTTTCAGAAATGATCAACAAACTAAAAAGGATGAATTCATTTTAATTCATCCGCTCCAGTGGAAACACTATCAACATCCCATTTCAAGTTTATTCATTTTTCTTTCAAATTTTTGCAATCCATATGATATTCCAATCACATTAAACCAAATAATGTTCAAATTCCAAGAAAAAACATATGAACATGATAGCAATATCAAAATGTAAATGGATTTCATATTTAATTTTCAAACATAAAGAAACAATCTCCACCCGCATTACCTTTGAAAATCAAATTAGGCAAAACAGGGCAGGAGCACAAAGATTATCAAATAGCGAATATTGGTCCTTGTTTCTCAAAATCCAAACACAACATCCTCTTCCAAAATTCAAGGCCGAGTCACAACATAATTTCACCAGCCAATCTCTCCCAAGATAAGATTCCCACCAGATTGTGTGGATGATTGGGTATGTTGTGAGGCGTAGAGAGAGAAAGAGAAGGAAGAAAGAGAGGGGGGAGGGAGAATACGAGAAGAGGAACAGGGCGAATGCACAGGACAGTTGGGAGATCTTCCAGAATCAAACATTGAAGTATATATACATACAGAAATAGGGGGGACGCATGATCCATCATTGAGGAGAGAGAGAGGAAATGGATATGGCGTGGGAACAGCTAAGAAATTAATATAAAATTGGGAAATGATGTGTAAATCTGTCAGCACCGACGCCCCTGTTTTATCCACCCCTAAAACGTGCGGTTCCTAAACGCAATCATTCTACTCTTCTTCTTTTTTTTTTTTAGTTTTTTATGTATTTTTTTATTTTTTAATTTTGTCTTTGAATAATAATTTTTTGTAAAGAAAGTTCTCACATGAAATTAAATTTTTAAATAAACCGTGAATATCATGTGTGCATCCTTAGTCCTTACCCGCTTTTTGAGTTCATACTTGGGAGTTCATTACCATTATCGGTCCTTTAATTTTGATTTAATTTATTTTTAGTCTTATAAATTTTTAATTTTAGTATCTTAAGTAATAAATTTTAATTCTATAATTTTTTATACTCCCTCCCTCCAATTCTAGATGTCACACTTTCCATTTTAGCTTATTCCATAAAATATTTGCACCTTCTTAAAAAAACAAAAAGTCAAACACAATTACCCTTCTCCATACACTTTATTTACAAAAAAAATCATCTTTACCTAACATACTTTATAATTTATTTTTACTTACCAAAAAGTACTCATAAAAGTTAGTATCACTTTTTTTAATTTCCGTATTGGAGAAGGGGTGCAAACATTTGTAGGACGGAGTGAATATTTTTAATTTTAATCTTTCATAAAAACTTTCTAAGTCTAGTAAGTCTTATAAATTAAAAAAAATTAAAAAATTAATTTTTTTTTAAAAAGTTACAGATTTGAATTGACTTAAATGGATTAAAATTAGAAAAAAAAATAAATCTTTATAGGAATAAAATTAGATTTCTCACAAGATGTGGAACCAATTTTGATATTTTGTCAAGTTTTATCTCTTGATTGTTACTGGATGGATGGAGTATGGAGTAATTCATTGTCAAGAACATTTCTAAAATATTTTTTAAATACAAATTATTCTAGTTTAATTTTAGAACTCATCTATTAATTATTTCAACAAAGCCAAAAGTTCCTGCGCCCTCGGGACACGGAGGGATACTCCGTGTCCCCATATGAACACAACCCTCCCCTTCTAATTCTATTTAAATCTATGTATTGCTAGGGATTTAAATTGCAAAGAACATGAAAATTACAAAGACACACGAAATGTGCTCCGTGCGCCCAGGTGCACATAGCCTCACTCTTCAACAAATTCTTTATAATAACATTTTAATGCAATTGGTGTAGCCTAGTCCACTATCTCTATCCTGAATATGGGAGAGTTTAATAGGATATAAGTCCCAAATGAAATTATATAGAGGATTAGTTTAATTGGATTTAGAAAGGATTAGTTTAATTGGATTTAGAAAGTCAAAACAACAGTACTCCATAAATAAAATGCATTAGTCATTTTATTATTTCCAACAGTGAAGATACATTTTTACATGAATGAAGATACATTTTTACATGAATGAAATTATATAGAGGATTAGTTTAATTGAATTTAGAAAGTCAAAACAACAGTACTTCATAACTAAAATGCATTAGTCATTTTATTATTTCCAACAGTGAAGATACATTTGTACATAAAAATGGGTGTATTATGTTTTAGGGTGTATGAGTAATTGAGTATATGTTTTAGTAATTTATGTATTGTATAAATATATGAATCCTAATTTTATCTAAATTAAATCCTCGTTAATCCACCAGCAGTTTTTTAGATATCAAAATGTATATGAATACTAATTTTAGCTAAATTAAATCATCCTTAATCCAACAGCAGGTTTTTTAGATATCAAAATATGGCACCATTCATGAGATGGGAAGTACTCGGTAAAAACACCGTATAAGCTTGCTTCTACTCTTACACAAGATTCACAATTGGGAGTGGATGAAAACTGAAAAGCATCATGGAATCTAAAAATTCAACCAAAGATGAAATTTTTTTTATGGAGAATGTGCAGAAATGTTCTCCCATGCAAAGAAAATTTATTCAAGAAAGCCGTTGTTGAGAACAAGATGTGTGATGCATGCTAAGTGGATACGGAGAACGGGTGGTACATATTTGTTACATGCCGGTTTGCTGGAGGTTTGCAAATTGTTATGAAGTGTTATTGTGATAGGGGCCAGGAGATTGGGCCCTCAGAAATAGCATTTGGGCTGCCAACAGTTAAGACCAGAGAGAATAAAACCTTGGCCAGATGCCTTCAAGCCCAATATCGAGGGCTCTCGACTCAAGAGCAGTCGAACGCATTTACTCCAATCTCTCGACAAGAACGAGTCTGCCGACTCCCCCACTTGGCCACTTGCTCCTCTTGAGCTAGGAGGCTATACAGATATCCCCTAGGATTTGGGCATAGGGGATATCATAGAACGAATCGTAAAAATAGCCACATGTGGCTATAACATTTAATGCCAACAGTGTATGCATTTATTGTGATGTGACTTGACGATATATCCGGAGATTTGGATGATGTCAGGCCACTCGATATATAAAGTATGACCCGAAAAAATAAAAAACAACAATATTCACCTCCAAAAGATACAAGATCGCCTGGAGGGAACCCTTGAGCATTCTTCACCACATCACTAAATTATTATGTTAGATTAGTATGAAATAATCCCCCACTCTCCCTTAAACAGCCACATCAACCCATAATTAAGGGCTGGTTAATTCTGCTATCTACATTTGGCGCTAGAGGAAGGGCTTGAACTCCGATCTTGACTTAATGACGACTGGCCAAGAGGAGACCACCCCTAGTAAGGCGGGTGCAACGACCAGCCAACGTCACGAGGCGCCGAACCCCCGGACAGTTGAAAAGGAGATTTCGCCTCGTGAGACCAGTTCGGAGGAAGATGACACCGAGACCGACTTTCGTGACCTCCTCGGATAAGTGAAGGAAAAACGGCCGACTAGACCAAAAAGTGCCAGTCAAAGGCTAAGTTTCGACCACAAGGAGGATGCGACGGAACGAACATCAACCCGATCGAGACTGGACCCCCCTCGAAAATCAATGCACGAGCGGATGGGCCCGAAGAGCACTTACAACGAACCACGGAAAGCCCAGAAAGTGGTTTTAATTTTGGTATAAATTGATTAGAGCAAGCGTACTCTATCGCGTAGTAGACCGTAGTGACCAAGTGCAAAATTTATAATATCGAACCCAAGGGCAAAAGTGGGTAGCCGTATTTGAAAGATGTTTTACTCTAGAAGGACTAATCAATAAAGGAGGGTTTTGAATTAACACTACAAACTAACTAAGAAAACAATTAAAGATAAAAGGATACAATGGACATAGAAGATGGATGAAGGTGGACAATCTAAGAAGTATGTAAGACAAGCAACATTCATGGAAAAGGTATATATAGACTCACACACACATGCATTGATGGTCTTCATGTTATGATATTAAGGGCAATCACGTATGTACCCCTAATTCCTATGGCTAAGACAATTAGGTTCTCAATTCTTTTACAAGTTTAAATCTCCTAAGATTGTTCTTACTCTCAATTCCTTTAAGATACTATGACATTAAGTTTGGTTCCCCTCACTAGTTCATCACTAATGTCCTATCATGAGGTTCTAAGCACAAGAAGGGTATGACTTACCTCGCCTCACACTAACTAAGTTATCTCATGCAATCAATGATTCAATTAAATCACTAAGCATAATATTGGAATGGTCATCCTAACACTATAAATAGAGAATTTAATCACACAAATCATACATAAAATGAGAATAAGCATTCATGATAGAAATATTCATAACAATCATTTCATCAAACATGTGGTGGACAAAATCTACATAATCTCTAACCAATCATATTGCTAGCCTCATATAAGGACTAGCCACTACAAATCATAACAAAAACAATATAATCCATGGCATGCTCCAATTGAGCCAAATAATGAAGAAAATAACAAAACAAAGGTAAGTTGACTCCCCTTTGATGGTAAACTTCCTCCTCCTTGATCATGCTAAAATCTTCAACCAATGATGAATTCCTCTTCTTAGATTGGTGGATGGATGGATTAATGGATGAATTTGAGGAGATCAAGTGGATTGGATGGATGAAGGGTATGGAGATGGATGTAATAGAGTTAGTGTGTGAAAATGTGGTGTAAAATGTGTGTGGAGCTGATCCCAACTGATTCCTCCTTTATTTTACAATCAAAATAGACATTTATACCCCCTGGAAGCTTCAAGAACACGTTCTAATCATAAAATTGACTTCGGGCCGAGCTCGGGTCGAGTTCGGATTGGTGCAGCGCAGTCTCACCGTTTCGCACATAACTTTCACATCCAAAATCCGATTTGGGTGATTCTTGCGCTCACGCGATTCTCTCTTCCTTGGCTTTCTATGAATATAAAGAAATGACAAAACTTTCAATATTTGAAGGTGTAACAAGTCACGCAAAGTAGCACAATCATGCTGAGTAGGAACAACTTGCGCGACGTCACCATTTTAATCATAACTTTCTCGTTTGGGCTCCAATTGAGGTGTTTGTTATGCCAAAACAATCCTCTCTTCTATGAATTTTCAATCATGTATCACACTTCTAATTTTGAGTTCCACAAGAGTACAGAAAAATTACACAAGTTGGACGTGCATTTTTTAGCATTTTACTTTGGCTCGTTCTCCCTCGTTTCAACTCCTAATTGAGCTCCGTTTTGTCCCACATCTTCCTTATCGTGTCTAGAATCTATTTCTACCTGAAAATCACACAAATTACACCAAAGTACCAATTCTCTAAATATTTACAAATATTACTCAATTTAAGGCACTTAATCATGAAAATCACACATTTATCATTTCAAAGCACAAATCTCCATATCTTCATATAACACCACCAAAAGATATACAAGATGAATAAAAACACAAGAAAATACATAATAAAAAGACACTAAGATCTAGGTGAAAATGAAAGCGATCAGTGATGGACGAAGGGCGCGAACGGAGACAGACTGCCTCCCGAGCCAACTCCGCTGCCAGTACAGCCTCCGCACATACAATCAGGCATGCAAGTGCGAAAGACCATCTTGGCCCCACCCGATCAAGTCCCCTCAAGAAAGAATGTGAGAAAGCATAGGAGAGGACCCCTTAGCCCAGTTCATACACAACACAATTCGGAACTGGAGGCCATGAGGAGGCGTGTGGACGAGATGGAGAGAAAGAACAATGCTGGGTGTCATGACATCCCCGACCCAGAATCTGGAAGAACCCCGTTCACCTATCAAATTGTCGCGGCTGCCACATTGAAGAAAATCCGAATCCCCAGATCCCTCAATACGCCGGCGACTCTAATCCGAACACGTATCTCAACAAATACGTGGGGTGAATGTTGGCACAAGGGAGTTCAGAGGAGGATCGGTACAAAATATTTCCCTTGACTTTGGGGGACAAAGCACAGTTGTGGTTAGAGTCCCTTCCAATTAACTCGATCGACTCGAGGGCGCAACTCGCTACTGTCTTCTCGTCCTATTTTGGCTACCTGGGATAGGGGAAGGAATCGAAACAGAAGTTGGCTTGCCTACGACAGGGACTGAAAGAGTCTCTCAAAGACTTTTTGAAAAGGTTCAATGAGCAACGCGCTAACACGGAGGAGGTCTCAGACGAGACATCAACCATCTTGGCAGCAGCGGCCTTGCTCCCGAGATCCCCAATGTGGACTAGTTGCCAGCAAAAACTACCGACAAGTTATGCAGTCTTCATGGCTTCAGCACAGACATTCATCCATAGTGAGAAAATCCTCGAGGAATACAAAAAGTCCAAAAGCGATCACAAGGAAAGCCACAAAAAGAAAAAGAAAGGAGACAAGGACTATACAACTTTATCCTCGTTCAAACTGTTTTTGGAGGACAATCAAGTACAAGAAATGACTGAGGTGCTCGAACTGACCCCAATGAGATATTCAACAAAATACAGGACGTCAATCTGCTAAGCCCCCCTCCGAAGATATGGGCGGACCAAGCCAAATTAAACAAAAAGAAGTTCTGCAAGTTTCACAAATCCATTGGCCATAACACCAATAACTGTCGAGATCTGTTAGCCGAGCTGATAAAGTTGTTCAAGGATGGAAAACTGGACAGACTGGTGAAAGGCCCGAAATGAAGAAGCGAGTTACTCCCAGCGCCGAACGAACGGCCGAAGGCACCCACTGGCCCACTCGGACGTGATGATCCGAGCGAACGTCTACCTTCACCATCTTGAGAGGTGTATGTGACGAAAGGAAACTACATAGGGACGTCTCAGGCGCTAACCACCCAGACCCGTAGAAAAAGGAAGGCCGAGCTCCGAGAGCTAGACTGGTTCCAGTACGTCTTCATGGCTAGCCCCCGATCGCCCTTGCATGAAGCCGACATATTTTTCTCCGAGGGAAACCTCACTGAGGTACGAATCCTCCATAAAGACCCGATGGTCATCTTGGCCACGATCTCAGAGGTAAGGGTGCATCGGTGACTGGTGGACACAGGCACTTACACGAATATAATATTCAAAAGGGCGTTTAAAGCCATCGGATGACCCACTCATTATTGATTCCGGAGAATTTTCGAGTGGATGAGGGTGAGGCTATAGGACTTCATGAAACCTTGTAATGGATTATGAAGTTAGGATTTCAACGAGTTATTTTTTAGAATGACTCTAAAGTCGTCTTCGATGCAGTTTTATTAACTCAAACAGAGGTTTCAGTGTTTGGAGATTTTATTTAAGTTGCAAACAATTGCTTTTACAAAATAATTTTTACTCTGTCCGTCATGTTAGTCGTACTGCCAATGATTTGGCACATCATATTGCTTGGGTGTCGCGATATGTCGTTAGCCCCTATTATTGGATTGAGCCTCTAATTTTTGTAGATGACATTTTCAATATATTTTGTTCACGTGATATCAATCAATAAATAAGTTAATTTTTGTGTTTAAAATAAAAAATATTAATTAATTAATAAATTTTAATTAATGATAGTAGGTTTTTTTAGTAAAACTTTACTTTTAGGAGGTAACATTTGCGTGAGACAGTTTTACATTAGTTTTATTTAATTATTTTTTTTATTGAAGATGTTATCATATTTCGTTAAATATTTTATCATTTTTTATTTGTACTACTATTGTTAATGAAATAATTTATTACATTCAATCATTTTCATAACATGTTCTACTTCTATTAAAATATTCTCACAGAATGATTTCCTCGCAGTCTCACGCAAAGTTTGTCTTTTCCCCACTTTTTAATAAACAATTGCATGAATTTTAGTGGTTTATATCATATTATACCATTACAAGCTCTCACATAATGATTTTAGCTCGGTCTCACACAAAGTTTATCTTTTCCACACTTTTTAATCAAACACTTGTATGAACTTTAGTGGTTTATATTATATTATACAATTGGTATAATGGAATAAAATTATTATGAAATTAAATGAACTCATATCTAGATTAGAGATAGAAAAACGAATGATTAATCACTCTCTATTACTATCATACATTATCTATTTTCAATTAATATTTTTTTTTCTTGCTTCCTCTCTCATCTATTTTCTCACTTAATTAATATTTGATTTGACAAAAAAATTTATATTTATCCTATCAAAATCCAAAACAAAAATGGAGCAACATTATTTAATAATTTATTAAATCAACTAATATTCAAATCAAATAGTACCTCATAACAATATAATTATCTTTACAGTTTTTAAATATAGAGAATTTAATAAACACTCGTATAAACCGGTATAGAAAATTAATTATATGCACTCTAGTAATTTATGTTTTATGGCAAAAACTCTTATGACCCTAGGTGCACGGATTTAGACATGTGCGTCCAAGTTCGAACATGCCTATATTGAGTTTTTTTATTGTTTTTAACTTATAAATGATCCGCTTAATAAATGGGTATGTTGGGCACACGGGTCAAGTCCATGACCCCGGACATACAAGATATTAACTCATGTTTTGTCATACCTTTACAATTTTAGAATGTAAAATTAATATTTAAAAAAGTATCATTTTGGGATTATTACTATATGTACACGTATATATAACTTAATTACTAATAAATAGGAGTACATTGATTTAATATATTTACTAATTGATACATAACGACTTTTTCTTTTTTCAACTTTATCCTTATTTACAACGTTTTCATTAACACTTGTTTCATTGAACACTAATGTATATTAACTTAGATAAAAACAATGGGTGAGATATTTAAGGATAATTATAACAATCATTTTTTCAATTTAATTAATCGTGTATTTTATGTTTCTCTCTCAATAATGCACACTAATGTACATTCGTAAGATTCTTCAATTTAATTGCATATTTTCTATTTCTCTCTAAGAATGCACACTAATGTACTTAACAATAGTTTCAATCGTGTATTTTCCGTTTCTCTCTCAAAGATGCTCATTGATGTATATGATTTTTCAATTTAATAACGTATTTTCTGTTTCTCTCTTAAGAATGCACACTAATGTACATTAGTAAGATTTTTTAATTTAATCGCGTATTTTCAGTTTTTTCTCAATATAATATACATTAATGTACATTTATATAAATAACGTATTTTTGTTTAGGTATAGGTATTATGGGAAAAACAAATTATAATTTTGTATTTATCAGTAATTTTTTGAAGCGAATGTATCGCTTAGTAATTCCTAAATACTGATTGACCCTATCATTTTCTTTACACTTTTATATACAAATAATTCTCATTAAATAGGATTTTGAGAGATTCACCCTACTTTTTAACATCACACACGATTTTTACTGTGCTACAAGTGAAAAAAAATTGTACTATTTTCTAATTAAAATGTTTAAATAAGAATAAAAGATATTATAATAATAACAATAAAAAAGATTTTCTCAAAGTAAACTTGT
Organism: Pogostemon cablin; assembly: GCA_023678885.1. Classification (NCBI taxonomy): domain Eukaryota; kingdom Viridiplantae; phylum Streptophyta; class Magnoliopsida; order Lamiales; family Lamiaceae; genus Pogostemon; species Pogostemon cablin. Next base: position 7,273,299 of record CM042994.1, on the reverse strand, counting down.
TAAATATTTTAATACTTAAGTATAATTTTTAATCTATAATTCAAATTTGAATATGAAATAATTGTTGAGATAGTTTATATCTCCTCAAAACAAACTTACCAACTATTCAATAACCTTCAAATTAGACAAATGTTTCATAAGCAATTGAAGTTATCATAATAATGATAACAAAGGAGGAAGAAAATTAAAAAAAGAGATTGCTGACGATGATGATAATTACAATAATTTTAATTTAATACGAAAATCTCTCCTGGTTTTCTTTAAGGCCACGTTGAATAAGACGTTGAGTTAATTAATTTATTTGACAAATAATATACTATGATCACTTGATTTGAAAAGATTATACTATAAGTTGTAGACTAGACAAATTCGAGAACAAGATAATTATCGAATCAATAATTCCGTGTGTGCAATCACGTGGAACTTACGTGGATGCTGAATTGTCTGTTTTAAATTACAATTCATAATTGTGTCAACTTTTGTTCTAGTATATTTTATTAATATATTTGAATTTTTTTATGTATATAATACTTAATAAAAATGTCTATCTTTATTTTATTATTTTTTAAAACTGTGATACGAATATAATTTCACATTAGAATTCCACATAGACTAAATAAATGGAGAATGACGCTTAATTTAGTGGAGAAAACTATATATATATCCAAGGAAACTCTATGTGTCCAGGGGGCAATTCATACTTTAAATTAAAGATTTTTTAAATAAAAATTTTTTTGACTCGATAAAATAAAAGAATAAATCAAAAAGTTGGGCAAAGTGATACAAAAAGAACTCTTGTCGATTTTTTAGTCTATCTATAAGAGGAGCTTATATGAAAAATGTAACCGATTCTTTCGCTTCTTTGGGCCACTGGCCTTCTGCCGGGAGTTTCAAATTTAATACCGATATTTTAGCAACAAATCCAACGCACTATTCTCCTAACTTACTTGAAATCAGGATTAGGATCCGAAATCATTTAAATTTATAAATGCTGGCTTTCTTATCCATTTTTATAGTAATTATTCATATTTTTATCCATTTTTATAGTAATTATTTTATTCATTCATATATCAAAACTTGTCCCTCGCCCTATTACACTAATTTCTTAATTTTTAAAAAAAATAAACTTCTTCAAAAAAAAAGAATTATATATATATATATATATATATATATATATATATATATTCACATTTTCATGTTTCATAAGTTTATTCACATTTTCTTAAATTATTTAAATTTGTCATCTATTATTTTAAAAATATAAGTAATTAAAATCATTTTGTAAATATAATGATAAATGTGAGATGAAAATTATTATTTAATTTTTTTATATTAAAAGGTAAGATAAATATTCTATAAAAATAAAAGTAATTCAAACTAAATATATAATTTTAATGAAATATTACTCAATTCTCTCTACAAATTATTCATGAATTTTTTTTGGTCGAATCATTATTATTTTTCTTGATTATGCATTACTTTTTAATAAAATTATTATTATTTTTTATCTCTTATATGGATTGTTGATGAAGTATTACTTAAATAATTTTCTTTCATTTATAATTTTAATATATATGTATATACGTTAAATAATTAAAATTAAAAAAATATATATGTAACGGAAAAATTAAAATAAAGAAAGAACCTGCATTACAAAAATCGAAAAAACAAAAGAAAAGAAATAAAGCGAAGTTTAGGAAATTTATATGAGGCAGGCCGCAGGGGCTTTTAAAATGGGTCTGTGGTGTGTTTATGTCTAGTTATAAGAAATAGAGGGTATGTTTGATGAGTTATTATTTAGATGGAGGGTGTGGGTGTAACTTGATTTATTTCAAAATTAAAAGGGCTATTGCATACCAAAAATTAGATTAAGGGGTTCTTTGATCCATTGGAATAAGTATAAGGGTCTATTTGACACTTTTCCCAATTAAGTATCATAACAAGGAATAGAGAGAGCTCTTCTTCTTAACGATATTTTAAGGAAAAACGATCTAATTTTCTAGAAATTCAGAAATGTTGTTTTTCTTTAATCTTGGATGTACTTGTAACTATTGTGAAGTTTTGATATGTAATTTGATATTTTTTTCAAAATTAGGTAGTGATAATCATTAGATATCCTCTCAAACTAAAAGTGAATCAAAAAGATTGGTGAGTTGGAATTTTTCCAAAAGGTGAGAGGAAGGAGAGTTTGAAAGGCAACAAGAATACAATGGGGGAAAATGAGAGAGTATAGGATTTCGAAGGTAGATTGGTAATTATATTTCCTTATCTGAAAAATTAATAAACCCTTGATGTTAATGTTTGCGGTTTGCTCCCATATAATTTTGCTGAAAAAGAATAGTAGTGTTTTGTATTGGGCTTTAGTAGTTAGTACTGGGTCCCTTCACAAATAATTACCCTCTCAATCCGCCCGAAAAATACTCTTTTATTTTGTGCACGTTGATTAAAGAGTATTATTATTTAATGTGTAGTGAGTAATTATATTAGTGGGAGTGTGACCTCATATTTTAATTATATTAGTGTGTACGTGAGTCTCGCGTGTATAAAAAAGAAATAAATGAGGCCAACGACTAAAATGAAAAAAATACTACATTCTTTGGAACCGTTTAGTATATTTTACCAAACGTTATAAAACTGTATTAACTATATATTATATGTCCATATTAAGGGCAACCAGATGGACCGTTAGTGCATATTTTGGAAGGAGAACACTTTTCTTGCACGCTGAGACACTGTTTCTACGTTCTCTCCCTTCTTCTTCTTTTTTTAATTATCAAATTTTGTTAAAAATTTTTATTTTCATTAAAAATATTATCACTTTTATTTATGTTAAGATTTGTTCATGAAATAATTCATTACTTTTTTTAATTATCAAATTTTATTAAAGATTTTTATTTTCATTAAAAACATTATCACTTTTATTTATATATTAAAAATTGTTCATAAAATAATTCACTACTACATTATCACGTGATACCATGTTATACTTTTTAAAATGGTTATCATTTTCGCTATAAAATTTTATCACTTTTCATTTATATTATAAATTATTCATGAAATAACATTATCACTTTTCATTAATTCAGTATAACTTTTTATTCGTCTAAAATACTTTTATTAATTCAAATATTCCCTCTGTCCCGCTTTAATGGTTACACTTCCTTTGTAATTTATAAAGGAAGCCTAATCATTAGGACGGAGGGAGCATCGTTTTTTATTTAAATATTATTACTTTTTATCCGAAAGACTCCTTTAACATGGTTTATCATATACTTGTTTGCTTACGACTCGTTTGGTAGGTCAAATAGGATAAAGAAGTATTATAGAGGTAAATAAATATATGTATATTGTAATAAGTAGGTAATATTTATATATGAATTTGTTTGATAAAATGTATAAAGAATGAGAATAATATAATTAAAATATTTAGTAGGTAATACTAGTATTAAATACTACATTTTATATCCTCATTTAATTATTTTCAGTAGGAACCCACTGTTAGTTCGTTACCCACCACATCACAACTCTCGCATCTCTCTAAAACTATAATCCCTTTTCTCATTGTACTCATCAATTGAAACCCTAATCTCATTCACCAAATTAGCCATGTCATTCGAATTATACTTGCACCTTCACCAATCACTCAGAAATTCAACCAGATGCGAGAAAATTCAGGCGAACCCAACTGCAATGACATCACTTGAGCCAACCTCAACCTCATATCAATATGATATTTCCCCGAAAATAAAAACGATCTGTAACGACCACGCCCCCTAAAATTTCCCTCCAACAAATCCTCAATCACATGCTTCAATTTGGGTTCGCAAATATCAGAGGCATCAAAATTCAAAAGGGCGTTGTTTGAATCAGTTCGCCAATATCCATCAAATATGACTATTGGCGATTAAATCCTAATCGCTGGGTCATCTGGATTGACATCATTTTGGCCTCTCAATATAAAGAACTCTGCAGAAAGAGAGTATTGCAAGAGTGTCGACGAAACTTTTGAGAGAGTTCAATGACAGAAAACACAAATGTATCAACTTCAAGAAATTGAGTTTAAAACATAATGAAACCTATTCTTGTAATTTTAAGTAGTTGAATGAATTTACTGTATAATCAACAATAATAATACTACAGTTAACGTGATATTAATAATGTTAAAGCTACAGTGCTACTCCATTGAACAAGATAATAAAGGGTCTCTTTACAAAATAATAGTCTCACCTACTAAACAACATACAATACCTTATTACACGAAAGAAACGAATGCTAGTGTATTTTGGAATTTGGAAACATTACTCGTGGCAAAGTCCAATTGACCGCCAATGCGAGATTCAAAATATTTCAAAGCACTTAAACAAAAGCGCCTGTGACCTATCAGCATAACAAACAAATAAAATGAGTCAAAACTATGATAATATTTCATTTTTCGCCTCTTCCATTGGTCTGTTACGCTGTCACCCAACTCGCCAGTAACATCCTCGAACTGAGCCAACGGTACACAAACAACTTCCATTCTTCCTTGGAGTGGTAATCTGAAAATCGCAAAGAAAATCAATGGAGAAAAGGCTCCGGTCGTCGTTGAATACTTCCGCCCAAGAATTCCTCTCCACCGCCGCTAAGTTTCCCTTGAAGTCCTCCAGATCCGCCATTAAAGGCTTACTTAACACCTTAATTAAACCCTCATCTGATTTAACTTCAACTCTCCCACACCTTCTTCACAATGTTATTTCAGACACCATTTCTCAGTTCAAAAACTTTGATTCGACCTTCACGGCGTCTCCTGTAACGCCTCCGTCAAAGCGCGTTCGTAGATCCGCCAGAAACAAGAAAGACGCCGGCGCCGCCCAACCCCACGAAAATGGAAGGCAGTGTATATCCGAAAAACTCCAGGTTTATGCATACATTTTGCGCCTCTGTGTTTTCCACCCTCATAATGTGTTCCCAGAATCTGATTTGCTGCCGATTGTTCAAGAGTTGCATGATAACTTAATTCTGTTTGAGTCCGACTCTATCTTGCTGTCGGAGATTGCTAAATTATGTGAGGAATGGTGGAAAGGGGGTTTATCGGGGAAAGAAACCCTACTTTCTCAATCATTGCCGGTTATTTTGTCGCGCTCCTTGACTTTCAAGAAGAAAGTAGATGTTCATAGGGTTTATACGCTTCGAGATGCCTTCACGTTGTTCGATTTTGAGGATGACAGTATTGAGGACTTGAAGAATTTGATGATTCGCTGTATGATATCGCCATTGTATTTGAAAACAGAGGATGGACGGAAATTCAATGCCTTCCTGTTCAGTCTTAGTGTTCAGCTCACTAAGGAGTTATGTGCAATGATAAAATCTCAAATTCCATTTGGGCGTAAATCAATGTTAGAGGCGTATGGTGATATCGTTTTCAAAGCATGGAAGGCAGTGGAGGGCGAATTCAAGATAGAGATTGAGAATGGGTTTCTACAAGGCTTGGTCGAAAGTGCTATATACGCCAGCTCACCAGAATTAGCGGCATCACTAAGAAGAGTTCTATGGGGTTTTCTTCAACAGAGGACAACAGTGGGGGTTGAAAAACTGATTTTTCATCTTGCAGAGCCAGTTATTTTTCGGTCGCTTCAGGTACTATTACCTGTTTGATGATATATTGAAATTCTGTATCTAATAATAGTGTTGCATATGACCGTCCTAGAAGTGGGAGCTTTTTATGAGTTCTGAACAATACTATCAATTCCTTGTATAGTTTAAAGAAATAAATGGAACAAAGTTCAAATAAATGATTGGAAGAGTATTTCTGTAACAATGGTGCACTTCGAGTAGCTTATGCGTATGTTTAGCTGCTTAATGTTTTGCTTATGTAAAAAGATATTTATAGAATCACAGAAGTTGTAAAATATCTTATCTTCTATTATCACACTATTGAAGAAAAAACTAAAGTCTGTAGGTTGACTGTTGAACTTGTGCTGTTTGTTGACTTGATTTTCAGGCTTGATCTGGCTTAAAATCTTGAATGTTTTGCTAGTTATTCGGGTTGTCAGTCGGTGACTGTAACACAGTGGCTAGAAATAAAATTGCTGATACAAACAGTTTTGTAGTAATCATCTCCCAAGGTTTGGTCTTGATATAGTAGCATTACAAACTACAAAAAACGATTTAAAATTAAATTTGAACCAATTCTTAGATGAGGATAATTGAACAAGAGCCTAAATAAAACTTCATAGAATATCTCGATTTCATTTGAATTGATTGGATTTGAAATCCTCATTAATGGTAGACTATGAAAGGTTTATTTTTAGATTTTAAGCTGTCTAGTCATGACTAGATGCATCTTTTGGAGTTAACATAAGATTTTCCACATTACTTTCAGCCAAAAGATAAGATTTAGCAAACATATGTAATCTTCAGTGCACATCTATTCACATAAACTTTTTAATCTGATAGGCATCAATCATCATCTTAATTTCTTTCCATTCGCCTTAAATTCCAACATGTTAATGTGTTCTGGATTCTTAAATGTGAATGCCTATTTTTTACCCAAGTTTTGTTAGGACTTGTCTGTTTTTATACTGTTATCCTTGAACTATCATCCATGTTAGTACCTGCAACTGCAAGAATTAAATAGAATTATGACTTAACCATTGGTGATCAAGCTTTCTCTTTGTGTATGATATTTGACCAAAGTTGCTATAACTAAAGAATCCTGTAGCAAAAATAATATGGAATTTATTAAAATTTTATTTTTTCCTCTTATAAATGTTGGATATTTAAAATGAAGTAGAAGTTGATCAACATTGGAGCATGTGCAAAAAGCTGTTTATTTTTTGTCAGTATGAATAGAATTATAGACGCGTTGTCATCTCTCAATTTAACTTGTCTCTAATGTTACATTGTAGTATTAAAAGGAAAGCATATTGTGGCCTACAGTTAGTTCACTGCTACAGTCTATCCCTTTCTCCGAATGGATTCTTTGCATAAAAGAAAATATTATACAGTAGTCGTACTCTACATTATAATATCATAGTCATAGCACTATGTCTTTGCAGGTTGCAAACTCAAATGTTCGCCAAAATGCATTGCACTTACTACTGGACCTGTTCCCTTTAGAAGATCCTGATTCCACTAAGGAGGACAAAGATATTCTGCTGGAAAAGCAATTCTTTTTGTTGGAGAAGTTACTCATGGATGAATGTTCAGATGTGAGAATTTTAGCAGTAGAAGGCAGTTGCCGAACACTTCACCACTTTTGGGAAGTTATTCCTTCACCAACCATTACAAAGATTATTACCAAGATTTTTGATCACATGATTCATGATGCTTGCACAGAGGTCAGACTCTCAACGGTGAATGGTGTTATATATTTGCTCGGAAATCCTCAATCTCATGAGGTCCTTAAAGTGCTTTTACCTAGATTAGGCAATCTGATTATGGATTCTGCACTGGTAGTACGTTCTGCTATTGCTGATCTCCTCCTTCTCTTGAATGAGATCAGGAATTTTCATTTCCATAAGGTGATCAGTTACATCTAACTAATTGATTTTTCCCTGATTATTGCTATTTCTGCTGGTTAATTGTTTTGCTCATTCAGGTAGTGCGCTTAGATGTGTTATTCTCAACTCTTGCTGAAGACCAACCAATTATTGCAAGGAAAGTCACAAAACTTCTGATACCATCTTACTTCCCATCCAAAGTGACGGATGATGAAGCATGTAAGCGCTTTATCACTCTATTTAAAAGGTCTCCTACAGCTGGAACTAGATTTTGTGAGTTTGCAGCATCAGAAGGAGCTTCTCTCAGATCTCTTATGCGACTTTTCAAAACTATTATTGGTTTGATCGTGTCTTCTAAGCTTGATAGAGAGCAGAATGAGGGTTTACTTATTGCTGGCTCTCACCTTTGTCATGATCTTGTGAAAGATGCTTCTCTCAGGGCAGCTCTCAAGGAGGAATTGTCTGCTGAAAAGTTGAAGATTCTTTTCACAGTTGCTTCCTCTACGCGTGCTCAATCTTGTATCTGTAACATTGTTTCAACTACATCTGTGAATGCTGAAGGTGACCTTTTTGAACGTTGCATGGGTTTGATCACTAAGTGCAATGGTTTATCAGACAATATTGAAAGGCAAGCTGAAGTGAGGTCTGCTCACAAGATGATCTTGTCATGTGGATGGTTTAATGACATGTTTGAAGATCTGGTTGGGTTTCTGCAAAGAGCTGCCCGCAGATGTCATGCAGAATTCGGTATAGAAATTGGAAAACAAAATGTAAAGTCAGTAACAAAAGAAAAAACTAAATTCCATAAGAAAGTATCATCCAAGCAAAAACATAGCAATGGGAAAAAGCCATCAGGCGCTGGTGAAAATAGTTTTATGGTTGATTATGAAATTGCTGCTGGGGTTGCTTGGCAAATAAAGGACTTTCTTTTGTCTGAGAAAACACGGGAAGCTATGTTAGCTTCTGGAATTTTAGAAAGTGCGTACTCAGCACTGAAGGTCATTTCTGAGGCTAGTATTCGGCATTGCCTGCAGTATGATCATCTGGACGCATATCCCGTTTCTGCATATACGACTCTGACCCTGCAAATGTCTCTTCATAACATCAAGGCAGCTGGATGCCATGAGTCCACACAGGCAAGTGATATCATATGTTCAATATGCATAATATTTGTTTTTACTATTATAAATGTTAATTTTCACTTTTTTCTGTTACACAACATTAAGCTATGCATCCTTTTGTCTGCTCAAGGCATCTTCATCAATCATTCTACTATGCTATGCAACCTTTTTCTGCTTTATGCAACTTCCTTATCAATCAACAAATATGTTAGTTGCTTTAGTTTTATCCATACACTGGTGTATTGATTCGGTTTAAAGCACATATTATGAACATTATTAGTTATGTTCTTTATTGAAATGCTATGTGGTCTCACTTCAATAATGCTGCCTTAGAAAACCAAATATATGGCTAACACATAGCTGATGACTACAAACTTACTAGAATTGACTGGTGGCTTCTTTATTTTGGGGATTCATCCAGTGAAATGTAACAGTACCTGTGAATCGAAAATGGTGTTAATTATCTGGAACCTCGTTAACTAGTTTTTTTTTTTTTTTTGGGGGGTGGGGGTGTATGCTGCTCAATTTAGATGTTGCATTGCATTTGATCACATGGAGAATTCAGAGAAGAATGTGATTGGTAAAAAGGCTTTACTAGATACATAAGGGATATCTTATGCTTCTTTTGATCTTTATGCATCCAAACCAGGGATAGAGAATCTCTGATGCAGGCAGAGCATATCCAACAGAAAGTGTATCTCTTTTTAAATTATATGTTAGTCCTCCCCTTTAGCTTCTCCTCACTCTTCAGTCACTTTGTCTTTACTTCACATAGAGCAAGGACACCGCACTGCAGTCTAAAATTTCTTTCAATTAGAGTATTTTCTCATAAGGAGTAGCAAGAAAGGGATTAACAAACATGACACTACTTCACTCTCTAGTTTAAACCAATTTTTTCTTTAAAATTGAAGCAAGCAGCAGATATGAAATAACTATGATGATCCTCAAGTATCAAAACTGCCTCTTTGGTATATTTTCAAGCACTAATAACAGCATGCCTGGGCAGGATTAGTGAATTCTCTTCATTAACAATCTCTACATAACCCCTAGGTGCTTCAGAGATATCATGCTACCCCTTGTGTTTTGAATTACTTCTCTAGATATTTCCGTCAGTCAAATTTCCTGGTTTGGGTACTGAATTTATTTGTTACAATTGATGACCAGGAAACTATCTTAGGCTTAACATTGGACCATCTGCTTCACTGTGCATATAGCCTATTCAAATCCAACAATAGCAAAAAGTCTGGCAAGCCACTTTCAGAATCGCAGAATGCAAGCAGCACCCAACCCACATCCAGCAAAGATACTGGAGAATGTCAAACTGGTACGTTTAGCCTTGCAAATGATTGTGAGGTTCATTATCCCTCTTTTTTTTTTCTCTCACGTCATTTTTAAATGGAAAAAGACTTGAAAGAATTTAAATTTACACTTGTCTTTGGCCCTCCCATTGCACAATTCAGCTAATAATATAATATTTTCATTTTTTTATTTTTAAACCTGATGGCAGGAAATGTTCGTGGTAAGGATGTAATTTTAGTTAGTGTATTAATTCCTTTTCCTTTCTTAAAAATGGTGTCTGTAAACCCCTTATGCTTATAGCAATTAAGTTTACTGATACATCTATTTCTTTGTCAATTTGTTGATAATCTTGCACAGGTTCCAGTTTGATCAAACGAACAAGGATATTAAACATGGTCAAGGCCTTAACTTCAATTCTCAAATTCATTGTTGATTCAACTGCTATGAATCTTGCTCCTCTCCATCAAGAAAGATGCTTGAATTTCACAACTGAAAACTTGAAATTCATCATTACAAATTTAATGGCACAAGCCACTGCTCAGTCGCAGTTCACTGAGGAAGACATAAAAAATTTGATAATTTGCTTGAAAAGTTCATTTACATATGGAGCCAAGTTACTTAATATAGTGCTCAAAACTTGTGAAGATTCATTACCACAAAGGGAAGCTTACAATCTCGTCAATCAACTGTTTAATCTCATTGTTTCAGTAGAAGAGCTTCTGGGGTACAGATGTGCAACTCGTTTTGTCACAGCTGTTCAGCAATGGATTCCTGATCTGATTCTAGCTTTGGGGTCCCACTACTTATTGAAACGGACTGGGGATGATGGGTTATCTGCTGATTCATCTGAGAATGCAATGCCCCATCTCCCTTCATGGTTTCTCACTATATCTAGGATTGAGCTTTCTGAACTTATACATACAGGCTCAGTTGATGAAACAACAGAAGTTCAGGATTCAAAGGATTTCTCTGCATTCAAGAGATTTTTGGAGATCATGCTGAAGCTATTGAACACAAACACTGAAGTTCTTGATGCTGTTGGAGTTGCTTTTATAACTGGGTCACTAAATGCATTGAGGAGCAAAAGTTTCGATGTTGTATTGGGTCTTCTGAGTTTCGTTTGTAGAAAGTTAGTCAGGGAAGAAACTACAAACTGGAAAGGACTCAATTTGATGCGCGCATCGCTTGAAAAAATATACTCTGAAGTTAATAGAGAAGCTGAAGATGTTGGCAACACAGAGAATGATAGAGAGAAGTTGTACAGAGTAAAGGCAGTGCTTGAACCTGTGTTTGCCTCTTACTTTTACGATCAAAAGGGATATATGGAGGAAGAATAAGTGGCAAACAGGCGTTGCAACAATGTTCTCGATTCGTAGAAAAAAGTGATAAAATCATTGAAGTAATTATGATGCTATGTTGATAGATTCGTTTCCTCACTATGTTACATTTCTATTTATAAAATCAGCTCTTCCTAGGAGCCTTCTATCTTCATATTCAGTGCACCAGTTACATTTACTTAAACTGTAAAGTATTGAGAATTTAAATTAACACTCTTATAATCACATCATGACAATCAAGGGCGTACTGAACTATCACCTCTTAATGTCATCGTTGTCTAAACATTCAAATTCTAATGAAATAACTATCTTCTAGAGGAATTCTTCTATATATATATATATATATATATATATATATATATATATATATATATATATATATATATATATATATATATATATATATATTTAATGTAATCAAGTTATAGCTGCTTTTGTCAGAGATCTTTATCTCCCGATCTAACTCTCCTCTTTGAAGTCCTCAACACCTGAATCTGGAAAGAGTACCAAATCTTGCAATATATGTAGCTGGTGGTGGCTGCAAGATGTGTATCCAACATGTCTTAATCATCTGTGGTGGATGGAAGCATCAGATGTTCGAGTGTTGATTAAGCTTCGATTGGGAAATGTGTTTTCAATGCTACAGCGATCGGCATTCCCAAGAATCCTAGAAAAATGCTCATGAACCATTGCATGAACGTGAGAGGAGTGGTGCTTGCAAATGTGCCGAGGTACTCAATGATGATGATCTGGAACAGGGCAGTGAAACCTAATACGACCACAAAAACATAGTTGTCAAGGATGCCATCAAGCACATCTACCTTCTCCATTTCTCTTGAGTTCACCTCATTGAAGAGCTGCAAAATCATAACTGTGGGTGAGAGTGCTCTTGCTGATCAGATGAGTATATTGATGAACAAAGAAGAATTTACCTGGCAAAAGACGAACGTATTGAAAATAATTGTGTTGAGGACTAGGTTGGGATTAGGGTGGCGATGAAGCATGAATACAGTCTTGCCATACCCTTGAAGGAACCATATCACCATAAACTGATACAAGGATTGTCCCATGATGTTCCTCCACATGACGACGCTGATGAAGTTTCCCTTCCTCCCAACAGGAGATCTCTTCATCAGTTCGTCATTTGGAGGCTCTGTTGCTAGTGCAAGTGCACCAAGTGTGTCCATGATCATATTCACCCACAGGAGTTGAACAGCAGTTAAGGGAGCACTTCCTGAAAGCATCATCATTTGGGATAAGTTCATCTTAGATTATGCATTTATCAAGAACTTCTGAAACTTATTAGAGGGTGGTTTGTTACCAGTTGTACATGCTGAGTAGAAGTTTACAGCCAATGCAACAACATTAACAGTTAGCTGGAACTGAACAAACTTCTGGATGTTTATGTAGACGGAGCGACCCCATTTGGCTACCGTCACGATTGTGGAGAAATTGTCGTCCAGAATTATTACATCAGCACTCTCTTTAGCGACCTGATTTTATTCACAAAACAGATTCATTCTCACAGATTCATCTTCTCAGTGATTTCAAACATTATGAGATGTACCTCAGTTCCAGCAATGCCCATTGCAAGTCCAATGTCGGCTTCATGAAGAGCCGGAGCATCATTAGTTCCATCACCAGTTACAGCCACAACTTCATTAAAAGTCGTCCTCAATTGCTTCACTAATGTGTGCTTGTCCATAGGCGAAGAACGAGCCATCACCTGAAACAAAGGTAAGAGGAAATAATTTTTAGCATGGAAACAAGATAGTATGTATGTGTTCATGCATACATATATGTTTACCTGAATCTTGGGAATCAGTTCGAGCAATTCCTCCATACTCTTTTCGCGGAAAATTGGACCTTCTATAGCTATACCATCATCAGTAAGTATCCCACATTCTCTAGCAATAGCTTTAGCAGTATTGATGTTATCTCCAGTGACCATCCGTACAGTTATACCAGCTGAACGACAAAGTGCTACGGACTCAGGGACTCCTGGCCGGACAGGATCCTTGATCCCTACAATTCCTATGCAAGTATATCCTGTGGCGGGGATATCATTTTCTACAGAAAAGCCATTTTCAAGCTCCTGATAGGCGAGACATAGCGTCCTAAGAGCCTCGTTAGCAAACAGATCAATCGTTTCGTTTAATTTACTGATGGATGCTTCATCCAGGGAAACAACTTCTCCATCTGACTTGATCATCTTAGTACAAGCTGCTAAGATTATCTCTGAAGCACCTTTTGTATGAGCTCTTAATTTTCCTTCTCCTAGCTCCAAAACAACACTCATTCGCTTCTTTGTGGAGTTAAAAGGCTCCAGTTTCAATACTTTAAACGCTTCTCTCTCTGCTTGAAAATCGCCTCCAAGCAGTAGGCCAAACTCCAGAATAGCAGTTTCAGTTGGTGTTCCCAGTATCTTGCGCTTTCCACGTCTGTTGACCACGACTTCTCCTCCCGTGTTGTTGAAAATCGACTGCAACAAGATCTTCACAATGGATTCAGGGAGTTCAGCCCTCCCTTCCTTGCTCAAGTCTTTCACATTCATACCAATGCAAGATTTCACCAGAGTCATTTTGTTGGTGGTTAAGGTTCCTGTTTTATCACTGCAGATATTAGTTGCTGATCCCATAGTCTCACAGGCGGCGAGGTGACGAACAAGTGCTTTGTCGTTCATCATCTTTTTCATAGCAAACGCAAGGCTCAATGTGACAGCTAGAGGCAGCCCTTCAGGAACAGCCACAACTACAATTGTTACAGCTATAGCAAAGTATTCTAACAACTCTAAAGCATCATCTCCTGACCATTTCAAGGTTGTTCCACCATGCCATTTATGGCTCATCATCTTTTGAACTAAAACAGTGAATGTCACTATGGCAAAGAAGAGGCCTAGCTTCCCAATGATTGTTGCCACCCCATTGAGTTTAACTTGCAACGGGGTTTCATCATCGCCTCCTTCACTCAGCGTAGCCATCAACTTGCCCCATTGAGTTCTCATCCCAACAGTTGTAACAAGCATCTTGCAAGATCCATCTTGAACCTTTGTACCAGAGAGCATGAAAGGATTGTCGACGCTGATCATAACTGGCTCACTCTCTCCCGTCAAGCTAGATTCGTCGATCAAGACAGAGAACCCCGACAGAAAAAGGCCATCTGCAGGGACCTGATCACCAATTGAAAGATGCACAATATCACCAGGGAGCAGGTGATAGATGGACATCCTTTTACGGTATCCACCTCTTGTTACTTGAATATAAACTTTCTTCTTCTCTTTGTCCAAGTCCCTGAACTGTAAAGATTGTCGATAGTCACTCGTTGCAGTAACAAACACCACCAGCAAGATGCTAGCCACAATGCCAAGACCATCATGAGCCCCCTTAGGCCATCCTTCAGTAGCTATGCCGACTATCAGAGAGACGAAGGCGCAAACACCAAGGATCATGAGAGTCATATCATGAAGAGCTTCCCAAACAAACATCCAAAAACTCTGGGGTTCAGCCTCTACAAACTTGTTCATTCCATATACGTCACGCCTCCGTTGGAGCGACTCGTTGTCGGTCGAAATGCCATTAGAGGTGTCAGTGGCAAGCTTCTCGGCAAGGCCGGAAGCCCCTCCATGGAATCTAAGCTTCTTAACATCATGGCCCTCCACTATGCACTCTATTTCATCTGCACAAATCTGGAAACCAGAAGCTTTGACTTCTTCAGGTACTTTGTAATCACTTGGTTGCACTCCTGGAATCGTTCACCAGTCAGTCACTCAGAAGTAAGAAACGAAAGCAATGCAATTTACAAGAAACCATCACCTTGTATGAACTGAAATGCAGCTTTAGAAACAAGAACTGCAATCCTGAACTTCTCCTGAATACAAACCAACACTTTTGGTTGAGTAACTTAATTGTAACAAGAAATTAGTTTCATGTAAGTTTGTCAAAACATGCAAAACAATACTCCCTCCACACTCCTCTGTAAATTCACACCTCCTTTGTACAAAGGAGGTGTGGAGGAAGTATTATGCAGAAGGGATATTGTAGAAGCAATATATATGTGTAACTTCAACCATTGTTAAGGAAATGCATTGGAATTGTGAAGATAGTAATGAAGAGAGAGAAAGAGGAGAGAGAACGTGATTTGTCTTGCGCATGGCAGCAGCCTCATAACGTTTGGAAAGATTGGCAGTGAATCTGAACCTCCGTTTGGGGTTCTTGACGACACCACACAGATCCCTCCACCGCTGCAGCGCCTCCTCCGGCGCATGCTTGTTCTTCACATCCCATTTCTCACTCAAGAAATTCTCCATTTCTCAATCTATTCTTTATTCAAATCCTAAATCTAATCACTTAATTATTAACATTTAATTCTTCCCTCTATGGGAATTTGCATGATGAACAACTGAATACGAGAATGCATGCACAACTGAAAATGTTTGATCCTAAGTTTATGATCAAACTAACTGAACAACGCCTTTTGTGTCGCTCTCCATACACTGCGGCCCTTAAATTTTAATTTGCAATAAAAAAAATAAAAATAAAAATTCCAAATATATTGCCTTTTCAACCTTCACAAGGCAAAGAGATCTCATGTATGATTTGATGGATAAGTAGTGATAGTTTTTATTGATATTCCAATAAAAAGTGATTATTATAGTATTACGAACGTGAGATGAATAAGTAGTAATAATCTTTATTGATACCCAACCACCTGCACACATAAAAAGTAGTTACGTCCTCCGAGCAACTTTAAAAAGCCACCATTTCTCAATTGGTGCTATAGAATTTGCAGCTAAAAAAAAATTTATCCCTTCCTCTTTTCCAAATCCAACCAACCCTTGATCATCTTCCTATCAACATTTGAGTATATAAAATGTAGGTATAAATTTAATTACTTACGTCCTTCTCCTTCCATTTCTTTAGAACATGAACAAAAATATAAAATATATGTATAAATTTAAATTACTTACGTACATTTCCTTCCATTTCTTAATTTAACAATCTAAACTATTAATTTTATCGGCGGACACAGACGTGCTTTTCAATGAGTTTGGGAAACCTATTCCCACAGTACCGACAAATTTTCTTGCAAGTTATCATTTCTTTTTTATGCTTTCTACGGTAATGCCTCTCCAATTGAAATTTGGAGGTGAATTTGTATTCTTCATTTGGATTTTTGGGTGGTCTTGATGCAGATGTGACAAACGTAAGGTTTGTCTGCAAAAGACAAATGAACCAAGTTACTTACTTATTCGGTCAAGAATACCTCCCAAATCAAACAGGGAAACTAGCACGAAATAGTTGAGAATAGAGTTCCTCAAACTCAACCGCTGTCACCAGCGGTCTTATAAGAAAAACCATTAATATTAATTAAACTATATATATATATATATATATTCATCAATTAAACAAATTCTTCACTCATTGAATCCTTATATCGTCTGCACTTCTTCGGTTTATCCTCGTATGAACTGAACCTTCTCGTTCGGAGGCATAATCGACAGGTGCTTTGATAATACGTATCCATCAAGCTTATTTACAACATCTAATGTTCTTAGAATTTCAACTGTGTTCCAATATAAGAAAAACCATTAATATTACTTAAACTCGTTATATATATATTCATCAATAAAACAAATTCTTCACTCATTGAATCCGTCTGCACTTCTTCGGTTAATCCTCGTATGGTAATCTTCCTCGCTAAGAATTTCCTTTACCTTCACATAGTGCATAGTAAGGCATTTCACAATTGTTTTTGAAAGAGTAACTTCAACTCAGTTAGGATCTTCCCATAAGAAATGGTAATAAAATATCATAAGTTAATGATTAATATCCCATCAAATCTCAATATTATCAAAGAAACTATCAAAAAAGCAGTTAAACATTCAATTTTCCAATTTTCGCAAATGGGAGGATTTGGAGGATTTCACAAAGTTAAAAGTTTGGAGGATTTTTAGTTTTTGCAAATTTAACTATTCTGTTTTTTTAATCAATAATGGTTTATTAACATTCACGTTTTCCATTTTAGTTTGTTAAAAATTAAGGTATACGTTTAACTTTTTATTAATGGTTTATTAAGTTGAACCCATACAAAACAATTAATTATTTCATATAGTTAGGCCCAAACAAAATACTAATACAACTATAAAAGTAAACGTAAACATTAACGCGGAATGATAGGAATATATATACAATTAAAATATAGGGTCCACATTCCCACTTATACAACTAATCACTACACATTAAATAATAATACTTCTAATCCTCTTTGATAATACTTCTGATCCTCTTTGGGTGGGATAAATGAAGTACTTAATTAATAAAAAATGATAATATTATTTTATAAACAATCATAAGTGATACTCCTTCCTTCTACAACTACCCACTACACATTAAATAATAATACTTCTAATTCTCTTTGAGTGGGACAGCGGAAGTACCTAATTAATAAAAAATTATAATACTATTTTATAAACAATCATAAGTGATAATCCCTCCGTCCGCTTCTAAGGTATATATTTTACTATTTTTAGGCGTCTGGTTCAAAGGTATTCATTCCCCCTATTTAGTAAAAAAATACACAATATGACATACTCCACGTTCAAAAAATAAATGTACATCTTAGAATCGGATGGAAGAAGTAATATTTTATAGCGAAAGTAATAATTATTTAAAAAAATGTAAAAGGTCTCCGTTAATACAATCTCCCACCAAATTATATATTTTTAAAAACTCACATAAACTTCGAGTTGTATTCAAAAATCATTTTTATTTGAATTTAAAAATCATTTTTTTAATTTTTTTAACGAAGTACTACTACTTTATTTGAATACCAAAATCATTTTTTTTTTAACGAAGTTCTACTAGTTAGGATGTTTGTTTAGAGGGTTTAGGATGAAATGGGTATGGAATAAAAATAGGGTGTTCGGTTCATGGGAATGATTTTTGCTACAGTAATTTCATTCTAAAAAATCAAGCAATCCTCAATACCTTACCAAATTGACAGGAATGCCTTTCATTTCGCAACATCAAAATTTTAAATGTTTTATGTATTTTTTTTTTATAACAAAAATCAATTTTATTTTTTTTTATATATGAATAAAAAATCATTTTCATATTATTGTTTTCTTAAAAAAAACTAAAAAAATATATTTCACTTAATTCCTGATGATATTTTTTTTAACATTCCAAAGAATATTATCAAATGAGTAATAGATATCATTACCATCCCCACTAATATTACTATAATTCTCATTCTAATTTCTTCTAAAATACCAAACTCCCAAGTACTTTTCTTTAAGTAATTCTCCTATAAAGAAAAAGTAATAATAAAAGCAGGTTTAAGGGCTAGCTAACTGCTAAGGCTGTACAACACAGATACTCTCTACATTGACCTGCCCGTCATAGGGTTACCATCACAACCCCTCTTGAACCGCAAGATTACTTGACTGGATCAAGCTATCAATCACAACCGTTAAAATTTACATCAACGGTCAATACTCTCCCCTGATATTCACTAGTCAATTTCCCAAAATTTCCCCCCTCTATGGTTCGTGTTCTCCCCCCACTCCAATTCTCTCTCCCCCCACTCTCCCCATCTCTCGCTTACATTTCATTCCTTCTCCGTTTGAATTTGAAGCGATATACTGCTTAACTTACATCGAAAATGAGCAGGGGACCAGGGCTCTTCTCAGATATTGGCAAGAAAGCCAAAGGTCAATTGTTCCTGGATCCACCATTTCAATTCCTTATGCTATTCCATGTGTAGTTTTGTTTTTTCCTAAGTTGTGCCAGATTTGTTGATTTCATTTGATTTTGATCCGTAGATCTGCTGACTAGGGATTACATCGCTGATCACAAATTTTCCGTCTCCACCTACAGTGAATCTGGAGTGGTACGATTTGTTCTTAGGTTACTTTTCATGTATTTATTTATGCGTGTTCGCGTCTACTTTTTAATGTTTATGCCTCTTGATTTTGGATTGATTTCATAGGGTTTCAAGTTTCAGTAGTGCGCGTGCATCATTGGAGTCAATAATTAGATAAATATCTGAGGATTTATGTATTTGTAAGGATACGGTATTTTGTTACAAAATATTAGTATCTCAATACTCAGTTCTGGGCCTTATTCCTTTTGAATTGTTTATGGAGCAAGTCTTGAATGAGATCATTTAATGAGACTCCAAGAATTTACTCGTTTTAAATAGAAAAGTGACCCTATTATATCCTATTAACTAAAAGTGATAAGTAATACTCATCTCATAGACACTATCTCTATGTCTCATGCAGGTTTTTGGCTAGTTTAGTATGTATATGCAATTGTTGGTTGAGCTCACTTGGTTAGTATTGACTTGTTCATTCTCATTTGCTCATTTGTGAATTAGTTTATCTGATTTCTCCACGAGTATCTATTTTAAATTTGGCCTTAATTTTACTTTCTTTCTTTTCCCCCTATTTTCTATTTTCTTTGAGCTAAATGGAGAGACAATTTTGTTATCTTTCCAAATGGAACTCTTATATCTTTGAGATGGTAGTCCATGATTGAAGTTTTACATGACATTGGTATCATACTTTCTGTGTGGGGTGATGACATGGGTAGTGGGGGCCAAGGGTTTGGAATTCTTTGGCGTTGTATTGCCTTTTCATCTGTAACATGTCCTTTACCCCAATGAAATGAAAGAAAAACTAAACATACAATGTTCCTTCGAATTTCCATCATATAACCTACAATATATGTGTATGCATTCATCTCACTTATATTTCTATGTATCTGTTTTAAAAAATTTAACTGATTAAAATTCCATTATTTGTGCAAGTGTATACACAAATTCCAATGAATGATTATGGGGGTTTATTATTTTATTTTTACATTAATATCAAGATGTAGGGGGTTTATTATTTTATTTTTACATTAATATCAAGATGTAGCCAGACAAAACCTAACCTACTGGCAACATTATCATAATGAAACCGGATAAGGAAACAAATCAACCATTTCAGAATAAACATATATAATAGTTTAATACATGTTTCCTATTGCCAAAAAAAAAGAACATTTCATCCTGATCCTATTCTCTTAAATAATTTCCGATTATAAAACCAAAAATTTCCAAAGAATTTCTTTTCATGTTATATCTGTGCTTTTTTTTCTACAAAATCTGATGTTACAATGCTTTGTTTGACAATATCAGATGGTAGCAACAGTTTTGTGGTTTCTAATTTTTCTGGGATTTATGCAAGATGATTAGAAGTACTTTTTTTTTTCTTGAGGTAAATAGGTAAAGATACAGAGAGTTCACTAACTTATAAATATTCTCTTGGTCAGTTCTAATATGACAGGATATCTCATCATTTTCATCTTACGCAAAACTTTTATTCTATTGGAGTTTACACAGCTATGTGCTTGTTATGTTTCAATTAAATTAAGAAGTAAATCAGAGGAAGATATATGGATTATTGTAATGGTTACAGTTTTTTTTAAAGTTGCAATTACTTAAAGTTGCTGTTCTTTTTAAGAAATGGACCTGGAAAAAAAGGAAAAAGAAAAAAATGGTTTAAGGGAACATTGGCTGACATACTGGCTGAAGTTTGTCTTCTCATTCTATACCATTTTGTAGGAATTTTTGTATTGAAATAACTTACTGTTCTATGTTCAAGGCAAGTTCTCTACCTACTTCAGGTACATGAATTACTGATTTTGGAGGATCTTGTTCCAAATTCCAATTTAAGTTTTTAACTTTGGGCGATAAAAAATGTAGGTTCTTTTAGTATCAAAGCAAGTCTACTAATTTTAAGATTTGGAAGCTAAGTGTAGGTCAAACCTGTTCACCTGGGGGAGATTACCTTGTTTTGGAACTTTAAGGACTTAAATAAGGAATTTCAGAATATGGGATTCTAGTCATTAAACTGATTCATCTGTAATAGCATTCCTTTTGCTTTTATGATATGGTTGTTTAAATGAAACAGTACAGTGATATTGTTTTATATGAAGAAAAATAATAGAGTAGATTAAGGTTGCTCCTGTCTTGAAGATTGACCCCTTCCATATGCTTTATAATTACATCAAGTAACAAAGATTATTTAGAAATCGTTGCAATATATTTGGCTACTGGCTCGTGATACCTGTGTAGGATAGATAACTTGAGGAAGATTTGTCCTTAAGTTTTTGTATCCCATGTGCTTGTTTATTGTGGACTGTAAACATCCTCTTCTCTGGCCTTGTTCAGTATTCCTTTGTAAGTGAATACTTCTAAAACATGGTTATTAGTTTAGACCATGCACTCTTTTCCATAAAATTCAACACTTCCAATTGAGTGTTACTTCCACAGTTACATCAGATTTATACTTTTGATACCATCTTGAACATGCTCTTATTTAACATTTTAGTGTTGCTAATATTGCGTCCCTGAATATTTCTATTTACTATTCCATTATTGCCTTTTTGAGACATCTATCAATCGTACTGGTACACGTATGTAACCTGACCAGTGATGGATCTTCAAATCCAAAATGATTTTATCAAATTTACTTTTCTCTCATCATGACAAGATAGTTTTCCCTAATGGAACATGTCACGAGTTCTGTATTGCCTTGGGAGTTTCTAGTTATGGCTACTTAATATTGGTGTACAGTAGTTGACCATGTTGTTCTTCTATCAATATGTTGGATGTCATTTTCATTATATCGTGATTTTTCTCATGTCAAATGAATTCTCGTGTATTATACTTGTGTAATTTCTAATTTGTACTGCATCCTTCAATAGGCCCTGACAACATCCGCTGTGAAAAAAGGAGGTTACTCATCTGGAGATGTGGCAGCTCAGTACATATATAAAAACATCTCTACTGATATTAAAGTTGATACGGAGTCGAATGTGAGTGTTCAAACCTTCTTGACATTTAAGTAATTCACATGCCTATAACTCGCTGCTTGATCTGATCCCTCATTCTCTCTTGCAGATCTCAGCAACTCTCACTATTGCTGATATTATTCCCTCCTCAAAGACCATCGCGAATCTGAAATTTCCGAATTATGAGTCTGGAAAGGTGTCTGTAGCCCACTTTTACTTGACTAATGAACTGGAACTGGAAATGTGTTCTATTTCACTAACATATTCTTTGTTTGCTTATGCAGCTGGAGTTGCAGTACTTCCATCCACATGCATCACTCACTGCAGCTGTTGGTCTGAACCAAACTCCGCCGCTTGAATTTTCTCTTACACTTGGCACTCCCACCTTTGCTTTGGGTGCAGAGGCAGGCTATGAAACCACTTCTGGGAAATTAACAAAGTACACTGCAGGGATCACTGTGACGAAACCAGATTCATCTGCTTCAGTAATTCTGTAAGTTCTACTCTATCACATGATAATTCTTGAAAATACAGTTGGTTCTCTTACGAAGATGAAGAACTTACGTATCTGTTTTTGTTCCTGCAGTGGGGACAAAGGTGATACCATAAAGGCATCATACATACACTACCTGGATCAGTTGAAGAGGAGTGCTGCTGTGGGTGAAATCACACGTAGGTTCTCCACAAATGATAACACGTTCACTGTGGGAGGGTCTTATGCGATTGACAGCATAACCCTTGTGAAAGCAAAGCTTAATAACCATGGCACACTGGCGGCTGTTCTGCAGCATGAAGTCATTCGAAAATCACTCGTGACTATATCCAGTGAATTCGACACCAAGGCGTTGGATAAGACTCCAAGATTCGGTGTGTCACTCGCTCTCAAACCTTGAGAAGCACCTATAAATGTACTTGTGTTCTTTTGAGGTTCGTCGCATTGGAAGTTTCCAAATAAGTAGTTACAGAAGTATACTGTTATGATATCTTTCTCAGTTGTTATAGATACCTCCTGTGTCTGTTTTTGTTGAGGCTTTTTTTGACAATATTATTCTTTTGGAGTTCTCTCATGAACTGTGAAAACTCTGCTTTACTAACTCAGGAAAGGAAAAGCTTGCTTTCACGGCCAGATGAGTACCAGTTTATTACTTTTTCCTCCCTTTTGCTCTTTCTTTATTGATTCATCTTTAGTGTGTTGCGCCGTAATTTTTCAGCTGGGTTTACACTGCAACGGAATATACTTGTACGAGTAATTTATTTCAATTTCAAAGATAAGCTTTTTCAATCTCTATAATCACTAGGGTGGCATACGAGTTATTAAGGTAAATACATGGTATTCGCAGGAATCCATTTCAGATTTTTATTCTAAATCTATATACGTTACATTGATACACAGCCATAATCATTACTATTTGTTTACTTAAGCACCAACATCCTAACTGCAATTGGCTACACAAAGTTAAAAGGACGGATGGCTCACTACATATATTACAGAGATTTTATGCAAGTCTCAGCACCTTTGCAGATCCCTCCACCTGAGATAGACGAGCCCCGCCCGGTAATGTGTGTAAGCTCCGGCCAAGACAAGTATATGGAAGAGCTGGTGGCTGTGCCCAGCAATATCAAATTTTCCGGGCATCCACCTCTCCAGAATTCTCATTGCATAAACCAGTGCTCCTATGCCGTACAGTGCCCCCATCAAAACTTCGTACCCTGTTGTGTGGAGAGCCTCCGGTTGGTGCCAGAAGAGGATTAGCTTGTGTAGAATAGGTGCTGCACCTGATACGTCCATCCCGAAGAATAGTGATGCACGGAAGTTACGGTATTCAGGGGTTTGGAATACCGGGAGAAGGGAAACGAGGATGGTACCAAGTCCCAGTAATGTTATGAACCCCAAGTAGAGATTGCAGAAGAAAGGGTAGCACATGAAGACGGGTGGGTAGAAGGATGTCGAAATGAGGGCAGCGATTCCTGCATAATCAAGCCTGAGCATGATGTATGACATGCGTTCGGAGTGACAAGAGAGCAAGTGACACGAGCTGCTGGCTAATAAGCAAAACATGGCCCCACCTAAGAAAGCGAAGAATGGCCAACGTGTTATAGGCCTCAACATCAATGGCGCTATCAAGTTAGCCACTTCCTCTTTTACAATACGCTGTAAATA
Source organism: Pogostemon cablin (assembly GCA_023678885.1). Taxonomy (NCBI): domain Eukaryota; kingdom Viridiplantae; phylum Streptophyta; class Magnoliopsida; order Lamiales; family Lamiaceae; genus Pogostemon; species Pogostemon cablin. Next base: position 7,249,056 of record CM042994.1, on the reverse strand, counting down.
TTATAGAACAAGCCTCATTATCAGAGAAACAGGAACAAAGCAAATTTATATTGAAATCAGAAACTTCACTCATCAGAGAACATGAATTCATACAATAAAAAAAAGTTATGTATAACATATATAGATGTAATACTGACATGACAAACATTAATCTGTCAGGGAAACTGTCCAGTTTTCACTAACAATCATGAATTCACGAAAAGAGAAGCATTACTTTCTAATGTGATGAAACTAGATGACGGTTAATATGCATAGTTTTGGGAGCAATATTTGAAATATAACAACTTCAGAGAGAAAATAATAATAGTAGAACACAAGAAATTCTTAGAATCATGTAAAGACCAATTTTCCATTAACAAAACGAACAGAAAAATCAGTTGTTAGCCCACCGTTCTTCTTATGAATGTATTCCCTTTCACCAGAAATCTTCTAGTATCTAGTAACAAACTCTTTGCAAAAGGATGTTGATGGAAATTTATTCATTTGTCTTATCTTTCTTTTTCATGAATAAGTCAAGAAATTAAAATTTCAGCAATAAAGCATTATAACATGGAAAAATATAAGCCATTAAATTAATTTGCACTGATCTTATTCATGCATTATCAAATATTACAGATCGGTTTTCAATAAATTCTAGCAATGTCAGGAAGTTACCACACAATGATACAGAAAATACACTTCTGAACATTCAGTTTTCTTAAATATAAACTGCCAAATCCTAATGCAAATGGTTTTCAAAGTGGATTAATATGTCCTAAAGATTTCTAATATGTTGGTTATGAAATCATAAACTGAACGTCAGCTATGTAGGCTCAAGAAGCCTTAATTGTATCAAAATATAACTAACAAGAAAAAAATTCACCCCATCTAGATCAGTGTAGAAAAGAAAGAAAAGAATACCAGGACACACGCAACAGTGTGATTGCAGTATAGACTCTCTGGTAAACATTTTGAGAGGAGTTCCATAATGTGCCAATTAGGTAAGGATTGTAGCAAGTCCATTGAAGGCAATAAAATTCTCAACTCCTCACGAAGTCTGTGCAGATTGGGCATATTTGGCAAGGATGGAAGGAAAGTAGCAAGTTCCGTGCAGAGTTTCTGGAAATCAGCTTTTCTCAGAGCATCAGGGAGATTTTGTAGTGCAGGAAGATCCACAACATTTGGAACTTGCATAGCAGTATAAATTGTTAAAGCCAGGAAAAGGAAGAATCCTATCAAATGCCTGCCCAGAGCAGAAATGTATTAAATTAAGTCTAGCCTTAAGAGAGTAAAAACGGGCATCAAACTCACCATAGCATAGGTAACAAAAATATCAGCATTCAGAACAATGAACAGCATATCAATTCAACGGATATTTTCTAATCCAATTCATAGGTAAGCAGAAACCAAGTAATATATATTAGTGGTAGAAAATGTAACTCATAGTAATTTTCTGAAGGAAACTCCACTATGCTCGTCTACTATACTCTATTTCTAGATCAGCATTCAATATGAAGCAACATCCAATGAATTGGGGGAACAAACATAGAAAGCAACAACTTTTCCAGTTTTGTCAATTAAGCTAATGATTGTTGAACATTTAAAACAGAAATTTAAGGTCATGCTTGCTACTCTATAGAGCTCCTAGAGTCCTAAAGAAACATTCTAACCTCATGATTTTTACTCAAATCAGGCTTTACAGTTTACACCCATCAATGCTTCATTGCAGTACAGTGAATCTTTTATTAAAAAGTGCTAAAATATTGTAATACTGGAAAGCTGTACCATAATCATGGACAAAGCATATCAACAATGGCCACTCCTAGCCAACTAGGAATTCATTGTGTTCTGTATTGACAGTCCCAAGAAATTGCAAGTATCTTAAAATTATTGAGAAATTAGCTTGCACACTTTCTCCTTATCAACACAAGTAATAATTAATTCATTGTCTTCTCCTTATCAACATTTTTTTCGTAGCATCTCCCAAATAATATGTATCAATAATTCTGTTTTCCTCTCAATTCAGCTCAACAATGATTCTGTTTGCCTCTAAATTCGAAACTACAAAATGGAACCATGATCAAGTAGATGACCAAAGATATAGCAAAAATATATGAATGCAGAAAAAAGAACATAACCTTCCTATAAAGATTATACTCCTCTTACGAACAATACTTGCCATTCATTACAAAGAATGAACAGTATAGTTCATGAACAAAGAATATGACCCTACCTTACTATCTACATTTAACAATACTTTCCATTCATCAGAAAGAATGAACAATACATTTCATGAACATGGTATCCCAAAAATCCACGCTAAACAAAGCTATCACTTTAAACAAAATTTAGGAATACCAAATAATAACAAGAGAAAGAAGGAATTCTTACGTCCAAACATTAAGGGTCTCATTGTGAATGGAAAATACGCTGAGCAACACTTGCTTGAGAGGCCATTCAGACCTGTAATGGCCAAGAATATACTCATTGTCCTTCAAATATCCAGGCAAGGAGTGGTACTCCACCAACTGGTACTTCACTTTATTCCACAATCTCTTCCCCTTGCCCTCCCTCGACGAAGAAAACGCCATTACATCCTCATCTGATCCAGAGTAAGACTTGATCGCACAATAATCCCCTTTTTTTCTTACCCATTCTGCGGCAACCTCAGATATCATCAACAGCACAAACAAGGTACATTAATTAAAATACAATTAATCAACAAAACGAAATGAAAAGTCAAGAACTTAGTTAATCTTTCAGGTATTCATACGTAAGCAAGGGTTGACAATCATTAGAAATTACCCGAATCACGCGAAGAGCAACCACGTCGCCAAGAAAGAAGAATGAATATTCAAGCCAATGCGTTGGCCAAAACACACAAACACTCTACGTATATAGCTCGAACGGATCGCCTCAACAAACTCTTGTTGATCTTTTTGACGGATTTAACAAGAAGATGGGAACGAATTTATGAGCCAAAAATATTAGAAAGCACGTGTTGAATGATTAATTAGGTTTTGAGAAGAAATAAAGAAATAGCAATAAATCTGGAAAAAAAATGCAGGCATTGATGGAAAGAAAGAGGTGCTTGAAAGATGCTGAAATGATTCGGTTTGGAATGTTGCGGTTACGTTGGTGCTACCATCTCTTCTCTTTTGATTTCTCTTTTCTTTTTTCGTAGAAAGCCGCCCTATTTCCCAATTCTTGGCAAAAATAAAAAAAAAATAAAAGCACTAATTTGCCACGGTGTATGCAAATCCAATTTATTTATTTAAATCAAAACAATGTCTCGCCTTATCATCATCCACGACCAAGTAATGAGGGAGTTGATGTGGACGATAAGAATGCAATAATATTTAGGATTAATTGAAAAAAAAAACACTAACTTTACACAAATTAATTTTCATTTTTGAGAAATTGAAAAAAAAAAATCACCACCTTTTAAGTATTGTTGCAAAAGAAACTCAAAAACTTCTACTTTTAGTCACAAATTGGATTTATTTTGCAACAATACTTAAAAGTTGTGGTTTTTTTTTAATTTTTCAGGAGTGTGGATTAATTTACAATATATGTAAAATTCGTGTTTTTTTTGTAATTAACCTTAATATTTAAGAAACATCTTGCGATTTGCTTAGGGATGTTAATGGGTTAGGTTGAGGCTTACTTGCCCCGCATGGGTTGTACTACTCAGTCTCATATTCAACTGCGAACAGACCGTGTTCGCTTGCTTTTTTAAAAAATAAAAATTAAATGTTTTATAACTGATGAAGAGAATATATGGTTTAGCCATGCTATTAATTTTGGAATGAAGAGAGTACTTTATTATTATTGATATATGATAAAAAAAATTTGATTTTGAAAATGATCGTTTAACTAGTTTTATAACTCAACATACAAAACTAATAAAATTGTCTTTTTAGAAAATTAACTAGTATTTAACACCACCTGATACAAGATATCTAATATGAAAAGGGAAATCATATTGCAAATTAATCTAAATTTTTAACATTTTGCAAAAAAATACCATCTTGGCAAATTACACGAATGGGCAGCCCTCCCTGCCAATTGCTGACTTGGCAAATCAAAGTCAAAATTAACTTAATCTCTTTCCCTTAGTTCTCTCTTTCTCTCTAGATCCTCTTTTTTTTTTCTCATTATTTGCAGTTCTTAATTCATCTCCCACTAGATCTAAATTTGCTCACATCAGTGTGCTTTTCCTCCCATTGCAATTCCTAATGCAGTGACATCTATTTTTGGATTTTCTAGTGTTTACGCTAATAAATTTTGTTAGTTGAATCAAAATGCAAGAAATTGATTAACAATTTTAAAAGCTTGTTTATTAATGGCGGTACCTGTTTTTGGGGTAATTTAGTTGCAGGAGGAGAAGGGTCTTTCTTGACTGGGAGAATTTCAGTCGACAATGGCGGTGGTTTCTTGGACTTCTTCACTGCTGAACGACCAAACGTCTCCTCTTTCTTCTTTCTCATCTTTAATTTCTTCACTCCATTTCTAATCTCATCAACTTTTTTGGAATCAATTATCTGCTGCCTCGAAATGCCTTGATCGCCAGAAGACGACGTCGTTGAACTCCTCGAACATTTGACCGCCATCTCTGCAACCGATGAAAATCTGAGCTTTTTAGGGGCAATTTCGGGATCAAATCTGGGGGAATGCTTGGAGTTCTTCTTTTTGTGGAGTTTGATTAGCAGATTTTGATCCCTTCTCTATTCAACGTCTCTGTCTCTGTTCTGTGCGGAGATCTCTCGCCGTTGAGAGAGGGCCCGGATTCTGCCGACCCGAGTGATAGCTGGGCCAGTGGCTCTGTCGGGCCCCGCGCGCTTCCACTTCCGAGCCACGTGTCACGATCTGGATACTAATTTCTTTTGATAAAGGACTGTTTGTGTTTATTATTAATCGCACGTGTGGCAATTATTTACCAAGTCAGCAATAGGCAGGAGTGACCTGCCCAATGAGTGCAATTTGCCAAATCTTTTAAAGGTTGTGTTTTTTTTATTTCAAAATGTTAAAAGTTTTGGATTAATTTGTAATTAAAGCAAATGTGAATATTTTTTACTCAATTAACCTAAAATAAAATCCAAATAATTGTGTAAATTGAGTTTACCTAATTAGTTATGTGAAACCTAGTAATTTATGTCTTTATGTGTTAGGTGGTCAGCACCTAACTCACCACACAACATACATGACAAGGTTGAGGTCATCGAGCCGAGGTTTATTCATGCTAAGGGTGAGCTCTGCCTTGCCAAGTTCTCCATGCCAAGGGCGAGCTCTGCCCGCCAAACTCCCATGCCAAGGCCGAGAATTTAAAATATAAGAATTTGATTCACATCGGATTCATTCAAATAGAAAATGATAGAGAAATTAAGTAAGTGAATAAAAATGAAATGAAATATGTGATGTTAAGAGCAATGTTGTTAAAATTGTATTGGGATTGGCATTGGAACCGATGTAAACACCATAAAAATCGAAATTTAAGGTTTAATCGAATTGAACTAGTAAAAATCGAAAAAATTGATTGAACAGGTCGAACTGATTTTATAATTTTTTTATTTCGATTTTTTAATTATTTCTATTTATTTTATTATTATTTTTTTATGTTTGTGATTTTTGGTGATATATTTTATAATATAACATTTAAAATTTTGAATTAAATTATGAATTATGGTATTAAATACGAGAAATGTTATAATTTTGGTATGAAATTAATAAAATATAAACAAGTGTTTAGTAATCAGTTCGCAACGGGCATTTGGCTTCAAACTTGGGTTAACCATGTCTGTACTTGGAGAAGACATTCTAAGCGCAAAACACCAAATTGCTTCCTTTTCTGGATTTTGGTGTAATCACTCCCAATTTCTTTGAGTTTCAACAACAAGTTATGGCTTCTGTGACTCCACCAATCATTCTATGGTTTCTTCTCGTGTCCTCGTCGATGTTTCCCTCCATTCGCGCAGTTTCCGAGTTCTCTTTAGGTAAACCTCTCTCCATTATTGGGGTTTTAGCCATTCTCTTCAAGCTTTACGTTTTCACCCTGAGCAACAAAATTAAACTTCTTAACTTGAGGGCTCATGTCTCAGATTATGACACTTCCATTGTAAGCTTTTCGCTGGTTTGGATTTCTGGTGTATTTTGATTTTAGGGTTTTATTGTTAAATCTGTGAATACATTTGCTAGCTATTTGAATTTCCAGTTCGAAACTCTTCCAAGAACTAAATTGGAGTACATAGGGATTGATATTTGGAGATTAAATAGCCTATTAAATATAATGGACGACGAGAGACTGCTAGATTTAACCTTGATTTTTGCCAAATTATGCCTAGTGAATTTGAATTTTGAGCTTATATCTTTACGGTATAATGTTGTGTTTGTTTTCTGCAGCTGTTTCTGGGCCTACTACGATTGAGCTGTCTCCTAACTTGATTATAGAAAAATCTCCAGGTTCCAAACCTGGTACCAAAGTAAAATGCGAGAGAATTCTAATTCATGGCTTACCAAGGATTAAGCATTTGAAAAAGTTTGCCAATTCGTTGAAGGTAAAAGTTACATGTGTTACCCAAAGTATTCGTCCACCAAACATCGAAGTTTGTTTCCACAGGTGAGCTGTTGCATTTAGCTAGATGGCAAGAGTCACAGTATATCTATTTGGTTATGGTTATTTGTTATCTGACCATATATTGGGTTGTCTAATTTCATATATTGTACTAATATTTAAGATTTTTACATATTTTACCTTAATTTTGTAACCGTTCTTTAAGATTTATCTGTAACTAAAGAGTTAATCTCCTTTTGAATTAGTACTTGGCTGGTCATTAGGGTTTCTTCTTTGGTTCTTTATTAAATTGTAAAACAGTATCCATTCTATACTTTCTGTAATCATGATAACTGCTGGATGTCGTAGCTTACATTATCTTATAATATACATGTATCTCCTGTCCATCTTATTAAAGGCTACTGTGTGGAGTTAAACCAACATATCCTTCCATTGTATGATGGCTTTCAGTTATGGACAACATCTAAAAAATTTTACACTATCTTTTTAGTGAAATGCCTGAAGCAATACTGTTTTTCCTGTCCTTTTCTTCCTTTTCATATTAGCTAATTTCATGGTTATTAGTAATATTAAGTAATGCCAACTATTGTTGTGTTCTGTCCAGAAATTCATCTCTTGGTATTGGGATGTGCTCTCAAGATCAGTGGGAAAAGCTTACAAAGGGGTTATGGACAAAATCAATGTCTCCTTTTGATGAAAAAATTTTAGACATAAGGATGATTGCATCTCGTTCGGAAATTCTTCAGGTGTCAATTGATGAAGGTTTGTTCTCCTTGATTGCATTTTTTTCCTTGTTGCCATGTCTTAGTCTTTTTAATTTTAATTTTTTATTCTGATTCTATTGTTCATATATTCAAAATTTTCATTTGTTGTGTTGTGTCTCTGCAGAATTTTTTTTGTACAGGGTAATTTTCCTTGTTTTCGGAATACTATTGATGATTCTGGCTTCCTCGCTCAGCAAGTCTTTAGTTTTCTATTACGGTGGTGCTATGACTACAGGTGCTATTCTTGTGATATTAATAGTCCTATTCCAGATGAGTACTTATATTGTCCTCCTAGAAATTTTCAGAACACTGCTACTGCAGATCTTTGTTGGAAAATGAAACAGCATCTGGCTCATGATTTACGTCGACCCATCTATCATTGGCCAAGTTATGTGTGGAGCTGAATCAATAATTAGTTGAATATTAAGATCAAAGATTCTGTAAATAGACATGAACATAACTCAAACTTTTGATGAGCTGTCAAATTATATTTTACTGTCTTGTAGTCTGTTTACATGTTCTGTTAGGACACTAATTATATTTGTAAGTTCATTGACACAGGGGATGAAGCTTCTTCCAACTGGTCGAAAGAGTTCGCTTGCAATATTTCTGTACTCATGCTTTGTATGTATATTATCATATCTGTGCATTTTATTCTTTTATTTGTGGTAATTGGCCATGTGTATTTGATCCATTCCTATTCAGGTTGGCTTGGGAACTTTTCTACTTCGCTATGTCCCAAATTTGTTACGGTCTTTACTGGTTGAGATTGAACTTTCAGAAGATATGTATGATCCTGTATGTAAGTTTCTCGTGTCTGATTCTTGTATTTTACTTCTACATTGCACTTAAATGAAAATACTTTCTAGTGCATGTTAAAATTAGATAACTGTTAAATATCATCGCAATGTTTCATCTTCAGGTATACAATGAAGTTCTGTTTCAATTTTCTAACAAGGTTTACCTCTGACAAGTAATATAAGTAAAATATAATTTGTTAACAACAAATTATTAACAAGGTTTAAGCTTTTAGATACATGCTATCTTTCTTTTCCTATTACTATACCTTTGCTAGTTGATGCTTGATGTTCAATATATTGTTGTCCATCAATACTTAATAAATGCTATCATGGGATAATATTACCTTAATTCAACTATGATCTTGTTTTGCCTTATACATGTAAAGTTGGCACATTCCTCATTCTGACATTTCCAGCTCTCCTACTTGAAATCTAACCCTCACAAATGATGTAATCTGCAACTTCTCTAATTTATGTAACCAGGCACTGATTAATAACTGTATTTTGGCTTGCTTAGTTGCTTTCAATGTCTGGTTTCACTTCCATTGACTAACAAATGCTATTTATGTCATGTAGCTTCTTATATTTCTGCTCGTTTTTCTTCTAATTACTGGATCTTGGCTGGGTTTTTGGGCTGTGCGCAAACTTGTACTCAAAGAGGATGGATCTATTGATAGTGGTGTCGCTCACTTTGTCTCTAGGTCAATTCGGATTGTTGCTTCTGTCTTGATCCTTCAGGTTTTCCATTCTATGCACATATATTTTTCATTAATCAAGGTTCTAATTATTTTCTTTTTCTTTTTTTTTGGGATATGCTCTAATGATTTATATGTACTTCAGTGTTCAATAGATCCTTTATTGGCAGCAGGAGCATTGGTGGGTGGAATTTTTGTTTCTTCAATGTTGAGAAGGTGTGGACAGCCAAAGGTTGTTCGTCGTGTCTACAAGTGAGTCTGTGACTTGTGTCTTGAGAAAAAATAGTCCCCACATTATATTGAATAAATATTAGTATTAGAAATCATTTATACACTGCATTTGAGAAATAATTAAGCATTAGCACTGGTTCGAATTCGGGTTCCAATTCAATCATTCTGAGATTCTCTCACATATTGGGTATTGGAAAAACTCAGCAGAAAGTTGTGTACACTGAACAAGATCAATCTGAGAGAACCTGTTGATCCATATACATCACCAGTCATCAACTCATCACTTCCCAAGCCTTCCACTAGAGCTCAACATACCTCTTTTCAAGGTGAATATTCCGTGAAATAAAATGTTTCTGAATTCCAATCACTACAGTCACTTATTGTCGTTTAAGCATCCTTTTAGGTCCAACCAGAGATTCAGAGACTTTTTCTATTCTACCTTCCATGATACTCCCGATCGAAGAAAATTTACAAAGAAAGAATGGGAGTTATTCACTCAGGAATCCACGCGCAGAGCTCTAGAAGGATTGGTTTCTTCACCAGATTTTAGCAGATGGGCCGTCTCCCATGCAGATAGGATAACCTTTGCACCAAAGAAAGCAGTTGCAGAAAAGCAGAGATGTTTCCATTGGTTTTAAAAATTCAATCCAACTCCAGTTGATTCACAATCTGCTTAATTCAACTGGATTTCTGTAATATCATCTGATTTAGTTTAGGCTTCCTGGATGACTGTTTTATTATGTCACCCCATGCTTTTTCATTAACCCTTGGTTTGACTTGTTGCAAACTTACATGTGGCAACTGAATTGCTTGAAATTCTAGATTTTTCTAATGTAGTGAATGTGGTTAACAGAGATTTAACTCTACATATTTGGCAGGTGTATACTCTATGGTAAGAGTCTCATTCTACCATTTTAGTTATCTCACCCAAAGGATTCCATTTCATTTTTTGTACATATGGGACCCACCAACACTCACTAATACAATTAAAACATGGGCCCACACATCCACTAATACAACTAACCATTATATATTAAATAATAATACTCTTTAATCCACGTGCTCAAAAGCAAATGAGACTCTTATCAAGAGACGGAGGAGTATTATGTAGTACTTATTCTTGGAAAATATACCCTTGTGATGTTTCTTTCAAATATGTTCCATGTGAGGAAAAACAAATTCTTCTTGCAATTTCACATTCTGCAGATGAAGTCTTTTATCCCCATTATGAATCAGGTGCAACGGTGCAAGAAGTCTTTTATCCAATTTCTCGTTTCCTGGACAAGATATCGGCGTCTGGATGGTATGTTCATATGAGGCTTTATGTGGTTTAAACCAGTGTTTTCATAATTGGACCGGAGATCAAACCGGCAGCTCTGACGGTTCACGGTCGGACCGGTCTGACCGATCGAACCGGCGGTTCAATTGGAAAAAACCAAAATCACACAATTTTTATAATACTCTTTATTTTATACATGATTTTATATTAACATACATAATACACATATGAATAAACACTTATATTAAAATAATAATAATAAATGATCACAAAGTATTTAATTAATTTCATATTAAATTTAAAATCAAATAAATCCAAATAATTTAATTAATGTAAAAAAAATTAATTAATAAATTAAATAACATTAATTAAGCATGATTGATTTGTAATGATTTCAAATTATAAATTAATGATGCATTAATTAATTCCCTCTTCCGAGTGTGTTTCCAAAGCAAAAATCTTCCCCTTCCACTAATCAAGATACCAAATTAAATGCTCATTTAAAACATCAACCTGCAAATGTAAAAAAAAATATATATATATCAAAACTGGCGGTTTTCGGTTCGGCCGGTTCAACCGTTTTTTCTGGTTTTGACCGATCCAAACCGGTTTTTCCCGGTTAAACCTCAAATCCGGTTCTTAGAAAGTTTGGAGCTAGTTTGGCAGGTTTGGAGTCACACTACAACTTGTGCCCATCCGACCCTTAGAAAGCAACGTATTCATCAACTCATCGACGAGGCCAAGAGCCACTAAGCGACTTGCAAAAGTGTAAGGCTTGGCCTTCTGTTCTTCCGACTTGAAACTTCCGGAATCATTCAATTATTATTTTTAATTAAATAATCAATTTAATTTAATTATTTTACATTAAGTATTGATATTTTCTTTATAACTAGACAACGTATGCTATTGAGTTTGGCATGTTATATTTTTCATCAATATAAATTATTAATTTACTCATTACTTTCTCCGTTCCGGTGAAAGTTACGATCGTTTTTTCCACGTGGATTAAGGAATGTTATTAGATGAAAAGTTACGATTATTTTTTGCACGTGGATTAAAGAATGTTATTAGGGCAAAGGGTCATGTAGACCCTCAATCTTGTTTCATAAGATCAAACTGACCCTTTATTTTTTTCTTTGTTTACTCAAACCCTTTAAATGTCTAATCTAAATCAATTTAGCCCCTCATTTGAGTAAAATAAAAAATTAGGCACCATCTGTTAAAATTGATTAACGTGTTAAAAGATGTAGCTACCAGACTGTGTTCTCTCTTCATTTCCTTAACATCTAGCAAACAAGTTGGGTATGCCATCAAAAACCCTCCCATTTTCAATTCTTTTATCTCTACATTAGATTTCCACATATTGCAGTTAGAAGCATGTAACTTCTATGAAGCATGTTTCAATGGAGTCTAATAGCTGCATAATTCACTCTTAAGCTTCATGTTATGGGTATTATATCTCTCATGCTTGTTAGGCCCAAAAGCCCACAACCTCTAACACACCTAAGGAAGAAGGCCCAACCCTCCAATGGCCCAAACTAAGGAACAGAATAAAAGAACAATTAAAGCAGCCCCAGGAGGTCATGACAGCCCGACGGCCCAGTTAAGGAGAGAACAAAGAGGAACCAGCCAAACAAGGCCGAAGCCAAGAAGCACCCTCGACAAGAAACCTCGGCGACGTCATTCCCCTGTCTGAGAACTTGGACGAACACCACAGTACCGAAAGCCAGCCTGTCTGAGGACCAAAGGGGGGAGCGAAAGAGGAACGGTGAAGAACAGACACTATTATGAAGACTACAAGTACCATAGGCTAGAGGACAACACTAATGGGAAGAAGAGGTGTCTTGAGCAGCAATCCTAACTAGAAGACAACAATTTACTGGCACGTCCTGCTCTAACAACCAATGGTAGGCCAGCAAAGGATGGAGGCACTCTGCAAATCCCGACAAAAGCAGCAAACGGCGCCCTAACTCCTCCTGCAGTTGGTCGGCATACTAGACTGCCTCATTAAAGGCGACTTGTCTCCATCCAATTGGCGCAAGGTGATTGGCTCGGGTTTAGGGTTTTAAGTCGATATAAATAGCCTCTCTCACAGGAGAGAGACAGGTCACTCATGCTCATTTTAGACATTACACTTGTAAAAATCGGCGGTGAAAAGAATGTTGTTCTAAGAGAGAATAATAAAATTGGTTGAGTTCTTTGGTGGGAATTGAATATTTTATTGGTTTTTATCCCTTTGTTTGTAGTTTATTATGTTTGATTGTGTTCGTTCTTGGTTTTGTTATCAAATATCGTTAACTTATAATCCCTAATTAACGAGCCAAGAACAGCCATCAACATCTGGCGCCGTTTGTGGGAACGCTACGATTAGCCACCTCTGTTCTTTATCTTCACGAATTATAGGTTTAATTCTGTGAGGAAAGTCTTTTTTTATCATGTGACTGAAAATCAAGATGGGGGTGAAGGATTTGCAACCCATGGCTATGAAAAGAGAGGAGAATGTTCCAGAGTATGGCGGAACATCACGAGGAGTGGAAATTATGTCCAAGTGAGCACGCCAGTCATGGAGATACCTACTCCGATGAGGTCTATCCCTGTTCCAAATTTGAGCGACCCCCTGAAGACAAAAGAGATGAAAGAGAAAATTCGGAGAGTGATCGACGAGTACGCCGCAAAAGCTCTTCCGGTTCAAACGGTGAGGTTGAGCTGTAGCAGCCCTCGTGGAGCAAACCACGGCAATCTACGGGAGAACCTCGAAAGAAGAAAAGACGCCAGAAGGGAGCATAGCAGAGGGGATGCCAGAGAAACTATTAACTTCATATGGAGGAGGAATGTAGAAGAAAGAGAAAGTGTAGATGAGACTCCAGTAGAGGGTGGGCACAGGAAATACATTCGTCGCCCAAAAATGGGAGCTCAAAAACGGCCTCAACATGGAGGAAATCCAGAGGGGAGAAAATGAAACTCGAACGCAACTACGACCTAGAAGGAATCAGGAAGCTGAGAACCATCTATCGAGGGAGAGACCAAGAGGAGCAGAATCCCGCCAACCTCACTCATAGAACTAAAGGAGGGGTCCCGGTCGGCGACTCGGGAAATACCGACGGAGAACGAAGTCCCACGAAGAACCCCATTTATCTCCCAGATGAGACATAAGAGGTGCAGAAAGCCAAGGAATCAGATATCTTGCTCATCCTCAGTACCTTACTCACATGAGAGTCAGGATCCTTCGTGGGAAGACCTACCCACAACCGAGTTGTCTCTACCCCGAACCAGAAGAAACGGGAAGCCCACTTTGCAAAAAGGGATGAGGCGAGAGGAAGCCCAAATAGAAGTGTGGACAGAGAATGAGGGGGCATTTCCGAACGCCTCGACCAGAGATCTACATGCCCTAATAAACGAAGAAGTAAACAAGCGCCTCGCAGATCTAGAAAGAAAGATGTCTGGAACAAGAGGAATCCTCCAGTCCTCGGTAGCTCCTTCACCCTTCACGGCGGAAATCAGCAATGCTCCTCGGCAACAAGGAATCAAGTTCCCCTTTAGCTTGATCTTTGATTGTGATTACGACCCATATTCTTACATTGAAGAATATCTGATGTGGATGAGAGCGCAAGGTGCAAATGAGATCACTTTATGTCGAATGTTCCCGCCGACCTTGGGAAACAAAGCTCACATCTGGTTTAGGGCGGTCCCGGAAGCCTCCATCAAAAGATGGGGAGAGCTGATGGATGTAAATCTGATGCAATACTCATTTCTTGGAGCACCGAAGGACCCAAATCATAAACTGGCTAACATCCGCCAGGGTTCAACAGAAAGCTTGCGAGACTTTCTGAAAAGGTTCAATGAGCAGAGGTCAATAGGGAAAGTCATGGGGGACGAAGTCTGCCTCATCACGGTGATAGGAGCGCTTCACCCAGAAACTAGTTTGTTGAAGGCAGCACAGCTTAAACAGCCTATATCCTACGCGGCTTTCATGGTCATGGCGCACGAGCACATCCAAGCGGAAGATATCTCTAAAATAGCAAAAGAAGGCCAGCAACCAAGGCACCTCGGCAGAAAAGAGCAAGAAGAGAGTCAGCACGGTAGGAATAAAAGAATACAAAGCACCCTCCACTTTCAAACCATTTACAGAGAATACCGAAGTACAGCAGATGTACGAGGAACTAAAATTGGGGATCAACTTGAATATTGCTGAGGTCTTCTACTACGTCAAAGATCAGCAAGTTCTCTGGACGCCGAGGCCAGTCCTACGAACCTCGAAGCGCACAAACCCTCAAAAGTACTGCATGTACCATCAGACGCATGGACATAATACTGATCAATGCCGAGATCTTATCAGCGAGTTGTGGAAGTTGTTTAAGGAAGGGAAGTTAAGAAGGATGCTGCAAGCCCCGAGGCCGAGGGTGTACAGGAGAGACGCTAATCTTCCCCCTTCCCCGGGTCGACTGAGGTTCCCAGGCAGAAGGCGGAATGATGGAGCGATGCCCCTACCCCCTCCGCCCCCAAGACGGCCACCACTATTGACAGGATCGGGGGGCTAGCCCCGAGAGGAGACAGACCGGGACAGATACATATGATGGAGCCGGTAGAGGAAACCCCTACATCGGAACTTCCCAAGCACTCACCACGGCATCCAAAAGGAAGAGGAAGGCAGAGTTGAGAAACTTAGACCAACAGATCCCTCAAGTGTGGTTGCTAACCTCGGCAGTGAAGGGGATAGCGGAGGCGGACATCGTCTTCACTGAGGTCGACTTTTACGGGGTAAGTACCCCTCATTCTGACCCTTTAGTCATTTCGCCGATACTTTCGGGGATCAAAGTCTATAGATGTTTGGTAGACACTGGGGCATATGCCAACATAATCTTTAAAGAGGTATTCGAAAATCTAGGAGGAGAGCGTCATCACAAGGTGAGACATTGCAGTGATGAGATCAAAAGGTTCGGCAATGCTTTGACCAGACCTACCATGAAGGTTGATTTGTCAGTTCAGTTAGAGGGTTTGGATGGGAAAACTCAGATGCAGAACAGTTGACATTCAAGGTTGTGGACCAAGCCTCCACCTACAACTGTATACTAGGGCGCCCGTTGATTCACGCCTTCGGAGCTATTCCGTCCACCCTTCATCAATGTCTCAAGTTTGTCACAGCTGACGGCAGGGTGGCGACAGTGATAGGAAATCAGAGAAGGGCTAGATAATGCTCGTTTGTGAAAAAGGTTGAAGGTCTGAGTTATCATGACATGGACTACGAGATGCTGAGTTTCGAGGATATCATGAAAGAGGGAGAGAACCCTGAAGTGTTAAAAGAAACTGAAAAACCTCCAAAGGGGAAGCAGAGGATAGAGAGCCCGAAGTGATCTGGCGCTGAAGGAGAAGAAGCAGAGGAATAAGAGGATGATATGCTTGTGGCAACAACAGGAGCGGAAGCGGAAGCAGAGGATAGAGAGCCCGAAGTGATCTGGCGCTGAAGGAGAGGAAGCAGAGGAACAAGAGGATGATATGCTTGTGGCAACAACAGGAGCCGGATTCCGTTGTTCAAGAATGAGGGATTGGAAGCAAAATTGGGGGAGGGAGAGGGTTTTGGGGGTTTGAGAATCTGAATAGTGAAATTTCTCAATTTTAGGGGACAGGGGTGTTGTCGGTAGACGGTCTAGGTATGGATTTTTTTTAAAATATTGTAGATATAAATCACTCAAGTAATTAAATTCAGTAAAATCTCACTTAACACTTTCAGACCAACTCACAAAATTTTGCAATCTTAAAAAACACACACACTAAGAATAATAATCCTTTTCAGTACATTTTATTTATATATAAAAAAAATATTCATAATTAATACACCTAATATATTTTATTATTTATTTATTATTAAATAAATATTATATTATCTATATAAATTATCATTTTTCTTAATATCCAATAAAAAGTGTGCACCCTGAATAGAGACGGAGAGATTAACACGCTATGCTTATTTCGGTTTTAAAGATCTGTTTTTATATTTTAGTTTTCAAAATTTCCACCCACATTTTCAAAATTATCTTATACTCCGTACTCTATTAACTCCTAATTCACACACCTTTTTTATTTTTTAATATATTCATTTCCCTCTACTAGTAATCAAAACATGCGTTGCATGTTCGTTATATTTTGTAGTATGATTCTTTTGTATTATTTTTTAAACATGTTTAAAAATGCTTTGTATTATTTTAAGAAGTAAATTAATATTTTTAGAAAATAAATAAAATATAAAATATATTCATGTACGTTAGATAAGAATGGTAATTTTAAAGTTAGAGTATTTTGAGATTATATGTGGTAATTTTAAAGTTAGAGTATTTTGAGATTATATGATTGGTACGACTCGCTTAGTAAATTTATTGTGGAATGAAAGAAAAAAAGTATGATGTTTATTATGGAATATTTATGAGTAAAATTAATGTTTTGAAGAAATAAAATGATAGACATGTCAAATTAGTTAGTACAACGATACAATGCAGAACATCTTAGATCCTCAACAATTTCTTAAAAAAAACATAATGAAACAAATGAGAGAATACGAAAGAAAGAGGAAACACCGAAACAGCAGTCCTTACATCACATAGGTAATAGAGTTGTTAAAGTAATAAAGAAGAGGAAACAAATATGGGTCTCTGACTTTCTCTTCTTTGAGATACATCTTTCCCACAATATAATTATGACACAAAATATTACATTCTCAATAAGTATTTACAAATGTTAGTAATAGGTAATTAGAAGAGGCAGGAAATGTAGAAGTGACATACAACAGTGCTGAAGGATAACTTGGCCTTCCGGACTTGTATTGTTTACTCAATAACAAAGCCTCAGGGCAAGATCAAGTTATATAATGTGGAGTGAACTGAGTGTAGCCATTCTGCTCAAGAATCTGAGCAGCTACTTTGAAATCTTCACACTTGCGACCGCAGTCATCGTTATTATTAGTCCAGAATTCGCACTCAACCCGCTCATCAGGATGTGGAAGAGGCTCCCTCCAATCTTGCTGTAATGCTTTTTTTCTTGCCTCCAAGATCCTTGCTGATAAGCATTGATTGAATGGTTATCTTCTGCAAATTCTTAGCGTGTGCATCATCTACATCTGAAGTATCTATAGTTATAAGAGACCCAACCATGTCATCAGCCACCGCCCACCAAAATAGCTGCAGGCGGGCCCACCATTTTTAAACTATTCCCTTCCGATTTTCAAAATCAAATTCAAACGGCCTTCGTTGTATTTCAATACAGAATATGCACCTTAGAATTTCTCCAAATCAATAAATGTCAACATACGGGAAGCAAAAGAACATCTCATGTAGAGTAGAAGTGCAATAGCCCTTTAACTATAGTAAACATATATTCAACTTCTTCTTCACAATTCAAGTAGCTACCACACAAATAACCAACAACCAAAATGAACTAACAAAGAAGACTACTGAAATAATACAATGAAGCTCATAACCACTCAAACCATTGAATCAAAAAGAAGGGCATCCAACAAAGGATAAGAATTGAGAAAATTTTACCCCCTCTATCAGCAAGAAGATTGGAATGCCTCCAGGTCTCTTCTTCAAGTAGTCAATAATATCCCGAAAGTTACTACATGCCTGTTGATTGAATATAGTTGCAGTATCTCCTGCCCTCCAAAAGAACCTGATTACAGAAAACAAAATGGTGTTAGCTGAAAACATGAGGTAAGAAGGAGAAACTAAATATGCTAATAAGAATATGCAAACTTAGATGTGGATGGACATTTATAGTATATATTACCTCTGGCATGTAACACAATGCAGGCAAAGAACATATCGATCGAGTTAGCCAAAGTACATATTTTACAATTCTCAAAAGAATGGAACGTGATCGGCATATAGTTGCAAATTCAGTAGCTAGTTCACATATTCTATTTATAAACTTCCAAGTCATTTCCATTCCGTCAAATAGGTTTATCATCATCTATAACTGCTATAGAAAGATATTCCCCTATCATTTATCATTTTTTTCCCTATTAGAGGATCCTTATTTATTAAATGAGAATGTAATTCTATGAAGTAGCACACCGGAGATTAATAGGTTTAGTTAGAAATAATAAGCAAGTTCACTTGAGTAACAAAACATGGTGATAAATCTCCAAAAATATAAATGAAAATGGATATACAACTCCTTCTCAGAACTCGGTAGTCACATGAGCCATAAT
Source organism: Pogostemon cablin (assembly GCA_023678885.1). Taxonomy (NCBI): domain Eukaryota; kingdom Viridiplantae; phylum Streptophyta; class Magnoliopsida; order Lamiales; family Lamiaceae; genus Pogostemon; species Pogostemon cablin. The sequence goes on along the minus strand of CM042994.1, from coordinate 7,230,537 downwards.
TGAATCAATGGATGAGCCAAGACTTATGAGGAATTGGAGCACTGTGTTAACTCACCCCATGAATTATCATCCCCGCTATTCATTTTGACTCTAATAATGTTCCAAACCACCCCCCATCAATCATCATCCTCATTATTTATTTCAACTCTGACCTCAAAAAGTAACAAAATTCTGATTTTAATGATACAAATCTCCCCAAGAACACCAAGATCTATCACTTTCAGCAACAAAGACAAACACCACATGGAACATTATATTATAAACACAGTATGTACTATCAGATATAAGATGGTATTGAAAAAAATAAAACTATATTGGTTAACAACCTTTCTAGAGCCAGCATTTTAACCCTGCCATTCTAAATTTCACGTAGCACAGGCAGACTTATAGAGGATCCAAGGGTCACATTCCCACAGAGAAACAACAGTCATTTTGTGCAACCTGGGAGAACTGATTGATCACTACCTGTGGCAATTTTTATAAACAATCAAGTCTAAATGGTAAGAAAGTTCAAAAGACATAAACATGATTTATGTTTCAAACAATAACAATGTATCTAGCCTCTATCCTTCAACCATCAAAATTTCAGATTAAAAAGATGATGACAGCATACGCACCATTACAAAGTATGAAAGTAATCATCAGGATAGATAAAACTACATTTAACCCAAATACTGTATTCTCAATTCTCAACATATATTGCTCAAAATCAATCCCAAAGAGCAATTAGTTATGCTCGTCCACCTGCAATGTTATGGTCTAGAATTTAGATACAATAGAACTTAATAGTCCTAGTACACTATCTTGCGTAAAACCTAATTTGGGCAAATACATATTCCTGTAGTTTTAAAACAATAACTTTGATAGGTAATAAAATTTATAATAAAAAATTAAATCAATAACCTTTGTTTCAGGACTATCGGGTGCAATGCTGGACCGCACTAATCCAAAAGACGTCGACACTCCCAAATGGTTTCCATCAAGCTTAAAATTAAGAGGATAACAACAGATTTTTTTATGTTTTGCATATCATTGAAGAGAAATAAAGTTAATTAAAGGAAATAGGCGAGGGATATCAACCCTTCTAAATGATCCTTTGGCAGTTAGCACCACCATGTAGTTGGGCAAAGTTGGATACTCCAGTTCCGTTTCTTCATATGCCGAGAAGAAGATCCCATCATTGATGGGATATGAATATGAATGGTTTCCAATTGTATGTTGAAGAAATAACCGGTGGCATTGGGGTAGACGTTCTGTACTTCAAGTCATTGCTATCGAGAGAAGTTCAAAAGAATATTGAATTTCCAAGAGTTTTTCAATTTTTTTATTTATAATAAAGGTTTAATTAAGTTTAATTTTTAAAATAAGTAATAATAAGGTCAATGAAAGTAAATATTAAATTAGTGGAGGGACAAAATGGAGAAAAAAAATTCTAAACACCTTCGTATTTTTAATATATTAAGATTAAGATTAATATAATTTCCTTTGGACAAATACTAGGTTGAAATCATCCATTTTTTTTAATCCATAGGACTGGATCTTTCAATTAGAAATGGGTCAACTTTTAAAAATATGGATTCAACAAATTCAACCACCTCCCCCTTTCCCTCACTTTTCACAACCAACATTCTCCCGCCGCCTCTAATTCCGGAACCCCTGCCCCCAATGCCGATGCTAATCAACCTCCGAACCCATCCCCATTACGATTCACCTCCTCGATCATCCCTAACCACAAGACTCGTAGGCCGCTTTGAAGATACAGTCGACCGCACCCCACCATCTATACCGCTCCCTCTCCTTCAGTCTTCCAACATAGACTCTAGATCCCCTCTCCACCACCTTGAAATCTGCTTCTACCCTCAAACGGACGGTGCAATTCTTGTGTTTAAGGCACCGATGGGCCGATGCCACAAACAAAGGAGCACATTCAATTAGCCAAACAAGTTGGGGTTCCAAATATGTGTCTTCTTGAACAAATAGGACCAGGTTGATGACGAAGAACTGCTTGAATTGGTGGAATTGGAGGTAAGGGAATTGCTTTCCTCTTATGAACTTCCTGGTGATTAAATCCCAATTGTTGCTGGTTCTGCTTTACTTGCTCTTGGGGCTTTAATGGAAAACCCCCAAATAGAAAAGGGAAAAAATTAATGGGTAGATAAAATCTATAAATTGATGGATGAAGTAGATAGTTACATTTCCATTCCTCAAAGAAAAACTGATTTGCCATTCTTGATGGCTGTTAAGGATGTTTTTACCATCACTGGTAGAGGTACAGTAGATACAAGTAGAGTAGATAGAGGGACTATTAAGGTGGGAGATACAGTGGATATTGTGGGGTTGAAAGACACAAGAACCACCACTGTTACAGGTGTGGAGATGTTTCAGGAAACCTTGGATGATGCCATGATTGGTGACAATGTGGGATTGTTGTTAAGAGGTATCCAAAAAATAGATATGCAGAGAGGGATGGTGTTGTCGAAGTCGGGTACCATCACTCCCCACAAGAAATTTATGGCCATTGTGTATGTGTTGAAGAAGGAAGAGGGTGGGAGGCACTCCCCTTTCTTTGCAGGTTACAGACCTCAGTTTTACATGAGAACTACTGATGTGATGGGGAAGGTGAACACTATCATGAACGATAAGGATGAGGAGTTGAAGATGGTGATGCCCGGTGATCGTGTGAAGAGGGAGGTTGAGCTCATCACTCCCGTTGCGTGTGAGAAGGGGATGAGATTTGCTATCCGGGAGGGTGGGAAGAGCGTTGGCGCAGGTGTCATTCAATCCATTATCGATTGAAGATGGCTGATTCAAACTTGCCTTGATTCAGATTTTCCTGAGAATGTATGCCATGAATTGATTGATCTTTTCCAATTATCATATATTATGAAAGGGTTTTGGGTTATTTTTGTTATGCATTAGTGCATTAGTTTAGCTTCAAAACTTTGTTATGATAAATTCAATTAAAACCTTACTTCTGTTTCAATTACTTCTGTTGTTTTCTAAAGATATTATTCATGGAGTATGTTTGCTATGTTGGATGCTATTTCTCCAAGAATGTATTGAATTTGTCGGAATCTTGAATTGGTATGGTGGATTGTGGTTATAGTTCTTGATCTTCTTTTCTTGTATTTCATTAACATAGCTTTTGTTTATGCAGAAGTACTAAACATTCTTGAATGAAATCATCACAACAAACATTAAATCCGTTGAATAGGTATTAAATTATATCATAAATATTACAATTATATATGGCTTATAAGAGGTCACACTAAATGACATTGTATTAAAGCTGATATGATATCTTGAGACATCTTCTTGGCTATATTTTTAAGTAATAAGCTTGCACTAATTCGATATTCCAACACCATGCACCACAAATAAAACCTGTGGCCACCATAAACGAGTACCATCAACCGCTTCCTCCACAGAAGAGCTAAAAAATAATCGACAGAAGAAGCTCCTGAACATATGCACCTCGTCGCCTCATTTCCTCATAGTCGTGTGCTTCATCTTCATCCAGACATGATGTTTTGCTGCTGTCCATAAGGAAGAAAAAAAAAGCAACTAAATTCAGCTCGTGTGTTTATGGTTGTGTTTTCAATTGGTTAAAGCAAATAATTTTGGGAGAACTTTAAATTGCATGTTTTCATATTAATTGGGTTACTCTTTATAAATAATTGGATTACTCTTTATAATAATTTAGCAAATAATTTTGGGAGAACTTTAAATTGCATGTTTTCATATTAATTGTGTTACTCCTTATAATAATTTAGATTACTCTTCAATTTGAGACTCTAATCTTTCTAAAAATCAAACAAAATTGCTTTTTCTATTAGCATTACTTGGGTTACTCTTTATAAGTAATTAGGTTATTCGGGTTAGGTTACTCTTTATAATAATTTATATTACTATTTGATTTAAAACTCTAATCTTTCTGAAAATCAAACAAAATTGTCTTTTCTATTATGATTACTCTTTATAATAATTTAGGTTACTCTTTATAATAATTTAGGCTACTCTTTGATTTGAGACTTTAAATTTTTTAAAATTATTAAGATTACTCTTTATAATGAAAATCAAACAAAATTGTCTTTTCTATTATGATTACTCTTTATAATAATTTAGGTTACTTTTTATAATAATTTAGGCTACTCTTTGATTTGAGACTTTAAACTTTCTAAAATTATTAAGATTACTCTTTATAATAATTTAAGTTACTCTTTGAGATTAATCTTTGTGAAAATCAAAGAAGATTATCTTTTCTATTAGGATTACTCTTTATAATAATTTAGGTTATCCTCTTATTTAATACTCTAATTTTTCTAAAAATTAATAGAATTAATCATTATAATAATTTAGATTACTCTACTACATTGATTTAGTCATGTACCATCGCTTAATTCTGATCACATGTCATGTTTTTAAAACACACAATTCAGTATCCAATGAATGAAGAACCAAACCAGAAAAACAACTATTAATTGGAAAGTGACTTGAGTGGAATAGTGAAACATATTAAAAACGAGTTTAACTCAAAATATTGACTGGAGTACATACACATAGTAAAGAGTGATTTTGTAAGTCTTTAAAATACCATACCAGTTTATATACACAGATCCACGATGATTCAAGCATTTGCACTTGCACTTCCCGCCTTCCCTCTTAAAAAGTATAAAAAATCTTGTAGCAAGTAATTAAAAAAAGTCTGTATTAGTGTAAAAAATACTAAAGACTTCAAAACCAAAAGGCAGAGCATGTCTATGTAAAAACTAGGGAATAAATTGTCAAAGAAGATATGTTTGAAAGTTTCCCAATCTCGTCTCATCACTTCACCAAAACTAATCTGAATAAATCTTCATCTTTGAAATTGGTAAAATAGCCCAATGACAGCGTAATGGAAATTGAAAAGTCAGGGAATCAAAGACTTACTAGTAATTGGGGGTTCACAAAATTGTAGAAAGTGTGGAGAATCCCATCCAACAACAATGCTCCCAAATCAAAATAGAGACCATTTCTATAAGATTCACTTCAACTTTCACACTTCCGTCAGGTACGTCGGTCGGAAAAGTGGCCAGAATCCGTCAAAATTCTCCACCGTTGTACACTTCATATCGATGGGTATACCCAATCCAAATCAACGCCGCACATACATGAAGAGGCGAACCTGAGATGATAAAATAATTACTTAACGGCGAACTGTGGACGACGAACGGGAACCTTCCATGTAACAATCAAAGATAAACATATACTAATATTTATTTGATTTTTACAAAATCCATGAAAAATATAAATAATGTTTCAAATTTAAATAATGGAATTTTTATTTTTTATGGAAAATTTTAATAATCCTTAATTATGTTATGATGTGTCACCACTTTTTTTATGAAACGTAGATAGAAGAAAAATAAACCCAAACCCGTATAAATAAATTATTTTATTAACAAATTTTTAGACCTATGGATTAATATGAACTCTGAAGACCAATAAAGATTCAAACTGCATTACAAAATTACTCTTTTTAAATCTTGATTCAAATACATCTAGGTTCAGCTTCATATTCAGAGGTTGCAAACTTGCAATTAAGCCACATTAGATCCTTGAGTTATTTCTCCAATTTTGCAGTATTTCATAAGCTGAAGGAGTATCAGAATCATGCGAATCATCACCTACATTGCTTGGAATGATCAGTTCAAAGTTGAACTCATCATCATCCTCAGAGTCCACTGCTTCATGTTCATGTTCCATGTGTTCAAACTCTTCGTCAGCAAATCGAGTGGAATGAGCCCTCGTAGTATCTTCATCATATCTATCGGACAAACCAGACGCCTGAACTGAATCTGTGTCATTCACGACCCTCCTGCTGTTGAAGCAGTAATCATTCTCTGTCTTGACCGGATTGCTCTCGTGTATGTTGAGATTCCAATCCAAGTTGGAACCAGAAGTGTTTACAAAATGAGCTTCAGCATTTTCATCATCCATTGTTGAACTGGTGGAATTCGTAGAATTCAGCGTGTCTTCACAAGATCCACAGATGACTTGCAATGCCCTTGATAAATTCAAGACTCTGGCTTCTTTTATTAAGTCATGACTCGCTACTTTCTCCTGAAGTTCATTCAAACTTGCCCGATTGATCCTGTCGCAATTTTTGTCAAAAAGGTTCATCCATTCATGGACGCTTACTTGGAACGGAGTATGAGCCATTGCATGGACAATATTCACCACTCTTTCATGGTTGCATTGGACAGTGGCTTCACATACCATTTCAATGAAAAATGATAGAGGTGGTATCTCACCGGCTTCCAATATTGAATCGAAAGCATGTTCTAGCAAATGCCACTACAACAGAAGAGATAAACACCTCAATAGTAAAGCAGAGATTAGTAGGCCAGTTTTTAAACAGTCGCACAATTTATAAAAGAAATTTAAGCAGAGCGCTCCCATAGTTTGAAGTTCGTTCAAGAAAAATATAGCAGAATACAGTAATTTGTTATGATAGATTGTGAAGTGGTAGATGCAGTACCTTTCCAGCTCTGTATGCTTCGACAAATAGAGCAGAGTGTTTACGTTGATCCACTTGATGACCAGATAAGACCATCTCCTTGTACACATACTCGAAGTACTCCCATTGTTGAGCACTTGCAGATGCCTCGAGCATGGAGCTGTAAGTAAATGCATCTACTTTGGCTGAAGAGCCATAACTATGACTATGCTCGCTAACTTCAGAACCAAAATCTTTTCTCAAGGTCTCTTCAAATAATTCTTTACATTTCAGAAACATATCGTTTCGACCATAAACTTTCAGCATAGCATTTACTAGACCAATATCAGAAACTGTGAGAGTGGTTTTGCTGTGTTCATAGAGGGATAGACAGTCATGAACATGTCCACCGCCTCAGGCACAGATATGCCTTGGTGCGCCTTGCGCCCTTAATAACTATGTGATTTTCTGTATAACAGGAAGCCTACGATAGTCGTTCATTTGGTCCTGTTACCATGGCACACATAGTTGGCCGAGCCATTTATTGTCTAAGAAATGCTGTGGCTCACGGACCCATCAAGAATAGGTATGATTACCTGCTAAATTTACAATAATTGATTGGTATTGTTAAGATAACCTTCTGCCACAAGGTTTAGTGCAACATCCTAAATTTTATAGAATTAATTTCATGAAATCCTTACCCTAAAATTTTACTTGCTAAACTTATTTACAGAAGCATGAAGCTGATACTAATTTCAAGTACTTGCGTTTCATAAATCATCATCGCAATAAAACAAAGGGTTAATTGCAAAAAAAACTACTACCTTTACTTCAAATGCAATTTAGTCCCAACCTTTGAAATTTAAGCAAAAAAGACCGCCACCTTTAAAGTCTTTTGAAAATTGCACCCATTGGGCAGTTAGATGTTGCCCGTTCGCTGACGTGGCTAATATTTGCCACGTTAGCTTCCATGACATCTTCTCGTTATCGCTAAATTGATGATATTTTTTCTTGGTATCACTTAGGCTCCTACTCCCATGGAGGACTTTATCATGCCTGTATAGGTCACTGCCAAAGGTTTTGTCGGACGAAGGTCTTTTAGCTTCTCAATCTGCAGAGGTTTGGCACAAGCAAGTTTTCTTTAATATTAAGATACTGATGCCATAAGCCAAAATAAGTAAGAAGAGAAAAGAGGTTAATAATAGTAATAAAGAACCCTTTAAGTTCAATATTGGGAAGACTTCAGCAATCAGTAGCTGACATAAACAAGTCAATAAGGTCAATATGTTCAGCTATTAGCTCACACACATATAAAGAACCCTTTAAGCATTCAAGATTGACAAATATTGTTATATTAGCATAAAGAAAAGAAGCATTTCAATAAATCAACACCTTCCAATAAGATTATACAGAAAATGGTCACACGGTCATGTTTAGGTAGAAAGATGTCAAGAAAGACATGGATGAACAGAACTCGGTAAACCAGTTGAATTATATTTGCCTATATATATATAAACACACACATATGAGAACATAGCACTTGCCTTGTATGTCATATTATATTTAGACAACATTATACGCCTGCTACCATCAAATCTAATTCAACTACCACTTACAGCTAGGTTATAGCCAACCAAACCAAAACCATGTTGTTTGCCATCTTACTCTGCCTTGAGAAAACTGAAGTTGTGAATCAGAGAGAAGTTACAATCAGTGTGAAAGCTAACCTCCAAAATGGCATCTTGCCACCTGCCATAGAAACAAAGGCAACGAGCTAGCTCATAATATACACTTGCTGCTCCAATCACACCCCTTCTTTCCATATCCCTGACAGCTAGGACTGCACCATTGAATTTACCCTCTTCACAATATGCTCTGACGAGAACTGAGTTATGCAAAGAGTACATGTTTTAGTATCACATAGAAACATGACAAGGACGGGGGCAATGGTAATACCTCTGTATGTCAGGGCTCTCATAGCTTCTCCACTTCTTTTCATCTTCTGGAAAAGCGCATGGACAGTGTCGTACTTTCCGGATTTCAGCATTACCTTTAGAGAGAACCAAAACTCAGGCTCAACCAACCATAGACTAGGACATAATTACACATTTTACATGAAACATGCTGATCCACTAGAGATAACCTAATCAGAGTGATGAAAAAAAAGAAGACCTGCAAAAATATAATGTGAATTTATGACGGCTTGCATTTGATTTATTTTTTTGAATTCGGTCTTTACCAGTCGGATTTAGAATTTTTCTATCGAAAAGAAAAGGAGCATATCATAAAGGACAGCTTGTAACATCCTAGCATTAACCTTGAAGTCGGATAAATTTACATTATGTAGCTTGAATCATGCATTCTTAGCATCTATCCATATCCCAATGTTTTGCCAACAATATTCAGCCTATCAAACCAATACTTGACAAATGATTATCAGTCGACTTCAGAAAGAATTACCGCCATTGCCAACCCATAGCTTGCACCATTAGGCCTGAGACTGCTCTTTCTCATTTGTTGAAAGACCCAAGATACTCCCTTCCATTGGCATGTTTGGACACAAGCATTTAGAATCTAAAGGATCAGAAAATTCAATTAGAAACATAATTATACCATTGGAAATCATAAGAAAATTTCTCCCAGAATAAAAGACTCAAAACAATCGTACAGCATTAAATACAACAATGTCAGGCTGAAGTTCAGGATTCCAATTCTTGCGCCTCAAATTTCTTATCTTCTTGGGCTTTTCCTTCATGGATTCAGCAATATTCAGCAACTCTTTTAGCAAACCAGCTTGACCCAGTGTTACGGCCAAACAACGGTATGCCGCCATATCAGGATAAATGTGTGCATCTCCCTAAGAACAATTAAGGACCAACATACTTCAATCAAACAAACCAATATGGACATCTATGCATGCTAAAGAAAATGCAAGATAGTCATTACACGCATCAAATCAAAGACTCGAAGAGCTTCACGTGGTTTCCTGCCTCTCCCAAGCGCCGCCAATAGTTTAGTATACACAAACCTTAAATTGCAGTCAAAGCAACACATAAGAAAACAAGAAACTGGAATTGGGAGATTATGAACTCGAGGATAGTGAGTGTTGTACCTGCTCTTGTAATGTTTGTACTCCTTTAAGCTGTATACCCACTCTACAACAGAGAGGGCAGACCTCCATTGCTTCTTATACCCTAACCCCTCAACTATCTTCAACAATTGCACTTCAGTAAACTGCAAACCCGAGTATCTCATCATCCTTGTAAACTTCCAATCTCTCACACTCAATTCTGTTTCACTTAGTCTAAAAACACAAACTCATTCTAATGCACATAAATCCAAGAATTAAACAGCCAAAATAAGGAAAGAAAGAAGAATGAACAGTAATTCCATATACCTATCTATGAGAAACTTAATTGCTTTATCTTCGCTGCTCTTCTTTGGTGCCCAGCTCCTTCCATCACCCTCAATCAATCCTTCAAACTCGATGTCATTATCAAAGAGCCAAGAAAACTTATCACTTTCGCACTCAATCATATCACTCAGCAGTCAGCTCCCTCAAATGCTCTGAATTCAACTTCTCACCGTTGTACTCACTGTTCTTACTTGCGAGCCCTCTCAATCGAAGCCTCTCAAATCCCTCCCACGGCCTACCCACCAGTTTCTCTTTTTCGCCGTTTCCGAAAGATTTCGTGAATTTTTTGTACTCGGTTTTGATTGTTTGAAAATGGGATTCTTCCAAAATGGCTTGTTTCTGAGCATCGTTGAGGGGTGGCGGGAGGTTGGATTTCTGGAGCTCCTTCTTGCGGAGATTATGGAGGATTTTGGGGGTAGGTTCAACATTGTGTTTCAAGAGTTTGTGCTTGATTTTTTCGAGGTTGGGTTGAGGAGGATGGGGAAGGATTAATAGTCCTGTTGTAGCTTCCATGTTAGTAATCACCCAGCAAGTGCAGTTGATTTTGTGGAGAATTTATATTGGAAAATATCGGCACTCCAAACATCTAAGTTCACCTTGGATAGATGATAATTAAAGACACAAAATCGAAGGACTGGAAGGTTTTGAACAAATATGAACTTATGGCTGAAATGACTATCATAAACTTTTTTAAATAAAATAAATTATTAATTTGAAAGAGTGGTATAACCGTATAAGAATGGAATGAAACCTTTATAATTTTGTTGGATATTATTATTTGGGAAATTTCTAAAAATGCCCTATTTAATAATCTGTTTTCAAAAATGTTCCCACACTTTTACCCTATTAGGTGGATGAAATTTGATCCAAAGATTTCGAGCATCTCCTAAAGGTTTTCAAAAGAAAAAATAGTAGTAAAATTTAAAGAATGAAACATAAAAGTGCATGTCCAATAAACTTTTCAAAATAACAAAATATTATATGTGATGATTTTGATTCTTTAAATTGAGAGTCAAAGCAACTCTTTAAAACTAATGACAATTAACACTTCCAACACTTTATCTTCTTGAAAAGTCCACAAAAATATTACTCCCATAATTCACATCTATAACAAAATAAATTAGAAGAAAATACAATATTAAAAATATAATAAATAAATTTTGTTAGGTTATTGATTATGTTGTGTTTATATTCCTAAATTCCTAAATTTTTCTGGTTTTTACAGGATGGGTACTGAGTTCTTGGATGATGTAAGTATTTTATACTCCTTATTTACCTAAGTTAAATATGTTATTTTAATTCTTATTCTATTTTTTTAGGTGGAAAAATTTTGGCCAAAGTACCAACCTTCCAGCTTTTCTGGGATAGGAAATCAAGGCAACACAAGTAAACACCTTACCTATTAATATATTATATATATATACATATATATATATATATTCATTTTTATACTTTTTTTGCAGATTCATGTTACGCGTTCCCAGTTATGAGCACCCAGTTATGAGCACGATGTTTGCAGACATGCGCCGTACGAAGGAACATGTTCAGCAAATGGGGTAAGTACAGGAACTCATGGACTGTATGGACATTAAGTTTCCGCCATCAGATAGCAAGAAAAAAATAGCTAAAATGAGACTCCCTCGCGAGGGCTTTGAAAATTCCCCTGATAATGCCTTTGAGTATGTAAAACTCAATGAGATTCAAACTGAGTCAGATTACAGGTTCGAGTGGTACATGTTCAGCAAATGGGGTAAGTACAGGAACTCATGGACTGTATGGACATTAAGTTTCCGCCATCAGATAGCAAGAAAAAAATAGCTAAAATGAGACTCCCTCGCGAGGGCTTTGAAAATTCCCCTGATAATGCCTTTGAGTATGTAAAACTCAATGAGATTCAAACTGAGTCAGATTACAGGTTCGAGTGGTGCAGACGTGATAAGAATCCAGTAAGTAAAGTTAGAGAGTAATATATATATATATATAATTTAATCAATATTAATATTAATGATTTTCATAGAGTCGCCTAATTCGAATTGATGGCTACCGAAGTCTCAAGAATGCCAAGAAAGCCAAACAAGAGCTAAAGAACTCTCCTGCAGTGACAGGGACCTTTTTTGTTACTCCTGAGTTCTAGAATTGGGAAAAGGGTGTAAGTTATTTTAATTTATAATACACATTTTATATTTGTTATTTAAATTTTAAATTTAGTTTTATTATTTCAGATGGGAGTGTTTCAATATAATGATGAGGATAGGAAAAAGATTAAGAACTATTTTAAGAAACTTGAAGATTCTTTCAAAGCTCTTTGAAACGAAAGAATAGGGAGAAGAAGGTGGTGGCTCCTTTTGGATCCCACGTAGTTACATTGGTCGGTTATGGGACCACAAAAGGGACCGAAAAGGTTGATTTTTTTACAGCCGCAAATTCGTGGGGACTTGATTGGGGGATGGAGGATTCTTCAAGATCGCGCAAAAGGACGTGATGAACTATCTTGTACCCGAAGGAGCTCGAATTGAATATCGTAAACCTTGATGAACTGAAGACTTCCGTCTATGGCTTCTATTAGGTTGTACATGGTTTAAATCTGTGTGCTTATCTTATGTTTGTTTCATTATGCTTTCAAATGAGTTGTGTGTTTCGGTTCTGCTATTGGGTTTGGAATTTCCAAATTTTTATTTTGTGTTTGTGGAGTAGGCTATATTTTGATTCTAGTAGTAACTCTTGGCTTTGTGGAGTAAGCTATATTTTGATTCTAGTAGTTGGCTATTGGGTTTGGAATTTCCAAATTTTCCGTATCTCTTTGATCAATTTGGTGAATTTTGAAAGCAGTTAAATAAATTTAAATATGTGAAATGATTGGAACTCGTTTACAAACTAGGTTAACTCTCTGGAAAGAATTTTTATTTATTTATTTATTTATTAATAAGAAATGTGATTAGTTTTAAGAGGGAAAGAGCATCTCTAGGAGCTATTTTTATAATTTGGGGAGTATTTTTGTGTAAAATAGAGTATCTAAAATTTAGAGAGATATATTTTTTTATCTCCTCCAATTAAATGAAATATAAAAGAGTGTTGGAGGAGATAAAAAAATATATCTCTCTAAATTTTAGATACTCTATTTTACACAAAAATACTCCCCAAATTATAAAAATAGCTCCTAGAGATGCTCTTTCCCTCTTAAAACTAATCACATTTCTTATTAATAAATAAATAAATAAATAAAAATTCTTTCCAGAGAGTTAACCTAGTTTGTAAACGAGTTCCAATCATTTCACATATTTAAATTTATTTAACTGCTTTCAAAATTCACCAAATTGATCAAAGAGATAAGGAAAATTTGGAAATTCCAAACCCAATAGCCAACTACTAGAATCAAAATATAGCTTACTCCACAAAGCCAAGAGTTACCACTAGAATCAAAATATAGCCTACTCCACAAAGACAAAATAAAAATTTGGAAATTCCAAACCCAATAGCAGAACCGAAACACACAACTCATTTGAAAGCATAATGAAACATACATAAGATAAGCACACAGATATAAACCATGTACAACCTAATAGAAGCCATAGACGGAAAGTCTTCAGTTCATCAAGGTTTACGATATTCAATTCGAGCTCCTTCGGGTACATGACAGTTCATCACGTCCTTTTGGGCGATCTTGAAGAATCCTCCATCCCCCAATCAAGCGGCTGTAAAATAATCAACCTTTTCGGTCCCTTTTGTGGTCCCATAGCCGACCAATGTAACTACGTGGGATCCAAAAGGAGCCACCACCTTCTTCTCCCTAATCTTACGTTTAGTTTTGAAAGAATCTTCAAGTTTCTTAAAATAGTTCTTAATCTTTTTCCTATCCTCATCATTATATTGAAACACTCCCATCTGAAATAATAAAACTAAATTTAAAATTTAAATAACAAATATAAAATGTGTATTATAAATTAAAATAACTTACACCCTTTTCCCAATTCTCGAACTCAGGAGTAACAAAAAAGGTCCTTGTCACTACAGGAGAGTTCTTTAGCTCTTGTTTGGCTTTCTTGGCATTCTTGAGACTTCGGTAGCCATCAATTCGAATTAGGCGACGCTATGAAAATATATATATATATTACTCTCTAACTTTACTTACTGGATTCTTATCACGCCTGCACCACCTCGCTCGACCCTCGAACCTGTAATCTGACTCAGTTTGAATCCCATTGAGTTTTACTCAAAGGCTCGCTCGACCCTCGAACCTGTAATCTGACTCAGTTTGAATCCCATTGAGTTTTACATACTCAAAGGCATTATCAGGGGAATTTTCAAAGCCCTCGCGAGGGACTCTCATTTTAGCTATTTTTTTCTTGATATCTGATGGCGGAAACTTAATGTGCATACAGTCCATGAGTTCCTGTACTGACCCTATTTGCTGAACATGTTCCTTCGTACGGCGCATGTCTGCAAACATCGTGCTCATAACTGGGAACGCGTAACATGAATCTGCAAAAAAAGTATAAAAATGAATATATATATATGTATATATATAATATATTAATAGGTAAGGTGTAAAATTACTCGTGTTGCCTTGATTTCCTATCCCAGAAAAGCTGGAAGGTTGGTACTTCGGCCAAAATTTTTCCACCTAAAAGAATAGAATAAGAATTAAAATAACATATTTAACTTAGGTAAATAAGGAGTATAAAATACTTACATCATCCAAGAACTCAGTACCCATCCGGTAAAAACCAGAAAAATTTAGGAATTTAGGAATATAAACACAACATAATCAATAACCTAACAAAACTATAACGACCTACCTATTAAACGACTTCAAGATTTTAAAAATAAGGGCTCCCTAGCTCGTATGCCAAACACTAATTGCCCATAAAAGTCCAAGAAAACTGGTTTCTAGCTTACATGCCCAACACTACAGAAAGCTCCATTTATTGTACAATTGCCCAAAGAAGTCCAAGAAAATTAGTTTCACGCCACTGAAGGAGACATTTTTTTTATGTTAATTATTTTTCTCTAGTATATAAGTCTCATTTTGTACATGAATCTGAAAGATTTATTAGAACATGGAACACCAAGCATCAGTGGCTCCAGTAAACACAACTGAAAAGGGATATCATTGGGAGAGTATGAAGATAGTTTATTAATTAAGAAACCCTTGAAAGCGTGATGCCAATCTAGCTATAAAGTTCTATAATACATCACAAAAATAAAATGGAACAAATAAAGTGATAAACTCAGTCAAAGCTAATCAGTTAAAGGAGTTGTTCTACTCCATTTTTCAATAAGAAAATGAGTAATGCATGAGCCTAGCATTTATAAGCCTTTTTTTTTTAAATTGCAGGTTGCACGCTTTTGTTTTCTGCACATGCCAAATGGACTTGACTAGTTGACTTGTAGCCAAACTTGTCTCATGCTAAAAAACAAATATAGCTACAACATCAATAGAACTTTTAAATGGTACAAAGGTCGTGAATGACAAGCTAGAACTACTACAAATTGCTCGAATTGATGATACCTAATACCACTACTTTTTGGTACTAGAATGTGTGTAGCAACCAGTTTTCAGCCTTGTGAATGTTCACAGATTGTCCAGGTCCAAACATCACAATGTAAAGACATCTATCGACTATCACACATATGATCCTTCCTATTCTAACATAATAAAATTATTCATTGAGAATATTAATTTAATCTCCATTCATATACACAAATGAGAGCATAAAGATTAAATTAGTAATATTGGTCAGTGTATAATCGAGGAGCCTTGTCCTTGTAATCAGTGTCAAGCAAACTGAAAGTCGACCAAGTCCACGATGGGATTTACAGAAATGTACACGCAGAATCCCATATGAGTTTCAATTAGGAGGAGCGACGTGATCTTTCAATTCATAGAATCAAGGAACCAGTGCAGAAATTTTTCTCAAGAAAAGAGAGTCAATCTTAGTGCCCATATGATTCATCAACAGTAAAATAAATCAATGGTTCAGCAAAATCTATCAAAAAAAAAAAAAGAAAGAGAAAAAGAAAGAAAGAGAGAGACAAGAATAACTAGCGCACATATTCATCATAAAATAACACATCATTGGCGTACAATCTTCAACAAAAGGCATCCAAAAACTCCTTTATTCAAGTGTAATTGGTATCCCTTCCAGTCAATGAAAAATTGATATAATGAAGGAAAAAGTATAGTAGCCACCATGAGAAGTATTGCTACTCCAAAACAATCCCTGAATGAACACTGGCTCTAAGTTTATATGGGCTATTGTTATCACAAATGCCTTCTGGCCTACACAGATATCATCATAATTCTAAAATGGAACATCATGAAAAATCACAAGCAGAATTGCACAACAAACTTCAGCTTTTACGGAAAAAGAATAATGAAAATATGCAAATCACAAACAATTAAAAAGATCAAATTATATGGAACCAGAATTTCAAAATCATAATTGATAGGAGACTAACCCTGGAAATTCGCTGTCTTCCATTGCCTCTACTTGCGCCCACAGCTACCAAGAGGTTCCACAACTGAAGTATCCTGTAACAAGAACAATGGACTTTCAACACACAGAGGAACATCATGAATACCAGAATTTAACATGTGACATATTATTCTATGTTTATGTTTTTGTTTACACTGTTTAACAAATCTCATGAATTCACTTGAAACTTAACAGATCATCATATTATGCTAGCATTAAAATTTACTTCTATGTCAAGAAATAACATTATTCTAACAGTCTGATATGATCTCATATCATACAATTGAAACAACCTTTAATCAGCCTTAAATCATAAATCCCTAAATCCCTATTTTGAAGATATTGATTCTAACATGAATACTTTGCCAAAAGAGTGAAATTAGATCAGAGAGGTAGAAATTACATTTATTACTGAGATACTGAAATTCTAAAATCGATTTTTAGGTCAAATCACCTACCTGTGAAAGGTGGAAGGATTGTGATGGAGATGAGCGCGCGCCGTAGAAACTGTGGAGAGGAGGGCTGTAGGTCTTGACAATACCGACATTTTATACTATAATTCCAAGGGTAATTAAAATAAAATGAAGAGTAATTGAGGCTGCCTGTACGGAGGTAGCATAGTAGAGTAATTGGAATTGGAATCAGGGGTATTATTTTCATTGATGATGATTTTCAATTAGTTAATCACTCCTTACTTTCACTAACTACTCCCCCTTCATCCATCACATTCATAAAAAACTCAAAAGTCCTTATTCTTGATAAAATATCTCGCATTTTTAGTATAAAAATAAGACTATTGTCCTATAAGATTGTTCACTCTTTCCTCGTTTGATTGTTCTGTTCACTCTTTCCTCGTTTGATTGTTCCATAAAATAGTTCACTCTTTCCTCGTTTGGTTGTCTTACAATTGTATAAATATCATATTTTAATGTGTATTAGTGTGCATTTTGATTAAGAAATATAATATTTTAATGTGTAGTGAATAGTTATATTAATGTAGTATGTGTGCTCCATATGGATATAATACTGTTGAGAGGGATTAGGGTACAACCGGTTGTTGTACCAATTGAATTAGTACAACCTTGGTCCCCACCCTTCTTAATTAATTCTTGCTCCTTCATTAATGTTGTTTTTATTTTATTTTTAAATTTATTTTATTTAAATGACTATTATACCCTAAACCCTAAGGATAAATTATACCATAAACCATAAGGGTAAAATTACAATTATACTCTAAACCCTAAAGATAAATTATACCCTAAACCACAAAGTTAAAATTGTAATTATATACTAAACCCTAAAGATAAATTAAGGATAAAATTGCAATTATATCCCTAAAAAAAGTAACAAAAACAATACCAATTGGAGGTTGTATGCACGTTTTTTCATAACAATTTTATGTGGATCTCATTTACCATGAAGGTAAATATATTTCTTTTTTGGACGAATGAAAAAGTGGATACCCAATTATGGGATGGAAACCTAATTTGGAGGGAACAAGTGAAGAAACTTTAGAGGGACCATAATGGTGAGTGAGTTGATTTACTTGGCAATTGGCGTTATCCCCAACCATTTAAATATTCAATCTAAGAAAAATAACACTTTCTTTCAAGCAAGAGTATTATTTCACCTTTAAATACTATCTTGAGCAATGACATGCATATGCCAAAAATTCACTTCAACCTACTTTCGTAGGTATACTTAAAAGCTCAAAATTGTTGTGGCTTCAAAGATTCTACTACATCATACTCCCTCATCCCTTTTATATGGAAACAATTTTTTTTTTTTGTATATCCCTCTAGATTGAAAACAATCATTTTATTGGTAAAAGACATATTTTTACTAATACAACATAATTTCAATTTTGCCATCACTAACCAAATAAGTAACATAAATTATACTTTATTTATTTAAGCGTTAAAAAAAACTATATTACCCTCATAATCCCAATAAAGTTAATAAAAAGGTAGTTTTAAATAATATTTGAGAAAATGTAGATGTTTTTAAAAGGAGTATATTTTTGTAAGGTATAATTTGCAACAATGTATATTTTAAAGTCACTTAATTATATATAGGATAGGATGGAGGCTTTCAAATAAAAATTACCCCTTCCATCACACGCTTATGGTTTCATGTTGTTTATTAATACTTTTTTAGTAATAAAAAAATATAAAGTAATAGTATGTGTGTGAAAAATGAGCGGTAAATTTGAAATTAAAATAATTTTGAAGTTATGGGATAGAGTGGTTTTTCATTTTTTTAGGATGCGTAGAGTTTTATGGAACAAGCAAATAAGGAAGGTGTGAAGGGTTGTTGAGAGAGAGGAAGTAATATTTATAGGATGGATGGAGTGAAAAAACTAAAGATTCATCCAATGAGGTGGAGGTAGATAAAAATATATATATACACGTCGTAGAACACATTTAAAAAGGTGCACTTTTATTTCTAAAACAATATTTTACTCTATTATATGCTTTACTTTTTTTTTTTTTAAATATCACTACTTTATCTTACAATGTTATATCAAAAGATGTACGAAGATGTTTGTTTTAATATTTGAAATTAGATCTTAGTTTTTAAAGGAACCTAAAATTCACACACCAACAGCTATATAATCCACAACAAACCTATTAATCTTTCATGGACTTTTCTCATCAATCAATACTCTTTTTTCTTTGTTATCTATTTTCTTACCACGGTGATTGATTTGACATAAATTAAAACCTAATACTTTATTAAAAAGTAGAAACGAGATTATACTATATAGGACTATTATTCTATTGATTATAAGCAAGAGGAAAGTTTTGTTATAAAAAAAGTAGTACTACTTATTTTTGTATGATGTGGAGTATAAATCAATATTGTACTCTCTTTACACTTTTCTTTTATTCTATTTAAAATAGACATCTCTATATTACAATTTCATACTCAAAAACTACATTTTTTTCCATGTTTGTGTGAATAAATTCAAACCAAATTCACTCCGATTTCAATCTACCCATGATAATATCAAGGTAATGGATTTTAATTAATGTTATAATCATTGTAAACTCGCCTCAACCCACCAAACACGTAAATCCACTTTTAAAACCTCCAACCACTAATGATTTGACAGATTTTAATTGATAAATTCTTATTAATTGATTAATTTATGTAAATAGTGATAATAGTACATGCTTACTAAAAAGGGATATTTTTTTACAGATTAAAAATATAGAATTAAAAATATCATACATAGAGGCACTTGATTTGGTAAAAATAAACTTGAGTTACAAACTTCACAATTTTCAAGAATTGGTTACCTTAATGAAGAATTGCTCCATCTGCTATCCATGTCCAATGAGAAGGTCGTAATACATATCACCGGATTTGGGACTGGAATCGACAGACGCAATCTCCTTCATGAATCTTGAATTGAATTCAATCCACCACTGTCTAAAAATTGGATCTTCGTTCATGGTGCTTTTGGAATTGTATCCCTGCCGATGTCAATCAATCCTGTCTTCTTGGTGATTGAAACCCTGTTCTGAATGCAGATCTAACCAATTTCTTTACCAATTAAGGTCAACAAAGATTACGCAGTTCAGTTAACCGCACGTGATTGGAAAGCAGAGAAAAAGCTCCAAAAGAGCGAGAGAGACTGGAGGCCTCGAGAAGGGGTCGATGACCTATCAACTCTTACATTGGCTGCAGTCAATAATTAATATTCATAACCACTAATTTCTTTTAAAAAAGGCCCACCCACTCCTTTTTACCTGCTACTCGAATTATATACAATCTCCTTTGCGCCTAATTTTGCCTATTTGTACATCTACCTAAAATTAAGAATGTTTTTTTTTTTTAAATAAATAATGATGTTAAAAAAAAAGGATTAATAGATAATTTTGAGGGATTAATTAATTAATAAAGGCTAAAAAAGTAAATAAGATTATTGGATTAATGAATATTAAAATGTAAAAAATAGGTAAGATATAGTAAAGTATATTTTTATCATTAATGGAATGTGTAAAAATAAGTGAGACGGCTCAAAATGCAATATGAGTAAAAATACTTGGGACGGAGTAAATAAAATAAAAGTAAAACAATCTCACCATAAAAATATATCACGTGTCTCTTGTGAGATGGATAGTGAGACGGGTCGACTCGTTGTTAAAATATTATTGTTATATAAGTAAAATATTCTTATATGTAATTGAATAATGTTTTTGGCGAATCATATTATAACACTTTAAAAATATATTTTAATTAATGAGTTGATATTGGTGCACTCATATGTGTATAACTTTTTATTCTAATTTGTATACGTGATATTGTATTTTGTATACGTATTTTTAAATTATTGTTACTTTTTACATACATAGTTTTTATTAAAAAAACTAGCATCTATATGTGTATAATTTTTTATTCAATAGTGCATACATATTTTTTTAATAGTTGTAAATTTTTTACATTTAATTTTTTATTAAAAAATTAATAAATAAATTATATACATTTATGTTCATAATTGTATACGTTGCACTGTATCCTGTGGTGCACTCTAATACACAGTATAATTAGTCTTAATTATTTATTTATCGTACTTTAAAAAATATATATAGTACTTTAATTATAAATTTACATACTTCACATATTTAAAGCAAATATACTTTAACAATTGATCAAAACATGTTTCATGTACTTACCGTCTCATGATAAACTTTAGGGCAATATTATTGTCATCCGAAATATTACTAGGGCACCCATATTTAAAAATATATGATAGGGAAATGGCTATCATGCCCCCACTTTTAAATTTATACACACTAACTCAAATCAATCTATTTTACTTAGCCCACCCAAAACCAATATTAGACCCACCCAAATACCAAATTTACCCTAGAAATACATTTGAAAAAAAATTGGAAGAACAAAGAGAAAGAACAAAAATAAAATCCAAATCATTTAGTTGATGAAAATTATTACTGTACCATCGTTTTTTCGCTTTGTAAGATTTCTAACAAAATTGAGTGCATAAACTAGATGCCGCAGACATCAAATTACAAACTGGATTTCTCCAACGTGAGGAACTCGAAAGTACATGTACAACTATCATCATCATAAATTATTAATATTTTGACAGCAAAAAATGTCATTCTATATATCAATCATAACTATTGCATATATTCTGATCGACAGATTAGGATATAATCGGGTGTAAATTGAATTGATACATCATTAGTCTCACCCTTCTTAATTAATTAATACTCCTTCATTAATATTATTTTATATTTTATTTTTAAATTTATTTTATTTAAATGAC
Organism: Pogostemon cablin; assembly: GCA_023678885.1. Classification (NCBI taxonomy): domain Eukaryota; kingdom Viridiplantae; phylum Streptophyta; class Magnoliopsida; order Lamiales; family Lamiaceae; genus Pogostemon; species Pogostemon cablin. The sequence continues at coordinate 7,208,869 of CM042994.1, read as the reverse complement.
TATTATATCTTAAACTCTATGGATAAATTATACACATACAAGGGTAAAATTACAATTATATCCTAAACCCTCGGGATAAATTATACTTCCTCCGTCTCCTCGATGAGTGACTGTTTGCTTTCGGGCACGTGGATTAAGGAGTGTAATATTTTAAAGCATAATAAGGTGAGAGAAATAATATTTTAATGTGTAGTTGGTAGTTATATTAATATTGAGTGTGGTCTCATATGTGAGTGATTGAGTATAATAATATTATTGTGTTGTGTCACATCAACCCAAAAAAGAAATGAACACTTAGTATTGGGACAGACCAAAATGGCAAAGTGGACACTTATCGGATGGACGGAGGGAGTACCTTAACCACAAATGTAAAATTACAATTATATCCTAAACCCTAAGGATACATTATACCATAAATCTCAATGGTAAAATTACAATTATACTCTAAACCTTAGGGGATAAATTATACCCCAAACCATATGGGTAAAATTATAATTATATCCTAAATTCTAAACCCTAAGGGATAAATTATACAATAAACCACAAGGGTAAAATTACAATTATACCATAAATCCTAGGGATAAATTATACAATAAATTACAAGGGTAAAATTGCAATTATATCCGTAAAATAAAATAATTAAAAAAATAACAGCAACTGTTTAAAAAAACAAAAAACAACACACACAAAGGTAAAGAAAGGAAGTTGTACTGGAGTTGTAAAAATGGAGGTTGTATACAATTTATTGTCGATTAATACAATTATATATCCATCAATTGCACATTCTTATTTCAAACTTCCATGTTTAATTGCAACCACCTCACTCTCAATCCTCTATCCATGTTCGACGGCAGACTAATACACCAACCCTGCGCATCATGGGAGACAAATGAAATTGGAATTTTAAATTTTAATGAGAGTAATAAGGGAAATAATACTGATAACACGTTTCTTATCAATTAGCATATAGTGATTCTTTTATTTTATTTATCTTCCTAAAATCATGGGAAGAGAGTTGTATACACGTGTATTAATACAAGTTTCTCAAATCACCAATTCATCGGTGATCACCATATCTGTTTTTTACATGGTATCAGACTCCACGATCCTTTAAATTTCACACTTCCACACAAACTTCCTTCTGCCAAAACCCTTCTTCTTTCTCGTCTGATTCCTTCATCACCATGGCAGCACAAACTTCTGACCTTCTACCTGTTAATACTATGATTAACATGACGCCAGTAAAACTTGACTCCTCCACTTATCTCGTTTGGCAGCATCAGATCCTACATATGGCTAAGTGTTTCGATCTATAGGGTTTCCTCAATGGTAAGGTCGTTGCTCCTTCGCCCACCGTGACATCTGAATCCGGTGAATCTTCTCCCAACCCCGCTAATCTCTTATGGCGGATGAAAGATCGTAAGTTAATGTCTGTTATTTGGACCTCCCTCTCTACAGAAGCCATGTAGAGGTCATTGAGTGCTCGACGGCGCACTTGGCCTGGACAACATTAAAGGCTGTCTTCTCCGACTCCTCAGCCTCCCGAACACATCAGTTGCGTGAAGAGCTTCTATCCCTTAGGCGTGGTGATCAATCCATTGAAGAATATGGCAGGAAATTCAAAGGGTTGTGCGATCAATTGTCTGCAATTAATCGTCCAGTCGATAATTCCGACAAGTGCCACTGGTTCTTGCATGGATTAGGAAGTCAGTTCACCTCTTTTGCAGACACATGTCTCGCTCTTACTCCTCTGCCTACGTTCCACAATCTCTTGCATCAAGCAAGATAATTCAAGTCCACGCTTCATGCTATGGATGCTACGTTTGTTTCATCCGCTGCTTTCTCGGCTGAACAAGGTCAGTCAGGAAATGGGCAGCACTCAGGTGATCGCCATGATTCTAGTATGGGTGGCAACCGATCTGACCGATCTGCCCGACATCGTTCTAGTGATGGTCGTGGTTATTTTATTGGCAGGGGGCACGGACATGGTGGGCAATATGTTCAGCCACCAAACTCAGGTAGTGGTCGTGGCAATTTTAATGACAAGAATCGCACTTACATGCTGCGTTGTCAAATCTGCCGTGGGAATCACTATACAGACAAGTGTCCTCAATTTCTCACTGCTCGTAGTTCTATTCCTACTGCTCATTTGGCTCAAGCTTTCAAAGCATCTTGTAATGTGACGCCTCCGGCCCCTGATTGGTATCTCGACTCCGGTGCCTCTGCTCATATGACGAATCAGCATTCAGCCCTAGACTCCTATTGAGCCTTACTATGGTAATGGATCCGTTATTGTTGGAAATGGTAATTCTTTATCTATTTCGAATATTGGCTTGAGTAATTTAACTCATGAGGTCAAATTATTGGATGTGCTTGTTGTTCCTCATATTACGAAAATTTTGTTATCTATCAGTAAATTGACCTCTACTATCTTGTTGATGTTATCTTCTATCTAACACGTCTTTTGAAATTTAGAATCGAGTAACCAAGAGAATCCTGGCCCAGGGTAGATGTGAAAGGGGTTATATTTATTTGATCGTGGTGTTCCAGCTTTAGTTGCAGCACTCCATTGTAAAGCTTTGAAGGGTAGTTTTTTTTTATGGCACTTACGTTTAGGGCATGTCCCTTTTAGTGTTATTTCACTTTTGAATAAATTAGGACATTTATCAGTTTTGTTGTTATTGTCGGATCCTGGTATGTGTTCAAGTTGTCAGTTAGCCAAGACCAAACATTTGCCTTTTACTTTAAATGAAAAACGTGCTACTGCTGTGCTTGACTTAATTCATTGTGATTTGTGGGGTCCTGCACCCATTCTTACTTTTGATGGTTATAAGTATTATGTGGCTTTTGTTGATGATTTCTCAAGGTTTACTTGGATTTATCCTTTCCGAGCTAAATCAGACTTCCTTGACACGTTGGTGCATTTTCATAAATTTGTCTGCAATCAGTATTCTCGTGCTGCTAAAGTATTTCAAAGTGATGGAGGTACAGAATTTGTTAATACTCGAGTTCGTAAGTTTATGTCTGTGAATGGTATTCATCATCATTTGTCTTGTCCATACACGGCACAACAAAATGGTCGTGCTAAACAAAAACATCGCCATATTTCTGAAACTGGTCTTTCCATGATATTTCACTTTCATGCTCCTGCATCTTTCTGGTTTGATGCAATTGCTAATGCTGTGTATATCATTAACAGACTTACGTCATCCATTCTGCATGACAAATCACCATTTGAAGTCTTGTTTGGGTTTGCTCCGAATTATGCTCTTTTCCAACCTTTTGGTTGCCTAATAAACTTTCTCCTCGTAGTCACCCATGCATCTTTTTGGGTTATAGCAGTGTTTATAAAGGTTTTCATTTCCTGGATCTGGACTCATCTCGAATTTTCATTACGAGGTATGCTCAATTGGATGAAACCTTATTTTCGTTCTCCCATTAGGTGAAATCCACTTCACCTGGTAATTTGGATATTGTCAATTTTTTGGATGGGGCATTTCTTCCATCTATACACACTCGTGCACATCATCGGTACTGACTTCGGGACTTTCGCCCCAGCCCCGACCTACTTCTCTTGTAGATGACGAGGGTATTGTGGCTCCTGCCGTACAACCTCCTTCTCCTCCTACCAAGCTTGATATTATGCACGAACTTGAACAGCCTTCTTCTCTTCCTATCAAGAAGTAAGCCTCAGTTACACTACCTGTTGTCCATCCTATGGTTACTCGAGCTAGAGCCGGAGTCTTTAAACCCTGCTATCCAGTTGACTTATCCTTTACTGCTCTTCTTTAGCTCTTGTTGCTTGCTCTGAGCCTCGTGGTTTCAAGTTCGCTTCTAAGTCTCTAACTTGGCTATCAGTCATGCAGGAAGAAATTGGTACTCTTCATGCTAATAATACATGGGATCTCGTGCCTCCTCCTTTTGGTGCGAACATTGTTGGTTCCAAATGGGTTTTCAGAATCAAATTTCGAGCAGATGATTCTATTGAGCGTCACAAAGCTCGTCTGGTTGCTCAGGGATTTACTCAGATTCCTGGTTCGGACTTTCACCATACTTTTAATCCGGTTGTAAGGGCTGTTACGGTCCGTGTTGTCTTGGCTCATGCTGTTCAACGTGGGTAGTGCTTACATCAACTTGATGTCAAGAACGTCTTTCTCAATGGTGTTCTAGCCAAACCAATTTTCATGGCTCAACCCCCTGGGTTTGTTGATCCTCGGTTTTCAAATCACGTATGTCGCCTTAAAAAGGCATTGTATGGCCTTCGTCAAGCTCCTCTTGTTTGGTTTTAAAGATTTAGTACTTATCTTCTTAGTCTGGGCTTTCTTCAGAGTTGAGCAGACACGTCCCTATTTCACTTCCATCAGAAAAATCCACTGACACGACACATCTTACATAACTTATAATTCAAATACTATTTAACAAAAATATCATCATTATAAAAATCTGCACATGTTTTTTCACATAATATATATTTATAACCAAACCATCACACCAGTTCAACATACGTAACTGGTTTGTGACAACATTTCAAACCACCCAAACTTGTCACAATACTTATTATATCATATTATAACAAAACCTCAGCGGAAACAAAATAAACCCACGGTCTAGCCCAACAGGTCATCATCTATGCACATCCGCTCAAAACTCTGAAGGAGCTCCACAGCTTGCACCACTCACCACATACTCAAACATTATCAGGCTCACCTACAATGCATAAACTAGTGAGACAAAAATCTCAGTAAGTAGAAATCATGCATGTCAGTGTATGAAAATGCATTTAGTTCTCTATCGCATATTTCCTAATTCTTCTAGTTGATATCTTTTATTTTGAAAACTGTTCACGTTGCGGGATTCCCACGACACACTTATGATATGCTCCCCAAATGAACTCAATGAGGATGATTTTTCCGAACCCCGAATATATCAAGTGCAGAGAATTATTTTTCCGAACTCTGGCATAATGGTGGGGAGAATTTTTCCGAACCCCAAATAAAATACTGAGAACGATTTTTTCGAACTCAGAATAAAGTGTCGAGAACGATTTTTTCGAACACTGACAGAGATGCATATATAGTGGTCGCACACACCATTAGTATCTTATTAATTTTGGGAAAAACACTTTTCATGATTATGCATGGTATGCAAATAGGGCAATTAAATATGTATCATAAACCATTTACAACATCAATATAAACATTTAATCACAATAAAGCAACGAATTAACTTCAATTCACACAAATCCACTTCTGAAATAACAACTTCACCCCAACCACATAGATCTATTTATAAAATAACCACTTCACCTTGGATCACACAAATCCCTTTTTGGAACAACCACTTCGTCTTGGATCACACAAATCCTTATAATCAACATCTTCTCAAATCATACAAATATATTTTCAACAATTTCCAATCACACAGATCTATATTGGACAATAATATTATTTCAAATCACATAATCCACAACTTGTATCACCAATTAACCTCAAATAATTCATAACATAATTAAACTAATTACAAATAATCCATAACATAATTATCATATATTAATCACAAATAATTCACAAACAGTATGTTCATGCACCGTAGTTGGACTTCTACTTACCTGAACTCCAAATAGCAATAATACTATAGATCTCGTGAAGAACTATCACTAATCTCTTATCCCGGCACGTCTCCTTTCTCCCTCTTTCTATTTCTTCCTCTCTCTTTCTTTTCTTCTATCTCTTTTTTCTTTTACTCCGAGATGGTGAACTATTGCTACTTACCCAAAAGGGTTTACAATCAAGGCATATATATTGTGAGAAAACGTGAAGGTTACTCAACTTTTTATTTTTTTTTATAATTATCAATACTATACGTGTACTCATATTGACCACGTAAAATGAAATAACTTGTCAAGCTGCCACGTAAGTGAATTGTTACCGTTAACAGACTTATCCAAATTGTTATATATTATTATTATTATCCATTATAAATATACGTGCAAGACTTAATAACTAAAATATAATACATTTACAAATTAATATACATACGTGTATATTTTCTTACCACTATTATTATTACGAGAACACATGTGATATTTAATAATTAAGAAATAATATATTTATACAAATAAAATAATTTAATTATATATATCCAAATTTAAGCACATAAATATTTATGCATATATATCTTCACATATTTTCACCATTTTATCACGAATGTCTCAAGTAAAATGTAAAGATAAATAAATATAGAAATAATTGTCACATTATTATCACAAATGTCTCAAATAAAATGTAAAGATAAATAAAATGTAGAAACAATTATCACATAATTGTCAAATTATTATCACATAATTACCACATAATTATCACATAATTATAAAATGCACATAACACAAATTAAATTATATTGATACACGAGTAGTGAGAAGCTCGGGTATCACATCCTCCCCTCCTTATAAAAATTTCGTCATCGAAATTTACTTACCTGAATAGTTCTGGGTACTTAGCCATCATCTCATCCTCTCTTCCCAAGTAGCCTCCTCAACTAGTTGGTTCCTCCATAACACTTTTATTAATGGTATCTCTTTATTTCTGAGCTTCTTCACTTCTCGCCGCAAGATCTCAACTGGTATTTTCTCATAACTCAAATCTTCTTTCAACTCACCTGGTTCTTGCCTGAGAACATAAGTTGGATTCGGAACATACTTCCTCAGCACAGACACATGAAATACATCATGTACTCTAGAAATCGAAGCTGGTAATTCCAACTTATAAGCAACACTTCCAACTCTCTCAATGATAGTGAATGGATCTACATATCTTGGATTGAGTTTCCCTTTTCCTTCCAAACCACATTATCCCCTTCATTGGAGATAATTTCAAAAATACCTGATCACTCACTTCAAATTTCAATTCCCTTCTCCGTTTGTCGGCATAACTCTTTTGCCGATCTTGTGCAACTTTCATCTTCTCTCGAATACGGGTAACAACTTCTAACATTTCACGAATCAAGTCTGGACCCAACAGTTTCCTCTCTCCAATTTCATCCCAATGTACTGGAGATCTACACTTTCTTCCGTACAATGCTTCATATGGAGCCATCCCGATAGTAGACTGGTAGCTGTTGTTGTACGAGAACTCTATCAGAGCAAAAAATTTACTCCACTAACCTTGAAAATCCAACACACATGCTCTTAGCATATCATCCAAATTCTATATCGTACGCTCTGATTGACCATCTGTCTGTGGATGAAATGTTGTGCTGAAAGATAACTGTGTCCCCAGTGCCTTATGCAAACTCTTCCAAAAAGTTAACAAGAATTTTGTGTCTCTGTCTGACACAATGGTAAGTGGTACTCCATGGAGTCTGACAATCTCTTGAATATACAACTGTGCATAGCGATCCATAGAATACGTAGAACAGATAGGAAGAAAATGAGCTGACTTAGTCAAACGATCCACAATAACCCAAATGGCATCGTGACATTTCACTGTCTTCGGTAGCCCGATAACAAAATCCATAGTGATATTCTCCCACTTTAATTCTGGAATAAATAGAGGCTGCAAAGTTCCTGCTGGTCTTTGATGTTCGGCTTTGACTTGCTGACAAGTCAAACATTGCTCCACATATTGAGCGACATCCCTTATCATCCCTGGCCACCAATAATGTGACTTCAAATCTCTATACATCTTAGTAGCTCCTGGATGTACAGAGTATGGTGTTGAATGAGCTTCTGTCATCACTTCTTTCCGAATGTCCTCCACTTCAGGCAGACATAATCGACTTCTATAACGAATCACGCCATCATCTCTTTATTGGAAGTCAGAAAACTTTCCAGAGCTGATATCATTCTTTATCTTGTCAAACAATTTATCCTCCTGTTGGCCCTATCGAATCTTATCCATCAAAGTTGGTCGAAGTGTCCAAGCTGCCATCTTTGCTTCCAACGATCCTTCCTGAATGATCTCCACACCCATTCTTTGCAAGTTAAGCAACTCTGGTTTCTGATTTATGGTCATAGCAGCTACACTCTGTATTGCCTTTTGGCTCAATGCATCAGCAACGACATTGGCTTTACCCGGATGATAATTGATAACATAGTCATAGTCCTTCACCAGTTCCAACCATCTTCTCTGCCTCATGTTCAACTCTTTCTGAGTGAAGAAGTACTTCAAGCTCTTATGATCGGTATAGATCTCACAACGTTCCCCATACAGATAATGCCTCCAAATTTTGAGTGCAAACACCCCTGCAGCTAACTCCAAATCATGAGTTGGGTAATTCTTCTCGTATTCCCTTAACTGTCTGGATGCATACGCTATCACTTTCCCATTTTGCATCAGTACACATCCAAGACCATTATTTGAAGCATCATTGTAAACCTTGAAGTTTCATGTCTCCATAGGAATGGTTAAGATAGGTGCTGATGTCAACCGTCTCTTCAATTCTTTAAAACTCTACTCACATGCCTCCGTCCATGTGAACATCACATTCTTCCTGGTCAACTGTGTTAATGGTGAAGCGATCTTAGAAAATCCTTCAACAAACCTTTGTAATATCCCGCCAATCCAAGAAAGCTACGAACCTCAGTGGGATTTGAGGGTTGTGGCCAATCATGGATTGTTTTAATTTTGCTTGGATCCACTGAAATTCCTTCTCCCGATACCACGTGGCCCAAGAAAACAACATGATCTAACCAGAACTCACACTTCTTGAACTTTGCATACAACTGCTTCTCCTTTAGAATCTCCAACACTTTTCTCAAGTGTACATTATGATCCTCCTTATTCTTAGAGTAAATCAAAATATCATCGATAAAGACAATAATACATTTATCGAGAAAATCCTGAAATACTCTATTCATCAAGTCCATAAATGCTGCCAGAGCATTTGTCAAACCGAACGGCATCACCAAAAACTCATAATGTCCATATCTTGTATTGAATGCAGTCTTCGAAATATCATCATTCTTTATTTTCATCTGATGATACCCCGACCGCAAATCAATCTTTGAAAAAACAGCGACACCCTGTAGCTGATCAAACAGATCATCAATACGAGACAATGGATACTTATTCTTCACAGTAACTTTTTAAGCTCACGGTAATAGATGCACATCCTCAATGTGCCATCCTTCTTTCGAACGAAAAGAACTGGTGCTCCCCAAGGTGAGAAACTCGGTTGGACAAAACCTTTGTCTAGCAACTCTTGTAGCTGTATCTTCAATTCTTTCAGTTCAGCTGGTGCCATTCTATATGGCGCTTTAGATATAGGAACAGTTCCTGGTTGTAGCTCAATAACAAACTCAATTTTCCAGTCTGGTGGCAACCCTGGAAGATCATCTGGAAACACCTCTGGGTATTCTCGAACTACTGGTACCTCACTGAGAACTGGACACTGTTGTCCCTCAATATTCATCACACTCACCAGATAACCCTCACAACCACGTTCCAACAACCTCTTTGCTTTTGCTGCTGATATCACAAGAAATTTGAAGTTCTTCTTAATCCCAACAAAGGTGAACGGTACTCCACCCAATGGCTGAAAAATGATACTCTTCTTCTGGCAATCTATTGTAGCACCGTACTTTGACAGCCAATCCATGCCCAATATAATGTCATAATCATTCATACTTAACACAATTAAATCGGTGAGGAGTTGTCTTCCTTCAATGGGAATAACACACCCTCGAAGAAGTTGATTGGTCTGCTTTGACTCACCAGAAGGTATCATTACCTCATAATTAGATTCTATCAAGTTAGATGTTCCACCCAGCTTCCTCACATACTCAGTGGATACAAATGAATGTGTTGCTCCAGAATCAAATAGCACATATGTAGAAGTGCCAAAAATAAAAAACTTACCTGTGACAATTAAGGGATTCACATCCGCCTCCTCCCGCGTCAAAGTGTACACCCTGGCTGGAGCTTTTCCCTGCTGTCCTTGATTCCCCTTCTTAGGGCAAGTAGTAGTCACATGTCTCTTCTCCCCGCATGTGTAACAAGTTTTCAGAGGAATTTGACACTCCCCACCATGTGATCTAAGACAATTAGGGCATATGAGTAGTGGCGCGCCGGTGGCACCTTACCCTTATCGAATTTGGGATGCTTGATTGGTTCTCATTGTCTCTGTCCTTGCTTCACTTGAACATTAGGTTTCGGCCTCTGGAATGGCATCGGCCTCTTATCATTTCTCCCAAACTGTTGTACTGGATTATGTTGAAATTGGCGTCTAATAGCCTGCGCTTGTCTGATTCTCATCTCCACTTGTTCAGCAATCTGGGCCCTTTCTGCAACTTGTGAGTATGTTGCTCCATGCAGTCCCGCCATACTCACATCTCTGAAAAGTTCAGGCCTTAAGCCTTCTACGAACCTCTCCACTTTCAGCGCCTCCGTACTCACCATGTGTTCTGCAAACCTCGACAACTACTTAAACTTACGAAGGTAGACTGTAACGGATATACCTCCCTGCTTCAGTTGTATGAACTCGTTCATCTTTATTGCCCTCACTGGTGCCGTAAAGTACATATTTTTGAAAAGTTCTTTAAACTTTTCCCAGTTCATTGTAGTGACGTCCTCAATACTTTTAATCGTATCCCACCAGTGGCCAGCACTCCCACGTAACATGAATGAAGCGCACAACACTCTGTCTGCTTCTGGAATTCTACTGTACTGAAACATATTTTCCACTGTACGTAACAAATCCTCTGCATCTATGGGGTCTGTTGCATCCTCAAATATTGGAGGGCTCAGCTTCCAAAACCTTTCACAGACCATTTCCACACGTTCTACCTGACGTCGATCTTGAGCAAAATTACCCTCAGGTTGTCCACCCACATTTCTCTGCTGAATCAATTGTTGTATCTGTTGGGACTGGCGCTCTACCAGTTCCATCAATCGAGTAATCACCATATCACGATTATTTCCTTCAATAGGTGCTGCTTGCTCAGCAGTCATATTCCCTTCAGAACTTTCACCTGTAGTCCTTACTATTTTGTCTATTAACTATAAGTCCTACACCACATGGCCAATATAATTTATAAAACAAATAACATCACAGAATGAAAGTAACACTTACATGCAAAGCTGCGCTCCCGAAGGATGAGCTAATGTATATAGACAGTCTGCAGGACCCAAACCGTGCTTTGATACCACTCTGATACGATCCATCTTACATAACTTATAATTCAAATACTATTTAACAAAAACATCATCATTATAAAAATCTGCACATTTTTTTTCACATAATATATATTCATAACCAAACCATCACACCAGTTCAACATATGTAACTGGTTTCTGACAACATTTCAAACCACCTAAACTTATCACAATACTTATTATATCATATTATAACAAAACCTCAGCGAAAACAAAATAAATCTACGGCCTAGCCCAACAGGTCGTCATCTATGCACATCCGCTCAAAATCCTGAAGGAGCTTCACATCTTGCATCACACACCACATACTCAAACATCATCAATCTCACCTAAAATGCATAAACTAGTGAGACAAAAATCTCAGTAAGTAGAAATCATGCATGTCAGTGCAAAAAATGCATTTAGTTCTATATCGCCTATTTCCTAATTCTTCTAGTTGGTATATTTTATTTTGAAAACTGTTCACTTTGCGGGATCCTCACGACACACTTATGATATGCACCCCAAATGAGCTCAATGAGGACGATTTTTTCGAACCCCGAATATATCAAGTGCCGAGAACGATTTTTCCAAACTCTGGCATAGTGGTTGGGATAATTTTTCCGAACCCCAAATAAAATACTGAGAACAATTTTTTCGAACTCAGAATAAAGTGTCGGGAATGATTTTTTTGAACCCTGAAAGAGATGCATATATAGTGGCCGCACACACCATTAGTATCTTATTAATTTTGGAGAAAACACTTTTAATGATTATGCATGATATGCAATCAGGGAAATTAAATATGTATCATAAACTATTTACAACATCAATATCAATATTTAATCACAATAAAACAACGACTTAACTTTAATTCACAGAAATCTACTTCTGGAATAACAACTTCACCCCAATCACATAAATCCATTTATAAAAATAACCACTTCACCTTGGATCACACAGATCCCTTTTTGGAACAACCACTTCGTCTTGGATCACACAGATCCTTATAATCAACATCTTCTCAAATCATACAAATATATTTTCAACAGTTTCCAATCACACAGATCTATATTGGACAATAATATTATTTCAAATCACATAATCCACAACTTGTATCACCAATTAACCCCAAATAATTCATAACATAATTAAACTAATTACAAATAATACATAACATAATTATCACATATTAATCACAAATAATTCACAAACACTATATTCATGCACCGTAGTTGAACTTCTACTTACCTGAACTCCAAATAGCAATAATAGTATAGATCTCATGAAGAGCTATCACTAATCTCTTGTCCCGACATGCTCTATTTCTTCCTCTTTCTATTTCTTCCTCTCTCTTTCTTTTCTTCTCTCTTTTCTTTTTTTTTTTACTTCGAGATGGTGAACTGTTGCTACTTACCCAAAAGGGTTTACAATCAAGGCATATATATTGTGAGAAAACGTGGAGGTTGCTCAACTTTTTTTTTATAATTACCAATACTATACGTGTACTCATATTGACCACGTAAAATGAAATAACTTGTCAAGCTGCCAGGTAAGTGAATTATTACTGTTAACATACTTATCCAAATTGTTATATATTATTATTATTATTGTTATTATTATTATTCATTATAAATATACGTGCAAGACTTAATAACTAAGATATAATACATTTACAAATTAATATACATACGTGTATATTTTCTTACCACTATTATTATTACGAGAACACATGTGATACTTAATAATTAAGAAATAATATTTTTATACAAATAAGATAATTTAATTATATATATCCAAATTTAAGCACATAAATATTTATGCACATATATGTTCACATATTTTCACCATTTTATCACGAATGTCTCAAGTAAAATGTAAAGATAAATAAAATGTAGAAATAATTGTCACATTATTATCACAAATGTCTCAAATAAAATGTAAAGATAAATAAAATATAGAAACAATTATCACATAATTGTCAAATTATTATCACATAATTACCACATAATTATCACATAATTATAAAATGCACATAACACAAATTAAATTATATTGACACACGAGTAGTGAGAAGCTCGGGTATCACATCCACTATCTTTCTCCTGCTTTATGTGGACGATATCATCGTGACGGCTAATGACCCAACTTTGCTTCAGAGGTTTATATCTCGAACTCATCAGGAGTTTTCCATTAAGGATCTCGGTTGTCTCAACTACTTTCTTGGTCTTGAAGTCTCCTACACTTCTGATGGTCTTTTTATTGGTCAGGCCAAATACGCTCATGATATTCTTGAGCGTGCTGAGTTGTTGGACTCAAAACCCATTGCTACGCCTTTGTATCCAGGGGAAGTTCTTACTCGTGACGGTTCTCCATTTCGTGATCCCACACTTTATAGGTCTCTCGTTGGGGCACTTCAGTACTTAACTATCACTCGACCGGATCTCTCTTATGTTGTCAATCTTATCAGTCAGTTTCTCCAATCCCCAATGAATGATCACTTTCAGGCTGTCAAGCGTATGAAGGGCACAATGCACTTTGGCTTGTCTTTTAGTCGTCGTTCGGCCTCTTCCGTTGTTGCCTACTCGGATGCCGACTGGGCTCGTTGCATTGACACTCGTCGCTCTACATATGGATATGCTATTTTTCTTGGGGGAAATCTTGTTTCTTGGAGTGCCAAGAACAGCCCACGGTTGCTCGTTCTAGTTGTAAATCTGAATATCGTGCTATGGCCAATGCTTCTGCTGAACTTGTTTGGCTCTCGAATCTTCTACATGAGCTTCAGTCTTTTTCTTCCTCTCGGCCTCAGCTCCTTGGTGACAATAAAAGTGCTATTTTCCTTAGCCAGAATCATGTAGCTCACAAACGAGCTAAGCATATTGACTTGGATTATCATTTTGTTCGAGAGCTTGTGTATTCAGGAAAGCTTATAACATGCTTTGTCCATTCTCATCTTCAACTTGCCGACATCTTCACAAAGAGTCTCTCTCGGCCAGCTTTTGAGTTTCTCCAGTCCAAACTTTGCGTATGCCTTCATTCCACGCAACGCTTGAAGGGGGTAATAATGGAAATAATACTAGATGACACGTTTCTTATCAATTAGCATATTATCAGTACAATTAGGATATATAATTAGTACAATTAGTGATTCTTTTATTTTATTTATCTTCCTAAAATCATGGGAAGAGAGTTGTATACACGTGTATTAATACAAGTTTCTCAAATCATCAATTCATCGGTGATCACCATATCTGTTATTTACAGAGAGAATTAATTTTATTTATATGTAAAGATTATGTTGGATTATGTGGACTAATACACCGATCCTACACATCATGGTTGGCACGACTCGTGCCAGCCACTTCGGCAGTACTCGTGCCGGCCACATGCAGCACGAGAGGCCACCATCGCCCAACACGTCCCGAAAGTGCACGACTCGTGCCACACTGAAATTGGCGAATTTTGTTTGTTCTTTTATATGGTTGGAAATTAAAAAAAAAAGAGGATCGCGTGAGCATAAAAATTACCTCAATCGAAGTTTGGATGAAAAAATTTTGAGTAAAATCGTAAAGTCGCGGGCTGACGATGGGTGACATGACCCATGCAGACGTGCGGCACTAGTGGGCGGCACGACCCGCACGACTCATACCAATGCTCCAGCGTGTCCAAATTGCATTTTTTCGGCCCGTTTTTATTTTTGACGTGAAAAAACCCACTTTTGAGATGAAATCCAAGTATTATGAGCCCTCAATTATAAAAGGAGCCCTTGGGAAGTTTCAGAAGCCACCCTAACTCTCCACCACACCCTTTGGGCTACATAATCTTACAAACATTCACCCATCACCTTTCGCCATCCATCTCTACCCTTCACCCGCCTTTCACCTATCACTCTTAATTTCGGTGTTTGCTACTTGAGAAGGTTTATGAAGAAGGATTATCTTGGTGAAAAAAAGAGATCGAACCTTTAGTTGGACGTTTTAGAATGAAGAAGGTACATCTTGGTGAAAAAAAGAGATCAAACCTTTAGTTGGATGTTTTGACGACACTGTGGCAACTCTGAGTGATTTCCTGAAAAAAAAAAGAAAAACAGTGAGTTGAGATGCAATGTATAAAAGGTAAAAGGTGGCATGATTCTAGATTGAGCGGGCCTTTCCCAGTCGCTAGACTCCAGAGAAATCAATCACGAGGGAATATGATTCCGGGGATATCACCAACAAAACCAGTTAACAACTTCAATTTTGGCGACGAATCTACTTCGATGAAATCTGTATGAATTATGATGTGTATTTAATTTAATAGAGTAGTATATATTTACAGAAGGGTGTTATTACGGTAAAATAATTAAAATTAAACTTTCAATGTAAACAATACAGACCAACCTTAGCCATAATAGTTAACTTTAATTCAATCCTCACCAAACCTTCCAACTAAGGATGAGTGACCCTAACCTTAACCCCAAAAATAATCCATCCTGAGAGTTTTGAAACTACTTCTTTCTCCGTTCCATAGTTAAGTTCACCGACATGGTAGATACAGAGTTTAAAAAAAGTTATTTTTGACCAATTTTATTGATTTTTTAGGGGTATTGTGGTATTTTTAGGCAATAAATAAAATTTGTTATATATGTTAGGTGAGAGTGATATATTTAAAATTAAGATAACTTTTAAAATTGAATTAAGATAATTTTTGAAGTTGTTGGTTAATATGAAGTTTCTTCTTTAAGTGGTGAATATA
Source organism: Pogostemon cablin (assembly GCA_023678885.1). Classification (NCBI taxonomy): domain Eukaryota; kingdom Viridiplantae; phylum Streptophyta; class Magnoliopsida; order Lamiales; family Lamiaceae; genus Pogostemon; species Pogostemon cablin. The sequence goes on along the minus strand of CM042994.1, from coordinate 7,193,003 downwards.
AATATGAAACGGACAGGAGTGGAAATGAGATATGAGCCGGACATACAAATAGAAATAATTCAAACTTAAAATTACCAAAAAAACTTGGTCAGGTGAAGTAGGTCGCCGCCGTCCCGCCGCCACGGCCACCCCCAATTCCGTTCACCGCCTATCGACTCTTCACCTCATCCTAAATTCATTCGAAACTCCACGTTGCAGCGAATCACTGAGCTTCCTCTAAAATCTTAACCTATAACATACATAATCTTCAAAAAATTTATAGGTCAAGAGTAACTCAACTGTAGATCAGCAATGGGGAAGAAGCAGCACAGCAAGGACCGGATGTTCATAGCGAATACGGAGTGGGCCACTGAGTATTGAAACGCCTCCCCTTCTATTGCTGCGCGTAATTATCCCCCCTTTCGCCTTGATTTTTCTTAGATTTTTAAATTTTCTCATGATTTTATCTTTTTCTTTTTATTTAATTTAAAATTTTTGATATTGAGCTTCTGATACAGTCTCACTTTTATGCCATTTGAAGTTCCTGTTTGCACTGCAGATGGGAATGTATTTGACATCTTGTAAGTTTTTACGAGTTTTGTGTGTAGTTTAAACAGTGATTAGTGAAACGATTTCTGTGAATGATGGATGTGTACACTGATGTTTAAACTCTGGCTTAGGCATATAGTCCCGTACAGGAAGTATGGGAGACACCCGGTAACAGGAGCTCCACTCAAACAAGAGGATTTGATTCCACTCACCTTCCACAAGAATTCAGAAGGTACCTATCTGCTCTAATGGTTTTGGCTCTCATAATCTCAATTCCATGTAGCGTATGATTGAAAAAAGAAGCGAGTTAAAGTTTATCTTTCAGAATTGAGGTTGTGTCAATTGTAAGTTCGAATATTAAAATTAAGAGACTTAAAATTATAGTAGAGGAGAAGCTAACTTCATTAGTTTTTTTTTTTTTTTTTTTGTATGAATAAAAGCTAACTTCTTGATTCTTTTAATGATGCAAGTATGTTGAATATTACTTATCACAATAATCACCCACTGTGCCTCCTTGGTTTATTATTCGTTATAGTAGACAGGTCAGTATACTGCAGGTTTGAACATAGATAACAATATTTTATTTAAATAGCTTTTTGTTCACTAATCAGTGATGAAATACTGCATGGAGTGCATCTTATGTAGTTTTTTCTTTTCTTTTCTTTCTCTTGGTATGATGATTATTAATTAAAAAAGCAGCTGCAGTTTACCTTAAGTAAGGACAACGTTGTCGGTTTTCTGTTTGAATTGTTCTATTGCAGTTGCCTCTTAGGAATGTTTTCTTTATGAAGTATTTTAGAATAGGAGTTCTCTGTATTCCTCACCCCACGTTCTTTTCCATGTGGATATGAATCGTGGAGGATTATGTGAAGGGCCAGGAATGGATTGAGAGCGTTAGGTGATATTTATAGTGAACACTGAGCCATTATTGCAAATTATTTCCTTTCAGTGTCATGTTTAGTCACAGTCCAGCTAAGAGGTTCTGGTGCAAGAATTTTATCTCGGTTGAGATACTGTCACCATAGGTGTCTCTCAGCCTCCTTTTCTTTTGTTGGCTTATTTGCCTCCATTAATGGTGACTCATGGTGCTGGCTAGGATGAGATTAGATATACAAATAGAGTGGAATAGAAAGGCTGTGGAAGATGGGAGTAGTGAGATATAGTTAGATATGGGAGGTGGCTAAGTTGGTCAGAAGATACATTCTCGTTCCCTGCAAAAAAGCATCTTAATCAGCATGCATATGATAGTAATTGAAGTGCAAATGCCTACATCTTCTTTTAATAACAATATAATAATAAACCCTAATTCTGACTTGGAAAGAGTTGAATTCTGTCTTTATTTCTATTGATCGTGGATACACCTTATTCAGTAATTCTATCTCTGTTTATTCACCAATTGCGGTTTGTGTGTCACATTAAGGCAATGAAAATGAGGTTCTGTAATTTATATATTTACTTATTAGTTGTCATTCAACTAATTAATCTGAGTATAACTTGTGCACGAAGTGCTTGACAACAAAATGTGAAATGCTTGATGAGTAAAAAAAAGCGATAGTTACCTGGAGCAGTTAAGCAAGGATAGGAATATACCTTCTATTGTTGTTCTAGATACCTAGTGCTATTCTACTCGGACGGATAACAAAAGACTATCAACTGTGTAGTTCAGAACCTTTAACTGTACTTACATTAGCTTTTGTAATAATCACTGCTTGGTTCTCCTAAATTTGATACTAAATTAGTTATAATTGATTCTCCCTTTCTCCTTTTCTTTTTAATTGGCAGGAGAGTTTCATTGCCCTGTTCTAAATAAGGTTTTTACGGAGTTTACACATATGGTTGCTGTAAAAACTACAGGAAATGTGTTCTGCTACGAGGTACATTTCTTTCCATTTTCTAAGTCTTCTCTAACCATTCACTTACCGAATATCTTTAATGTATTTTATTTTGTTGCTTCCCTAGGCAATTAAAGAATTAAACATTAAAACTAAGAATTGGAAGGAGCTTCTCACCGATGAACCATTCTCTAGAGAAGACATTATAACAATTCAGGTGAGTGTTTATTTCACACTCCAAGTTGCATTTTAATGTCTTATTATGCTGTCCTAATATTTACCTCCGAGAATCCTAATGCTCTTGATAGCAAGGTTAAATATTAGTTCTTATGACTTATCTCACGCTTTAAGTTGAATTTCATTACTATGATTATGATTAAAGTATGTCTTGTAATGCGTTCCGAATATTTACCTCCAAGAATCCCAATGCGCTTGATAGCAAGGTTCTTGTGGACTTCGATCATGTCAAGAAAAATTTAAAGATTGATGATGGAGGTGAACAGACCACATCCTTTTTTTTTTTTCGTGCTTGTTTGATCTCCTACGTAGCTTTAATTGTGCAACCATAATCTTTGTTTTATGACAGAATTAAAGAAAATGGAATCTGATCCGTCTTGCAACATAAATGCATATGGAGATATAAAACAAATGCCTAAGAAACTTGGATCTGAAATGGCAAAAGAGATTGCATTACACGATGGTGGTGGAGACAAGGCTAAAAATGAGAAATCTGCTGCTCTTGCAGCCATTCTAGCTGCAAGATCATGAATCAAGGATGACAATCTGGACTCTAAGCAGGTATATAGTACTGTAGATGCTGCATCTGCTACAGTTCATGGAAGAAGTGCTGCTGCCTCTAAATCTGATACTAGCGAAAAAACTGCTGCTCGAATAGCAATGCACATGGCTGGTGAAAGGAAACCAGTAAATGCAAAGCTGGTTAGTTTTTTGATAATGGAATTACATCTTTGTTTTTCTCTTGCAAAGCAATCTTGGATGAATAAATGTTAACAATGTTGTTTATTTAGCGATATTAGATCCATGATTTTGGTAGTAGTAATTCTTGAATACTTGCAACCACCTGGTTCAGTTTTAATTTCTAACAAATATGGTGCCACACCAAGATTAGCATGTCCAAAAAAAATTAAGTAATTCTCCAGATTATCTGTCGGAGAACAAAAGCATTCTCTGCCTTGGATGTGCTGCAGTGTGACCTACTTACTACTAGTTATTTTTCCTTTATATGAATCTAATTTTTATCACAAATGTTTAGAAGTCCTGAAGGAATATTAAGGAGATAAAAACTAGGGCATACTTATATGTTGAAAATGCTGAGTTCTGTGCTAGCCTTTCATTCTTACATGGATAAAACCATGTATGTGTCACAGACTCACAATTACTGCTGACTTCATTTCTTACCTTCAAGTTGTTACTAACAAGTACATTTTTGTCAACGTTATCGAAGTCCATTCCTGCTATTTGTGATTTGGTCTGTTCTGTAGTGTTCCATGTAATAACCAGATAAAACGGAAAATAATTATTTTAATCAATAATTGGTTGTCAAGTGGCTTCCATTAAAAAAATGCCTATAATTGTTTGCTTGGGAGATAAAAAAACAGGCGCAAATATCAATGCATGCTTTTTTTCTGCTATTATTTTGTTGGTCCAAATCTCCTCAAGTTATTAGTTAATGGCGAGTTTTGGAACTATGCCTTGTTGATTCACAGTTTCATACATAGTTTGGCCACATGTTGGTTATAGTTACTGTCTGATCCATTGTTATCATTCCTTAGAAGTGGTTTAATATACTCTTGCTGCAGCAGGTTATCTGCTTGATCCACTATTTTACTTTCAGGTTAAGAGTCGCTACACAACTGGTACTGGTTCATAATCTTTCACTTCTACCTCTTATGATTCTGTCACAAAAAATGAATATGAATATGTTAAAGTTGAGAAAAATCCCAAGAAGAAAGGCTATGTCCGGCTGCAGACAACACATGGTGATGTGAAAATTGAGCTGCATTGTGACATCACTCCAAGGACATGTGAAAACTTCATCACTCTCTGTGAACGTGGTTATTATAATGGAGTTGCATTTCACAGAAATATAAGGTTCTCATTCCTAATTATTCAATTTCATAAAAAATGTTCATTATTTATCAGATTTTGATATTGGGTATAATATGTAGAAACTTCATGCTTCAAGGTGGTGATCCTACTGGAACTGGGAAAGGAGGTGAGTCAATTTGGGGGAAGTCCTTCAAAGAATGAGGCACCCCTTTCAAACGCCTCCCGTTCTATTGCTGTGCGTAATTTTTGCCCCCTTTTGCCTTAGGTTTTCTTAGTTTTTTGTAATTTTCTCAAGATTTTACCTTTCTATTATTAATTATTTAAAAAATTGATATCGAGCTTCTGATACAGTCTCACATTTACGCCAGTTGAAGTTCCTGTTTGCACTGTAGATGGGAATGTATTTGACATCTTGTAAGCATTTACAAGTTTTGTGTGGTAGCGCTTTTGGTTTAATCAGTGATTAGTGAAATGATTTCTGTGGATGATGGATGTGTATACTGATGTTTAAACTCTGGCTCAGGCATATAGTCCCGTATATCAGCAAGTATGGGAGACATCCGGTAACAGGAGCTCCACTCAAACAAGAGGATTTGATTCCACTCACTTTCCACAAGAATTCAGAAGGTACCTATCTGCTCTAATGGTTTTGGTTCTCCGTTCTCATAATCTATATTCCATGTAATAGAAGCGAGTTAAAGTTCATCTTTCAGAATTGAGGTTGTGCAATTGTAACTTCGAATATTAGAAATGATAGACTTAAAATTATAGTAGAGAAGAAGCCACTTCAGTTGGTGTTTTTTGTATGAATAAAAGCTAACTTCTTGATTCTTTTAATGGTGCAAATTTGTTGGATTTTACTTATTACAGTATCACCCACTCTGCATCCTCGGTTCTTTATTTGTTGTAGTAGACAGGTCAGTAGACTGCAGGTTTGAGCATAGATAATATATGTTATTTAATTAATGAATGAATAGTTGTATGTTCACTAATCAGGGAGAAAATACTGCATGGAGTGCAGCTTATATATATTTTTCTTTTCTTTTCTTTCACTTAATATGATGGTTATTAATAAAAAATGCAGCTGTAGTTCACCTTAAATAAGGACTACATTGTCTGATTTCTTTTTGAATTGTTCTATTGCAGTTGCTTCTTGGGAATGTCTTCTTTATGAGAAAAGGCATAAGTGTTTTAGAATAGGAATTCTCTTTAATTCTCACCCCATGTTCTTTTCCATGTGGGTATGATCCGTGGACGTGAATGTGAAGGGCCAGGATAGAGAACTTTAGGTGATGCTTATATTGAACACAGAGCCCTTATTGCAAATTATTTTCCTGTCAGTGTCATGTGTAGTCACAGTCCAGCTAAGAGGTTCTGGAGCAAGAATTTTATCTCGAACAGTTTGAGATATTGTCACCAAAGGCGTCTCTCAGCCTCTTTTTCTTTTGTTGGCCTTTTCCCTCCATTAACGGTGGCTCATGGTGCTGGCTAGGGATGAGATTAGATATACAAATAGAGTGGCAATAAATAAGGCTGTGGAAGATGGGAGCAGTGAGATATCGTTAGATATGGGAGGTGGCTAAGTTGGTCATAAGATGCATTCTCGTTCCCTGCAAAAAAAGCATCTTAATCAGCACGCCTATGATAGTAATTGAAGTGAAAATGCCTACATCTTCTTTTAATAACAATGTAATAATAAACCTAATTGTGACTTGGCAAGTGTAATATTCTGTCTTTATTTCTATTGATCGTGATTATACCTTATGCTGTAATTCTATCTCTGTTTTATTCACCAATTGTGGCTTGTGTGTTACATTAAGGCAATGAAAAATTAGGTTCTGTTATTTATATTTACTTATTAGTTGTCATTCTACTAATTAATCTGAGTATAACTTGTGCACGAAGCGCTTGATCACAAGATATGAAATGTGCGATGGGTTAATTGATGGGTAAAAGAAAGGGAATAGTTACCTGGAGCAGTTAAGCAAGGATAGGAATAGACCTTCTACTGTTGTTCTAGATACCTTGTGCTATTTTACGAGGATGGATAACGTAAGACTATCAAATGTGTAGTTCAGAACCTTTAACTGTACTTACATTTGCTTTTGTAATTATCACTGCTTGGTTCTCCTAAATTTGATACTAAATTAGTTATAATTGATTCTCCCTTTCTCCTTTTCTTTTTTAACTGGCAGGAGAGTTTCATTGCCCTTTTCTAACTAAGGTTTTTAGGGAGTTTACACATATAGTTGCTGTAAAAACTACAGGAAATGTGTTCTGATACGTGGTGTTTTTTTTTTTTCCATTTTTCAAGTCGTCTGTAACCATTCTTACTGAATAGCTGTAATGTATTATATTTTGTCGCTTCCCTAGGCAATTAAGGAACTAAACATTAAAACTAAGAATTTGAAGGAGCTTCTCTCCGATGAACCATTCTCTGGAGAAGACATTACAACCATTCAGGTGAGTGTTTATTTCACACTCCAAGTTTAATTTTAATGTCTTATAATGCTGTCCGATTACTTACCTCTTAGAATCCTAATGCGCTTGATATCAAGGTTGAATATTAGCACTTATCTCATGCTCCAAGTAGTTGAATTTTTAATACTATGATTATTATTAAATTATTATGTCTTGTAATGCGTTCCTAATATTAACCTCCTAGAATCCCAATGCCCTGGATAGCAAGGTTCTTGTGGACTTCGATCATGTCAAGATAAAATTAAAGATTTATGATGAAGGTGAACAAACTACGCCCTTTATGTTTTTCGTATTTGTTTAATCTCATATGTAGCTTATAATTAATTGTACATCCATAATCTTTGTTCTATGGTAGAATTAAAGAAAATGGAGTCTGATCCGTCTTACAACATAAATGTAAATGGAGATATATAACAAATGCTTAAGGAGCTTGGAACTGAAATGGCAAAAGAGATTGCATTACATGGTGGTGGTGGAGACAAGGCTAAAAATTAGAGATCTGCTGCTCTTGCGGCCATTTTAGCTGCAAGATCACAAATCAAGGATGACAATCTGGACTCTAAGCAGGTATACAGTATTGTAGATGCTGCATCTGCTGCAGTTCATGGAAGAAGAGCTGCTGCCGCTAAATCTGATGCTAGCGGAAAAACTGCTGCTCGAATAGCAATGCACATGGCTGGTGAAAGGAAACCAGTGAATGCAAAGCTGGTTGGTTTTTGATATTGAGAATTTCATCTTTGTTTTTCTCTTGCAAAGAAATCTTGGATAAATAAATGTTAAAACAATGTTGTTTATTTAGCGAGATTAGATCCATGATTTTGGTAGAAGTAATTCTTGAATAATTGCAACCACTTGGTTCAGTTTTTTCTTCTAACAAATATGGTGCCATACCAAGATTAGCATGTCCAAAAAAAAATTATTAAGTAATTCTGTAGATTATCTGTAGGAGAACAAAAGCATTCTCTGTCTTGGATGTGCTGCAGTGTGGGCCTATTATTTATTTTTTCCTTTATGTGAATCTAATTTTTTTCACACTAAATGTTTAGAAGTCCTGAAGAAATATTAAGCAGATAAAAGTTAGGGCATTCGTATATGTTGAAAATTTTGAGTTCTGTGCTAGCCTTTCATTCTTATATGGATAATACCATGTATGTGTCACAATAACTGCTGACTTCATTTCTTACCTTCAAGTTGTTACTATTAAGTATTTTTTTGTCAACATTATTGAAGTTCATTCCTGCTATTTGTGATTTCGTCTGTTCTGTAGTGTTCCGTGTAATGACCAGATAAAATGGAAAAATAGTTATTTTAATCAAAAAAATTGGTTGGCAAGTGGCTACATAATGATTCCATTAAAAAATGCCTATAATTGTTTGATTAGGTGACAAAAAAACAGGCGAAAATGTCAATGCATGCTTTTCTTCTGATATATTATTTTGTTGGTCCAAATCTCCTCAAGTTATTAGTTAATGGTGAGTTTTAGAACTATGCCTTGTTGATTCACAGTTTAATACGTTGTTTGCCACGTTGACGTATTTATCGTTACTGTCTGATCCATAGAATGATAGAAGTGGTTTATTATACTCTTGCTGCAGCAGGTTATCTGCTACACTTTTAAGTTGATCCTCTATTTTATTTACAGGTTAAGAGTCGCTTCACAACTGGTGCTGCTGCACGATCTTTCACTTCTACCTCTTACGATCCTGTCACAAAAAATGAATGCAAATACGTTAAAGTTGAGAAAAATCCCAAGAAGAAAGGCTATGCCCGGCTGCAGACAACACATGGTGATCTGAACATTGAGCTGCATTGGGACATTACTCCAAGGACATGTGAAAATTTCATCTCACTCTGTGAACGTGGTTATTATAATGGAGTTGCATTTCACAGAAATATAATGTTCTTGAAATTTGTTATATTCCATTCCTAATTTATTCAATTTCTTAGAAAATGTTCATTATTTATCAGGTTTTGATATTGGGTGTAATATGTAGAAACTTCATGCTTCAAGGTGGTGATCTGATAGAGCCAAATCAAGGGGGTCAGCTGCAATCATGCTAATCACCAATCTGGTGGAATCTGGTGGATTAGCAAGTGCTTATTTGGGGGAGAATAGATTTGGCAATAATTATGTTATTTCCATATTAATAAGTTAGGTCTAGGATTATATAAATAAGGGGTAGAGGAGAGGGGGAGCATTGTCTAGAATTATCTTTGTGTCGTCAATTGGGCAGCCTTTGGCTGACGGGATTCATCCTGGGGGAATCGTATTCTTACGTTCATATTTCCTTTTTAATTTATATTATAACTTCTTTACTCTATCATGATCCTACTGGAACTGGGAGAGGAGGTGAGTCAATTTGGAGGAAGTCCTTCAAAGATGAACTGAACTCCAAATTAACTCATTCTGGACGAGGTGTTGTTAGCATGGCGAACTCTGGTCCTCACACTAATGGTTCACAATTTTTTATCCTGTACAAGTCTGCAAATAATTTGAATTTCAAAAATACAGTTTTTGGAATGGTTGTTGGAGGTTTGACGACACTGTCAACAATGGAGAAAGTACCTGTTGACGATGATGACCGACCTTTGGTTAGCAATCTACCCACTCATATTTGTCCTCTACTGTTTTAACTGTAGGACACTTCCTTTAGGTACACATCTTGGAATTTCTAGGATTGGTGCATAGATTTCCAACCTTTTCTGTTGCCATTCAGTTGCATTTGTCTTAATAGTTCTAATTTCATTGATTGTGCCATCATGAAATGAAGATCAGACATTATCATGATGCGAAAGCTTATTGTATGGCATTTCAACTCCATACTGATTCTATCTTCATTCTACATCATCTCATCTTTTCATTTTTTTCATAAGGTTTTTGCATACTTTCTTCACATGGTATGACCACTAAGCACACTTAGGATCATCGGCATATATATACTCAGTTCCTAGTTTTGATATTGCACCTCATGCATATATCTTTATGTTGTTTGTTCAGGAAGGGATCAAGATTATTAGTGTTGATATATATGTGAATCCTTTTACTGAATCTGATGAGGAGGAGGAAGAGAAGACCAAAGAGGACAAAAATGCCGAGGATGAAGAGAATGTAAGGTTTTTTTTTTTTTTTTTTTAATTTAAAATTTTAGATATGATATCTTCAACTTCATGATTATCTTTTTTATATTTATATGCTTCATCTCTTCTCATTAATGTTCAAAACATGTTCAGGAAAAGATCGGTTCATGGTACAGTAATCCAGTGATGAGATCAACAAATAGTCCTGCAATTGGTGGTTGGGTGGGGAAGTATTTGAAACCGAAAATTGCACCCACTGCATCTGTTGCTGGTCTTGATAGTGATATCCCAGCTGGGTCTGTGGGAAAGAAGAGAAAGCTGACTGTGTTAAGCGGAGAGCTTAAAGATTTTTCTTCTTGGTGAGTTATTTTAATAATATTTGTCGCGACCCCATTTTTCTCACCAATAAATAAGAATAAATATTCTTTTTCCAATTCATTTCATTTTTTTATATACAATACAATTTTCTCAAAAGAACACATTACACCGGCCCGGCCAACAGGTCGTCATCCATGTGTACAACTCTCAGGATCTAAAAGAACACCACGATCAACATTATATGCAATTTACCTACAATGTATAAACTAGTGAGATAAAATCTCAGTAAGTAGAAATCATGCATGTCAGTGCATGAAAATGCATTTCTCAAGGCCATCGCCATTTTCCTAATATTTTTAGTTGGTCTATTTTATTTTGAAAACTGTTCGCGTTGCGGGATCCTCACGACACACTTATGATATGCACTCCAAATGAGCTCAATAGACACACTTAGTGTCGGATCGATTTTTTCGATCCCCAAATAAAGTATTGGGGACTATTTTTCAGAACCCCGAATAAAGATGAGCTGATAAACGACATGTTGAGTTAACACATGACTCGGATCACCCCGTGATCCCTGAATAAAAGTGAGCCGACAAGCGACTCGTAGAGTCAACACATGACTTGGATCGCCCCGCGATCCCTGAATAAAGTGAGTCGACACATGACTCGGACAGACTTTCGGCGGTCCTTAAAAGAGTGCATATATAGTGGCCACAAACATCATTAGTATCTTATTAATTTAGAGAAAACGCTTTTTATGATTATGCATGGTATGCAACCAGGAGAATTTAATAACAATGAAGCAACAACTTAATTTCAATTCATATAGATCCATTTTTGAATCAATAACATCACTTCAATCACATAAATCTAGTTATAGAATAATAACATCACTTCAATCACATAAAACAGCGATAATATCTCACATTATATTAATTTGCCACTTGTACCACATATTATTCACAAATAATTTATAACGTAATTAAACTAATCACATATTATTCATGACATAATTATCACATATTATTCACAAATAATTCACATAACACATGTTTATGCACTGTAGTTGGACTTCTACCTACTTGAATTCCGAATAATGATAGTACTATAGACCTCGTGAAAAACTATAACTAATCTCTCATGACATCTATTTTGTCATGCACGTTCTCCTTCTCTCTTTTATTCTCTTCCTCTCTCTCTCTCTTTTTTTTTCTTTTTTTTTTCTCTCACTTTTTTTTATTTAAATCACTCCCTGCTTGGCCTTCGCCTTCTCAAATGAGGTCACTAAACCTTAATATATATAGAAAGGAATGACGGTGAGTTGACGTTAATCCAACGCCCTTCCCATTACTATTTTTAGTAAAATCTATTATTATTATTATTATTATTATCCATTATAAATTTACGTATAATACTTAATAATTAAGATATGATATATTTATAAATTAAAAACACACGTGTACACTTTTTTACCGCTATTATTATGAGAGCACGTGTGATACTTAATAATTAAGAAATAATATATTTATACAAATAAAATTATATATATATATATATATACATATATATATATATACATATATATATATATACATATATATATATATACATATATATATATATACATATATATATATATATATATATATATGTATATATATATATATATATATATATATATATATATATATATGAGAAAGACTAGCCTACAACCGGTCCTACCATTTCTGGTACAACCGGATCCTACAGCAATAGAGATTGAATTTCGCGGATCCTCAGCCTTCTTTTTCGGGTGCAAACAGAAATAAATTTCGCTGTTTATATTCGCGCGGATTCGATCTTTAGGAACAAGAGTTATATGCTTCTCTTTCTCTGAATCTCTACATATATATTTCGAGCCCTAAATTAGAGACATGGAGAACCTACAGGAAGATGTCAGACAGGAAGAAAATTCACTAATGCCGAGCATCAATAACGTGGAGCACCTAGACGACGAAGTTGAAGACATTCATAACATGCAACAGCTAGACGACGAACAGAGATCAGATGTTGAGGACTGAAGTTACGAAGAAAATTTCAGAGATTTCAATGAATTCAATTCAGGTTTGTATATTTTTACCTTCAAATTCGATGAGATTAAATGTGAAATTTAGTCAATTTCTTCATCAACTTCTTGAATTCATTGGAATAATTGAAGAATAAACAATTGTAGTCAACAACATGTCGTGGACGTCAGAAAATTATAAAAAACATGGTATCATGTACTATGTGATTATGTAGAATTTCATTTAATTATTATTATGTTGAATTTGTTATGTTGCTAAGCATGGTTGTGTTCCGATTTAGAAATTTCTTATTCGTATGTTAATATGATGATAATCTGTTATGATGGTATCCTGCTTTAAAGTTTTTATTGCACATATTATATAAATATAGAACTACGTTTCAATAATTTAAAATATAGGAGTAACCTAGTTAAAAGACAAGAGTGATCCAATTACTTGTAAAGAGTAACCAAATTTTACTTACAGATTGCATACAATTAAACACTGTTATTATCTGATAAACAGTTGGTACATATAAGTTGTAAGCCTATCTATATTAATTCTTCTTTATCTCTGAAATTACTTATTACACTAGCATTCACTGAGTATGAAAAAATTAATGAATTCTTACTCTTTGTTAAACATTAAATGCAGAACATGATGAAATAAGTGGAAGTTTACTAGGTATGACTAGAGATACAGTGGATGAGATATATGATTTGTATTGTCAGCATGCTAGATTAGTTGGATTTAGTGCACGTAAAGGGACAACAAGACGTTCAACCAAAGGACATCCAATAGCAAAGAACTATATGTGTTCATGTGAGGGAATAAGACGACAAAAGGAAACTGCAAAAAAAAAATAAAGTTAGTGTTACAAGAACAAATTGCAAGGCATTAATGATAGTAAAAATAAATGAATTTGGAGGTTGTGTAGTTACTAAACATAACACAGAGCACAATCATGAGCTAACAAGAAAAGAATGGGGTCACCTACACCGTTCAGAAATAAAAATAACTACTGAAATTGCAGAAGTGATTGAGCATATTTTAGATTCAGGAATGAGAGTAGCAAGATCTTATCGATACATGGTCAATGAAGCAGGTGGTAATGAAAAAATAGGTCACACTATGAAAGACCATAAAAATTTTGTTGATGGTCTGAAGAGAAAGAATATTGAAGGAGGAGATGCACAAACATTGCTCAACAAATTGAAAGAGGAAAATTCTCAAAATCAAGAGTTCTATTATAATTTCGTGCTAGATGAACAATCAAGATTGACTTGCATTTTTTGGAGAGACCCAACAATGAAGGAAGATTACTTTTTATATGGAGATGTAGTTTTTTTTATACAACCTACAGAACTAATAAATATGATCTCATATGTGCACCTTTTGTGGGAGTGAACAACCATAGGAAAAATGTCATATTTGGGTGTGCCTTTATATCAGATGAGAGAACAGTTACCTTTGAGTGGTTGTTTACAGAATTTAGAAAATCAATGGAAGACAAATATCCAGTAACAATCATCACTGATCAGGACCATGCAATTGTTTCTGCAATACCAAAGGCAACATGATTGAAAAATCATTTCTTAACATTAAAATTCATTGAGTAGTCTAGAGTACATGATAGAGTAATCTATGCTGCTGCAAAAGAGTAACCCTACTATTTCTATGTTTGCAGATATTCCCAGATACCAGACACAGATTATGCTTGTGGCACATATATGAAAAGGCTATGGGTAAATTTGGAAAAATAAAAGGTAACCATGATTTTCTGAAACATTTCAATAGATGTTTGTCAGGATGTGTTGATGAGGAAGACTTTGACTTATGTTGGGATAGCATGATCAAAAAATATAATTTACAAACTCACACATGGTTAATGAAAATGTATGGTGTGAAGGAAAAGTGGTGCACAACATTAAATAAAAACTACTTCTCTGCTGGTATGTTGTCATCACAACGAAGTGAGAGTACAAATAATGCAATAGGGTTCAATACAAGAAAAGACACAAACTTGACAGAATTTTACAGAATCTTCAACGACGTAGTTAAGAATTGGAGGATTAATGAAGTGTTGGATGAATTTAATGGAACAAGAACAGAACCTTATACTTTCTTGGAGAAAAAAGGCTTGATAAAACATGCTGTAGAAATTTACACACAGTCAGTTTTCAGAGAGTTTGAAAAAAAGTTCTTAAAATGTGTAAATGTTACGAGTAAAGTGTGTGCATTTGAAGACTGCATTATAGCATACGATGTTGGTGAGTCTGAGGATGGTAAGCTCATGAGAGTTGTCTTTGATACTCATATGAATTTAATATAGTGCACATGCAGGAAGTATGAAGAAATGGGCCTCTTGTGCCACCATAGTTTTAATGTTCTACTAATAAATTCAGTGAAGCAGATTCCTGAGTCTTATATACTGAAAAGATGGACAAAACTTGCAAAATCAGATGTGTGGAATAGAATTAAAAAGGGAATTCCAACAATGGACAAAGATAAAACTATCCCATGGAGGCATCAAATGACCCGGAAGTACTATACTTTGGTATTATGTGAAGATAATCAACAAGCAAGGGAGGCACTCGAAGAATCTTACACAAGAGATTTGAAAAAAATGAAAACAATAGTAAGTATTGATGAAGAATGTGCAGATACAACACAATACACATCATCCACAGATGTTTTAGATCCTGCACGTGCAAAGACAAAGGAGAGAAACAAGAGAATAAAGAGTGGTCTACAAAGTTCAAAAGCACAAAAAAGAGTAGCACAAGTGGAATGAAACCAGGAAATAAACATTTGATTTAGTATTCTTTTGTAATGTTCAAAATAAAAATAAACACTTGATCTATATTTCACATATTTGATTATAAGAATTTGACTTGGATATTGAAGTTTTATATAATTTCTATGATGTTTGTAATAGGGATAACCTTTTGTACTTGTTACACATATTAACAATCATATTCTATATAATTGGGAATGGAGTATCCTAGTTAATTTAAAAAAGTAATCGAATTAATTCAGATGAGTAACCTAGATTACAATATAAATGTAAATCAGGTGATTTAATAAATTGTAATTAACAATCATGTTCTCTGTCATTGGGAACGGAGTATCCTAGTTAATTTAAAAGAGTAATCGAATTAATTCAAAGGAGTAATCCAGATTACAATATAAATCTAATTCTGGTGATTTAATATATTGAAATTAACAATCATGTTCTCTGTCATTGGGAACGGAGTATCCTAGTTAATTTATAAGAGTAATCGAATTAATTCAAAGGAGTAACCAAGATTACAATATAAATCTAAATCTGGTGGTTTAATAAATTGAAATTAATTGTGTCATATGTCATAACAACACCTGTTATCAAACAAGTTATCAATATCTACAACAATTATAATAATCCAATTGACTAAACAATTTAATTTCAGAGAAATCAACAAAGAACTTCAAAATACACAGTCTAATTTTATAAATTCAAATATCAAACAATATTCCTACAATTCACAAATCAGTGAATATAAAATGAGATTACTTCTAGTGCTGTTCAAACAGTCTATATAACACAAATATGACTTTCTTAATCTAAATAAAATCCAATTAACTATTACATAGAAAGTTTTCTAGGAATCATTTTTCTCTTTCCTAATGCATGCTCATTTAAACTCTTCAACTTTTCGCCAGCCAACATCTTTTTCTCCAATTTCTTTTGCATTATATTTTCCTTCTTGCGTTCAGAGATGTTCTTGATCAAATCTGGCTTTCTCTTGTAGAGTTTCTTTGTTTCAATAATGACAAAATCCCTCAATTCATTAAAGGTTGATAATACTATACTTACACAAATTTCACCACGCAACCTTAACCTTATGGCAGCCTACAAAATATAGTATGTAATAATCAAAACGACCAATCACCTGAGATGCAATTATCGAAGTACAAATGATACACTTAACATGTAATTATCAAAAATGCAATAATAAAAAATGAAATATACAATTATCAAGGCCCATGATATGTATAAGTCACAAAAATGTCCACATCTTTGTCTAATGAAAATAAGACAATGTCATGGAAACCATAAAGAGTGGCATATTATTAAAGAGTGACCTAGATTGTCAGGAGTAATCCAATTAAACGTAGAAAGAGTAACCTAAACTATGTGGATGAGCAATTTCTGATGAACAAATGATATAAATAATGAAGGAAACTATATACTGAATAAATATACTTTGTTCAAATTCGTGTCTGTATAAGGATATCCATCAAAGTGCTTGATATGATGCATGAAATAAATACCACAATCATTATCAACCCTTGATGTAGTCCATTTAAAATTGATTGGCTCATTCACGTAATTAACCATTTCAGCAGTTTTTGGATGATTTATATCAGTCAAGTACTGAATCATCATTTCGACCTAAAAAAATAAACTACATTAGATTAAAAACTTTAAAAATTTAAATTTAGAAAAATAAAAAAATATCAATTTTATGTTACCAGGAGACGTGCTGCCTGATAATAGTATTGTTTTTCAGGGTCACGCCACTTCTTATTGTCCAAGTATTGGATCTTGGAGTCCACCAGATTTATGACTACAACATTGAAGTGTTGCTCTAAACACATTGGCAAAAAAATCTATACAAAAAGTAACATTGAAAAATCTTAACCAATTTCATTAAATAAAGATTGTAAAAGTTGAACAAATACTCAGAATAATCTCATTAATAATAACAAACCAAAATTTCTATTGGAGTGACCACAATTAACTCTGAAGAGTAACCACATAAGTACTTAAAGAGTAACCATAACAGCCAAAAAGAATATCAGATATTTAAAATTAAGAATATAACATACCAATTCAGCACTTAACAACATATCTTTAAAGGACTCCAGCCATAAATCCCAACATGTTTTAAAATTCACGTAATTGGATGTAGGAACATCCGATTCAATTGTTTCTTGAAGCAAATACTGAAAAAAAAAGAGAATATATAAATAAAATGAATTAGTTTTATTTAAAAAGCTTAAACATTAAATAAAAGAAAGAAATAAATACTTACACTATGATCAATGTTAAAAACAAATCTCTTTCTGTGCTCATCATGCCCTGAATCAGCGTTCACCTCGATAATCCAAGCAGAAAAGATCGTATCATATATTTGGCAATTGCGTTTCATGGAAAGAATGTCATCTTGTTGGATAAAATGGAACAACCCCCTTCGATAATAACGCTTCCTGATTGAATTATAAATCATAAAAAAATGTTTACAAATAGACAAAATTATATTTAGAAAAAAATATTTATAAAGAAAAAATGCACTTACTGATCCTTTGAAACTTCAGCGTCATAGAAAATATAGTCCAAAACCTCCTTAATGAATTTTGGAACATACCCAGTATCTCCAACCATGTTGTCCAGATTATCAATGGAAGATCTCTGAGGTCTTGTTCTCTGAACTGAATCTCTTGCTTCACTTAATTCTTGAGGAGACACATCTTCAATATCATTATCTTCATCCAATTCAACATCTTCAGAATTAAAATACTGCTGTCCAGCCTCAAATAATCTTCCTCTTGATCAGAAGGGATGGGTGGAGAAGGGGTAAACTTATAACTAGGCATTTCTGCAGCTAGCTTTTTGGTTGCTTTGAAGTGCTTGATAATATCATCAATATATTTCAACACTTTTTCATCACAAAAGAATTTCTGAGAATCAGATTCCTCAGGACTAGAACTCTGATTATCTTTAAACTTTTGAGCAAGTTTAGAAACTTTAGCAAGCTTTGATTGATATTTTTTCAAGAAACTATCTGCATCACGCTTAAGGCTATTCAACAAACTACCTATTTCCTAAATAGAAAACCAAAACCAACAGATTAATTCTATATTCCCATAAAGTTAATTTTAAATTTAAAGAAATGTATAATATAATACATGTGCATCATCTATAACAGGATCTGAACTGGTAAGGTCAACAGTTTTAATAACTCCATTTGCAGATAGAGGATATCTAGCACTCAATTTTCCCAGACCAAATTTACCAGTTTCCATTTCTTCCTTCTTCCTTGAACTCAGTTTAACATCAGTCCAATGAAGTATAAGAGGAACGGACATAGGTTTTGGTATTCCCCTCCAAATCATACGATGAAAATAGATGATTTGCAACAAAAGAATACATCCCCCATTGCGCGTACTAGATCTTAGCTTAAAATTATAAATAGAAGAGCACAACTCGTCCAAAACAAACTTGCATCAATCAAGTTTGGGGATCATACTAACATCTTCCAATGATTTAGCAAGCCGACTCTTAACAGACCCATTGACAGCAGGTGCAAGAAAAGAACTTACAGCCTATAACACAAATATTCTTTTAAAATCCACACCTCCATCCTTAAATTTCTTCGAAAGAACATCAGCCAAACAACCACAATGTTTTTTAACCTTTATATCATATTATTCTTTAATGAAATCAAGAAATTCTGACCCTTCAAGATTTGTAAACATTGTGACATCCATACCATCATTCCTCGGCAGCATAAAAACATCATAGACATCATCAGGGGTAACACAAAAGCTCTGATAATTATCCACAGTTAACATTCTACTACCACAATTGAAGTTAGCAACCAACCATGACATGAGATCTACATTAAGACATTTATCAACTTTTAACTCCAATAATGTATCAAACCCAATTTCCTTGACATCAGACCTTTGCTTATCATTGAATTTCCGCACAACAGTGTTAAGGCCATTAGGCCTGCAATGGCTAAATAACCCACTGGACAAAAGAATAAAAAATTATAAGCATAATATCAATTGACAACACACAGAAGTAAAGAAAACAAAATAAAAAAAGTATAATTACTTTTCCTTAAGTATGTAGTCAATTCGCTTTGATTTCTTCTTATCACTGCAAAAATATAACAATAATGATTAAAAGTAATTATTGTGACTAATATAAATAGTCAAATATACACATAAATACTATACCTCTTATTGTTGGCTGTAGAAGTCGATACTCCCTTTTTAGATCTCTTAGTATCAGGCTTTGTTGGTTTAGATTTTCTTATAAGAATTTCTCTACAATAAAAATAGAAATAAAAACAAAAAACCAAACAAAAAAGAATATTACTGAAAAAGAAAAAAGAATACAACGTATTGAAATTTAAATACCTCAAGGGCACCTCATCTGAAACAATATCATTATCATCATCAACAAGACTGCAATAAATAATACAAAATAATTTAAACAAAGGACTTTCACATCAGAAAATGAATGAATACCATACTTAGTAACCTAAATCATTGAATAGAGCAGCCTCATATATAGGAAAGAGTGACCTTCGAAACCAGGACCTTAGAAATATTACCTCTTATTTATGATATTATGAGTTGATTTTTTGTTTTTTTCAGGCCTCCCATCAAGCTTGGATATTTTAGATCCCCTAATAACAGGCTCTGATGCTCTTCTAATAGGAATTTCACTACAATATAAATATAACTAAACATAAAAAAAAGAATATTACAGAAAATGAAAATTGAATACAATGTATTGAAATTTAAATACCTCAAGGGCACCTCATCTGGAACAAAATCGTCATCATCATCAACAAGACTGCAATAAATAATACATAATAATTTAAACAAAGGAATTTCACATCAGAAAATGAATGAAAAACATACTTAATAACCTAAATAATTGAATAGAACAACCTCATATATAGGAAAGAGTGACCTTAGAAATATTACCTCCTATTTCTGATATTATGAGTAGATTTTTTGCTTTTCTCAGGCCTCCCATCAGGTTTGGATATTTTAGATCCCCTAGTAACAGGCTTGAATGGTTTTGATCTTATAATAGGATTTTCATTGAAATATAGAAATAACTAAGCATAATAAGATATCAAACAAATTGGCTATATATAAAAAACCCTACAATGTATTCAAAATCTACATACCTTATAGGGATCTCATCATCATCAACACTGCAAGAAAATTAGATATCATAAAAATGAATCAGAATAGACAGAGAAAACCTAAAATATTTAACAGAGTAACCCCATATATAGAAAAGAGTTACATTCGAAACTAGAAACACAAAAATAATATCTCACATCTCTAAGATTAGGAGCTTTTGTTTTTTTTTTCTATTCTCTGCCATTCCAGAAGGCTTGTTTTTTGATATATTGCTACAATTTCAAAAAGAACAAATAAGAGCACAGCAACAAAAATACATCTAAAGAAAAAATAGTCCAATGAATCAAACTTTTGTCTATCATTCCTTAATTTTGACCTCCTCTCATGAATAATTGGTATTACAGTTTCAGTATTGGGGATTACAGCTTCAGTGGGTCCAATTTCACTACAATTTCAACAAGACATAAATGTACCTGTCCTACCATTTCTGGAAAATATCCAACAAAATAAATAATAACGTATCTAATTTAATGAACACATATGTACATATCCTCATTTACTCTAACAGGACTTCTTTGTCTCTTCATTCTTCTTGCATAAAATTTTGGTGTTGTTTCAGCACCAGAATTGATTGATTTCTGTGCAAGTTTATCATTATTCAATACAATAGAATTACTGCCATGATCTGTTCCTTGTTGTTTTTTTTATCACCCACTCTGTTTTCATTATTCTCCACCAACTTCTCTTATAAAATTTTAGAAGTTTTAGAACGAGTTTGAATTATACGTCTATGTTTTCTACGAAACATAGGACCTTGCCCAGGAAGAACACAATGTTTCCTACCCATTATAAAATTAACTCAACAAAACCTACAACGAAAACCCAAAATAATTAATATACAAAAAATTATGCATGCAATTAATAAAAGACAATTTCATACAAGAGTTCAATCTTCTTAACCTAGTGCAAATTACTGACTATTTTCCAAATGTTAAAAACAATGATAACTGATATTATTTGAACAAAAAAATATGAACACAATAAAAACAAAATTCCAGTACATATAAAACACAACAACATAGAAAATGCTAACAAAAAAATACAATTACTGTCAAAATTCCAGACTGAAATTAACAATTTGAAGCACCGATTCTAAAAATTAAGAATGAGAAAATGTAGAATAACTTTAAAATAGAAACAAAAAACAGAAGAAAATACATTAACAAAGATGAGAACTCCTTCAACGATTAAAAAAAGAAAACAGAAACTGCTCTCACCGAAACGATGATCAGCAGAAACACGAGAACCGACATTGGAACAGGAACTGCTCTCACCGAAACGACGATGAGCAAAAATGGAGAACACGAGAAGGGATTCAAAAACCGACGTTGGGAGAAGCGCGCACACCGAGAGCAATCAGCAGAAATGAACCACTCTCATATTTTTTCTTTCTGTTTTAAAATAAAAAACGGTAATATGTGATGGTGGGCTGGACCGGATCCGCGAAATATGAAAATGGGCTTAGTAGATCCGGTTGTATCATTTTAAAACAAAAAAACAGGCCTAGGGAAGTCTTTGTATATATATATATATATATATATATATATATATATATATATATATATATATCCAAATTAATGCATGTAAATATTTATGCACATATACGTTCACATATCGTCACCATTTTATCACGTATGACTCAAATAAAATTGTAAAGACAGATAAAATGTATAAATAATTGTCACATAATTATCACATAATTGCCCAATAATTACCACATAATTATCACACAATTATAAAAATGCACATAACACAAATTAATTATATTAGCACATGAGTAATATTTGAATTATAAGTTATGTAAGGTGGGTCGTGTCAATATCGCAGATGCTTTACACTGGTCGGGGAAAGGAAATAGAGCCAGCCATGCGAATAGAATAAGAGTAGTACGAATCCACCCGAGGATTGCTTGTGGTGAATGGCGCCTACTTCCGCGGATGATGATATGGTCTCAACTTCCAAACGTGGTACCCAACCAGCGATAGTCGCTTATAGAAGGGCAAAGGATTTCACAGTTATCAAATCTTTCTTCTGAACTATCAAAAAAGAGCTTACTCTCTTTCGGGCAGCACGAACGCTTGTTCCTTTGTGTAGCTGCCCCCTTCCCGTACTACCAAAAAGGGAGGGAAGGGGAGCAGCGGCTAGCGAGTCGTCCAATTCCAGCCGTCAGGATGGAATTGAGTATCCTTTCAAGATGCATCATCTTTAAGTTGGTGAACTCTCTGTTATCAAGTTTAATTAAGGAGGAGGTTTAACTGTATGTATTACAATTACCAGGTGCACAAATATAGAATCTATGCAGTTGGATTTGATCTTATCACTCTTCTTAAAACACGTTATTCTTAGGCTAGGTTTTGGATTTTAGTTGATGTGGTTTCAGACGTGTTTGTTTTCTATATTGTTTAAAGTGTTGCCACCCGAAATTTTTCCTAGAACTCCTGGACATTAAAAAGATTTATATATTGAAAAGATAGTTAGACCTTGCATCCCTATCCACCTAAAATATGGTACTTTATACACTCAATACATGGAGCTGAAAGATGCTTGACTGAAAGCATAAGACTAGAGATGAATAGATTCTGTTGGAAATAAATCCATGAAACTTTAACCCTATTATGATTAACGAGATTTAAACCGTAAAGAGGAAGCGTACCTGATCCATTGAGTCTCTAGGCGGAACACGAACTCAGGATCAGTGGTTATATGACCTTCCTCAACTAAGCCTCCTTATTCCTTTTAGGGACCGTAGTAATCCCTCCCGATGGGGAGAAGGGAAGACGATGTGCGGCTTAGTATATAGGGGACCATAACCGGGTAACCTTTATATACTACTTGACTAGACCACCCATAATCACCTAATCATGTAGTATTGGGTATCTACTCAATAAGCCCATATCATTTATTATTATAGCCCATGGACCTTTAACCTTAATTGGATCACTTAATTAAATCCATAATATAATTGAATAGCTAATATAATTGCATAATAATATATTGCCCATAATTAGATTATAAGGGAAATTAATAATTTCCAACAATCTCTCACTTGGGCTATATATTTTCCGTTAGCAATTATATCAAGAGTCCTTAGTTGCGCAACTTTATGCTATTCCTCTTCAGGCTATACTTAACAATCTGGTCCATCTCATATACTAATATGGAACTACCGCGGCATTCACCACATTACAAATCGTGATTAAACCCCGACAATCACCAATATCAATATACTCAATGACATAGATCAAATATGGTGAGTAGCATGGAAATTACATGTCAAATGTGATCATCATGTCTATTTCCAACTGGTCCAACTTTAAACTTTAGTGAGACCAATCCATAATGTAAAATATTACAAAATGAAATTACTTAAGTGAATTCACAATTAATTCAAAGTCATTAACTTTATTCTGCAGAAAACTGAATTATCCAAATCAAAGTGTTTTTGAAAATTTTAAAGAACAATAAATATAGACTCCCACTGAACTAATGTATTCTAAAACCATATCACACCCATATGAGTAGCTAGCTCATAAAAATTATAGGGCGTTGAATACATAAATGGCGGATCCGTATTTAGAGTCTATCATAATATGCTATTCTAAAATTTTATCTACACAAAACACTTTCTTTAACAACCAAGAATTCTATGTCAATTTGTTTGACTTATAAGTATTCTTGTCATAAATACTTTACTGCGAACTAAATGTCACAATGAACTTTATGTGACATATCTTCGCAACCTTTATTTCATGTTTGAATGCCCTTAGTATGCTACTAATTCTGTTGTCATGGTTAATGAGCTAAAGTGTTTGCTTAATACTTTTACTTGTATAGCTCTCCAACCAACAGAAATATAGCCTGAAGTGGATCTTATACTGTATTGACATCCAACAAACTCAGAATCAGAATTCCTCATGATCTCTAACAAATCTGATCTCTGATGTACAAGCATATTATTCTTAGTTCTCTATACATACTTTATAAAGATCCATACTAGAGTTACTTAAATGTCTACTTAATATATCAACAACATAAGCCAAATTAGGTCTTGTAGAGACCTCATCATACAACAACTTCCAACAACCAATGAATATGAAATGTTTCTACATTTCTTAAATCTTTAGTTTAACTTTAGGGCACCTGATTGAGACTGCATTTGTCTCCTTTAGTTTAACTTAAACATTCTCCCACTGAATCACATAATCATCTACATTTGTCTCAAAACCAAAAGAGACACTTACTTCATGATGATACTTGTGATTCCTTTACGAAAAAAATTTGCTTGAATGCATAGATGGATTTCTTATTAGTTCTTAAACCATTTAGATCGTATCATCAGTGTTGCGATCAAGGAACTTTATCTTTACATCCATACAATATGATTCAAGATCAAAATGTGTTACTGATGTCACGATTATCTTATAATAATGACTTCCTTCCCTTTTGAGTATAATCCTATATCAAGATGCAAACCTAATCATCTTGTATTGATTTATACTCATAACTTATAACATTAACACACTTTGGAGTAATTGGACCTTTCATGGTTTGATGAACATTGTTTGAATGTTCTACCATTAATTCTATAGTGTCCTCATTATTTAAGAGAAAACTACATAATCTTCTGAATTATCTTTCTCCCAACTCTAGTGGTTTCCTTAGTGACATTAATTCTTGAGGTTATTGAATTTGTTATTCCTTAAATATTATTGACATTGTCATATTGTTATTCTGAATTTGCACCAATTCTTTAAAGCATAAGTGGGGATCGAATCGACTCCCCCTTAAGGACAATGTCTCTAATATTATTCTTCCCCCAAAATCAACATCCTCACATAATACCGTATTACCCGTCTCAAATATGATCCGATCAATTGGATCATAAACTTATTATCTTTATTTAATACCAATAAAGTAGTTTGTATCTATTTGAATCCAATTTTCTTTAGTAGATCTCAATGATCTAGCCTTAGTTGGATATCACCATATGTGAAACTCAAAGAGTTCTCACAACTACTTTGGTTGGAACTTTATTGATGCAATCTTTAGTATTTCTCCAATTAGTAACCATATATTGTGGAGTACTATTTTTGTCTTTTAACTACACCACAACACCATTCATACTAATGAATCTTAATGTGGTGTATTTTAAAACAATTCCACAAGCCTTTAGGAGAAAACGAAAGGTTATACTTTAACAGCTTTCCAAACAGGTATTTCTTTGTTGCCCTTATACTTTATTGAGACAGAGTTTGTTAGAACTTATTAGTTCATCCTTATTGTTGAAGTTCTCATCATGTATAATTTTGTTGTTGACATAAGTTAAACTTAATTAACAGACTTCTTAATTGTACAGAGAATTAATCCAAAATGATTATCATGCTTGCACTAAACTTTATAATCTTTCAAAATTTAAATAGTTTAGAATCATTTCAAGGAATCGAGCACAACATTAGTATCAAGTCCAATGACAACAATATTAACTTGTAAGTGGCACTTCTTTGTAGTAGTCAAATACTGACAATAAAACTGTCAAGCAATAGCCTTCCTGTGGGCCGACTTATTACTCACATGTTAAACAAATAATCGTCACATATTTACCACCACAGGTGTTTGTGTATTTCTGCCAAATATTAATCTACCTATGGGCCGATCAATACCCGCATGAAAATACACTCGCACAACATTATTAATTAGGGACCCATCACAAGACACCTTGTGCAACATTAACCTTGTCTGTGGACAAAAATTAACTGCAGGGGTAATCTTGGTGTAACAATCAAGTATTGACAATAAGTTCTGTCAAACAAGAGTCTATCTGTGGACCGACTCATGTTCACATGAATAATCCAAATAATTATCACATACTTATTATCACATGTGTGTTATTATTCTGTCAAACTGTGCCTACCTGTGGGCCGAACACAGAACACATAAATAATACCACACCCATCTATGTAATTTCAATAAAGCTTTTCTCCACACACGATATTGCTGTGGCAACATGGTGCTTCGATTGACTAGATTGAATGTTTACTAGACTAATTAAATAAATATTAAAATATTTAATTTAATTAAACGACATTTAACTGTCTCCCCAATTTAATTTAATTTTATTCCTCTAACCAAATAGGAATATTAGATGATTCATACCAACTTAAAAAATAATGAAAGATTTCTTTACTTAATTAGGGATTCCAAAATCCCAATTTAATATAAAACTCGATCCTTTCCAAAATAATGGGACTCGTAATTGATTCCAGAATCAATAATAAATATTGCACAATTAATTTCTTATGCCATAAATAGAATATAACCAAATATTATTGAATCACATAATTGTCCCATAAATCAATTATTAAACTGAATGAACCGGCTTTCTTTATTTAATATGACCAATATGGAATTGACGCAATTCTCCAAATGAGCAAATAAGATATCACAATTTAATTAATATTAAATCTATATATGCATAGAGGAGAAAATAATGAGCAGCATATATAACCTTAAAATGATATCATGATCATGACACGACTAAACATCCTTGTGTACTCAATTATCAATTCTGGAATACGATAATTAATCTATGAATCATTAAACAATATCAATCCTTTAATAAAAAAAACGTGATTTACCATAAAGATTCAAACACACATTCGAATCTAACCACAATATTATTGTGATCTCAGAAAATCATATATAGGGTGGCTCTGATACCACTTGTTGGAAATAAATCCATGAAACTTTAACCCTATTATGATTAACGAGATTTAAACCGTAAAGAGGAAGCGTACCTGATCCATTGAGTCTCTAGGCGGAACACGAACTCAGGATCAGTGGTTATATGACCTTCCTCAACTAAGCCTCCTTATTCCTTTTAGGGACCGTAGTAATCCCTCCCGATGGGGAGAAGGGAAGACGATGTGCGGCTTAGTATATAGGGGACCATAACCGGGTAACCTTTATATACTACTTGACTAGACCACCCATAATCACCTAATCATGTAGTATTGGGTATCTACTCAATAAGCCCATATCATTTATTATTATAGCCCATGGACCTTTAACCTTAATTGGATCACTTAATTAAATCCATAATATAATTGAATAGCTAATATAATTGCATAATAATATATTGCCCATAATTAGATTATAAGGGAAATTAATAATTTCCAACAGATTCTCCATCTCAAGGAGCTTCTCTTCAGAGCCATTAAGGAGAGAAATTAAGCTTAAGTTGTCTGTCAAAAGATGTTCTTTAGAAGAGTAAATTGACGGATTCTCATCCTATGGCTGTGATGAAAGTATTGTTTACTTGTCAGAGCATATGGCAGCAACGCCACTTGATGTGGAGCTCAAGTTCCCGGTGTAAAGAGCAAGACCCTCTTCCTTGTCTGACCCTTCTGATCAGTTGACTCCTATCAGATTCCACCACATCTGATGGCTGCAGGACCGCCGTTCTCTCTTTTCTCATCATTCATCAAGATTCATTACAAAACAATATCAAACAAGAGTGGTAGAATAACTAGGAAGAGATGCCTTTCTCTCGGTCATGCTTTTTTAATTTTTGGGTGTGGTGCGTGCTTTTACACTGCGCTCTATTTGCGTTGGTGCATATTTGTGTTTTGCTCCATTTTAAGTACTCTTTAAGATAATTTACCCTTAGATTTTACGCACTGTGTGAGTTAAATTCATTTTTTGCTCTATAACTAAACAAAACTTCAATTTTTGCCATAAAAAAGATAAGCGATTCAATTTTGCCTTATAACTAACGGAAAATTTCAATTTTTGTCAAATTTTCGCCGGAAAATGCAAATTTCGCCGGAATCCGCAACGTCATGCTTCAATTTGGTGGTTTCCGGCTGGTCAATCCGACATGACAATTTTGACATTTTTTATACTAGAGTTAAATCATTTTTTGACCTGTAACTAATCAAAACTTCGGTTTTTGCCATAAAAAAGATAAGTGGTTCAATTTTGTCCTATAACTAACGAATTATTTTAATTTTTGTCCAATTACATGACTTTCTCTTATTTTTTTAATTTAATCACAAATTTCTATTTTTATCACTAATTTTAATTTTTATTCTTTTAAATTAATTTTTTTTGTGTTTTAGTTTAATTACAAATTCTTCTATTAATAAAATATATGATTATCTTAATTAATAAATAATAATATAAAATATTAAATATTTAAAATAAAATAAATTAATTAAATATATTAAATATTAAAACTTATAAAAAAAATTTCAACAAAAAAATGGGAGTGATAGTTATTACGTATATTTTCGAAGGAAAAAATGGTATGTCGATACAACTAACAAAAATTAAATATGAATATAAGAAAAAATTTAAAAAAATTGTTTTTAACAAAAATGGGATGAGAGTAATTTATTACGCATTTATAAATCTTTTATATTATATATAATTTATGGGTTATAATTTAAACATTATTATATTTTTAAATATTATTATGTTTTAAATTTTGAATATATTAAATGTGTATTGGTTTTTATTCATGGGCAAAAACTTGTGTGCACCCGGGCACACGGGGCACACACCGTGCGCTTTTATAATTTTGTGTTAAATTGTATACATTTTAGTATAAAGATGTGTACCCCTTATTTTTTAAAAAAAAATAAAAAATATTAATGAAAAATATATACCCTCTACAGTAAAATGGTGTACCCTTATAATTTAAAGTGTATACCCTTTAGAAGAAAAAAATATACCCTTACCCATAATAC
Organism: Pogostemon cablin; assembly: GCA_023678885.1. Classification (NCBI taxonomy): domain Eukaryota; kingdom Viridiplantae; phylum Streptophyta; class Magnoliopsida; order Lamiales; family Lamiaceae; genus Pogostemon; species Pogostemon cablin. The sequence continues at coordinate 7,163,903 of CM042994.1, read as the reverse complement.
TAAATTCTAAAGGCGCACGGTGTGCCCGAGGGCACATTAGGAATATATTTTTAATTTTCTCAATTTATTTATTAAAAGGTTAATTATAATAAAATACATGACCTTTACTAATTTTCTCAATTTAATCACAAACTATTTTATTTTAAAAAATAAAACATGACCTTCTCATTTTATGTCAATTTAATCACAGACTTTTCTTTTATATCAATTAAATTAAATATATGACTTTAACTTATTTTCTAATTTAATACACGATTTTTATCCAATCAAATTACATTAATACATTATCTTTTATTAATTAAATATATTCCTAATGTGCCCCCGGCCACATTGTGCGCCTTTAGAATTTAGTATTATGGGTAAGAGTATACACTTTTCATTAATATTTTTTATTTTTTTTTAGAAAATAAAGGGTACACATCTTTATATTAAAGAGTATACAATTTAACACAAAATTGTAAAGGGGCACGGTGTTTGCCCCGTATACCCGGGTGCACACAAGTTTTTGCCTATGAATAAAAACCAACACACTTTAACATATTCAAAATTTAAAATATAATAATATTTAAAATATACCTAATAACTATCACTCCCATTTATTTTTTTGTCGAGAAAGTTTTTTTAATAAGTTTTAATATTTAATATATTTAATTATTTTATTTTATTTTAAATATTTAATATTTCAATTATTAATTATTAATTAAGATAGTCATATATTTTATTAATAGAAGATTTGTAATTAAACTAAAACATAAAAAAAAATCAATTTAAAAGAATAAAAATCAAAATTCGTGATTCAATTAAAAAAATAAGATCATGTAATTGGGCAAAAATTGAGATAATTAATTAGTTATAGGGCAAAATTGAACTACTTATCTTTTTTAGGGCAAAAATCGAAGTTTTACTTAGTTACAGGGCAAAAAATGATTTAACTCTAGTGTAAAAAAAGTCAAAATTGCCATGTCGGATTGACCAGCCGGAAAACCCCCAAATTGATGCATGACGTGGCGGATTCCGGCGAAATTTGTATTTTCAGGCGAAAATTAGGCAAAAATTAAAATTTTCGTTAGTTACAGGGTAAAATTGAACCACTTATCTTTTTTAGGGCAAAAATCGAAGTTTTGCTTAGTTATATGGCAAAAATGAATTTAACTCACACTGTAGTACGGTAACTATGTAAAATTGGTCGATCCATTATTAAAATATAAAGTATGTTATTGGATAGTTAGAAGTATGATGATTTACTAAAGTGTAAAGTAAGAATTAAATTCACTTTTTGCTCCGTAACTAAGATAAAATTCGACTTTATCCCAAAAAAGATAAACAGTTCAATTTTATTCCATAATGCATGGATTTGTTCAATTTTTTTTTATAAAATTCATCGGAAAATGCTAATTTCGCCGAAAAGCCCCCGTGTTCCACAAGTGAGGCTTTAATTTGGGGATTTCCGGTAAAATTAGCCTAAATTTTGACAAATTCGAGAAAGTGATTTTTAGAATTAATCCACTCCAAAAATACAAATAAAAAATGAAAATATTTAGTGAAAACTATAAGCAGGTATTGCAATACCAGGTTGCAAGAGATTTTTTTACAGCTTTTGGCAAGGGAGCGTTTGGCAGCACAGAATTCAAATATTCCAAAGTTGCATGGCTTGCGACTATTGCTACCTGAAAATATTTCCACTTAATTAAAATAACTAAAAACATTTCCACAAAAATCAAATTAACTTGAAGTATGTATATAATTTGTTGATGGTTATTATTAGCGTGTTATAAGATGAGATTAACAAGGTTTGAAGCAAGTAAAGGTCAAAGGGACACGCTAAAATAAGATTTTGATGCATAATTCAACATACTTTAGAAAATAGTATATCGATAAAGTATGTTTATTTGTAGTTAAAATATGTCAATAATGAATCATATTATAAAAAGATAAAATCATACTTTAATGCATAATTCAACATACTTTAATGACCATTAAATATATTTTATCTATATAATAAACATATTTTAACCTGTCTCACATACTGTCTCACGTAATTAACATTTCATAAGAGACTTTCGATTGAAAATACATTTTGCTAACTTAAACAAGATATTCAAAAGCAAAATATAAAACCAGTACTATTTTAAATTTTCTGGCTCTCAAACTATTTTCAGAAATTTAGTGGAAATGAGCAAAATAAGGAAAAAAAAGTAACAAATGTGAGTAGCTGTAGGATTGTTGTGTGAGATGAGGATTAAAACCTAAAATCAGTGAGCACACAGATTTAAAACTTACATGTTTCGAATCAAAATAAAATTGAAAGGGAAAACCTCGTGTGCCCAGTACATGCCGTGCCGCATGGAAACACAAGAATTTTAAAACTCTTATATTCCTATGGGTACATGGTGTTATTAGGGTATAGTCTGATTAAGTATTAAACGATTCAACTCTCTACCAGCTTAAGCTTTTAAATGAGGTGGTCTTTTAACGTGGTATAAAAGACCATGGTTAACAAAGATCCAGGGTACAAACCTCACCGCCACCCATTTATGAAAAATTCCACATGCAAGACATGAAACAAAAATTTCTCGCATGCATGTGAGGGGGCGTATTAGAGTATAACCTGATTAAGTACTCCCTCCATCCCATCCTTATAGTTACGTTTTCTTTTTGCACGTGGATTAATTAATATAGTATTTTAATGTGTATTGAGGTGAGAGAAATAATATTTTAATGTAAAGTGAGTTGGTGTATTAGTGTGGGGTTATGGAGAGAGAAAAAGTTAATTTGTGTGGATCTCATATGCTAAAAAAGAAAACGTAACCATTGGGGTGGGACGCCCAAAATGGTAATGCGTAACTATTATGACGAGACGGAGGGAGTATTAAACAATTCAACTCTCTACCAGTTTAATCTTTTAGATGAGGTGGTCTTTTAACATAGAGTGTAACCTGATTAAGTATTAATCGATTCGAGGGGGCGTATTCAACCCTCTACCAGCTTAAGCTCATGCCTGCATGTAAGGGGGGCGTATTCAACTCTCTACCAAGCTCATGCCTGCATGTGAGGGGGTGTACTCTCTACCGGCTTAAGCTCATGCCTGCATGTGAGGGGGCATATTAGAGTGTAACCTGATTAAGTATTTACAAAATATGCACGGATTCTATCATCCGTAGGTGTGTGCCCGAGATGGAGATGGAGAGTGTTCTCGAGTTTTGCCATGCACAACCTAACGGGGGCACTTCGCAGCTCAAAAGACAGCAGCCAAGGTACTTCAATCCGCTCTCTACTGGGCTACATTGTTTAAAGATTGTGAAACCTATGTGGCTTCATGCGATAGATGTCAACAGATGAGGAATATAAGTAGGAGAGATGAGATGCCACTTCAGCCGAGCATTGTTGTAGAGATCTTCGATGTGTGGGGGATCAATTTTATGGGGCCTTTTCCTCCGTCTAATGGATTTCTCTACATCCTCTTAGCTACGGATTATGTTTCTAAGTGGGTGGAAGCGATTCCTACTCGTTTGAATGATTCGAGGACTGTCATATCTTTCTTGAAAAAGCATATCTTTGCCCGCTTTGGAGTTCCTAGAGCACTAGTGAGTGATGGAGGTTCTCACTTCGTCAATAAGCTTTTGGAGAAGGTGCTTAAGGATTATAGTGTCAAGCATAGGGTCACTACACCCTATCATCCTCAAGCGAATGGGCAAGCGGAGGTCTCTAACCGTCAAGTGAACAAATTGATCGCTATTTTCTTTCACTCTCAAGTATAATGGATCGATTGTAGTGCGCGTGACCAAGTAAAATATCATTCCCAAGATATAGTTATAAATTTATTAAATAATTCTAATAATGATAATTCAATTGCAAGACAAATCTGGGGGTTTTTGAAATAATGATTAGTTAAAATAATAAAATTGAATAAAAATAATTAATTAAGCAAATAAAATAAATCACGCAGAGAAAACGATTAAGAATTCAAGAATGGAGAATTAGTAATGCTCGGGCAAACAGTTTAACTATGTGACTAATTTATCTAGACCCAAATTAATTACCTGCAGACGTTTATAAGAGGATCACTAAGTCTAGTTAAATCACTTTGATCGGGTAGGATCTAACACTTATAATGAGCTGAAAATCCTAGGATCAATAAGAAATTAACTCACTCTCCCTCTATAGGTACTTTATGCTAAATTCCATTAAAGGCTAGAGCACTAGCCTTCCCTTTCTAGGTACGCGATTGTTAACTCTTTGTCTCCTTACCAATTACCTAATAATGATGTTTTACCAAGTAATTAATATTCATAATTGATTGTCTAACACTCTTAGGTATTATAGGCCAATCCCCTAAGACTGTCACAAGAAACAACAATTATTGTGCAGAAATAAAGAATCATATTAATTATCAATCAGTGATACTGTCAATAATAATTAAAGGAATCAAAACCCAAAAACACAATAAATTGAAGTCTCAAAATATCCTCTTCAATAAGGAAATAAACAATCTGCAGAATAATCAATCCAAGTCTAGGGCAATCAAATCATATAGTCAAATCTGTCTTAAAGCCCTAACATTACTAACAAAGAAACTTAGCTCATGGAATTACGAGGGCAAATCGCAAAGATGTAATAAACCCTAACCATTGTGCTAAAATAACACAGAAAAATAAGTAAAGGTAAAGAACCCTTTTTGGAGGACTCCGTCTCTTTAATTCTGATCTCCATCGGAATCTCCATCTCCGATCCAAGTAGCAACTCCGATCGTCTCTCCGGTGGAAGGATGGAAGATGGTGGACGAAGGCAATAGAGTGTACTGTAGGCGTGTGTTGTCTGTGTGGTGTTGTGTCGTGAATTCTGATTTATTCTCGCCTTTATATACTGTAGAATAGGATACTGGGCCAACTTGCGACACACGATATATGGGTTTATGGACACGATAAGAATCTGGTGCATCGCCCGATTTTCTCTCCATCAACCAAGCGACTCGCTCGGCAAGTCACATGGCGGCTCACTCGGTTTCTATAGTGGGTCGTCCGCTTCAACACTTCACGTCCGTTTTATATAATGGGCGCTCGATTTCTCCACTCCAAATCGAGCATGCTACCAGGCATGGCACCGGGCGCGGTGTTTGACCAGACGCCCGGCTATGCACTCGGTTTCTCTATAAACGGGCAGCTTCAAGCTCGTTTCCATACTCAGCTAATTTCTTCCTCTTTTCCTGCGAATGACATGACAAAATACCTCTCGAGCACCTTTTTATCGGTAACAACAAAAGCATTACATTTTTATCCAAATACCAATCAAAACACACCAAAGAAGTATTAAATCAGATCAAAAGGATCATGAATTTCCACTCTCATCACAAATCTTGGAGAAGGTAGTAGGAACCAATAGGAAAGATTGGGCTATGAAGCTCGATGATGTGTTATGGGGGTTCCGAACTGCTTAAAAGACGGTGTTGGATATGTCACCGTACCAAATTGTCTATGGGAAGCCGTGCCACTTACCTGTGGAGATCCAACACAAAGCTTTTTGGGCTTTGAGAAGCTTGAACTTGTCTCTTAGGATGTGAGAGAGTTGAGAATGACTCACATTAATCAACTTGATGAGTTTAGAAGTCGTGCTTACAAGAATTCTGAGATTTACAAGGAAAGGATGAAGAAGTGGCATGATTCTAAGATCTCATACAAGGAGTTCAAGTAAGGTGATGAAGTATTACTTTTTAACTCTCATTTGAAATTTTTCGCAGGAAAATTAAAGTCAAATAGACGGGTCCATTCATGATTCATAGAGCCTGTGAAAGGGGGATTTTTGCGCTTATTGACAAAGATGGAGATATTATTGCGGCGAATGGGCATCGATTGAAGCACTATAAGTCGTCGGATGATGCTTATGTCATCTTTGAAGATACCTTGCACTAGATTGGTACCGTCGTGACTCTCCAACGTTAAACAGGAGCGCCTGTTGGGGGCTTTCCCTCCCATTTTATTGCTTTATTTCTTTAGTGTGAGTAAGAAATTTTTATATTTATAGTGCTTGCTTATCGGCAATTACATATCTTTGCAAACTTAGTTTCTACTAAGTTTGGGGAGGTGTGATGTACTTACCTCAATAAGCACCAATAGTATAATCTTTTCTTTGTAACATTTGTTAGGGGAGTTGATTTTTTTGCGGCATATTTAAAACTTTAACCGGTTTGTATGTGTCGATTTTTTACAATTTACCTAATATTCAGTGGTGTTTTGTTCCGTGTTTTGAGTTGTTTGCGGAGTTACTCATGAATGTTAAGTTTTAGGATTAATTCTTGATAAAGTTATGCTCTATTTGGTATCTAATGTTCGTTTATTAAGTTTGAGTGTGTAGGAGATGACGAAAACTCAATTTTGGAGCATCAAGGAGCCAATTCGACCAAGGAGCATGGTTGAATCCAAGCTAAAAGGTCGAATTGGGGGGCAAAAATTATCCAGTAGCTCAATTCGACCTGAGGCATGGCAATTCAACCAGAGGCCTAGGTCGAATCCAGATCGAATCGAAGTGCGAAATCATCCAGTGAGCCAATTCGACCAGCAGCTCAGGTCGAATTGAGGACCTGAATCTTACAGTGTGTTGATTCGACCTGAGGCATTCCAATTCGACTAGGGGAGCAAGTCGAAGCGAGGTCGAATCGAAGGTAAAAGTTGTCCAGAAGGTCGATTCGACCACGATGGATTCAATTCGACCTCTTCAACAGGTCGAATCAAGGTCGAATTGGGCCAGGTAAGTGAGTATTAATTCCGATTTTTGAATCATTCGACCACTTTTTGCACACCATCTCCACTCGAATTCATCCCTAATCGAAGAACCTTGCATCTAATCTTCAATCCTAAGTGTTTTCCACCGATTAAACATCATTCCATCATTAATCCTTTCAATTTGTCACATTTTGGGCGAATTTAGTCGCGATTTAGGGATTATCTGCGCAATTTGAAGAAGATCATCACTTGTTTGATTTTGAAGCATGGGAAGAACAAAAGGACAAGGAAAAGACAAGGGCAAGGAAGTAGAGGTTCGATCAAAGAAGAGGCAGGATAAGCCCTCTCGAGAGGATAATATGACGAAGAAATTGAGGCTGAGGGAGAGGTTGCTTGCGAACTTCAATATCCGGATGAATGAGTGGGACAAGATTAAAGAGAAGTGGGCTGAAGTTTCTGAAAAGATTGCAAGAACGAGGTACCAAGATGAGGATGATATGCTCACTATGAGGATCCGAGATGATATTCTTTAGATGTTTGATCAAGTTGGGATCCAGCATTTTATGGAGCTAAAGAAGCCGACATATTTTCATGTGACGGCTGAGGTACTGTGCTCGATCACGATGGAGAAGGATCCTATGGGTATCCGTATGAGTGTACCTTCCAGCTTGGAGGAGTGATGAGGACATGGTCTGCGGAGGAGTTCAACGTGTTGTTTCAGACTCCGACAGATATTCCTCAGATGGAAAACGGATTCTTCAATGCCAACATGTTTTGGCGAGAGATTTCTGGGGAGGATGGAGATTTCAAGACGCAGGTGATTGATGTCATTTTCAGCTAGATTTTAGTGTCTTTTATTATGTATTTTTGTGTGTTTTTATTCTTTTTATATATCATTTGGTGGTGTTATATGAAGATATGAAGATTTGTGCTTTGAAATGATAAATGAGTGATTTTCATGATTAAGTGCTTTAAATTGTGCTATATTTGTGAATATTTAGAGAATTAGTATTTTGGTGTAATTTGTGTGATTTTCAGGAAGAAATGGATTCTAGACACGATAAGGAAGATGTGGGAAAAAACGGAGCTCAATTCGGAGTTGAATGAGGAAGAACGAGCCAAAGCAAAATGCAGAAAAATACACGTCTAACTTTTATAATTTTTCTGTATTCATGTGGAGTTCAAAACTGGTATTGTGATATATGATTGGAAAGCTACGGAAGAGAGGGTTGCGTGAGCATAAGAATCATTTGAATTGGAGATCGGATGAGAAAGTTATGAGCGAAACGGTGAGACTGCGCTGCTGAAAATAACCCAACTCGAGTTGCAAGGTGCAACTCGAGTTGCCAACTCGAGTCGAGCTGTGCTTAAAAATCTGAAAATTTCAGGAAGCGTCTAGAAGCTTCCAGGGAGTATAAATACATGTTTTGATCATAAAACCCTAGAGGAATCATTTTGGATCAGTTTCCACACACACTAGACACCTAAATCACACACATTCATCTTCATCTCTTCCACCCTTCACTTCATCCATCCAATCCACTTGATCTTCTCAAATCCATCCATAAATCCATCCATCCACCAATCTAAGGAGAGGAATTCATCATTGATTGAAGATTTTAGCATGATCAAAGGGGAGGAAGTTCACCATCAACGGGGAGCCAACTTACCTTTATTTTGTTATTTTCTTCATTATTTGGCTCAATTGGAGCAAGCTACATAATGTATTGATTCTATTATGATTTGTAGTGGCTATTCCTCATGTGAGGCTAGCAATATGATTGGTTAGGTATTATGTAGATTTTGCACACCACATGTTTGATGAATTGATTGTTATGAATATTTTCTATCATGAATGCTTATTCTCATTTTATGTATGATTTGTGTGGTTAAATTCTCTATTCATAGTGTTAGGATGACCATTCCAATATTATGCTTAGTGGTTTAATTGAATCATTAATTGCATGAGATGACTTAGTTAGTATGAGGAGAGGTAAGTCATACCCTTCAAGTACTTAGAACCTCATGATAGAATATTAGTGATGAACTAGTGAGGGGAACCCAACTTATGATCATAGTACCTTCATGGGAATTGAGAGTAAGAACAATCCTAGGAGATTTAAACTTGTAAAATAGTTGAGAACTTAATCACCTTGGCCATAGGGGTTAGGGGTACAAACGTGATTGCCCTTAATATCATAACATGAAAACCATCAATGCATGTGTGTGTGTGAGTCTATATATACATTACCATGAATATTGCTTGCCTTACTACTTATTAGATTGTTCACCTTCACCCATCATCCATCTCATTTGTACATGTTCTATCTTTAATTACTTTCCTGGTTGTTAGTTTGTAGTATAATCAACCCCTCTTTTATTGATTCGTCCTACTAGAGTGAAGCACTTCTCAAACACGGCTACCCGCTTTCGCCCTTGGGTTCGATATCTTATAAATTTTGCACTTGGTCGCTTACGTGCTACACACGATAGAGTACACTTACTCTAAATCAATTTAACCAAAATTGAAACCAAGTTCATGGCGCCGTTGCCGGGGAGAAAGCCTTCGGTGTAATGTGTTTGAATTTGTTAGCTCTACTTAGGACATTTTTTTCTTATTTTTGCATCTTATATTTGCTTTGAAAAATCTTGTTCTAATTTGTTCTTCTTGATAGGTACAACAACCTTGAAAGAAGGGGAGAAGGAGCAAGCCAAAAATAGTAAGTGAAGGAAAGTTGTAGCAAGCCTTGAAAAGAGGAGTAAGAACATGGATGGGTGGAACCAATACTTAGGAGGAAATTATGAAAATCTACTTGGTTTGGTTCCACCACAAAAATCAATGGGCTATAAGAATGAGAGCAACTATGGGTATAATAGTTAAATGAGTCAAGCAAGCTCTCAAGGCTACAACAATGGAATATATGGGGGATGACAAGGAGCTTACAATGTTAATACATTCCAACCGTATCAAGGAAACACTTATTCCGTACCAAGTTCTTACAACAATCAAGTTCCTCTGTTTACTCCTCTATCCGAAAATAATGCCTTGATGGAGTTGTTTAGAAGATATGCTTATGGAAGTGATATGAGGAAAAATGTTCAACCTAGTCTTCCTAGTTATGGGGATGAAAATCTTCAATGTATGCCAACTTCTTATCCTACGGTGCAACAAGAGTGGATGATGCCTAGTTCTCAAGTAGATGATATGTCTTACATGCAAGGGAATAATTTCCCAAGTATTGATCAATGGAACTATCTCCAAGGACAAAGATGGCAACCACCAAGTGAAAAAGTTAAGCCACCCATAGAAGATAGAATGGGGCAACTCATGGAAATGTTGAATGAAATGATTGAAGAAAGAAAGAAAAAGAGAGAAGAACAAAAGAGAAAAGATGAGGAAGAGGACAAGAGATTTGAGGCTCTAGAACATCAAATAAGTCAAATGATAAGGGAACGGAACACTCTTCGTGAAATGGAGAATTTTGATGAAAAGATTGAAGAAAATACGGCCACCCCTGTGGCCGAGTGCTGCGCACGAGCCATGTGCGAGCTTCAGAAGACACAACACGGCCACCCCTGTGGTCGAGTGCTGCGCACGAGCCGTGTGTTGTTTGAAGCCCGCGTTGACCGTGTGCCCTAGACACGACTCGGGTCGTGTTGCACCACACGAGCCGTGTCGGTGTCAAAATTGCTGAAATTTCCAGATTCCTTCTAGAAGGCCCACAAGGGTATAAATACCACTCCATTCAACATTTTGATGATCTAGATCTGAAATCCATACTTTCACACACACCTCACACACCATTTCTCCATTTCACACCATCATCTTCATCCATTCTTCATCTATTGGATCTATTATCATCCTACCATTAATTTCTTCATCCAAGTGAGCAAAAGAAGCAAGGAAGAGAGGAAAATTCCAAGGGAATAAAGAAAATCACCATTGAAGTGACATCTAGGGAGTTTCCATCCAACTTTTGTATTGAATCCAATTTGTTCATCATGTTTTGCAAGGAATTTAATGTCTATGTTAATTTTCTTATGGATATGAGAGACTAATCTCCCTTGTGAGATTAGCAACATGAGAGTTGTTGGATAATTTTAGGATTTGTGTATTTGAATTCATATGTTGATTGGATCTACTATTTTCTATCATTGATTATTAATTGCTTGATTTGTATTGATGATTTGTGTGTTTAGTTGTTCTAAATATGTGATTAGATTGAGAAATCAATTATGTGATTAGGATAATTGAGTGAATCATTTCATAAAACACTTCATGTGAATTATAAATTGTGAAGAGATTGAGAAGTCCTTCATAGTTTAGAACCCTTTGATAGGACATATAATTGGTTTGATCGAGAGATTGATTAATTGTGTGAAGGGACTCTCATTTAAGTTTAGTACCTAGTTGGAGTTGTTTAAATGAGAACCAATCCATTGAACTATTTGATATTCATATCCTATTCATCTTGAGAAGGAGTTTAGGTGATCTTAGTGTTGACTCTTTGTCTTCAATCCATGATACATATGAATTTGATACATAATTCTTAGAGTTACCACTTCTTAATTGTTGTTAATCTCACTTTTACTCAACTTGGAAAATCACACATCATCATTTCATCTTGTTTGCTAGATCATTGTTTGTTTACTTGCTTTGATTACTTCTATTTACCTGTTTGATCACCAACCTCTATTGATGATTCGTCTCTATAAAATTACGAAAAATGTGAGATCGCTTAAGCACTAGTGCCTACCTCCCTGTGGTTCAATAAATTATTTTAATTAGTCATCCCAACTATACTATGGCTAATCAGTTACTAATTGGAGAAATACTAAAGATTGCAGCTTATGGTTTCAATAAAATTCCAACCAAAGTAGTAGTGAGAACTCTTTGAGTTTCACATATGGTGATGTCCAACTAAGGCTAGATCATTGGGATCTACTAAAGAAAATTGGATTTAAATAGATACAAGGTACATTATTGGTTTTAAATAAAGATAATAAGTTTATGATCTAATTAACGAATGATATTTGAGACGGGTAATATGGTATTCTTTGAGGATGTTGATTTGGGGGGAAGAATAATATTAGAAACATTGTCTTTAAGGAGGAGTCTATTTCAACTCCCACTTATGCTTTTAAGAATGGTGCAAATCCAGAATAACGATAAGACAATGTCAATAATATTTAAGTAATAACAAATTCAACAACCTCAAGAATTAATGTCACTAAGGAAACCACTAGAGTTAGATGAAAGACATTTCGAATGATTTAATAGTTCTTCTCCTATATAAAGGGGACACTATAGAAGTAATGGTAGAACATTCAAACAATATTTATCAAGCCATTAAAGGTCCAAATACTCAATAGTGGGTTAATGCTACAAGTTATGAGTTTAAATCAATACAAGATGATCAGGTTTGTATCTTGGTAAAGGATTATACTCAAAACGGAAGGAAGACATTGTTTTAAGGGACTTTCTATCCGGTTACTGAGAAAAGTTTTTTTAAGATAATCGTGACATTGGTAGCACATTTTGATCTTGAATCACATTAGATGGATGTAAAGATAAAGTTTCATGATGGTAACATTGATGAAACGATCTCAACAGTTTAAGAACTAAAAGGAAATCCATCTATGCATTAAAGAAATCTTTCACATATAGGAATCACAAGTATCATCATAAGGTAATTGTCTCATTTGGTTTTGAGACAATTGTAGATGTTTATGTGATTCAGTGGGAGAATGTTTAAGTTAAACTAAGGGAGACAAGTAGAGTCTCAATAAGATGCCCTAAAGTTAAACTAAAGATTTAAGAAATATAGAAATGTAGAAATATTCTATATGTTTTGATTGTTGGGAGTTGTTGTATGATGAGGTCTGCACAAGACTTAATTTGACTTATGTTATTGGTATATTAAGTAGACATTTAAGTAACTATAGTATGGATCTTTATAAATTATTTATAGAGAACTAGGATAACATACTTGCATATCAAAGATCAGATTTGTTAGAGATCATAAGGAATTCTGATTCTGAGTTTGTTGAATTCCAATATAGTATAAGATCAACTTCAGAATATATCTTCTATTGGTCTAGAGAACTATACAAGTAAAAGTATTAAGCAAACACTTTAACTCATTAACCATGACAACAGAATTAGTAGCACACTAAGGGGCATTCAAACATGAAATAAAGGTTGCGAAGATTTGTCATATAAAGTTTATTGTGACAGTCCGCAGTAAAGTATTAGCAACAAGAGTTCTTATCAGTCAAGCATATTGACATAGAATTCTTGGTTGTTAAATAAAGTATTTTGTGTAGATAAAATTTCAGTAGAGCATATTGAGATAGACCCTAAATTCGGATCTGCTATTTATGTATTCAACGCCCTGTAATTTTTATGAGCTAACTACTCATATGGGTGTTATATGGTTTTAGAATACATTGGTTAAGTGAGAGTCTATATTTATTGCTCTTTAAAGTTTCAAGACACTTTGATTTGGATAATTCAATTTTCTGCAGAATAAAATTCATGGCTTTGAATTCATTGTGAATTCATTTAAGTAATTTTATTTTGTAATATTTTACATTATGGATTGATCTCACTAAAGATTAATAAAGTTGGACCAATTGCAAATAGACATGATGCTGATTACATTGCATGTAATTTCCATGCTACTCACCATATTTGATCTATGTCATTAAATATATTGATATTATTGGTGATTGTCGGGGTTTAATCACGATTTATAATATGGTGAATGCTGCGGTAGTTCCATATTAGTATATGAGATGGACCAGATTGTTAAGTATAGCCTGAAGAGGAATAGCATAAAGTTGTGCAACTAAGAACTCTTGATATGCTTTGAGAAAAATATATAGCCCAAAGAGGGAGATTGTTAGGAAATTTTAATTTCCTATATAATCTAATTGTGGACAATATATTATTATGTAATTATATTAGTTATTCAATTATTTTGTGGACTTAATTAAGTGGTCCAATTCAGGTTAAAAGTTCATGTGCTATAATAATATTAATATGGGTCAATTGAGTAGATACTCAATACTACGTAATTAGGTGATAATGGGTGGCCTATTTAAAATAGTATATAAGGTTAGAGTTAAATTCATTTTTGCCCTATAACTAAGCAAAATTTTAATTTTTGCCCTTAAAAAGATAAGTGGTTCAATTTTGCCCTGTAACTAACGAAAAATTTTAATTTTTGCCAAATTTTCGCCGGAAAATGCAAATTCCGCCGGAATCCACCACGTCATGCTTCAATTTGAGGTTTTCCGGCTGGTCAATCCGACGTGGCAATTTTGATTTTTTTTACACTAGAGTTAAATCATTTTTTGCCATGTAACTAAGCAAAATTTTGATTTTTACCCTAAAAAAGATAAGTGGTTCAATTTTGCCATATAACGAATTATTTCAAATTTTGTCCAATTACATGACCTTCTCTTATTTTATTTTATTTAATTGAATCACGAATTCCTATTTTTATCATGAATTTTAAAAATAGGAATTCTTATTTTAAAGTTTTTGAAATAAAAATTTTAAAATATAATAATATTTAAAATATACGTGTATTCACCTTTATATAATGAGTATGATGTAAAGGGTATACCCTTTACTAATATTGATTTAAATTAAAATCAATAAGAGTACAATACTAGTTTATTTTGTTCTTTAAAATAAAGGGTATATGGGCAATATCTGATATTGATTTTAACTGATATTGATTTAAATAACTGATATTTTGTTCTTTAAAATAAAGTGTACTAGTTTTTGATTTAAATTAAAGTGTATACTCTTTACTAATATTGATTTAAATAAAAATTCCTATTTTAACTGTTGTCCAATAAAAATTTTAACTATGAATTCCTATTTTTTATATTGATTTTTATTCATAGTCAAAAACTTATGTGCACCCAGGCACACGGGGCACACACCGTGCGCCTTTACAATTTTGTGTTAAATTGTATACCCTTTAGTATAAGGATGTGTATCTTTTATTTTCTGAAGAAAAATAAAAAATATTAATGAAAAGTGTATACTCTTTACAACAACAAAATGGTGTACACTTATAAATTAAAGTGTACACCCTTTAGAATAAAATAATATACACTTACTCATAATACTAAATTCTAATGGCGCACGGTGTGCCCGGGGGCACATTAGGAATATATTTAATTAATAAAAGATAATGTATTAATGTGATCAAATTGTGAAAAACAAACATATATTTAATTGGATAAAAATCGTGTATTAAATTAAGAAAATAAATTAAAGTCATATATTTAATTGATATAAAAGAAAAGTTTGTGATTAAATTGACATAAAATGAGGTCATGTATTTTTTTTAAAAATAAAATAGTTTGTGATTAAATTGAGAAAATTAGTAAATGTCATGTATTTTATCATAATTAACTTTTAATAAATAAATTGAGAAAATTAAAAATATATTCCTAATGTGCCCTCGGGCACACCGTACGATTTAAACTAGTACTAATATTGACGTAAAGGGTATATTTAAATCAATATCAGTTAAAATCAATAAAAAATAATATTTAAATTATAATAGGAATTCATATTAGTATTATGGGCAACAGTACATTATTTTGTTTTAAGGGGTATACACTTTAATTTATAAGGGTACATCATTTTGTTGTAAATGATATACACTTTTCATCAATATTTTTTATTTTTCTTTAGAAAATAAGGGGTACACATCTTTATATTAAAGGGTATACAATTTAACACAAAATTATAAAGGCGCACGGTGTGTGCCCCGTGTGCCCAGGTGCACACAAGTTTTTGACTATGAATAAAAACCAATACACATTTAATATATTCAAAATTTAAAATATAATAATATTTAAAATATAATAATGTTTAAATTATAACCCATAAATTATATATAATATAAAAGATTTATAAATACGTAATAGATTACTCTCATCTCATTTTTGTTGAAAACAATTTCTTTTAATTTTTTCTTATATTCATATTTAATTTTTGTTAGTTGATCGACACACCATTTTTTTTTCTTCGAAAATATACGTAATAACTATCACTCTCATTTTTTTTGTCGGGAAATTTTTTTTATAAGTTTTAATATTTAATATATTTATTTTATTTTAAATATTTTATATTTTATATTATTATTTATTAATATTTGTAATTAAACTAAAATACAAAAAAATTAATTTAAAAGAATAAAAATTAAAATTCGTGATAAAAATAGAAATTCGTGATTCAATTAAAAAAATAAGAGAAGGTCATGTAATTGAGCAAAAATTGAAATAATTCGTTAGTTATAGGGCAAAATTGAACCACTTATCTTTTTTAGGGCAAAATCGAAGTTTTGCTTAGTTACAGGGCAAAAAATGATTTAACTCTAGTGTAAAAAAAAGTCAAAATTGCCACGTCGGATTGACCAGCCGGAAACCCTCAAATTGAAGCATGACGTGGCGGATTCCGGTGAAATTTACATTTTCCGACAAAAATTGGGCAAAAATTGAAATTTTTCGTTAGTTACAGAGCAAAATTAAACCACTTATCTTTTTTAGGGCAAAAATAAAAATTTTACTTAGTTATAGGGCAAAAAATGAATTTAATTCATAAGGTTACCAGGTTATGGTCCCCAATACACTAAGCTGCACATGGTCTTCCCTTCTCCCCATCGGGAGGGATTACTACGGTTCATAAAGGAATAAGGAGGCTTAGTTGAGGAAGGTCATAATACCTATCGATGTGTTCCGCCTAACTCTAGATTAAGTTACGGTTCCGCATCACTGTTTGATCTCATTTTATCATAATAGGGTTAAGGTTTCATGGATTTATTTCCTACACCCGTCACTCCTTTGATTTTGAGAAATTTCATGTTGAAAATCAAATGGCTAGAAATACAAAATTGAAAACCAAACCGATAACAGAATAAAGTGAGAAATCGACATAATAGGATAGATTAAATTGATGTTTTTGCAGACAACTTACTAGGAACAATTGACATACTAGGTTATGTTTGGTTTAGAAATGAAATTGAGTTTTTTTATTGAAAATCTAATGAATAATGATATACCATCTCTGTCTCCTTCAAAAGATACATTTGATTTTTAGGTGTAGATTAAGGAGCATTATTATTTAATGTGTAGTGAGTTGTTATATTAATGAATGTGTGAGCCTCATACTTTAATTGTATTTATTGGTGTATGTGGATTCATGTGTTTAAAAAGGGAAATAAGATCCTTATGGATAGACGCTCAAAATGGAAAAATAAGACTTTTTGGGATGGACGCAGTTCAAATTTATTCGATCACGTAATTTTTTTTAAAAAAAACTGTTTTTAGAATGTATTAAGTGTGAAATTTAAAACTTTAAGAAGCTTTAAATCCTAATACTCTGTCGCATTAAAAAAGTCACTGCTTATTTTTTTATGCGTAGATTAAGGAATACTCTCTTCGTCTCAGATAGCTCTCACTATCTGTATATACGAAGGTTAAGAAAAAATATTTTTTTGACAAACTTTGTTTATTTTTAGGGGTATTGTAATATTTTTAAATAATAAATAAATAATAAAGTAAATTATGTAAGTTAGATGAGGGTGACATTTTTTTTAAAAATGTGATGCAATGAGAGGTTATTTGTTTTGAAACTTTTACTATTTAAGGAAAATGAAGAGTATTGAAACTTAGAGATGTTAAACGGGCCAACCCTAAAGGGGTTCGGGCTAACCGAGCTTTGGGTTAATCGGACCTATATAAACTGGCTACTAAAATGTGAACTTAACCCTAAATCTAACGAGTTTTAAGCTAAACGGGTTTCGAGCTGAACAATAAAAATATTTTAAAAATTATAAATTTAAATTTATTATGAATAATACAGCAAATTCAAAATTAATTCAGATAATATTTATAATTTTAGATGATTAAAATTAGTATATGCAAAATATTGTTAAAATATAGTATAATTTAATAAATTTTGTGATAATTAAAAATTTAGGAATTGACTATTCATACTCCCTGAAAATGCTTAACATACCAAAAAAATATTAAATTAAAATATTTTTTTATTTGTATAACTTAAATACCCTTACAAAACATATATTAACTTAAGATACTAAACGTACCATTAAATATACCCCAAATTTCATGAAATAAAAAAATGGATACACTTTTCATTATCTTCCCATACTCCATAAAGATAAACCTCAGTCACCATCACAATTTGTAATATTTCAAACCCACAAGTGAAATATGGAGTAGAGTAATTATAGATGGGTAGTATTTGGAAGCAATTCGAGAATTAGATTAGCCAAAGCGATGGTAGGATGTAAGCGAGCCAAACCGTTCACAAACTATTCGGATTTCAGTTCGATAAAGTGTTCGTTCGAGCTCATTCGTTAACCTTAACAAATTAAACCAAACTTAAATTTTGAGCTGAATAATCTATCAAACCAAACTCAAGCCTAAGGGTGTTCGACTCGAAAGCTCGCGAACATATTTGATAATGAGTTCGTTAATGGCTCGCAAACGTGTTCGTAAATTTTAGAATTATTTTTTAGTATTATATATTATTATTTATTTATTAATATTCAATAATTAAATATTTTATATTAAACCACACAAATATGATAATAACTCAAGTCATTATTTAAATATTTAAATATTTTTGTAACGTTTATTATTATATTTTGTTAGTTTATTTATTTAATTCTATGAATAACATTAGATGTTTATAAAGCAAACGTTCTTTTAATATTTACGAAAAAATATATTTAAATGTTCATGAAAAATGTTCATAAACAAGTTACTTTATATGTTCATGAACACGTTCGTGAGCCTTAATAAACAGTTTGAGTTCAATATTTTTTTTCTTGACGAGTTCGAGCTCGGGCTCGAGTTCGATAATTTCTTATTAAACAATACTCAAACCTAGTAATGTTCGTCTCGATTCAGTTCGATTACATTCTTAAGCACGAGGTAGGGCATCACATTTTTTGACAACAATATCCTTCATACCAATAATCGACTCGAAATAAAGTTTAAAATATCCGAGCAGATTTCATCTCTCACTAGTTGGATCGCATACTTCTCCCCCACCATCTCTCTCATAACACTCTCCTATATATAATGAAAAGTGTATTCATATTTTTATTTCATGGAATTTGAGGTATGATATTTAGTAATTTTGGAGTACATTTAGTAATAAATCAAGTTAGTATATTTTTTATAAGGGTATTTAAGTCATGCAAATTAAATATATTTTAGTTTAATATTTTTTAGAGTATGAGTGTGAATAGGCACCCCCTTAAATTAATTTTAATTTATTTATTTAAGTATTATCTTATTTATTAAAAAAAGTGGATTAAAATGAAAGAAAGTGATTAAAATTAAAGGATGATGAGAGTTTGTCCAACGATGTGAGACGAGTGATTGGTTTATAATTTATGAATATTAATATAAATTAAACATAAATAATAATAATAATAACTCTCAACCCTATGAATCGACCGATTAGATCGCAGACCAACTTTATTAGTGCACATGTTAATCAGTTCAAGCCAGAAAGCCTAAATATTAATGGGCCCAAATTTGTTGACTCTTTACTCTATTTTTTTAGAATTAATCGGATCGAAATCACGATGCGTGGGCTTTGTAATAACTCTTTCAAGAGCTCATTGGTACACGGAGCATATTAAAAGAAATAATTCAAATTTAAAATTAATATTGGATAAAAAGAAAAAAACTCGGGTCATTTGAAGTAGGTCGCCGCCGTCCCGCCGCCACGGCAATCAAATTCCGTCCACCGCCTATCGACTCTTCACCTCATCCTTAATTCATTCGAAACTCCACGTTGCAGCGAATAACTCAGCCTCCTCCAAAATCTTAACCTATAACATACATAATCTTCAAAAAATTTATAGGTCAAGAGCAACTCAACTGTACATCAGCGATGGGGAAGAAGCAGCACAGCAAGGACCGGATGTTCATAACGAATACGGAGTGGGCCACTGAGTGGGGCGGCGCCAAATCTAAAGAATACGGCACCCCTTTCAAACGCCTCCCCTTCTATTGCTGCGCGTAATTTTTTCCCCCTTTCGCCTTAATATTTCTTAGATTTTTGTAATTTTCTCATGATTTTATCTTTTTTATTTTATTTATTTTAAAAAATTGATTTTGAGCTTCTGATACAGCCTCACGTTTACGCCATTTGAAGTTCCTGTTTGCACTGCCGATGGGAATGTATTTGACATCTTGTAAGTGTTTACGAGTTTTGTGTGGTAGCGCTTTTGGTTTAATCAGTGATTAGTGAAATGTTTTCTGTGAATGATAGCTTTGTATTCTGATGTTTAAACTTTGGCTTAGGCATATAGTCCCGTACATAAGGAAGTATGGGAGACATCCGGTAACAGGAGCTCCACTCAAACAAGAGGATTTGATTCCACTCACATTCCACAAAAATTCAGAAGGTATCTATCTGCTCTGATGGTTTTGTCTCTCATAATCTCAATTCCATGTAGCGTATGATTGAAATAGAAGCGAGTTAAAGTTCATCTTTCAGAATTGAGGAAGTTTGAATATTAAAATTAAGAGACTTAAAATTATACTAGAGAAGAAGCTATTTCATTAGGTCTTTTTTTGTATGAATAAAAAGCTAACTTCTTGATTCTGTCAATGGCGCAAATTTGTTGGATTTTACTTATTACAATATCACCCACTGTGCCTCCTCAGTTCATAATTCGTTGTAGTAGACAGGTCAGTAGACTGCAGGTTTGAACATAGATTATATATTTCATTTAATTAATGAATGAATGAATAGCTACGTTCACTAGTCAGAAGAGAGAAAATACTGCATGGAGTGCATCTTATGTAGGTTTTACTTTTCTTTTCTTTCACTTGATATGATGATTATTAATTAAAAATGAAGATGTAGTTTACCTTAAATGAGGACAATGTTGTCTGATTTCTGTTTGAATTGTTCTATCGCAGTTGCTTCTTAGGAATGTCTTCTTTATGAGAAAAAGCATAAGTGTTTTAAAATAGGAGTTCTCTTTATACCTCACCTGATGTTCTTTTCCATGTGGATATGAACCGTGGAGTGAATGTGAAGGGCCAAGATAGAGAGCTTTAGGTGATGCTTATAGTGAACACAGAGCCCTTATTGCAAATTATTTTTCCTTTCAGAGTCATGTTTAGTCACAGTCCAGCTAAGAGGTTCTGGAGCAAGAATTTTATATCGAACAGTTTGAGATATTGTCACCAAAGGCATCTCTCAGCCTGATTTTCTTTTGTTGGTTTTTTTTCCCTCCATTAACGGTTGCTCATGGTACTGGCTAGGGATGAGATTAGATATACAAATAGAGTGGCAATAGATAAGGCTGTGGAGGATGGGAGCAGTGAGATATCGTTAGGTATGGGAGGTGGCTAAGTTGGTCATAAGATACATAAAAAAAAGAAAAAAAAAGCATCTTAATCAGCACGCATTTGATAGTTGTTGAAGTGCAAATCCCTACATCTTCTTTAATAACAATATAATAATAAACCCTAATTATGACTTGGCAAGTGTTGAATTATGTCTTTATTTCTATTGATCGTAGTTATACCTTATGCTGTAATTCTATCTCTGTTTTTTCACCAATTGTGGTTTGTGTGTTGCACTAAGGCAATGAAAAATGAGGTTCTGTAATTTATATATTTACTTATTAGTTGTCATTCAACTAATTTGAGCATAACTTGTGGACGAAGTGCTTGACAACAAAATGTGAAATGTGCGATCAGTAAATTGATGGGTAAAAAAAATGGAGCAGTTACCTGGAGCAGTTTAGCAAGGATAGGAATAGACCTTCTACTATTATCTTTGTGCTATTCTACTAGGACGGATAACAAAAAACTATCAAATGTGTAGTTCAGAACCTTAAACTGTACTTACATTTGCTTTTGTAATAATCACTGGTTGGTTCTCCTATATTTGATACTAAATTAGTTATAATTGATTCTCCTTTTCTTTTTAATTGGCAGGAGAGTTTCATTGTCCTGTTCTAAATAAGGTTTTTACGGAGTTTACACATATAGTTGCTATAAAAACTACAGGAAATGTGTTCTGCTACGAGGTGCGTTTCTTTCCATTTTCCAAGTCGTCTATAACCATTCACTTACCGAATATCTGTAATGTATTATATTTTGTTGCTTCCCTAGGCAATTAAAGAATTAAACATTAAAATTAAGAATTGGAAGGAGCTTCTCACTGATGAACCATTCTCTAGAGAAGACATTATAACAATTCAGGTGAGTGTTTATTTCACACTCCAAGTTGAATTTTAATGTCTTATAATACTGTCCGGATATTTACCTCCGGAATCCTAATGCGCTTGATAGCAAGGTTGAATATTAGCACTTATCTCACGCTCCAAGTTGAATTTTAGTACTATGAATTATGATTATGATTAAAGTATGTCTTGTAATGTGTTCCGAATATTTACCTCCTAGAATCCCAATGCGCTTGATAGCAAGGTTCTTGTGGACTTCGATCATGTCAAGAAAAATTTAAAGATTGATGATGAAGGTGAACAGACCACATCCTTTATTTTTTTCGTGCTTGTTTTTATCTCCTACGCAGCTTATTATTAATTGTACAACCATTATCTTTGTTCTATGGCAGAATTAAAGAAAATGGAATCTGATCCGTCTTACAACATAAATGTAAATGGAGATATAAAACAAATGCTTAAGGAGCTTGGAACTGAAAAGGCAAAAGAGATTGCATTACACGGTGGTGGTGGAGACAAGGCTAAAAATGAGAGATCTGCTGCTCTTGAAGCCATTTTAGCTGCAAGATCACGAATCAAGGATGACAATCTGGACTCTAAGCAGGTATACAGTATTGTAGATGCTGCATCTGCTGCAGTTCATGGAAGAAGTGCTGCTGCCGCTAAATCTGCAGCTAGCGAAAAAACTGCTGCTCGAATTGCAATGCACATGGCTGGTGAAAGGAAACCTGTAAATGCAAAGCTGGTTAGTTCTTTGATATTGAGAATTTCATCTTTGTTTTTCTCTTGGAAAGAAATCTTGGATAAATAAATGTTAAAACAATGTTGTTTATTTAGTGAGATTAGATGCATGATTTTGGTAGAAGTAATTCTTGAAAAATTGCAACCACCTGGTTCAGTTTTAACTTCTAACAAATATGTTGCCATACCAAGATTAGATGCCCAAAAAAAATTTATTAAGTAATTTTCCAGATTATCTGTCGGAGAACAAAAGCATCCTCTGCCTTGGATGTGCTGCTGCAGTGTGGGCCTACTAGTTATTTTTACTTTATATGAATCTAATTTTTTTCACACTAAATGTTTAGAAGTCCTGAAGGAATATTAAGCATATAAAAGTTAGGGCATACTTATATTTTGAAAATGTTGAGTTCTGTGCTAACCTTTCATTCTTATATGGATAAATCCATGTATATGTCACAATTACTGCTGACTTCATTTCTTACCTTCAAGTTGTTACTAATAAGTACTTTTTTGTCAACGTTATCGAAGTCCATTCCTGCTATTTGTGATTTGGTCTGTTCTGTAGTGTTCCATGTAATAACCAGATAAAACGGAAAAATAGTTATTTAATCAATGGCAAGTGGCTACATAATAATTCCATTAAAAAAATTGCCTATAATTGTTTGCTTGGGAGATTAAAAAAAAAACAGGCGCAAATATCAACTCATGCTTTTTTCTGCTATTATTTTGTTGGTCCAAATCTCCTCAAGTTATTAGTTAATGTTGAGTTTAGAACTATACCTTGCTGATTCACAGTTTCATACGTAGTTTTGCCACGTGTTGGTTATAGTTACTGTCTGATCCATTGTTATCTTTCCATAGAAGTGGTTTATTATACTCTTGCTGCTGCAGGTTATCTGCTGCAATTTTAGTTGATCCACTATTTTATTTTCAGGTTAAGAGTCGCTTCACAACTGGTGCTGCTTCACGATCTTTCACTTCTACCTCTTATGATCCTGTCACAAAAAATGAATATGAATACGTGAAAGTTGAGAAAAATCCCAAGAAGAAAGGTTATGTCCGGCTGCAGACAACACATGGTGATCTGAACATTGAGCTGCATTGTGACATCACTCCAAGGACGTGTGAAAACTTCATCACTCTCTGTGAACGTGGTTATTATAATGGAGTTGCATTTCACAGAAATATAAGGTTCTTGAAATTTGTTTTATTCCATTCCTAGTTTATTCAATTTCTTAAAAAAATGTTACATTAATTATCAGGTTTTGATATGGGTATAATAAATGTAGAAACTTCATGCTTCAAGGTGGTGATCCTACTGGAACTGGGAGAGGAGGTGAGTCAATTTGGGGGAAGTCCTTCAAAGATGAACTCAACTCCAAATTAACTCATTCAGGACGAGGTGTTGTTAGCATGGCGAACTCTGGTCCCCACACCAATGGTTCACAATTTTTCATCCTGTACAAGTCTGCAAATCATTTGAATTTCAAACATACAGTTTTCGGAATGGTTGTTGGAGGGTTGACAACACTCTCAACAATGGAGAAAGTACCTGTTGATGATGATGACCGACCTTTGGTTAGCAATCCACCCCACTCATATTTATCCTCTACTTTACTGTTTTAACTGTAGGACACTTCCTTTACATACAAGTCTTGGAATTTCTAGGATTGGTGCATAGAATTCTAACCCTTTCTGTTGCCATTCAGTTCCATTGGTCTTAATAATTCTAATTTCATTGATTGTGCCATCATGAAATGAAGTTCAGACATCATCATGATGCGAAAGCTTATTGTATTATTTTCAACTCCATACTGGTTCTATCTTCATTCTACGTCATCTCATCTTTTCATTTTTCTTCATAAGGTTTTTGCATACTTTCTTCACATGGTATGACCACTAAGCACCCTTAGGATCATCAGCATATATATACCGAGTTCCTAGCTTTGACATTACACCTCATGTATATATCTTTATGTTGCTTGTCCAGGAAGAGATCAAGATTATTAATGTTGATATATACATGAATCCTTATACTGAATCTGATGATGAGGAGGAAGAGAAGACCAAAGAGGACAAAAATGCTGAGGATGAAGAGAATGTAGGTTTTTTTTTTAGACATGATATCTTCAACTTCATGATTATCTTTTGTATATTTATAAGCTTCATCTCTTCTCATAGCGTGCTTTTCAAAACATGATCAGGAAAAGATCGGTTCATGGTACAGTAATCCAGTGACGAGATCAACAGATAGTCCTGCAATTGGTGGTGGGGTGGGGAAGTACTTGAAAGAAAAAATTGCACCGACTGCGTCTATGGCTGGTCTTGATAGTGATATCCCAGCTGGGTCTGTGGGAAAGAAGAGAAAGCTAAGAGTGCCAAGCGGAGAGCTTAAAGATTTTTCTTCTTGGTGAGTTATTTTTATAATTTTGCAGATGTTTTCAAGATGCATCATCTTTTAGTTGGTGAAATCATGTAAGAGTATGATTCTGTTAGCAAGTTTAATCAGGATGAGGTTAAACTGTATGTATTATAATTACCAGCTGCACAAATATAGAATCTATGCAATTGGATTTTAGATGATGTGATTTCAGATGTGCTTGTTTTCTTTATTGTTCAAAGGGTTGCCACCCGAAATTTTGCTTATTTCTTTATTGTTCAAAGGGTTGCCACCCGAAATTTTGCTTAGAACTCCCGGCCATTCGAAAGATTTTATATATTGAAAAGACAGTTATACCCTACATCCATATCCACCTAAAATATGGTACTTTATACACCCAATACATGGAGCTGAAAGATGCTTGACTGAAAGCATAAGATGAGACATGAATAGATTCTCCATCTCAAGGAGCTTCTCTTCAGAATTCAGAGCCATTTAATTGATGGATTCTCCTCCTTTGGCTGTGACGAAAGCATTGTTTCCTTGTCGGAGCATATGGAGGCAACGCCACTTGATGTGGAGCTCGAGTTCCCGGTGAAAGAGCAAGCTTGTGCAAGCAATGATGGATGGTCCCATTGCTTCAAACCCTCTTCCTTGCCGCCACTTCTTCAGTTGAACTCCAATGATCTGATTCCACCACCTTCGATGGCGGCATTACACAACAATGTCAAACAAGTGTGGTAGAATTATTAGGAAAAGATGTCTTTCTCTCGGTCTTTTTTATTATTATTATTATTAATTTTTGGGAGCTTGCTTTTACACTTCGCTCTATTTGCGTTGGGGCATATTTGAGTTTTACTCTATTTTAATTACTCTCTAGGTAATTTACCCTTAGATTTTAAACATTGTGGTAGGGAACGTAGGGTGACTATGTGAAAGGATTGATCTATTATTAAAAGATAAAGTAAAGTATGTTATTGGATAGTTAAAATATAATTTATTAAAGTATAATTATCGGGTAGTAAATTGAAGTACTATAACAGGTTAAAATCATATTTTAATGTATTATAAATCATCATGTTATAATCACCCGATGGCATATTTTACTTAGAAAAGATGACAGACATTTGTGTGGAATCATTTCACAAAATGAATTATGTGAGATAAATTAGAAGTTATAATATATTAATAAAAAAGTGATAATTATTTTTTTAAAAATAATAATAAAACAATTTCACGTCTCACGTCTATTTATTCAAGGAATTTACTGTTAATTCATTTAAATTAATCGAGATGTACGGTATTATACCACGATTAAATATATGTCTTTGAGGTTTACGTGATTTTAAAAATTATGAATAGTAATCTATATTTGTTTGAATTTAAGGTATAATAAATTTTAAACTGTATGTTAAATTAATGTGTAAGATTGCTAGAAATTTTAATACGAGAGGAAATATAAAGGATAAGGAAAAATAATATTAATCGAGGAGTTAAGCGTATGAATTAATATTTGTAGTTATAAAAAAGTGTTTAAAATGGTTTCCAAAACCACTAAACAATCATAGACTGAATGAAAGAGAGAATTTGGAAAAGTTGTGGATCGATTCAAATGACCAAACAGTCGCAAACTATAATTTATTTTATTATTTATTTATTATTTAAAAATATTAACTCTAAAAAAATAATAAAATTAATTAAAAATAAATTTTTTTAGAAACTCATTTACAGGAAATTAAGGTGAAGAGCTAGAACAGATAGAGAGGGAGTATAAATTAGCGTGTACTCATGCATACAGAATATTTTGCCTCCGAAATTTTAGTTTCATTATATTTTATTCAATAACACTAATTAAAGATTAAGTACCGATGTTGATATATATATATATAGACAATGACTAGCATAGGACATGTTTTTTCTTTTAAATCTGTACAACCGGACCCTTCAGCCCATTTACTTGTTTTTTTGTTATCTGGATCAGTCCGTTTCCTTATTTTCTTTCAAAACTTTTTGACCCAGGCCCATATCATATTACCGTTTGATATTTTGAAAAAAAAAACGTCAGAGGTCTTCTCATTTGCTGCTCATCGTCGTTCTCGGTTTGCGCGCTTCTTCCAACATCGGTTCGCGAAATTTCTTCTCGTCTTCTCCGTTTGTAGCTCCTTTTCCGACGTCGGTTCTCGTGTTCCTGACTCTGGTCGTCTGCGCCCCATTGGTACTGTTTATTTTTGTTAATCATCAAACGAGTTTTTATTTTTGTAATGTATTTTCTACTGGTTTTTGTTTCTCTTTTAAACTTATTCTACAGTTTCTCATCCTTAATTTTTGAGAATCGGTGCTACAAATTGTTAATTTCAGTTCTGGAATTTTGACGGTAAATATATTTTTTAGCCAATATTTTCGATATCGTCGTTTTTCATATGTACTGGAATTTTGTTTTTCTTGTGTTCATATGATTTTTTTTGGTTATATAATATCAGTTATCCTTGTTTTTAAGCAATTGTATAATAGTCAGCAATATGCACTAGGTTAAGTAGATAGAACTCTTGTTTTTAAATTGTCTTTTATTCATTGCATGCACAATTTTTTGTATATTAATTACTTGGATTTTCGTTGTAGGTTTGTTGAGATAATTATATAATGGGTAGAAAACAGTGTGTTCTTCCTGGACAAGGTCCTATGTTTCGTTGAAAACATAGACGTATAATTCAAACACGTTCTAAAACTTCTAAAATTTTACAAGAGAAGTTGATGGAGAGAAATCAAAACAGAGTGAGTGATAAAAGAAAACAACAAGCAACAGATCATGGCTGTAATTCTCTTGTATTGTATGATGATAAACTTGCACATGAATCAATGAATTCTGGTGCTGAAACTTCACCAAGATTTTATGCAAGGAGAATAAAAAGACAAAGAAATCCTATTAGAGTAAATGAGAACATGTACATATTTGTTTTTTTAATGATATACATTGTTATTATTTTGTTGTTTTGATTGTTTCTTTTCTGTTGTACTGTTATATTGTAGTGAAATTGGTTAGATTGAGACGGTCATTCCTGATAGTGATGAGAGGAATTCAAACTTAAGGAATGATATGAATCAAAGGTTTGATTGATTTGAATCTATTATTTTGTTATATTGTTATATTTATTTGTTGTTCTTTTTTGGAATTGTAGTGAAATTGGCCAGAATGAAACTGTAGTTCTGGACAGTGATGAGAGGGGTTCGAAGTTGAGGAATGATATGAATCAAAGGTTTGATTGATTAGAATCTCTTATGTTGTTATACTCTTATATTTACTTTTTGTTCTTTTTGACATTTTAGTGAAATTGGACGCACTGAAACTGCAATTCCCGATATTGATTAGAGGAGGTCAAAGTTAAAGAATGATAGGAATCAAAGGTTTGATTGATTAGAATCTATTATTTTGATATACTCTTATATTACTTTTATTTCTTGTTGAATTTGTAGTGAAATTGGACGCACTGAAACTGCAATCCCCGATTGTGATGAGAGCATGTCTAAGTTAAAGAATGATAGACATCAAAGGTTGGATTGATTAGACTCTATTATTTTGATATACTCTTATATTAATTTTATTTCTTGTTGAATTTGTAGTGAAATTGGGCGCACTGAAACTGCAATCCACGATAGTGATGAGAGGAGGTCAAAATTAAAAAATGATAGGAATAAAAAATTTAATTCATTATACTCTATTATGTTGATATACTCTTATATTTATATTTTGTTCTTGTTGAATTGTAGTGAAATTGGACACACTGAACTGCAATACCTATTATTAATGAGAGGAGGTCAAAGTTAAGGAATGATAAACAAAGGTTTGATTCATAGGACTGTTTTTTCTTTATATGTATTTGTATTGTTGTACTCTTATTTATTCTTTTTGAAATTGTAGCAGTATATTCAAAAACAAGCCTTCTGGAATTGCAGAGAAAAGCAAAAAAAACAACAACTCCTAATCTCAAAGATAGAAGGTATCATTTTTGTGTTTCTAGTTTCGAATGTTATTCTTTCTTATATATAAGATTACTCTATTTTATAATTTATGTTACTATGTATAGTTTGATTAATTTTTATGATATCTAATTTGATCCTGTTTACTATTTACTGTTTAATGGGTTACTCTTTTTGTTGAATTGGTTTATTATGAACCAGATTTTACTTTACTGTTTGTAGTTTTTATTTGTTTTCATTTTATCCATGTTTTGTGATGTTTGGTTATAAACTTCTAGTTTTCATTTTTCTATTATTTTGTTAATGAAAAGAAGTAGATGTATATGAAATTATTTTGTATTAAACTTGAAGCAAAGTAAATTTGTTTTATGTGATATTCTTTGTTTAAATATTTATTTTTTATCATTGCTTGCAGTCATGTTGATGATGAGACCCCTATAAGGTATGTAAATTTTGAATGCATTATAGTCTTTTTTTGTATAGCCAATTTGTTTGATCTCTTATTATGTTCAGTTATATTTATATTGCAGTGAAATTCCTATTATAAGATCGAAACCATCCAAGCCTGTTACTAGGGGATCTAAAATATCCAAGCATGATGGGAGGGCAGAGAATAGCAAAAAATCAACTCCTAATATCAGAAATAGGAGGTAATGTTTCTATCTTCCTGGTTTCCATGGCTACTCTTTCCAATATATGAGGTTGCCTTATTCAATGATTTAGGTTACTAAGTATGTTTTTCATTCATTTTCTTATGTGAAATTCCTTTATTTAAATTATTTTGTATTATTTATTGCAGTCTTGTTGATGATGATGATGATTTTGTTTCAGATGATATCCCCTTGAGGTATTTAAATTTCAATACTTTGTATCAAATTTTCTTTTTTTTTGTAATTTTCTTTTTGTTTGTTTTTTATGTTAAGATATATTTATATTGCAGTGAAATTCTTATTAGAAGATCGAAACCATTCAAGCCTATTACTGGGGGATCTAAAATATCCAAGCCTGATGGGAGGGCTGAGAAAAGAAAAAAATCAACTCATAATATCAGAAATAGGAGGTAATGTTTCTATGTTCCTGTTTTCAAAGGTTACTCTGTTCTATATATGAGGTTACTATTTTCAATGACTTAGGTTACTAAGTATATTTTTTATTCATTTTTTGATGTGAAATTCCTTTATTTAAATTATTTTGTATTATTGTTTGCAGTCTTGTTGATGATGATGATGATGATTTTGTTTCAGATGAGATCCCCTTGAGGTATTTAAATTTCAATACATTGTATCATTTTTTCTTTTTCTGTAATATTTTTTTTGTTTTTTTGTGTTTATTTTTATTTATATATTGTAGAGAAATTCCTGTTAGAAAGTCTAAACCAACAAAGCCTATTACTAAGAGATCTAAAAAGGGAGTATCGACTTCTACAACCAACAATAAGAGGTATTACGATTATGTTCATAGTTGACTATTTATATTATTTACGATGAACACTTTTAATCATTATTTTTATATTTATTACAGTGATAAGAAGAAAGCAAAGCGAGTTGACTACAGACTTAGGGAAAAGTAATTATACTTTTTTATTTTATTTTTTTATTTCTGTGTTTTGTCAATTGATATATTATGCTTATAATTTTTTTATTTTTTTGTCCAGTGGGTTATTTAGCCATTGCAAGCCTAATGGCCTTAACACTGTTGTGCGGAAATTCAATGATAAGCAGAAGTCTGATATCAAGGAGCTTTGGGTTTGGTACCTTATTGGAATTAAAAGTTGATAAATGTGTTAATGTAGATCTCATGTCATGGTTGGTTGATAACTTCAATAGTGGTAGTAGAATGTTAACCGTGGATAATTATCAGAGCTCTGTGTTACTCCTGATGATGTCTATGATGTTTTTAAGCTGCCAAGGAATGATGGTATGGATGTGACAATGTTTACAAATCTTAAAGGGTCAGAGTTTCTCGATTTCATCAAAGGCAAATTTGATATAAAGATCAAAATGCATTGTGGTTGTTTGGTTGATCTTCTTGTGAACAAGTTTAAGGATGGAGGTGTGGATTTTAAAAGAATATTTGTGTTATATGTTGTAAGTTCTTTTCTTGCACCTGCTGTCAATGAGTCTATTAAGAGTCGGGTTGCTAAATCATTGGAAGATGTGAGTATGATTCTGAAACTTGATTGGTACAAGTTTGTTTTGGATGAGTTGTGCTCTTCTATTTCCAAGTTTAAGCTGAGATCTAGTACACGCATTGGGGGATGTATTCTTTTATTGCAAATCATATATTTTCATCATATGATTTGGAGGGGAATAACAGAACCTGTATCCATTCCTCTTATACTACATTGGACAAATATTAAACTGCTTTCAAGGAAGAAAGAAGAAATGGCAGCTGGTAAATTTGGTCTTGGAAAATTGAGTGACAGATATCCTCTGTCTGCAAATGGAGTTGTCAAAACTATTGACCTTACCAATTCAGATCCTGTTTTAGATGATGCACAGACCAAGGTATTATATAGTGCATTTCTTTAATTAGTTTTAGACAGGGTACTCTTATATATCAATACGATTACTCTTTTATATGTCTTGGGTTACTATTTAAAATTTAAATTTGACTTTATGTGAATATAGGAAATAATCTGTTGGTTTTATTTTTTTATTCAGGAAATAGGCAGTTTGTTGAATAGTCTTAAGCATGATGCAGATAGTTTCTTGAAGAAATATCAATCAAAGATTGCCAAAGTTTTCGAACTTGCTCAAAAGTTTAAGGATAATCAGAGTTCCACTCCCGAGGAATCTGATTCCCAGAAATTCTTTTGTGATGAAAAGATATTGAAATATATTGATGATATTATTAAGCACTTCAAAACAACCAAAAAGCTAGCTGTAGAAATGCCTAGTTATAAGTTTACCCCGTCTCCACCCATCCCTTCTGATCCAGAGGAATATTATTTTGAGACTGGAAAACAGTATTTTAACTCTGAAGATGTTGAATTGGACGAAGATGATGATGTTGAAGATGTGTCTCCTCAAGAATTAAGTGAAGCAAGAGATTCAATTAAGAGAACATGACCTCAGAGATCTTCAATTAACAATCTGGACAATATGGTTGAAGATGTTGGTTATGCTTCAAAATTCATAAACCAACACAAAAAGGTTTTTGAAGGCATGAAGAAGAAGTATAAGGAGGTTTTGGACTATATTTTCTATGATGCTGAAGTTTCAAGGGATCAGTAAGTGCATTTTTTCTTTATAAATATCTTTTTCTAAATATAATTTTGTCTATTTATTAATATTTTTTTATATTTTATAATTCAATCAGGAAGCGTTATTATCGAAGGGGTTTGTTCTATTTTATCTAACAAGATGACATTCTATCCATGAAATGCAATTGTCAAATTTATAATACAATCTTTTCTGCTTGGATTCTTGAGGTGAATGCTGAGTCGGGGCATGATAGTCATAGACAGAGATTTGTTTTCAACATTGATCATAGTGTAAGTATTTCTTTTTTTAATCGTTTATACTTTTTAAATAAATCTAATGCAGTTTGTTTATATATTCTTTTTTTTGTAGTATTTGCTTCAAGAAACAATTCAATCAGATGTTCCTTCAGACAATTACAGGAATTTTAAAATATCCTGGGATTTATGGCTGGAGTCTTTCAAAGACATGTTATTAAGTGCTGAATTGGTATGATATATTCTTATTTTAAATATTTGATATTCTTTTTGCTGATACGATTACTCTTTAAGTAATGATGTGGTTATTCTTCAGAGTTAATTGTGGTTACTCCAGTAGAACTTTTGGTTTCCTTTTTTTAATGGGATTACTTTTATATTTGTTGAAGTTTTACAATCTTTATCTAATAAAATTGCTTAACATTTTTCAATGTTATTTTTTATATAGATATTTTTGTCAATGTGTTTGGAGCACCACTTCAATGTCGTAGTCATCAATCTGATAGACTCCAAAATCCAATACTTGGATAATAAGAAGTGGTGTGATCCTGAAAATAATACTATTATCAGTCAGCACGTTTCCTGGTAACATAAAATTAATATGTTTTTATTTTTTTAAATTTAACATTTTAAAGTTTTTTAATCTAATGTATTTTATTTTTTAGGTGCAAATGATGATTCAATATTTGACTGATATAAGTCATCCAAAAGCTGCTGAGATGGTTAACTAAGTGGATGAGTCAATCAATTTTAAATGGACTACATCAAGAGTTGATAATGATTGTGGTATTTATGTCATGCATCATATCAAGCACTTTGATGGATTTCCTTATACAGAACTGAATTTGAACAAGGTATATTTATTCAGGTTATAGTTCCCTTCATTATTTATTAAAGACGAAGACATTTTGATGACCTATACATGTATGGGCCTTGATAATTGCATATTCTTTCTTTGATTATTGTATTTTGATAATTGCATCTTAAGTGTATCATTTTTATATTTGTTAATTGTATCTCAGTTGATTTGTCATTTTGATTATTCCATACTCCATTTTGTAGGCTGGCATAAGGTTGAAATTGCGTGGTGAAATCTGTGCAAGTATAGTAATATCAAACTTTAATGAGCTGAGGGATTTTATCATAATTGAAACAAAGAAACTCTGCAAGAAAAAGCCAGATTTGATCAAGAACATCTCCGAACGCAAGAAGGAAGACTTGATGCAAAAGAAATTGGAGAAAAAGATGTTGGCTGGGGAAAAATTGAAGAGTTTAAATGAACATGCATTAGGAAAGAGAAAAAAGATTCCTAAGAAACTTTCTCTGTAATAGTTAGTTGGATTTGATTCTGATTATTATAGCCATTTTTGTGTTAACTGATTTGTAGGTGCTCTAAGTATTATTCTCAAGTAAATGAATTTTCATTACTGTTAGATAGACTCTTTGAACAGCACTAGAAGTAATCTTATTTTGATTCATTGATTTGTGAATTGTAGGATTACTGTTTGATCTTTGATTTTATAAATTTAGTCTTTGTATTCTGAAGTTTGTGTTTGATTCTATGAAATTTATATGAATTTTCATTTGGATTATTATATATTGTTGTAGATATTGGTAACTTGTTTGATAGCTTATATTGTAATAAACTGTATCAAACAGGTGTTGTTATGAGATATAACACATTTAATTTACATTATTAAATCCCCAGATTATGCATAGTTTTATCAAGGTATGAAAAGTGATCCATTAAACATCTATCTAATTTGATATATAATTGGATTAGTCTTTTGTTTTGTAATATTGTAGTGAATTATTTTTTATTTCAACTACTGTTTATTTAAACTGAATGTTGATTGGGAATAGTGGTAATAATTCATGTGATCTGAAAGTAACTTTAGACTACTAATTTGAATTATTAGGATTTTTTTGATTAAGTAGCTCATTCTTTTTTCAAATGACACAAACTATAGTTACATATATATGTAAAAAATACAAAATTTGATCCCTGCTATGAAAATCACAAACTGTTACAAACTATGGCTCTGGGATATGTGTAAGAAGTATAAAAGGGATACATTTGTAAAAAGTACAAAAAGTGATATATACTACAATAGTTAAATGCTTATAATCAAATTTAGGTTACTCTTTCGACTTAATTGGATTACTCTTTTAAATGAACTAGGTTACTCCTTCATGAATGACAGAGGCTATGTTTTGTGAATATGTGTCATAACTACAGAAGGTGATCACTGCTACCAAAATTACAGAAATTATATAAATCTTCATTGCCCAGGTAAAATGCTTATAATCAAACATGTAAAATATAGATCAAGTGTTTATTTTTGTTTTGAGCATTACCAAAAAAATACTAAATCAAATATTTATTTCCTGTTTTTATTCCACTTGTGCTACTCTTCTTTTGTCCTTTTGAACTTTGTAAACCACTCTTTATTCTCTTGTTTCGTCCCTTTGTCTTTGCTCGTGCAGGATCCAAAACAGCTGTGGATGATGTGGATTCTGTTGTATCTGCATATTCTTCATCAATCCTTACAAATGTTTTCATTTTCTTTAAATCTCTTGTATAAGATTCTTCAAATGTCTCCCTTGCTTGTTGATTATCTTCACATAATAAGACCAAAGTATAATACTTACGAGTCATTTGATGCCTCCATGGTATAGCTTTATCTTTGTCCATTGTTGGAAGTTCCTTTTCAATTCTATCCCACACATCAGCTTTTGCAAGTTTTGTCCATCTTTTTATTATATAAGACTCAGGAATCAGCTTCACTGAGTTTATGAGTAGAACATTCAAACTGTGGTGGCACAAGAGACCCATTTCTTCAAATTTCTTGCAGGTGCACTGTATGAGCTTCAAATGTGTATAAAAAACAACTCTCATAAGCTTACCATCTTCTGTCTCACCAACATCATATGCTATAGTGCAGTCTTCAAATGCACACACTTTAGTGGTAACATTTACGCATTTTAAGAATTCCTTTTCAAATTCTCTGAAAACTGACTGTGTGTAAACTTCTGCGGCATGTTTTATCAAGCTTTTTTTTCCAAGAAAGTATAAGCTTCTGTTCTTGTCCCATTAAATTCATCCAATACTTCATTATTCCTCCAATTCTTGACTACTTTATTAAAGATTCTGCAAAATTCTGTCAAGTTTGTGTCTTTTCTTATATTGAACCCTATTGCATTATTTGTACTCTCACTTCGTTGTGATGACAACATACCAGCAGAGAAGTAGTTTTTATTCAATGTTGTGCACCACTTTTTCTTCACTCCATACATTTTCATTAACCATGTGTGAGTTATATTTTTTGATCATACTATTCCAACACAATTCAAAGTTTTCTTCATCAACACATCCTGACAAACATCTATTGAGATGTTCCAAAAAATCATGGTTACCTTTTATTTTTCCAAATTTACCTGTAGTTTTTTCATGTATGTGCCACAAACATAATCTGTGTCTGATTTCTGGAAATATCTGCAAACATAGAAATATTATGGTTACTCATTTGTAGAAGCATATATTACTCTATAATGTAATGTAGACTTCTCAATTAATTTTAATGTTAATAAATGAGTATTCTAATCATATTACCTTTGGTATTGCAGAAGCAATTGCATGGTCCTGATCAGTGATGATTGTTACTGGATATTTGTCTTTTATTAATTTTCTGAATTCTTTAAACAACCATTCAAATGTAACTGCTCTCTCATCTGATATAAAAGCACACACAAACATGATGTTTTTCCTATAATTGTTCACTCCCACAAAAGGTGCACATATGAGATCATATTTATTAGTTCTATAGGTTGTATCAAAAACAAACACATCTCCATATAAAAAGTAATATTCCTTCATTATTGAGTCTCTCCAAAAAAATGCAAGCCAATCTTGACGTTCATCTAGCACGAAATTATAATAGAAGTCTGGATTTTGAGAATTTTCCATTTGTTGAGCAATGTTTTTGCATCTCCTCCTTCAATATTCTTTCTCTTTAAAGCATCAACAAAGTTTTTGTGGTCTTTCATAGTATGACATATTTTTTCCTGACCACCTGCTTTATTGACCATGTAGTGATAAGATCTTGTTGCACCCATTCCTGAATCTAAAATATGCTCGATCACTATTTTTCTGTAGTTATTTTTCTTTCTGAACGGTGTAGGTGACCCCATTCCTTTCTTGTTAGCTCATAATTGTGTTATGTGTTATGTTTAATAACTACACAACCTCCAAAATCATTTATTTTCACTGTCATTAATGCCTTGCAATCTGTTCTTGTAACACTAACTTTATTTTTTTGCCAGTTTCCTTTTGACGTCTTATTCCTTCACATGAACACATATAGTTCTTTGCTATTGGATGTCCTTTGCAGGAACGTCTTGTAGTCTCTTTACGTGCACTAAACCCAACTAATCTAGCATGCTTACAATATAAATCATACATCTCATCCACTGTATCTGTTGTCATACCTAGTAGACTTCCACTTATTTCATCATGTTCTGCATTTAATGTTTAATAAAGAGTAAGACTTCATTCATTTTTTCATACTGAGTGAATGCTAGTTGAATAAGTAATTTCATAGATAAATAAGAATTAATATTTATAGGTTTACAAATTATCTATATCAACTGTTAGTCAGGAAATAGAAGTACATAATTGTATGCAATCTGCAAGTAAACTTGGATTACTTTTTCGTAGAACTTGGATTACTCCAGTTTTGTAACTAGGTTACTCCTATTCTTAAATGACTGAAATATAGTTCTGTATTTATATGAGAAGTACAATAAGAAATATGAAAAATTTAAAGAAGAATACGACAATAACAAAACATCACCTTATTAACATACGAATAAGAAATTTCTAAATCACAACACGAACATACTAAGCAACATAACAAATTCAAATAAGGAATAAGAAAATTTTAAAACAAAACACCACCATAATATTGTAAAACAACACATGAATTTCTATTAACTGAATGAGTTAAATCAGTAAATGGAAATTCTATGTAATCACGTAGTATATGATACCATGTTTTCTAGAATTTTCTAACCTCCATTTGATGCATTTTTGTTGACTACAAATGTTTCTTCTTCAATTATTCCTACGAATTTAACAAAATTGATGAAGAAATTGACTAAATTTAACATTTAATGTCATGAAATTGATGAAAAAAATATACAAACCTGAATTGAATTCAATAAAATCTCTGAAATCTTCTTCTGGTTCGTAACCTCTGTTCACTACAACTGGACTCTGTTCGTCGTCTCGCTGCTCCAGGTTATGAAAGGCCTCGAATTCGCAGCGGTCATTGATGCGCGACGTCATTGTATTTTTCTCCTGTCTGCCATCTTCTTGTAGGTTCTCCATGTCGCTAATTTAGGGCTTGAAATGTGATTTAGAGATTCAGATAACATGCGCGAAACAGCGAAGACAAACAACGAACTTTATCCGCGCAATTTTCTTCATCCAAGTAGGTAGGCTGTTTATCGGCGTTTTTAACCCATTTCGCTGTAGGATCCGGTTCTACCAATATTTTGGTAGGACCGGTTGTAGGGTAGTCACTCTCATATATATATATATATATATATATATATATATATATATATATATATATATATATATATATATATATATATATATATATATTAAAAGTGGCTAGCTTCTTGGATAACATTTTTTCCCATTTTATCCCTACCTAATTTTCTTTATTATATTTTTAACCTTAACTAATTATAAATAAATTATTTATTATGTTAAAAAATATTTGTATAAAAACTATTTGCATTCATTTATATTATTCAAAATTCTTGGAGTCCT
The DNA here is from genome assembly GCA_023678885.1 of Pogostemon cablin. NCBI lineage: Eukaryota > Viridiplantae > Streptophyta > Magnoliopsida > Lamiales > Lamiaceae > Pogostemon > Pogostemon cablin. The sequence goes on along the minus strand of CM042994.1, from coordinate 7,125,514 downwards.
TTAATTAATTATTACTCCATAAATTATAATAAATTCATAAAAACAATTTAATGAATAATACGAAGAGACATATCAAACATTATAAAATATGGAGTGGTCTGACAATGGAGGTGTTAAAAGACGGAATCTTTGAATGGATCTCGATGACAAAGGAGAACTTTTCGAATGATCGGTTAGATGAGAAGGTTACAACAACAGAGTCGGATGTGGCATCGAAAGAGGAGATAATAACAATATTACGAGAGTAGTGATGGTTGATGAGCTCTTATATGATTTTTGTAATTAGGTTTTTTGGAGTTGTTCAGGTTTCTTAAAGAATTGGAAGAGAAAAGTGATTATGTATATGCTTTTTGGTTGTTTTTTATTTATTATTATTATTATTATTATTAAAATTAGTACTAAAGTGAAAGGTAACTATGATTTTATGTTGCTTTATATTTTCCCCTTTTTGTGGTTTCTTGATTTGAAGTTATGCAATTTTATGATCTGTATTATTTAATCCAACATCTTATGTATTACCTCTTAATTAGGAATAATTACATGAAATTAAGTTGAAGATTTTTACTTCTATCTAATCTAAGGTGGCCTAAGCAATTTTCAGCATCACTATGTGATTGCAGTAAGTAATTATTTATTTATTTATTTATTTTATAATTAACATTATTATTATTATTTAAAATAATTCTAAAAGCTACAAGATGGATTTTAAAAATAAAAAGTGGCATATATATTCGTTTTTCTTTTCACAAAATGTAAGTACTTAAATCTAATTATTTTTTTTATTATCACAAAATATGAGATGCATGTGACGTGCAACACGTCTTAAAAGCTAGCAAGTGTTAATATTTTTTCTCACGTTATCCTCACCTATATTTCTTTATTACATTTTTATCCTTTATTTATCATATTATAATTCATACTAAATTAAAAAATAAGGTGGCGTCTTTTCATTTTTCATATAATTTATTACAATAATTAATCTTCATGAAATCATAAATTTTGTTTTTACCTCTTATAATAATAATAATTATTATTTATTTATTTTTTAAATTATTAAGTTAAAGAGTATATTTATTTTTATGATTATTTCATTATAATTTTATCATATATAATTATAATCCTAATTTTAACACATTAAAAGTACAAAGGGATTGGAAAATATTTTTTTCCATTTTATTCCTTCTTTATTTTAATAATTATACTTATAACTTTACTAATTATATTAATAAATTTATTAATTTAATTTTACTAATAATTCAAGATTCATAAATATTTTTTCCCATTTTATTCCTTCTTTATTTTAATAATTATACTTATAACTTTACTAATTATATTAATAAATTTATTAATTTAATTTTACTAATAATTCAAGATTCATTTATGAATAGCAACTCTTGATTTTCTATTTTAATAATTAAACTTTAACTTTACTAATTATATTAATAAATTTATTAATTTAATTTTTACTAATAATTCAAGATTCATTGATGAATAGAAACTCTTTAATTTCTTTTAAAATAATTAATTTTCAAATTATTGCAACTCTTGAATTTCTATTTTATGTGAATTTTGATTGAATTTTTATTACCTATATATAATAGCTAACATCTTACAATAAGAGAATTTGATTTCTCTTTGTATTCTTATATTTACATTATCTTCTTTAATTTTATTTCTTTATATTTGAGCTCATCTAAGTATTTTGCTATCATGTCCATTCATTAATTATTTTTTTCATAATATTTTTTTTGTTATTTGTTTATTTCTTACTATTTAACGGTCGGTATTTCTTAACTAATGCAAATTTATGATTTGCAGTTTCATCTCTTTATTACCTCTATGTTGTTTCTCAGTTGAGAGGGGTATCATCAAGCATGAGGGTTATAGTGGTAGTGGTTGATACTAAGATTACAATCTGTGATCTACACATGTAAGCTTATTTATTTGGATGATGTGCAAACAATATTTTTTCAAAATGGATCGCAGACCCATGGTGTATATGCTAATGTAGGAGATAAGATTTCAAGAAGAATGGATCGAAGATGCATGGTGTATATTCTAATGAAGGGGATAAGATTTCAAGAATGTCAACCTAGGCAAAATGTTATATTCACATGTACGACATGCTTTTCATGATGTCAAACATTTTTTAATTTTTGTTTCTTCGTTGTTTAAATACTAAAGAGTTATTTACCGTTGCAAATCAATATTAAAATTATATTATTGTATGTAATAATAATAAAAAATGTAATGTTATTATTAAATTAAACATACATAATGTATTATGTTCGAGATCTTTACACTTTATTAATATAAAATTTTGGTTTCTATTCTATTTTATTAATTTGATTATGGTGATGTACTCTTTAATTTGTGTGGTTATAAATAAATATACAATAAACTAATATGAAGTTAATGGTATTTTTAAAACTAAATGAGAGTATTTAGTTTTTTTTTAATGCAAAATTTTAGAGAATAATTAGTTGCAAAGGTTACAATTAATCATTAGATTATTACAATTGACTCTAACAACAAAACATTAAAATATTAAATTTAATTAAAGAAGATGAATAGACATAATTGAATATGAAAATTAATTAATATACAAAATTAAATTATAATATGGGAGTTTAAAATTTAACATAAGAAGTAATTTTAAAATATAATAAAAATTTAAAGACTTAAGACTATTTCTTATGATATTAATTAAAGTAGGAATATTATTATTATTATTATTTTGTTATCATTTTTTAGTTTTAAATTTTTATTATAATATTATGATATTTTATAGATTATATTTTATTAAATTTAAGTGCGATAAATGTAAGAAATAATTTTAGGTATAACAATATTTTTATAAGAAATACTCCATATAAAAGATCAAAAGAATATGTAATTGCTTAAAATTTAAAATGATACTTTTAATATGGTGGTATATTTTAATACTTTTTTTATAATTTTCACTGTTAATATATCATTCAAAGCAAAATTTTTGTAAGTCAAAGGGTCATTAAATAATAATCGAAGTACTTCATATAATCTATAAGCAAATAAAACTAAGAACTACTTTAAAATTTCATTTGAAAATTTCATTGCTATTAATATATAATTGTATCATATATTGTCTCTCAAGATATATTTTATTTAAAAAAAAAATTAGACAATTCATTTATAGAAAATTTATAATTGAGCACGATATAAAAGTCGTGTAAAATTAATATAGTCATGATGTGAAGAATTTTTAATAAAATTATTTTATTCATATAAGAGAGAAATATATATTAATTATCAAAACAAAAATGTAAGATTCTTATGTTATTATTACCGAAAGAGTGAAGATGTAAGTTTTAAAGTAGTATAAAATCAAAAAACAAAATACGCAAGATAAAAAAAAAGATACGCACAACAATTTACTTATTTAATAGTTTAAAAATTGACTATTAATAACTTGAATATTATAAACTAAAGATATTGTATATAAAGAAGTTTTGATACCATTAGGTTATTTACTTAAATTATTCATTACTATATTAAAAATAACTTTTTAGAATAAAAAATAAGTATAAAAAGATTAAAAAAAACAATACTAACAAAAACAAATCACTACAAAGTATGTCGTGCATGTGACGAGCAGGTAAAAAAACTAATATATATATATATATATATATATATGCGTGTTTAATGTAAAGGGATATACTATTATCATAATCTACTACCCAAAGTGGCATTTACGTGGCCAGCGTTTGATAAAATTTGTCCTATATGTTCAACCTCTTTCTGTTGTTCAGAACCAGTCTCAATCTAATATAAAAATGGACGTGATTGCTATTTTAATATTTTTCTTTTATGTCATGTTTCGTTTCATTTCATTTCATAAAATAAGAGTTAGATCTATTATGCACTCAGTATACAAAGTGTTAAAAATGTAGATGGTGTGTTCTTAGTGGATTGTTGGAAGTAAGAATCTATATGACTATTAATGTGAACCGAACAAATATAACATAAATGGACCCAGTAAATCGTCCCAAGTGTTATGGGAGTTAATTGTGTGGTTTTTCTTATTAATTGTGTTAATTAAGTAGATGGGTTGTTTGAGAAGATGGGAAGCTTTAACCTCTTGTGTACATGAAGTGACTCTTTATTAGTTATTGATACACATGAGTTGGGTGTTTGAGAAGATAGGGAAGCTATAACCTCTTTGTGTGCAAGAAGTGACTATTTATGCAAATGAGATGGTGAGAACAATTTGGAGATTTTCTTCGGAAGCATTGAATGCGCCTCACATCATATTTGATGATATTTAATGCTCTTGACGGACAACTTGATGGGAAGATACATAAAATATACTTCAATGAAAAAGCTCTCCTTGCACCTTATACAACTTATTCTAAATTTGCAGCTTTGTAGACCTACCGAGTTAGGGGTGGATAAAATTACCGAAATTTCAGTATACCGTAGTTATCGTATCGAAAAATACTGAAAATATCGAAAAAATAGGAATATCGAAAATTTCGGTACGGTATGATGTCGTACCGAAATTTTCAATATGGTATCGGTATATAAATTTTTAAAAATTGGTATTTCGGTATATAACGGAATATCGAAAATATATCGGTATTTCGGTATTTTTTTGGTATTTCGGTATAACCGTACTCAAATATCAAAATAATAATTATTTTTATATTTAATATAAATTATTTGATTAAATTATTTTCAAATATTATATAATATTTTAACGGCATGAATCGGTAATTTTCGATAAAATAGGATGTTTTGGTATTTCGGTATAAACGGTATTGATACTGAAATTTCGGTATACCGAAACTTTCGGTACAATATCAATATGATTTTTTTAATACCGATAATTTCAGTACGTTATACGGTATGAGTCGGTATTTTCGGTACAGTACGTTATGCCACTCTTATGCGGGGTAAGTCATTTATAAGGGAATAATCATTGGACAAAAGGGCACGATTTTTGAAGTCCGAGGAGCACAGCCTCAGAAACCAACCCGAGGTCGTACACTTCGGATTGGAGGCTCCTATGAGATGGAAAATATGAAGCCTATTATGTTAATAATGAGTGATGGATCATAAATAGGATTTTTTTACGAATTATATGTTTAATAATTTTTATTGGTTTAATAATTACTCCACTCTTTTTACGATTATATTTTCATAATCATAATTATTCTCATTGATCATTCATTCATTTGCATGCTATTTGAGAAATTAGAATATGAAAGTAGTGTTGGTTAATCAAATTCTAAAAGTATTCTGATGGAGCGGCCGGGACGGCATGGAGATGAGAACTGACCCTCTTTGACTGTTTCAACTAATTTGGTCATGAGAGACAATTTGATTTTTTTTTTTTTTTAAAAAAAAAAGAGAAAGGCATTTTACATTAAATTAAGAAATAAAAGAAAATCTAAATCATCGCTTACGATGTACTCTTCACTTTTTCATATAGTTATTTTTATTTATCACACTATAAATTATTCACAAGGTAATTCAATTAACTATCACTTCTCATCAATTAAATAATAATTTTTATTAAAAATATTATTATTTATTTTGTATTTTTTAGGTGATTCAACCATAATTTTTGTTAATAAAAAATGGTTAATTATACTGTGCACCCTAAGATATGGTGCACCCATTTTAAAAAACATATACAAATATAAACAAAAACATACTCCCTCTGTCCCATCCAAAGGGTTTTTTTGCCATTTTTGGTGTCTCACCCAAAGAGTCTCATTTTCTTTTTTACACACATAGGACTCACACACACCCACTAATACAATTAATTTTGGGATCCACACTCCACTAATACAACCACCCACTACACATTAAATAATAATACTCTTTAATCCACGTGCCAAAAAGCAAAAACAACCCTTTGGGCTGGACGGAGTGAGTATACAATTATGAACAAAAATGTATACAATTTAATTGTTAGTTTTTTTAATGAAAAATTGAGTGTAAAAAAATATATATAATTATTAAAAAACATGTATACACCATTGATAAAAAGTTATACACAGATGGTAGTTTTTTAATGAAAAACTTAGTGTGAAAAAAGTATACAATTATTAAGAAATACATATACAAAATAGAATAAAAGTTATACACATATGAATGCACCCGTACATCTAGATGCACCTAATATATCAACTAATAAAAAATAATGTACCCACCATCCTCACCTCTCAAATCTTTTATTATATTTTAATGTTATATTTCAATATCTTTTAAAATTTTCATTTCATTTTGTCACTTATTAATTGTTTCACAAGAAAAAAAAAAAAATATATATATATATATATATATATATATATATATATATATATAATAAATGTGTCTTTTTTAAAAAGTTTTATACTTTAAAATATTGGATGTTGCTATTTTTGAAAGTGTTATAATTTGTCATGCATAAAAGTAATATCACTATTTAATAAAATGACCATTAAAAAAAATTATATAATAAGTAATGACCATTAACTCGTGCATATGTGGCAATAATTTGACATTATTGTAACACATTACAAGAATTTAATAAAATGAAACATGCCTAGTCATCATCTCATTTTGTTATATAAAAGAGAAATACACCATTATACGAAAAAGTATAAATTAAGGCACGATAATCTACTATATATATATACCTATTGACGTGATACTCTTGTGTTATTTCGTTTAATGAGTGATATGTAGGAGACATTATCACTCTTGTATTATTTCGTTTAATGAGTGATATATAAGAGACAGGAGATAAATTATATGCAAGTCAACCATTAAACCTTAGGGCAATGGATTGGATTAATTTCTCCACACACGTCACGTGTCATTCTATAAAAAGCTATTATAGGAAATGTCATACCAAAATGTCACGGGACATTTCATGCCGATGTGATATTTTGATCACACATAATATTGCGTGTTGTCTTTCCTCAAACATAATTTTCTCCATGCATAAATATTATCTTTGATGCTACTGACGTGACATTTTAATTGTCTAATATTCGGTAAAATGTAAGTTAATTTGCCAATTTTCGATGAATATAAGAATTGTTTTCCTGAATATCATAACATTTTCAATGACATTACAATTATAAATTTGATAGAGAAATTAATTTTGGATTATAGCAGGAGTTTTCGTTTCCGATTAGGCCAAATGCATGAAAGTTCAACTCACAAAGAAACTATTTTGGATTAAATAAAAGGAAAATTTAAGGGAGTTACGTACAACCAAATGCCACATGGAGTTACGTACAACCAAATGCCACATACCCATTGTCCTTTAGTTTTTATTTCTTGTTTTCATTTTTACCTTAAATTTTTATTTTCAATTATCATTTACCTTCCCCATTTTACATGAAAAATCATTTTCATAAAGCTTGTATTCATATGATCATATCTAAAAACTATCCATCAAATCACACATTTAGATAAATGTAAATTAAAAAAAATAAATTTAATTTAATTAGGTTTTTCCCCTTTTTAAGCATGTGCTTCAACAAAATTTATTCTTTGTAATTGCTATCATCAACGCGCAATATGTATATTTTATCACACGCAATCTCAAAAATAATCGTGACATTTTTGTTTTAAAAAATGTTCTTTTTCTTAACCAACTAAGAATGAGTGAGTTTAGTGTGAATCGTGTTCACACGTGAATCTAATTTTTGTAAAATCATTTTTTAGTATATAAAAAATTACTTTTTAAAGAGTAATTTTTTTATTAAGAAGAGTAATAGTTCATCTTTTTAAAGAGTAATTTTTTATGTACAAAAGGGTAATCAACAAATCAGAGTTTATTAAATTTGAAAAGTAATTTTAACATTTAGAAGAGTGATAATTTAAGTCTTTAAAAATTAATTTTTTTATGTACTAAAAAGAAACTTTTGAAAAATTAGGTTCACACGTTATGTTTGCAAATATAAGAATTGCTCTCTATATCACACTCGCTAGGTTAAAATTTCATATTCTCAAAATTTGTAATTTCATTCAAATTTTAAAGAATACAATATCTCCATCAAATCATACTAAACAAGAATAAGGTGAAATTCTAAATTACCCTACATATCAATGATACATCATACAAATGATATTCATATACCCCACCACCAATCTTATTATTGTTTGCTAGATGTGTGTATGATATATATGTATGGGTGTTTGTATCATATTTATATATATTAAAGAAAAATAAAAAGTAGGAACTTATTTGGCAGAGTGTGGGGAGGGATTGTGGGGGGGGGGGGGGGGGGGGGGTGGGAGCAAAAAATTAGAGTTTTTGTGGCTATGATCATCATGATCACCATGCACGCCCGCAGCTTTTCACCACCCCACCCCACCCCACTCATCCATGTTCCTAATATGTAAATGATATATACCCCACCATTCCTATTCCCCAATTAGTAAAAAAGTAAATTACTGCAAATGATTTTTCACCACCCCCATCCCCACCCCATTTCCCTAATGTATAAATGGTGTCCCACTATTAGGGATCTATTTTTTCTACTTGGGGATTGGAGGACATAAATTGTGGGAGGTAACTATGTTTGATTGTGTTTTCAAAGTTATAAATCAAATTATAACGAGCTTGAAATTACAATATTTCTCGTATAAATTTATTTTATTTAAATTATTCTCAAGAATTTTCTCCAAAATAGTATAATAACTTTTAAATTCTCATCAAAATGTTCATTTTTACTTTAAAATATTCAATTTTTCTAATTCCATGAAATTGATGTATGATCCTGGGCCCTCGAAAATAACACATGTGCCGCCTGCAATTGGGCTCAAGAAAGATACACCCTTGCTGGACATCTTTAAAACCCAATATTGTGAGCCCCACTCTCTCGGCAAGAACGAGTCGGTCGTCTCCCCCACTTGGCCACTTGCTCCTCTTAGTTTGGGGGCTATGCAGATATCCTCTAGAATTTTGGCATAGGGGATATCCTAAAACAGATCATAAAAATAGCTGCATGAGACTATAACATTTAATGCTCACAGGTTATGCATTTATTGCGATGTGACTTGACGATATATCCGGAGATTTGGATGACGTCAAGTCACCCCATATATAGGGCATATCCTAAATGAATAAAACACAATAATATTCACCTCCAAAAAGACACAAGATTACCTGGAGGGAACCGACGAGTACTCTTCCTATCTCTACTAAATCTTTATGTTAGATTAGTGAGGATAATCCCTCTATCATCCCTAGACAGCCACATTACCACACCATTAACAGATGATAAAATCCAGCTATCTACATGATGCTTTTATAAAGTTATAGGACGAAATTGGGTAAATAATAATAATAATAAATTATTTTGGGAAGAAATCGGAGCAAAATTTAAAAGTTTTGGACGAAAATAAATGTCCTAACTACTCCCTCCGTCTTGAGTAAAGGTCCTCATTTGCTTTTTTCACGTGTATTAAATAGTACTCCCTCTGTCCGCTTCTAAGGTATCCATTTTACTATTTTTGGCGTCAGTTTTAAAGGTATTCATTTTTCCTATTTAGTAAAAAAGTACACAATATGACTCATCACTTCCCTCTAATACAACTACCCACTTTACATATAATAATAATACTCCTTAATCCACGTGCAAAAAGTAAATGGATCTTAGAATCGGACAGAGGGGGTATTATTATTTTATCTGTAGTATGTGGTATTAGTAGTGAGTGGTGGGCTGGAGCCCTTTTACTAAAAGGAGAAAATGATGACCTTTTAATGAGATGCCTAATATAGTAAAATAAAGATTTTTCGGTGGAATGGAGGAAGTATTTTGAAACATTTTTAAATAAAGAAAAGATATAAGACAATTTATGTTTTAAACTTGAACTTTCACCGTTTATTGATTAAACTTGAGATGGATCATTTTTTTATGTTAAAGGTATGATCATTGTTAATTAGCTCAAGTAGAAGATCTTTTCACACTCCTACCTCATGGTACATGTTTCTAATATACGTTTATTACTTTGGAATGTCTTTTAAAAAGATAAAATATCTTGTTACGTGCATATTAATGTTATATTTGGGATGAATGATATATAAAGTAAATAAGTAAGAAGTTGGGTAAAATGAAAAGTTTAAAAATAAAAAGCATATATAAATTTTAAAAGTAATGATCAAGATTAATTTTTTATCTTTTGCTAAGTGTGTCTCTCATTAAATAAGTATCACCATATAATAAGATTAGAGATGTACTTAGCTGACCAGTGGTCAGCCAAGAATCACCCATAAAATTATTATATGTATCACAAAGTATATTTTGGAAATGTTTTATGCGCAATGTACTAGTGTGCACATTTACAATGAGCAAGTACTATATGAACCATATTAAAGAAGTGAAAACCACTATTATCCCAAGCTAGAAGACATGCAGATTTTTTTTTTAAAAGTTTTGTTCATGTAAACACACATCTACACATATGTGTTCATGTATATGGGAATTAAAAAGCAGATACAATAAAGATAATGTATCTATAGACTATATATGTACCCTGATATGGCTTCTCCTCATGACTTTCCTCATCTTTTTGTCAGACAATTTTTTTTGTATCTAGTCATATGCCAACATATATCTATTGTTTTTAACATGATGTACAACCATCTTAATTTGAGCCAATCTCTTCTTCTTTCAAAAAAAGACACCTTAAAAACATTACTTAAACAAGAAATATAATTATAACCTACCCACCCCACTATTCCACTCTACTCTTGCTATCCATTGATTCCCTATAAAGAAAAGGCACACTTTTTTACTCTCTTAATTCTGACTCCCTTCCCCCCACCCCCTCTCTCTCTCTCTCTAGACAAAGGAAAAGAAAAGTTTATCTACTTAGCAAAATTCCAAGCTCAAAAATTCTTCTCCCCCCCCCCCCTGAGATTCACTAATTAAATTAAAGTGGAAACAACTCCATGGATGTTGTGAGATTCCAAGAGAATAAAGGTTGATCAGTTTTGATTTTGATGTTGTGATTAGATAGATGGATACTTTGTTTAGATTAGTAAGCCTTCAATCTGATCAATCCAGTAGAACTTCCAGCAGCTCCAGATCATCCAAACAAAACCCTAATTACCATCAAGAAGACCAAGAATGCTTCAATCTTTTCATGGATGATGAAGACTTCTCTTCTTCTTCTTCCAGGCACTACACCCCTACCCCTACCCCCACCCCCACCCCCACTCCCGCCGATCACCACCATGCCTACGCCGCTACCGCCTTCTCTCCAGCGCCAGATGTCAACCATGAATTCTCTGCCTCGCTACAGAACACCAATTGGTCCCACGATATTCTTCTAGAAACTTCCAAAGCCATGGTGGACGGCAACACGGCTCGAGTTCAGCAACTCATGTGGATGCTCAATGAGTTGAGCTCGCCATACGGAGACGTCGATCAGAAGCTCGCTTCCTACTTTCTCCAGGCGTTGTTCAGCCGGATGACGGATTCCGGCGATCGGAATTACAGGACGCTAGTGGATGCTTCGGAGAAGGCGTGCTCGTTCGAATCGACGAGGAAGATGATGCTCAAGTTTCAGGAGGTTAGTCCATGGACGATGTTCGGCCACGTGGCCTGCAATGGCGCGATCATGGAGGCTTTCGAAGGCGAGGGGAAGCTTCATATAATCGACATCAGCAACACGTACTGCACGCAGTGGCCGACTTTGCTGGAAGCCATTGCCACCCGCAGCGACGAGACGCCGCATCTGAGGATCACCACCGTCGTCGCGAGGAAATCCGGCGGCGGCGGAGCGGCGGTGCAGAAGGTGATGAGAGAGATAGGAAAACGTATGGAGAAATTCGCCCGGCTGATGGGAGTGCCGTTCAAATTTAACGTCGTTCATCACGACGGCGATCTGTCGGGGTTGGATTTATCCGGTTTGGATATCCGAGAAGACGAAACCCTCGCCGTGAATTGCGTCGGAACGCTGCATTCGGTGGCGCCGATCGGCGGCCGGAGGGATTATCTGGTGTCGATTTTCCGGCGATTGCAGCCGCGAATCGTGACTATTGTTGAGGAAGAAGCGAGTCTGGATGTAGGATTGGTTAGTGAAGAATTCGTGGATGGATTTCGAGAGTGTTTGAGGTGGTTTAGGGTTTACTTCGAGGCATTGGAGGAGAGTTTTCCGAGGACGAGCAATGAGCGTTTGATGCTGGAGAGGGCAGCGGGTAGGGCGATCGCTGATCTGGTGGCGTGTCCGCCTCCGGAGTCGGTGGAGCGGAGGGAGACGGCGGCGCGGTGGTCGCAGCGCATGCATGGCGGCGGTTTCAGCCCGTGGTCGTTGAGTGAGGAGGTGTGTGATGATGTGCGGTCGTTGTTGAGGAGGTATAGGGAGGGGTGGTCAATGGCACAGTGCACCGAGTCCACCGGAATATTCCTCTCGTGGAAGGATCAGCCGGTGGTGTGGGCTAGTGCATGGAAGCCTTGACCGTAGATGATTATGACCTCCACCCACAGGTGCCTCACACGTGTGGCCAATACGGGGTGGCACGTGCGAAAATTTGTATTGAATGGAGTGGAGTGGGTGATGATGTGTTATTTTGTGAAGGATAATAGCAAGAGGTATTATTGGGTTTTTTTTTTTGTTTTTTTTGGTTGATTTTTTTTTCTTTTGGATTGCATAGAATTGAACTAACTAAATCTCATTAATCTTGTCACTATTCGCCATCTAATTATTAGAAAGATTTGATTTTATTGATGAATAATATGGACTTGGTTTCTTATGTGTATATATATAATGTGTGTTCATATCATAGGATAGGATGGATATTGAAGTCTAATGCTCTTTAAGCTAAAGTGGGTGATGATGTGTTTTGCCTGCAGAAATTTGTATTGATTTTGAATGAAGTGGAGTGGGGTGGGTAATGTTTTTTTTTTTTTTTATTGCATAGAATTGAACTAACTAATTTCATTAACCTTGTCACTATTCGCCATCTAATTATTAGAAAGATTTGATTTTATTGATGAGTAATATGGACTTGGTTTCTTGTGTATATTATATATAATGTATGTATATATCATAGGAAAGGATGGACATTGAAGTCTAATGCCCTTTAAGCTAAAGTGAAGTTAGGACCAATTAATGTGAAAAGGAAATTTGGATTATGATAACATGATTGAATGTATACATCCTTGGTTTGTTTGTACTTATGATTTGACATCTAAGTTTAAATACCAATAAATAATGTAATAATATATACAAATATGCACATTATGCTCCCAGGGCATAGCTCAAGTTGTACAGGGGATGGTGGAAAGGTCTTCCAGCTGAGCTTGGTTGCTGCAGGGTGGGGGTGGTTCGAATCCTGCCTTTGGTATGGATTTGGCCCCTTGCAAGCACAAGTTTAACAGTGAACCCTCCCTATAAGCCACTTAAGGCACATCCTGCTATTTACCTCCTCCACCAATCTCAGGGAAGGGGCGATGGGGCCCCTAATGGTGTGGTACACCATTTTTCAAATATGCACATTATTTAATTGGAGTTGGTATTAGGTGCAGGTTTAAGAGTTAATGATATCATCAATGAGGAATTAAAAGCTTGAAATTTTAGAAAATTATTTTTTTATTTATTATTTTTATTTTTAAGTCATTATCTAAAATGGGACCATAGAATCTTAGGACGGCCATGGAGTTGGGTTGTGTATGGGAATCCCTCAAAAGGTGTTTAGCCATTAGTGGTGTCATAGATATAGTGGCAAACACACTTTGTAGATATGGTCTTTTTTCATGTATACCAATAAATATATTTGTTTCCCTTTCTTTTTTTTTTCCATCTCTATCCAAAGTAGTTGCACCTAAATCAAACATATTCATTCTTGTCAACCCAATTAAACAAACAAAAATTTCCCTAAAAAAAGTAGAAGATTTTTTTTCACCCTTGTTAATTATGTGCATGATCATCATTATATTAGGGGTGTACTTATAGAATAAAATATGTGAAAAATGGAAAAGAATGAAGGGTATGTGATAACAAATCTCTTTCATGGTGATGTCGTGTCAAAAATGAATTTAGGAAAAAGTGGACTACTTTAGGCCCACTTATTATATTTTAGTAGAAACTTCTTTTAAGGGTCTCACAAATGTTAAACTTTTGATGAGACTTGCTCCCTTCTTTCCACTTTAAACCCACCCTCCACCACCCCATCCCCACTATCTTTTTTCGACCTTTTTATATCTCTTTTCATTATATATAATACATGTATATACAGCATAGTTGTGTTTGTGGGAAAGATTTTGAATTTTAATTTGGTCTTCTATGGTCCACAAACACTTACACTTTATTTTAATATTATTGAAAAAGTATTTGATTCTAGCATTGACGAGGTCCTGGTTTTCCCACTATATTTTAGCGTGTGTTGATGTGTTTATATATAATTAAACTTCAAATATGTGACATGATTTCTTCAATAATGTGACATGGATGTGATTATATAATTAAACTTCAAATATGTGACTTGATTTCTTCAATAAAATATCACATTCATTCATTTGTTTAGAACAATTCTTACCTGACACCATTTATGGAATTAAATGATAGTAATCCGTGATCAGAAAAATGATACCCCGTACTCTTGAAATGTATCAATTTCACTATTTCTGGCATTCGCTTCAAAATCATCAATTTTCTCTATTTAATAAAGAAAATATACAATATGACTTATCACTTCCCTCTAATACAATTACTCACCTTATCTATAATAATAATACTTCTTAATTTACGTGCAAAAAACAAATAAAGACCTTAGAACCGTCTACGTGCAAACAGCAAACGAGTACCTTTCAAGGGGAAGGAGAGAGTAAACGTTTTAACTAAATTATATGGAATGCGTGATCAAGAAAGTGATAAACATTTAACACATTTAACTAAATTACTCCCTACACCATATGACAAAGATAATAATTTGTTTTTTTACGTATTGAGCAGTATTATTATATGGGTAGTGTGTATTGTATTATAGGGAAATGATAGGCTATCATAAACCCTTCCACTAAAATGGAAATATAATATTTTTGAATTGGTCTCCCAAAATAGTAAAATAGATATTTTTAAATGAACGGGAGGAAATATAATATTTCACGAATGATTTGTAGGAATTATAAAAATGATATTAACATTTAATGAAATCTAATCAAGAAAAAGTAAATTTACTGTATTTTTTAGGATAATCTTACTAAAAATTTTGCCATTTTTTAAATCCATAATTAAGTTTCTTTATGGGTAAAGAATTTTAATATTATCAGAAAATTAATACGTCAATAATATCCAAAAATGCCTCCATACATGTGATTAATGATTACAATAATACTAACTATAAGAAGTTCAAAATCTAAATTTCTTAATTTTATGAGGGAGTGAAAAGAGAATGCAAGAAGGGGGGTGGTGTTTCAACAGAAGTTTACGGGGTTTATTTTTGATGGATTTAGATATATCTCATTCGGGCCCATTACGTACGAAAGACGTGGTAAATATTGTCCTTTCTTTTGAGAGAAGCAATCAACACCCATTATTTATTTTTTCAGCCATGGATTTTATTTTTAGCAAACAATTATAAATTAATAGTATTAATATATATATATATATTTTAATAAAAATAAAATACATTATTATACTCTTTAAAATAAAATATTATATAGTTGAATGTAATATTCAAATACAACCAATTCACTTATAACACCCATCTTGGATCCCTCTATCCCCAATCATGTAACTTATTTATTTATTTATTTTCCATCTCCCATCGTTAATTATGTGCTACACTCTTACCTCTTTATTTATTTGATCACATCATGATCACATTACCTACCTAAAAAAGAGGTGTAACACAAATATAAGTTTTTTTTTTCGCCCTTTATATTTCGGGTTTACATTAACCCTGAAATTACACAAATAAGAAGGCTTATTCAATTCTATGCTTATTATATCAACGTATTCGCATCAAGATATAAACTCATTTCACAATTTACATACAACATAACTAATTCTATAACCCTAAACATTAAAATTTTGGGATTTCCTCATTCTGTTAGAGTGGCAGCGAGAGAAGTCCAAAAAGAATCAAAATGTAACACCAAAAAAATGAAAGTTTATGTTACAACAACTCATCACCCTCTCAAAACCTTCCAACTTTCTACCCATTCCACACAGCAGGAAGCCTCCATCTCCTATGCCAATAAATCGACACTCTCGACCACAATGGGAACCCGAAACTGTAATCGAATGGCCGATCAGCAGCTCCTCCCACTGTCAAAGGCAACCACACATACCTTGAATCCCTCAAATCAGCAGGATTCCATCGGTCAGCCATGAAAATGAATGAACCGGGAAGCCCGGGCAAAGGCAGCACGAACGTGCTCTGCGCAAAGAACGTTGTGAGACGAAATACTTTGTTTCCACCAATGCATGGGTTCCCCATGGTCTCCCATGGCCCCATAATCGACTCAGCTGCATGTGCAAGAGCCTCATTTGGAGCCCACCCTGTACACCCGGAGGTGATCATGTAATATGTTCCATCGTGCTTGAACAGAGCTGGCGCCTCACGGTGCTGTCCTATGAGGATTCTTTTCATTACTACTGTCACATCAAGATACTGTTGATCGAGTGGCCCAATGTGGAGCTCGCTGTTGTCGTCAGATGAGTATATGAGATAAGCAACGCCATCGTCGTCTTTGAAGATTGTCATATCTCTGCTGTCAAATCCATGGGGGCGTTTGCTATAGAGGTATTCAAAGGGACCAACAGGGGAGTCACTGATGGCAACACCAACAGAGGCTTCCGTGTAGTTTGCATCATCAATGTGCATCCACATAACATATTTTTGGGTATTATCATTGTATATTACTTTTGGCCTCTCGACCACGTTGGACGTGTGGAGGTCGTGAGTCTCGTTTTTTTCTTCAGCAGGAAGCACAATGCCCTCATTTTTCCATGTCCAGAGATCCTTTGAAGAATAACAACCAACCCCAATTACATCAACCTGGGAAAAGCAAGTCATTATTAGCCACATAGAAGGATGAGAATCATGGTCGTCTTTCTGATAATTATTAGCATTAACCATGCACATCACAGTACAGAGAACAACACAACTGAAATAAATCATTTGCTTTTTTAAGCGATTAGACACCTGAGGTACGTAGTTCATGGCCCAGGTAAATATATTTAAATTGCATTGAGTGATAAAATCAAAACATTCATATTCAAATCAAAATGCTTTGCAGCTATCATAGAGACTGATTAATTAACGCAAGTCAACAATCCTAACAGTCCGAATGGACAGTCCACAACTCTGGTCCACAGCCACAATCCATCAATTCATGTTTCCAAAATCAAATTTTGTTGAAATAAATTTGATTCAAGAAGAAGGCTAAAGGCATCGTGTAAACCTCATGACATAAGACTATTAAGTTATAAATTGCCCAACAACAAAAAGCCTACCTTTAAGTCGCAATGCAAATTTACTTTTGTCTGCATGCAATTATCTAGAGAAACCTTTTTTGCCTAAGCATGTCTCATAAAATATTAGACTAGCCTCAACTCTTCAGAAACACTTATTCTGCAACTAATCTCATAAGAATTTCAAATATTAAATTCAATAATCATTTAAAGCATCACTCAAGACTAATACACGTTGTCAATCATGTTGAGTTTACATCTTGCACTAAAAAAATGTTACTTGTTGAAAATGGTTAGACAGGTATATGGATGAAAGCAGCAGAAAACACCAGACTGTTAGGCACATAAGCTAGGGAACCTAACTTTACCCAAAAAAATCATGGCTGAAGGTGAAGGTTTGACTCCCACTTATATGCCCTTCCACACTCGGGTGCGGAACCAATGTGGGATATCATAACACAGACTTACAGTTACGAGTTTAACAGAAGAATTGGATATTTGTATGTTTAACAAATAAGCATGCCATGGAAATTCAAAACCTTCATAGGACTGCATAAAATATTTAATCTGCTTCTTTGACCACATATCTAACCCCTTCATTCATCATCACTATCTTGGATCTGATTCATAAAAAGACACTGTGCTCCTCTTGCTACCCAGGACCATAAGCTATTTCATGCCTACCGATGAGGCTAATAAAATCAGAAAACTAATGCAACAGTCACCAAAATTTTCATGTTATACTACAGTAAGGTTACAAAATGCTTGGGACGAAACAGGAAATGGTGAGTCCAAACATAGGCTGAATCATAAGGAATTAATACTCTGAAGTAAAGAAATGGGAAAGATATAATAAAGTAAATTGATCTTTATTAATGATGATGTAGAAACTAGAAACTGAAGTCAATGACTACCTGTTATTCAAATTTTCAACCATAAAAAATAGTTTTAGAATTGCATTTTGCAGGCATATGCTGATACAACTTTCCTAATGAATTAAGGTAAGGAGCTTGCGGTTTTTGTAATGGGTTAAAATGTTAACACTGATGACTACACTAAGACACAAGGTGAATCATTAATATTCAGTATCTCATGGTAAGGAAAGCCAAAGGAAAATTAACTATTCATTCTTACCCGTCGCAGCCTACATAAATCCACAAGAACTGCTAAGGATTGCAATATGATGGCGATAAGAATCTGACCAAGAAACTTCTAAATTAAGAGCAACACCTTCACGCACTAGGGTTTAAACTATGGTTTTAGTTCCATTTATAGTCATGCGATCTGAATGGAGAGAATAGGCCATAAGCATGGAGGAACATCAGCTAATATTATTGCACCTGTTCATTCAGAAACCTCTATGAAAAAGAGATATCTACTATATAGTGCATACAGAAAATTGTGACATTAAGAAGTGCCCCGATCTAACTTATGCAATTACACTCTCAGCATTTTTTAAATGTTCCCTAGAGAAAGAGGATTACATAAATGTCATGAATCAGAATTTACCCTTGCTGCTCCTTTTTTGTGAGCATGGTAAGTAGGACCATCTTTAAACTCTCCATACCAATAGTAAGTCCTCGATCTCTCATCATACAAAATTCCACCACCATGCGCTTGAATAGGATTTCCTTCAGTGTCCAACCATATTCGCCCTGGATAATAGTATAAACTGTCGTTGCCAGCTTCCTTCATGGGATCCACTGCTGATTTCATATTAGGAAAGAATACATGCCTTATTTGAGAAGACTCGTCGAGAAATTCATCGATCAAGGTAGTTGGCCGCTTTGGTTTCCTCTTTACAGCACGTGGAGATCGCCTTCTTGGTGGAGGCATTTGTATATTTTCCTCTTCGACAACTTCAAGCTCACGCAATAATGAGTGGTGGCTCATATTGTTGTGTGTCCTTTTATTTTGTACATCTGTGAGTGAAATTAAAGTGTACAAGTGAAGCATGAGAAGAAATCCCACTAGGCTCCACACTGCAAGGGGCATCGAGCATCTGCTCCCTGCATTGCAACGTAAAGTAGTTGGTTTCCGGTATTTGTGCCTCACCCTCATTTTGATGCCTCTACTATCTTCAAGAGAATGCTGCATTTAAACACACACAACACATGGAGGTCCAGACTAAAGTCACAACAATGCTCATCTTGTTCACCACACAATTGAATGGTTTCCTACACAAAATTGCAGACACTACAAGCATTTGAGTCTGTCCTCCAACACCATAGTTCTGATCATTAAGGGGCAATAGAAAATCCATGAAAGAATCAGCCAAATGTAGAAAAATGAACACGTCACCATCACTGCAGAGTGCAAAATTGAATCGGAACACGGTTGTCATGCTAAAACTGATCAAAATCGCGCCAAACTCAGTTCAAAAACTAATAAAATGATTGAAACAAATGAATTAATGAAACAGTGAAACTCGAAACATGCAGCTTAAGATGAAAGTTTCCAATAGCTATTATCAATACAAATAAATCATTCAAATTTTTAGGCAATAAACTTCAAAATAAAAACTCACGAATAATTGTGAATGTCAGGTTCGTTGTTAGATAGGGTTAAGGCGTGAGAAACAATAAAACGAACAACAATCTCAATTACAACATGCTTAATCATACAAATATCTCAAATTTGGGAAAACAACAACAGATCCCAAAAAGAATTGAATTAAGCATCTGACGAAGTGATAGCCCCAATACAAAAGCTAGAAAAAAACCTAAGAAGATCGAACAAAAAAAGCAAGAAAAAACAAGCATAAACTTAAAAATTATGAAGTCTACACAAACTCAAGGAAGTTAACCTGAAGGAAACCTCGGTAGAAATTGCGGAAAAATCCTCGACATGAGCTTGCTGCTGCTAGCTCTCTTGATTCTCTTCACCATTCAACAATCCAAATGAGAGTACTCAGTCAACACGAAAAAATTGTTGAGTATTCAGGCTGAAAACAGTGAAAATCAGGAGAATGTTGGGATGGAAAGCGTAGAGAAGAAGAGAATATTGAGTAAATGAGAGGAATTTAGAGTACTCCCTCCATCTAGAAAGACAGCACATTTTTTATTTTGAATTTTTTCACAAAAATTTACATATTTTTAATAAAAGAAAAAAGCAAACATAATCATCTTTCCTCATACATTTTATTTATAAAAAAGTCACTCCTACCTAACACACTTAATATATTTTATCATTTATTTATTATAAAAAATATCATAATACCATTTAAAGTCATTACTTTATTAATCTTTGTGCCAGAAAAAAAATGCAATCTTTTCTGAGTAGGAGGAAGTATGTTGGATCTTCATGGTGATAATAATGATGCCGACGACTGAAGGTAGACCTACGCAATTCAATTTCTATCTTTTTGCACTTTTACTGATGGGCACGACACCTGTTAGTACAGCTTCAACTCTATCTATAAACACATTCAATAGATTTCGTTTCACATATTCATACTACTGGTAAAAGTTTTATTATTTAGTTATAGTGATTATTATTTTTCTAAAATTGAGTTGAATTTTCTGATTCAATAAGATGTGTTAATATTGTACTAATGTACAATTATTTTGTTGAATAAGAGTTTCTTGTGAACTAGATTCACAATTAAGTCTGATTTTACAAAACTAATTTAGTGATCAAATATTTTTTTAGAGTAATTTTAAATTAAAAATATCACTCATCTCTTCAAAATTATAAAAATCAAAATATATTAGATATTGATGACTAATATTCTTAATTTAAAATAGTAATAATTCATATCTTAAAGTGCACAATTTTCATGTACTACAAAATATTAATTCTAGTCAAATATTTATATAAGTTTCTGGCAAACTATATAATACTACACTAAAACTTCTATAAATTAATACATTTGGGATCGGAGAATTTTATTAATTTAGAGAGATATTATATAATCAATAAATTAATAATTTATTAATTTAAAGAGGTTATATAAAAAAAAGTATTTTCATAATTTATTTATGTATGTTAGAAATATATTATTAGAATATATGATTGAATATTTATGGAATTCACAATTATAAAGAAGACATCTATGAGCTTGAGAAAATGATTAGTGGGGTGAGTTATAAGAATAAAATAGATGTGAATCACTTGCTTGACTTTTCAGGTGAAAATAATGAATGTTATGAAGTTCAAAGTTTAAAAGAAACCGTTGCTGATGTTATTCAAAATCCAGAAAATGATGAAGTGGATGATGAATAACTTTGGAACCGGTCACTCGAAAAGAAGCATTGCAAGCGACAACAACTCTTCAGAAATTTTTATTGCAATATGAGAAGACAACGCCACAATTCTTGGGTGCAATCCAAAGGTTTAAAGATGAGATTAATGTTGATCGGAAGTTTAACAAAAAATAAATAACAGTAGATTCATATTTTACTAAATTGTCTTAGAATGTTGAAGTTGACTACATATATATATTTGAGATTTTTTTAATAATTATTAATTTATAATTTTGTTGGGACCTTAAATATACTAGTATTTTCAAAATAAATATTATCTTATTATTTAATTGATTGTTACCCAAATTTGAACTTGTCCCAAGTTGGGAACTGACAAATTATTAGTTTTATCGAAGTTATTAATTTATCGAGTATTAATTTATAGAGGTTTTAGTGTATTATGTACTACTACTAAAAATTAATATGTTAATATTTTAAATTCACTTATTATTGTTTTGATTAATGATTTAAATCCAATTATATGGATATTTGCCCTGGAAAGTACTACGCAAGAGCGCAACTGAATAACTAATTAAAATCAAAATTTACATTAAATTGATTATATACAAGCGGTGAAGTTTCTGAATTTCTTTTTTATAGATGATTTTTATTAATTAGATTTTAGTTTTAAGTTAAGAATTTATATACGAATACAATAGTGTAGTTATAAAGCATATTTTAATGAGAAACTTTTTAGTTTTTATGTGTGTGTGTGAGAATTTTTTTTACCCAAAGTCCCAAATATAGAAGGAACTGGCTGGATTTGGTGGTTTGATAGGAGGGCTGGTTGAAAGGCTAACAAAGTTGGATAGAGAGGAAAAAGAAAAGGAAATCTTCTGCAACCAAACAACAATGTCATCGTTTTATAAACCAAAAAATGATGTAATCAGTTTGATTGCAATAATCGAGTCAAGATTGTTTTATTTTTGTAAAATTTAGAATTTAAAATTTTATTATCCTTAAATAAGCTTAAAAATAAAATTGTAATTGAGTCGTGCATTGTCGCACTTTACTTACCTCACAAAAACTACTGACTATATTTACCAATCCAAGCCTAAGAGAATACTTGCCTTATGCTTTTAGACCAAGTGATGGAAAAATCCCTTCTAAGGAAAACTGGGTAGGGTTCCAAAATTGAGATTATGAGTGATGTTAATGAATGAATTCATTAAAAGCATTAATGTTAGCTAAATATGCACATAATACCAATGTGTGTATATCCATGGATATAATATTTAAATTAAAATTTCAGTACTAGAACACATAAATCTTTGCACACTCACTGACTCCCACAGACACTCATGAACTCGGATCTTACACTGCAAATGACAACAACATCCAACTCTTCACCGACTTGATTTAAGTAAAATTTATATTCCAAATTCAAAATAGTCACTATTCACAATAGGTAATATAAATGTTGAAACAAACTATTTCATACTGGCATTTTAATTTTTATTTCTAATAATTAGCACAAGATAGTGAAGTGGAGTTTACAAAAATTCAGAGGGCAAGTTAGAATCAGGCTTCTCACCGTCTCCCAAGCCTCCTGGATGCTGCAAATTTTGCAGAACCTGGGGAGGTAAGGTCCCCAAACCAGTGCTCAAACCATCATTTGTGGATCCAAAATATTGACAAACGAGCCGAGCCAGCGCGCCAAGAATCTGCAGTTGGTTCTGGCAAGCATCAGCATGCATTTGCATCATCTGCTTTTCATGCTCCATCTGCATTCCAACTATTCTCTCCCTCCATTCCATCTCTTCTTCCTCCCACTTCTCCTCCAACTTCATCCTCTGCCTCCTCTCATGGTCAAGTTCTCTCTCTAGCCGCATCTGCTTCTCAACTTCCCTTTTCTCCCTCGTCAACCGCATTTCTTGCAACTCCATGTCCGTCTCATACAGTCCTTCTTCCCTTTCTTTCAATAGCTTCAGCATCCGCATTTCCCTCTCTCTTCTCTCCTTGTTGTTCTCCATTGCGCTCACCTCTCTGCTCCACTCTCTTTCCCTCCTTTTCTCCTCTCTTCTCACAATCACATCCCTCAGCTCCAAAACTTTAGCACCAACCACCCTCAACCTCTTACCTTTAAACCCCTTCTTGCATTCCTTTCCCCCATCCAGTCCCGGTTCCTTGATCCCCTCTTTTTCGCCTTCTTCACCTCCATCACTCACCCCCAAATCATCACCCTCTCCCTCTTCCTCCTCCTCCTCATCCTCATTTTCATCCATTTCTTCGTCATCCCCTAAATCATCATCCCTATCAATATCATACCCCAAGATTTCTGAAACTCTGTCCTCTCCAAACTTCTTATCACTCATCTGATAATTATTGTTATTACTATCTTTAAAGGAATCAGATAACTCAATGTCCCCAAACACTTCCTTATACTTCAAGAAATTCTCCCAGTGGATTTTCCCATCATCCCAATTGAACTCATTGTTGGAAATTCTTATTTTCTGCTTAACTCCCAGATACTGGTGGCGCATGTTCTGGACTTTGATGGAGACATCTCGCCATGACCACTTAAAGGGGTATGTGATTGGGTCTTGAAGATGGTGCAGGGAATTCACATGCTCTGCTATGGGCTTGAACTTCTTTTCCCGGGTCTTCAGCTTCGCTAGTGAACCAGAAGTGACGAGTTCTGAGTACTTTGACAGTAAACTTTGTTCCTCCAGCTCAGACCACTTCTTGCGCTTCATCTTGTATTGTTTTTTTAGATTTTCTTGATCACAACTGAGGGAGATTCCAAAATTAGGGCAAATTTTCACGTGAAAAATAACACAACGTAAAGGAAACTCAGCTGAGCATTTGACTTTCATCAAACCATGGGTAAAGACAAACAACAATTTAAGCACACCAATCAATTTCATACGCGATCACAGAAACCTAATTCCAACAAAATTCTGAAATTACAAACAATTAATCAGCAAATGATATAAAAAGAACCAACTCAGTCTTAACATTACTGTTGACATAAAACACAAATCAAACAGTAAAAATCGCCTAATCCTGGAATAATGAACTCTAAAAGTCCAAATAACTTATAAATCAACATTGCTAAATATCCAAAATCGCGCCACGTAACAAAATAATATCAAGAAAACTCACATGTACCACTTAACAGTTTCCTTTCTCTTCTCTCCCTTCTCCATCTTCTACTTCTATCCTCTTGTCTAAATAAAGTTAAAATGAGTGGGAAGTGAAGAATACTGAACACTTGAGCCTCCAGATAAAATCAGGATATTAGGACAGAATTTTTCTTCTTTAATTTTATTTATTGAATTATGTAAGCTAAATTGATACACCGTGACGTGTGTATGAGCGTAGAACAAAGATGAAAGCAATGGGCCTTCTGGATTAATTATCTTAATTGGGCTTAAAACTAATTACCAGTGATTTAAGTTCTGTCTTATTAGTATTGGAGTTGGGTTTTATTCATGGGCACTTGTTGAGTATTTATATTCCGCAGTAAACCTAGCAGACGTATCGTCATATTTTTATATCAGCAACCTTGGGTTGTGGCAGAGAATTTCCTCTGTGGCCTCTTCTGTGAGGATTAACCATAACGACTACAACCAACTCGAAGCAAGAAACAAAAGCAATGCAATGTACTTTGTACAAGAAACCCCCCTTTGTATGAAATGAAATGCAGGTTTAGAAACATGAACTGCAATCCAGAACTTCTCCTGAATACAACCAACTCTTTTGATTGAGAAACTTGTAACAAGAAAGTGCCAATAATTTTTATCAAAACATGCAAAACAAAATACCTACTATTTCCCACTATATTATACAGAAGGGATATACTAGAAGCGATATATATCTGTAACTTAACCATCGTTAAAGTCAAAAAAAAATTATGTGGTGAGTTCAAGTGCATGCATTGGAATTGTAAAGATAGTAATGAAAAGAGAGAGAGAACGTGATTAGTCTTGCACATGGCAGCAGCCTCGTAACGCTTGGAAAGATTGGAAAGATTGGCAGTGAATCTGAACCTCCATTTGGGTTCTTGGCAACCCCACACAAATACCTCCAGTGCTTCCTCCGGCGCATGCTTATTTTTGTAAGAAAATAACAGTACTCCTATCTACTATTCGGAGAAAGAGGTTGAACTGTTTGACCGATATTTAAAAACAAGTTATTGCATTATAGCAATCGTAAAAAGATTATATTCAAAGCAGAACTACTCAGATTTCATTTGATAACTCAAACATGGATGTTTATTAACGCACGATAAGGTTATTAAATTAGAAGAGATAGTCAAATAATCAAACTGAAAAGCCCACTATATGCTGTGTTCTTTCAGCAACTTGTCCAGAAATGTGTTCAAATTTACCAAGTGAATTCAAATCCACTAATAGAATGAACAGGACAAAATTAAGTGCAAGAAGGTCTTCTACTAGTGCAAGATAACCACAAACATTACACAGGAAGTTAATTATAGAAAAGCAACAAAGCTACAAAGTAAATATTGGAAATTCTATAGAATAAATAGAACAGAACGCCATGGTAAAGAAATTACCACTTTTTTCAGACTAATTGGAGTTTTAAATGATTCTTAGCTTTATGTTATTTTCATGTACACTTGGGAATGTTTAGTTTTCTCCCTATCATTCATAGGACAGAACACACAGCATCCTGCACAATCGTTTATGCTCTAATAGCAAACTATTTCAAGGAAAACAAGAATTACAATTATCTAGCAAGCAAATGCACAAGGAAAACATTGTACCCATCTTCAAAGTACAGTGTCGGAGGTAGGAAGATCGAAAATCGAAAATCTAGCCACCCTTACTCCATGTCCACAAACAAGTTTAAGTACCCACCACCAAATCGTTGAACAAAACAAAAATACAAGTTACAAAAGAACAAAAAAAAAATATTACACCTCAAAACCCCTTAATAAAGGGGTCGCTGCCCCTTCAAAGCAAAAGAAACTCATAGCTATACTAATTACACCTCAAAACCATCTAAATCAAACAATACAGAAACATCGACAAAAATCTAGAGAAACTAGAGAGAGAGAGAGTACCTGAAGTGTGAACAGACGCGCACGCCACAGAGGAGCGAACTGGAGGCGTGCGAGGAAGGTTGGGCGACGACGGTGGCCGTAATGTCCTGGCAGAAATGGCGTTGAATAGACAGCGAATAGGAAGGGTTTAGGGACAGAGAAGCCTACGGGCAAGGTTTTCAACCATTTTCGTTCGTGTTTTAATTTTGAAGCAGGGAACAAACGGTGAGGGGTTTTAGAGAGAGAAACAGTAGAAAGAGAGAGGAAGGGATGATTTTGTGATATTTTCTAACTCACATCATCCAGTCATTTTGCACAAAATAGAGAGAGAAAGGATAATTACTGTGAGCAGGGAAGCCGATTCTTCCACGCCGACGCAGTAAGAACGCCGTGGAAACCCTAGTATAGGATGATTCTCTCCGGTGGGACACGATTCTTACACCCTTCTCCGACGCAGTAAGAACGAAGCGGAAACCCGATTATTCGTAAATAGAAATGCAGAGAGAGAGCAGTAAAAATGAAAACGATGCAGTATGTGCGAGACTTTTAAAAAAAAAAAAAAGTGAGACTCCTGTGCATCCAGGCGCACGGAGCAATTTTCGTATGCCTTTATAGAGTATCACTCTGTGTCCCGGGGGCGCAAGAGCTTTTGCCAAAAAAAATACTAGTTGATATTAGGTGCATTCGGTGGTGCACCATATGTGTATAATTTTTTGAGTGTATATTGAGTGCATTCGGGTGCACCTATATGTATATGACTTTTTATTTTATTTTGTATATATATTATTCTATACTATACGTATTTTGTAATAATTGTCTATTTTTTTCATACTAACTTTTTCATTAAAAAATTAACATTCATATATATATATATATATATATATATATATATATATATATATATATATATATATATATATATATATATATATATATATATAACTTTTTATTCAATAGTATCTACATGTTTTTTAATAATTTTATATTTTTTACACTAAATTTCTCATTAAAAAAACTAACAATTAAATTGTATACATTTTTGCTCATAATTGTATATATGTTTTTGTTTATATTTGTAAATGGGTGCACACTATAATTAGCCTAATTTTTTATTCTACTTTCTCCGTCCGCTTGAAAGAGAACATTTACTTTTGTGATAGTTGATTAAGGAGTATTATTATTTAATGTGTAGTGGGTAGTTGTATTAGTGGGAGTGTGGACTCCATATTTTAATTGTATTAATGGATGTGTGTGGGTCCATGTGTGTAAAAAAAAAGAGCCTATTTGGGACGGACAACCAAAATAGAAAAAAAATCCTCTTTCGAGGGACGGATGGAGTATTTTGTATACGTGTTTATCTATAATTGTATATTTTTTTCACACTAAATTTTTCATTAAAAAAACTAGCATCCATATCTGTATAACTTTTTGTTCAATAGTACATGTTTTTTATTAATTGTATTTTTTTAACTCAATTTTTCATTAAAAAAACTAACAATTAAATTGTATATATTTTTGTTCATAATTGTATATATTTTTGTTTATATTTGTATAAATTTTTTAAAATGAATTCACACTATCTTAGGTACCCCTGTGCACGGAATAATTAGCCAAAAAAATTAGAGATATGTAACTGGATAGACCCGGCCCATTGGGCCAGCCCCACGGGCCACAGCTAAATAGGGCTAGCGGTATAACAGGCCATTAACAAATATAAAACTGAAACGTAAACTCTTGAAAGAAGACACTCATAATCTCATAGCTGATATTGTTTAGAATTTTAATAGTATTTTTTATCATTCAGTCCCACGAGCAGTTTAGCTCGGAGCCCGTTAGGTTTATCTTTTAATAGCTCATTTTAAAAAGCTCAATTAACTCAAAGTCCAAAGCTTGTTAGATTTGATCCTAATTGATTAAAACTGGCCATTTAATATCTCTATTTATCCTTCTCCCTTAATCTCATACTCCCTCCTTCCTATTTCAATGTTTACGTTTGCTTTTTGCATGTTGATTAAAAAGTATTATATTTTAATAGATAATGGGTGGAAAAATATAATATTTAATGTGAAATGGGTAGGAGTATCAGTGTTGGATGATATAATAATTATTTTAGGTGGGTCTCATATTCCTAAAAAAGAAAACATGAACATTGAAATGAAACGCACAAAATAGAAACGTAAACATTGAAACGGGACGGGGGGAGTATTAAATTTCACACTTTCGTTTTTGTCAGTCCTACATTACATTGCACCATCCAAAAAAGAAGAGTGGGGCTCTTGTACCCCTCGGGGACACCTTGCCCCTTTGCAATTTACGTGCCCCTTTGTAATTTAAACCCTTAGCAACATAGGTTTAAATAGAATATAGAGGGGGAGGGTTGTGTTTACATGGGGACACAGAGTATCCCTCCGTGTCCCCGGGGGCGCAGGAACTTTTGCCAAAAAGAAAACATCATATCAATTCATAACCTCAAAACTACATCTTAGTTACAAATTTACCACTCCTACATAACATACTTTATAATTTATTTATTACCTAAAAAATCTATGTTACCCTCCAAAAGTCAATAAAATTAGTAAAAAAACAACTTTTCTTAAACTTTATATCTACAATAACCATGGTGGGACAGAGGAAGTGTGATTTATGGGATCATTTGAAAATGAATAAGGTAAATTATAAATTACTCCCTCTGTCCCTCTGATAAGTGCACATTTTGTTATTTTTATATGTTCTAATACAAAATATTAATTTCCTTTTTGGTTGTGACACACACAATAATATTATTATACCCAACTCACTACACATGGAGCTCACACTCAACATTAATACAACTATCCACTACACATTAAAATATTATTTCTCTTAACCTCATTATATTTTAAAATATTATACTCATTAATCCGCGTGCAAAAGGCAAACAGACAATTATGAAGGGGATGGAGAGAGTATTGTACCGTCCTAATGGTTACATTTGCTTTTTGCACAGGGATTAGGGAATATAGGATTTTATAGGGATTAAGGAATACAGTACTTTAATGTGTATTGAGAGAAATAATATTTTAATGTATAGTGAAAGTTGTATTAGTATTATAGGTGGTTCCATTGAGATGTTTTAATTGTTTTGTGTAGGTCTCATCACCAAGAAGGGAAATGTAACCATTAGGATGAGATACCTAAATTGGAAATGTGTAACCATTAAAATGAGATGGAGAAAGAATTATTTCTCTTATTTTAATATTTAAATATTATTTTCATATTATTGGTGTTGGAGTAAATTACTTACTCCCTTCGTCCGTCGGATAGATGAATATTTACTTTTTGCACGTAGAGTAAGGAGTGTGTTGGGGAATTTTATTGGTTAGTAAGGATTAATAAATAAATTAATCAACAGTTAAATAATAATTAAAGTGAGTGATATTCGTGAAATTGTTAAAATATGGTAAATTGATCAAATATGGTAAATTGATCAAATTTGGTAGTGATCACAATCACTAATTAAAATAGCAATCCTATCATATGAGAGTGGTCTCTGAAACCTATAAATAGGGTCATTCTGCATTCATTAAAAAAAGGTCAAGAACACCAAAACACTAGACACCACAAAAGAGCACATCTGCATACACTTGCATAGTGAAGTCTAGACGATCTAGTCCTCTATTTTCTCTTAGTTTGCCGGAAACGAGAAGTCATTTCACCTTTAGGGAAGATCCGCTAAGACCGAAGCACTACCGGGGCGTGTTTCTTCTTGCGAGAAGAGTTCTACTCGACTTGACTTCGCCATCATCCCAAGACGTTCAAGATCCTAGATCCAGATCTGTAAGAAAGGTTAGTAATTCTACTTTCTATTTTCATATTCATTGCAATAGTGATTGATTGGCATACCCATAAACCAACAATCGCAAGAAGAAACAACTAGCCTCCACACCCTTCAATCACTATGTCTAATCCAATGGATATTGACGGAGTTGAAACATCCAATGCTAATAACTCTCAGAGAATTAATGCTGAGATTCCTGTTGGGACTGATTCTCAAATGATGTATCCTCCAATGTGGATGTCGAGACTATTCATGGTTTCGGCTCAAGCGGAGAAGTCCGAGAAGTTTGGGGGTTCATACTTCAAGAGATGGCAGCAAAAGATGATGTTCTACCTCACTATCGGAGGCAGAGCAGTATCATGGAGGTCTACCAAACAGACCTGTATAGCCCATTCCACACGTAATTTGAGTTCATAGCTCTAGATAAAGTCGGGGAAGAAGTAGAATGGCTTCGTAATTTCCTTGAGGACATTTTTTATTGGAACAAACCAATCCCTACGGTTATGATACATTGTGACAGTCAAGGCACAATTGGAAGAGCTCTTAATGATATGCACAACGGAAAGTCTAGATATATTAGTAAGAGACACAACACGGTGATACAATTGATCTCGAGTGGTGTAATATCAATTGACTACGTGAAGTCAAAATACAACATAGTGGATCCGCTTACAAAAGCAATTAATCGAGATAAAATGAATAAATTGCTAGAAGAAATAGGACTAAAATCCACAAAATAATTAGCCAAAATAGTAGAAACCTAACCATAATGACTGGAGATCCCAAGAACTTGGTTCAAAGGAACAACAAAATTGTAGAGGTTCAAGTTAAGCTTAGTACCTACCATTACTTAGTAGAGCTATTCTACCAAGTATAGATCTCATATTGTGGTGAGTTTATGCTTTTTTACTTTTAATGATTCCTAAAAGGTCAAGTAATAGCTGGTTGAGTATAATGAGGTACTCAAGATAGGAGATCACCTATGTAAGTGTGAAGTGAGTGGTCGCTTCAAGGTAAAACACTTATGAATTCAAAGGGGGTCCATGGCCGAAACGGATCAAAACGTGAGAATGCGAGACATTGATTCGTTCACACTGTTGTCTCAGTATATGCTAAGGAGTGAGTAGTTTAAGGACCTTGTGTCTACTAAGCCACCAGTATACTCGATAGTGTTGGACTACAGAAGGTTCAAAGTCCTAAGCTACCTATCCCGATACATTAATGTTTCATGAGGACTGCATTATGTGTCTACATTTTATAGGCGTTGAATTCCACTCATGTGGGGGATTGTTGGGAAATTTAATTAGTTAGTAAGGATTAATAAATAAATTAGTCACCAATTAAATAATAATTAAAGTGAGTAAAATTAGTCTCACTTGTGGAATTGATCAAGTATGGTAAATTGATCAAATTTTGATAGTGATCATAACCACTAATTAAAATAATAATCATACCATATAAGAGTAGTCTCTGAAACTTATAAATATGGTCATTCTACATTCATTCAAAAAAACGCTCCAAGAACACCAAAACACTAGACACCACAAAAGTGCACATTTGCATACACTTGCATAGTGCATAGTCTAGACGATCTAGTCTTCCATTCTCTTAGTTCGCCGGAGTTTCTGTGATAGCAGTGCTACTTCGTCGGAAACGAGAAGTCGTTTCACCTTTGGAGAAGATCCGCCAAGATCGGAGCACTATCGGGTCATGTTTCTTCTTGCGGAAAGAGTTCTACTCGACTCGACTTCGCCATCATCCCGAAACGTTCAAGATCCAAGATCTTAGATCCAGATTTGTAAGAAATGTTAGTAATTCTACTTTCTATTTTCATATTCATTGCAATAGTGATTGATTGACGTACCCATAAACCAACAATGTATTACTTAATGTGTAGTGAGATGTGTGGGTTCATTTTATAAATTGTATTAGTAATGTGTATGAGTCCCAAATGTCATAAAAGGAAAATGTATATCTTTGGTCATTTGGTGCGGACGCCTAAAATGCAAAATATCCACCTATCCGACGGATGAAGGGAGTATTACTTTTATATGTAAATCTCTTTCTCATTAAATTAATATATATATTATTGGTATTTTTTAAAATAATATAATAATTTTAAGTATAGAATAAAGCTAAACTTTATTATAATAGTATGTGTTAAAATTAAGGATGATTCGAGTGTACCAAGTTTGATAAGTTTAAATCATGGGATAGTGGTTTTTTTTTAATTATTCTATTGAACTTTATTATAGTAATATGAATTAAAATTAAGGGTGATTTCGAGTGTACCAAGTTTGATAAGTTTAAATCATGGAGTATTGGTTTTTTTTTAATGTTAATTATTCTATTTAATTTAATTGCAAAGATTGAGTTAAAATTTAATGTAATAATTAAGATCATTCAAGTGCATCGATGTCCAAATGCACCACAACAAAGATTTGTGTGAAACCGTCTAAGCGACGGTTAAAAAGTGATAACTTCTATAATAAAGAGTGATATTCAATTAATGAAAGTTTGATAATGAATTTTTATGAACGTATAAATGAAAAGTTATAAAGTGATAACATTTTATAACTAAGTATAAAATAGTCTCACGCAAGACTTACTTATGCACCATGAACTCTAAAATTAATAATAAATTCAAATTTGGAATAATTATTGGTAGTACACGATAGTTAAGATTATTACTATTAAATACATTCAACTTAAACTATTGCTAATAGGTAAATATATATATATAATGACATGTCTATTATAACATTAATTTAATATTAAAATTACAATAAAATCTCATATTATCTAATTTTTTTTATTATCTCAAATTGATTTTCCTTATTTCAAAGATTTCTCAATTATCTTGTGAGAGAGAAACGTTTGCAGATTTGAAAGAGATCGACGAAGAGCTTCAGCGGCTTCCCAATTTTTCAAAAATCTTATCTTTGCATAAATCATGTTTTTTTTTCTTCACTAGGGTTGTTGGGCGAGAGAAATCCCTCCGCAATGTCTTGACCAATGTTGTGTGGCCATGTATATATAAGATGAAAGGGGATGTGTGGATTTTTCTCAAGATTGGTCAGATCAAGAGAGGTTGATGTCAATGTCTAGAGTTGCAGACTCTCTGGCTGAAGCAGCAACAAGTTATTGAGGGAGTTGTTCATTCTCTGCCTCATGGTTACGTAGTTGGGAGTGTATTTCTTCAGTTTCAGCAGCGATAGGATTAAGATGATGAGAGCGTGGAAGGATGCCAACGATAGTGCACGAGAGGGTGTTTCTTCAGTTTCAGGGCGATAGGATTAAGATGATGAGAGCGTGAAAGGATGCCAATGATAGTGCAATACACTATTTATTCAAATGTACAATCTAATATACGGAAAAATAACAGGATTTATAACAAATAACATCTAAATATAATTTTATGACCAATAGAATTATTTAGTTTTCACAGTTTTACTTTTGATAACTATGTTGCGCAAATCTACAAGAAATATGATTCACAGAAGAATATCTAATTAGGTTGTGCAACATTAGAAATATGATTCACAGAAGAACATCTAATTAGATTGTGCAATCTTATTTAAAAGTTGTGCAAAAATGTAATAAATTGTGCAACAATACCACAGATGGTGTAAACATCTCACTAAAATTAATTGGGTGAGAAAGTTGTTTGATCCTTCGCAAATATATTTGATGGTAATTTGTACGGTCATGTGATTCTAGTCCGTTACGTAAACATAGATTGAATATTGTGTAAATCTCACAAATTGAGGGATTAATGAAAGAGAAAGAAATTCTATATTTTTTAAGCTTCCACTCGTCATTAATTAAGATAGTAAATATAGAATTCATTTTGCACCTAACAGTAAATATCCATAAAATAAATTATGAAACACAAATTAATGATGATTTGAAAAGGAAGGGAAAAAATGTCAAACTTGTCACATAAAGAGTCGTTTGTAGCTGTCCACATACTTTGTAGAGTTGTATGATGCATTTTCAAAGATTTCATCTTATTATTAGATAAAATTCAAAGTACGAAATACATTATCAATATTTATAATTTTGAAAAAAAAAATTGTGACTATAACACTTTTTTATCAATATTAATGTTATGAAATTTAAAATAAATTATGAAATACATATGATAATTTTGCAAAAATTAAAAAATAAATTATTGGACATGTACATGTTACTATAGTATGCATTTTCAAAAATTTAAATTTAAAGAATTCCATACCATTCTTAAATAGATACTTTGACTAGTGTATACTTTTAGTAGTATAGTACACTGTTTAAGAAATCTTTGTCCCTTCATCAAGTCAACCATAACTTTTGTTTTTATTTTATATTCTTAAGTGTCGCTTTTGTTTTTTTTTTTTTTTTTTTTTCTAAAATTTAATTTTAGGTGTATAATTGTATTTTCACGTATATTCATCCCAAGTGTTTTATACTCCCATGTTTATTTACAAAAGTTAAATCTGTTGAATTTAATACTTATTCTTTTTTAGGTGCATAGAATTCTTACCGAAGATGATTACTATACGAGGGTAAACCGAAGAAGTGCAGACCATATATAAGTATCAGTGAGTTTATATTTATACTTACATTTTATATTTTATTATTTAGATTTTTAATTGAGTTTTATTTTTCGGATGGGAGTCTACAGTCACTCGAATGGTGATAGGAAAATAATCACTAGTATCGTTTCCTATCACAACTAAAGTTAAAGGTGAGAAATGTAAATATGCGGTGAAGGGGATGAAGGTGGAGTGTCCTTTTGAATCACACTTAGTGACACTAGTTGGCTATGGGATCAAGGGGTCGATGATCAGTGAGTTGTAAATATGCGGGAGGAAGGGGATGAAGGTGGAGTGTCCTTTTGAATCACACTCATTGACACTAGTGGGCTATGGGATGAAGAGGTCGATGACCAGTGAGTAAACTAGAGGGTGAATTTGTTTTATATATATATATAATTAGTTTTATTAATATTAATAGTTTTCCTTATAATTATTTGTCACTTAATGGTTAGGTTTTGGAAATACTTTTGTGTATTTTGTTGTTGAAACTTAATGGAGAGATTGTGGTATAGATTGAATGTTTTTACTTTTCAAGAAAATAGAGTTCAAATTTTGTTTTGAGTTAATAGTAAACATCTTTGTACAAATATTTATACAATTGGATAATTAAAAAAAAGTGAATGGATGATAAATTCTTCAAAACTATAAGTGTTATTTACTCCCATATTTATTTACAAAGGTTAAATATCCCCCGGCCAGCATATGAATATCCATAGTTTCGAAGAAAAAAAAGTGAATGGATGATAAATTCTTCAAAACTATAAGTGTTATTTACTCCCATATTTATTTACAAAGGTTAAATATCCCTCGGCCAGCATATGAATATCCATAGTTTCGAAGAATTTTTCATTCACAGCTAAGTTGCAAACTCAAATATTGATAATTTTCCAAAAGAAAATGAGATATAGTAACATATTTTATATTAATATTAACACTTTTAAATTAAAACAAATTATAAAACACACATACTCTCTTCATCCCGCCCAAATAGCACAATTTTACTATATTGGGCGTCCCGTCCAAATTGCACAATTTTCTTCTTTTAGTAAAAAAAGTACATCAATGGCACACCACTACCCATCACATTTCTCTAATACACCTACCAACTTTTCATAAAATAATACTCTTTAATCTACATACAAAAAGCAAATGTTGTACTTTCATCGGGACGGAGGGAGTAATAATTTAAAGCTGAACTAAGGTGCACTTAGGTACTGGTGCACTTAGTTAATATAAATCATTCCATCAAAAAGCTATCTCATATCCACTTTTAAATCAAATAAAATAATTAATTAATAATTTAAAAATAAAAATAACCACTATACCCTAAAAAACTACTATATTAGCCTTAAGTTCGATACATTATAAAATAACCCAATAATTTATTATAACTCAAAATTCAAATATTTTAATTTTATAAGACCAAGTCGGTTGTACACGACTAATATGCTTCGATATGTTTTTTTTTTTTTCAATTTATTGTTCCCATTTATGTTTGATTAATATTTTCTATACACACCCCGCAAATTATATTAATTTTAAGGTGATTTTGGATACATATACACCTCAAGTTTATATGTTAAATGGAGAGTGGAAATTTTTTTAAAAAAAATTAATTATTTTATTTAATTATTTGTGAAGATTGAATTGTAAATTGATCCAACGATGGTGCACCGATGCATCCGTGCAACCTAGTTGATCTTTTAATTTTATCCATGGATTGTTGTTTAGTTTGTCCTAATTAAAGTTTAACATGTTTCCTTTTCTTTTATCAAATGGAACTTACACAAAATAATTAATCATTCTACATGAAACTTATTACATTTACCCGCTACACATTAAATATTATACAATACTTCATATTTCAATCCACTATCATTAAAATATTATATTGTTACTTATTAATATTTTAAAGTATGGTGGGTTGAAAGATATACTATATTTTAATGTATAATAGATAGTTGTATTATAGTGTTGTGAGAGGCCCAATTATTAGCAAATTATTTTGTGCACCAGGTGCATGTTGTACCGATTTTAAAAAATTTATACACTTATGAATAAAAACATATACACTAATAAACAAAAAAATATACATTTTGTTAGCAATTTTTTTTATTAGTATTTTAATGAAAAATTAAATGCAATATAATTATTAAAAAGCATGACGCCCAAATATCTCTTAATATATGTGGAAAAAAAACATAAACTTGATTACTGTACAAAAAGAGTATTGAATATACAAAATAAAGAGTCAGTCTTCTCTGAACAGTTTACATATAAACTCTATTTTAAAAAAACTACTCTTTAATTTTTTACTCTGTGAAGAGTAATAATTTTTATACAAAAGAATAATAATTCATGTTTTTAAAGTTTTTCAAATACTAAAAAGTATCCATAAATCAAAGTGCACAAGAATTTGAAGAATAATTTTTTTAATTTAAGAAATTAATATAGATGAAAACATAATTTACATATAAATGTAAATATGTAAACACGGTTTACATGAGTATTTGTGTAAAATAAAAGAGTTCAATTATTATGCACTTATTGCGCCAGTACACTGAACAATCTTAATCGTTAAATTTAAATTTAATTCGATCACCGCCATACAACAAATAAAATAATTAAATTAAAAATTTTAAAAAATAGCTACTCCCCACATCCTATTTTTAATCCATTAATTAACCATAGTACACCTCCCTAAAATTTAAATATATTTACTGCAAAAATCTAAAACAAACATGAGTGAGACTCCCGTGCATCCGGGCGCACGGAGCATATTCCGTGACCTTTGTAATTTTTGGGCCCTTTTGCAATTTAATCATCCAAAAACTAAAATGATGGATTATTAATGATTGATTGATTAAATTTTTTGAAATTTTAGTCCGATACACATTCAAAAATTCAAACCAATTGCAAAAGTTATATAAAGTTATGGGCCCCACTTTTCATGTAAAAAACGTCCCAACCAATGACAAACCGCCATCAGGGCACACAGTAAAACACATGATCTCCCCACACAACGTGCGGCCACGACAATAACAAATCGTAGCCCTCACCGCCCAATGACCCCACGCCGTCCAAGGCTCCTTCAATCCACGCGCTAAACTATGCGAGTGAGAGTCCACTGCTTCATGATTGGCCCACCAACCATCAATCATACAGCGAAGTCTAGCTGCCCCATATTTACGGGGTCGAATTGTAGTTTCCTGAAAATACTGGGCCCAGTTGCAAGAGTCGTTAAAATAAATTGTGGGTGTCGCTGTTTTTATGGCTGTAATTTGTGGTACACAAAAAGGGGTCTCCTCTCCTAATTACGATAGAGATCGCGAAGAATCAATCAATCTACTGTAAAAACGAAATTTTTTGCAGTTTAGGTTAGGGGAGGAACGAAAGACAACCAAAAAAAGGTGGATTTGGGAGAGGTCAATTGAGAGAAGGCAGATTAGAGATCTGTTTCGTTTCCGAGTTCTCGTGATCCGTTAATCAAAGCAATGGGTCTCTGGGAAGCTTTTCTCAATTGGCTTAGAAGGTATGGGCGTGCCTGCTTTTTCTCCTTTTCGGATATATGGAAGCTATTTTATGATTTTTGGTTGATTTTGTGAATGATTTTGGTTGTGGTTGATGGCCGTTAATGTGTTCGATGAAATTCAGCTGATGCTGTAATTAATGATTTGCTGAGATATTGTGGTTTTGTGTGCATAAACGGAACCCTAACTCGGTGAAGCTATATATGTGGCCAGTGTGTTGGCTTTGCTCTTCAGTATTTGGGGTGGTGTTGAGGAAATCTTTGTCTAGGCTTAGCCGCTTGATCTTTCTCCATGGTTTTGGCTTCTTGTTTTGACCTTTTCTACGCCATCCTTTTTTGTTTGAGTGTGTCATTTTCTCGTTGTCTGTAGAGCTGTGATTATCTTTTTGTTTTTTTTTTTGTGCAAATTAATTTATCCAGACTATGAGCGTGGTATGGGTGGCCTACTGCAATATGCAAAATTTGGTATATTTTTGCAGTATGAAGTGGGATAAGCTGGGGTGCTAAATAAGAATTTATTGGAGGTCTGGATTGTTGGACTTGGGAATATTGAGTCCTCCCTTGTCTTTTGGAATAATATGATTCTTTAGAATGTCTAAACATTAGAAGCAGGGATTTTCTACCAATCTACTTTGAAGTATCTACAATTTCATGCTTTCTTATCATCAATTATCATCTAATGTTGTGAATGTTCTACCTGGAATGTTGACTTATTAAAAAAATATTCCTATTGACTTGGGTATAAGCATAATTGGTGGGAAAATACTTAGTATCATCCACTTGTTTTTACACATTGTCTTGGTAGCCTATTCTTTTTAATTCTATAATGTCAACTGATGTATATATTTGATATTTAATTGGGAATGCAATCAATTAACTATGGACTATCCACTTTCAGTCATTTATTGGTTTTATTTATTTTTATAGTTTTGAGGCCAAGGTCACGTTGTGTAGATCCTGTTTTTTAAGTTGTATTTCTGATAACTTAATCATCGATGAGTTTATGTTTTTTTTAAATGATGTTATGCTTCTGACGATATGCTTCTTTTGATATCCAACTTATCACATACAGCCATATTCTATGTAATATTGCCATATGTGATTTTGCTCGGTTGAATTGCTTAATGTGCGAAATCATATTATTATTTCGGGACGCAGCCTTTTTTTCAAGCAAGAAATGGAGCTGTCTCTGATAGGTCTTCAAAATGCTGGGAAAACTTCACTTGTAAATGTCGTTGCTGTAAGTATACATACTAGTCATTCTCACAGATACTGATTTTGGGTTCTGCTTGATAATAAATTCTATATGGTCAAATCTTGTGCATTTACTACTGTTTTTTGTTTCCTTATTCTCTTTAGACTGGCGGATACAGTGAAGATATGATCCCCACGGTTAGTTTTCTCTGAAGTTTCCTTTCGCTTTATTAGTGGCTGTGGTTCATTTCAGTCTGTATTGATGATGGTATTGAAGATGACTAATGAGAGACTATTATAATTTTCAGGTAGGGTTTAATATGAAGAAAGTTACTAAAGGGAATGTCACAATTAAGTTGTGGGATCTTGGAGGTCAGCCCAGATTTAGGAGTATGTGGGAGCGATACTGTCGTGCAGTTTCTGCAATTGTGTATGCTGCCAATAACTCCTACTCGCTAGTTTTGTTCTTTCAAGTTTCTATTAGATTGCTTCTGTTGGAAGTTTTAACTGGAATAATCATTTCATAAGTTCTCGAACCTTTAACAAATTTGCCTTCTCCTTTTTCTTTCTTTTGCTTTTTTGTTACTTATACAAGAAGCATGTAGCGCAGTACATCTTCCATGCTTAGGTTTTTACACATTATTCTTTAAAAAGTGTGCGCTCTGACAAGGATTGCCTATTGAAAACAGAGTTGTTTGACTTACCAGCCTTAGTTTGAGCAATGTCAAGTTGCTTGAGTGAGGGCATGACTGAGAGTTTGTGCATTATTAAGACAATCAATTTGTAATGTGTTTTAGTTTTGTATAAGGGTAACACCAAATGGTTTAAATCTAAGGATTCAGTGTTTATAATCTTAGTTATTTTGGAAATGTACATCCGTATGCTGGTAAACTAATTGCATGTGCTTTGCTGAGCCGAAAGCCCAAAGCAGAAGAAGTAATTTATAGTGTTTGAAGTTGAATTGTCTAGCCGTGCATAGCTTGAGCTGCTCAATGCTTGGATGAATAAGCCTGATAGACAGCTTGAACTTTTGACTTAGAACTCAAACTCTAGTTTTGGTATGTTTGGCCATTCCAAATTTAAGATATATGCTATAGGTTTCACATTGGAAATATTTTTATCATACTAATAATGGCAAATTATTCCAAATTTCCAAATTCTAATTCCCTAAACATAGTGTAATAAGTATTCTGTGCATGATTTGGTGCAGTTACGTCGTTGATGCTGCTGATCATGATAACATCAGTATCTCCAAGAGTGAACTTCATGATCTGTTGAGCAAACCATCCCTAAGTGGCATTCCTTTGCTTGTTTTGGGTAACAAGATAGACAAGCCTCAAGCTCTGTCCAAGCAAGCATTGACCGATCAAATGTAAGTATAACAGCAGATGATATGGGCAATATTAAACTTTGTGTTGGGTACGATGAATGCTGATTTATGGATGTACAGGGGTTTAAAATCAATCACGGATAGGGAGGTATGCTGCTTCATGATCTCTTGCAAGAACTCTACGAACATCGATCAGGTGATTGATTGGCTAGTCAAGCATTCCAAGTCTAAAAGCTGAGCATACAGGTGGTGGGAAATGGATGTTGTGTGATATATATTTTTTGAGTGGATATGGAGTTTGTTTGTTGTTGATGACCACTGGAATGCTCAATTATTAGTTTCTGGGAATGCCACATGTGTCTGTGTTTTCTAACTTGTTATCTATGTATCATATCGTCTGTCAATGCACGCACTTGTTTCTCTTCTTATTAACTTGAGGGAATATTCTCCTTTGGCCTTTTATAATGCCAATTCCTTTTTCTGCCTCTTAATGCACATCTATCTTCTCTTCCATTTCCTTTTTTTCTATTTTATGAAATGTATTTTATTCTCTCCGCCACAGATTTCATGGTTACTGCAATATTTAATAAATAGTGAGTCTCTTGTGCGTTCGGGTACATGGATTTAGATATGTGCTCATTTACAATTTAAACTCTCTATCAATACATATGTTTAAATAAAATAAGGAGGGGAAGAGTTGTGTTCACATGGAGACACGGATAGTGTCCCCGCAGGAGCTTTTGCCTTTAATAAAAGTGATTTTTTTTAAAAACAAATTTTAATATTTTAAGGGTGCTATGTTATATTCTTTTGGGAGCATATTTTAAGGGTGATAATATTTGTTTTTAATATATGCTCCTTGCCTCCCTTTCAAAAAAGTTATTTATTTATTTATTTATTTATTTATTTATTTATTTATTTATTACACTTATGAGGCCATATTCTAATTAATACAACCATCCCCTATTAATGTGAGTAATGTTTTTAGAAATATAGTCTACTATTACTTAAGAAGTTATTTGTATTTAACTCTAATTATTTTTTAACTGTAAAAGTGTATGGAATGGATGTGAATAAACTAATTGTAACCGAAGGCGGCGAAGAGGAGTACTATTATTTTAAGAGACTGTTTATTTGGTAATACTATAAAATAAACTGGTGTTATTTAGTACTCCCTCCTCCCATTTTTGTTGTTATGTTTAAGATTAAGGAATATTATATTTTAATTTATTGTGAGGTGAAAGAAATAATAATATTACTCCCTCTCTTTCATAATACTTTTCACATTTACTATTTCACGTGATTT
This sequence comes from Pogostemon cablin, assembly GCA_023678885.1. Lineage (NCBI taxonomy): Eukaryota > Viridiplantae > Streptophyta > Magnoliopsida > Lamiales > Lamiaceae > Pogostemon > Pogostemon cablin. Next base: position 7,083,094 of record CM042994.1, on the reverse strand, counting down.
AAAAAAATGTGCATTTTTTTACCAACTTTATTGATTTTGGAGGGTATTGTAATATTTTTAGATAATAAAAAAAATATAAAGTAATGATATGTGTGTGAAAAATGAGTGACAAATTTAAATTAAATGAACTTTTGATGTTGTTAGATAAAATAATGTTTCCTTTTTTGGGGTGTGAAAAAATTTTGTGGGACGAACAAATGATGTTTCTTTTTTTGGGGTGTGAAAGGTTTTGTGGGACAAACAAATGAGGAAAATATGAAAGGTTTTATGGGACAAGAGGGAGTATAATGTAAAGTGGGTAGTTATTTAGTGTGTAAAGTGAGTAGTTATTTAGTGGAGTATTGTGGACCCATGGAGATATTTAATAATTTTGTGTGGGTCCTATCATCCAAAAATAGAAATATAACATTAATTATGGAACGTCCTTTATAATAAATATAACAATAATCATGGGATGGAGGAAGTAAATAAATAATATAGAGGAGTGATGTTTGATATCATAGAAAGGATCCGCTATTCATTATCCTCAAAATTACTAAATATACCCTAGATGCTAAATAGACCCAATAAAATTTTAATAATTATTTCCTCCCTTTCATTACTTACTATACAAACTCTCTTGTGAGAGTGAGGTTTGTGAGACGTATTAAAGTACGTCAAATATGCTAAATGAATTTTAAAATATATTTTCTAAAGTAAGAAAAAGTATGATTTTAGAGTGTTATAATATGATTCATTATTTACATACTTTAACTACAAATAATCATACTTTACCTATATAATAAGCATATTTTAATAATGAATCGACTCGTTTCGCAACCCTCTCACAAGAGAGTGTCTTATTTTTTACACATATGACAACAATTTTACACACTTTTATAATTAAATTATCTAAAATACTCACTTTTTACACACATTTTAATAACTTTACATATTTTTATACATAAAAAAACTTTAGTGTACAAGAATACTTTTCATTTCAAATCTTATCCCTTATTATTTATAAATCTAACAAATCATTTATTGTCATTTCAAATCTTAAATATCTCGCCAAAGGAGGAAGATGGACTAATGTAAAAATCTATGATTAAAACAGTATCTTATTAAGTCCATAAATGCTATAAAAAATCAATCTCTTTTCTTCAATAATACTACAACACATTATCAGAGAATCAGAGTTTAAAAAATTATGAGTGAATGCTTGATTTTGAAAGAAAAAGGTACGATTTGGGACCCTGGTGAACCAGTGGATTTTTAGTTCATATCGTAAATTTATTTTCATCTATACAATACAAATGGAAGTTGTGAGTTTTTGTTATTTGCAAATAGCATGCATTGTAGGTTTTATTATTTGCTTTGTAGGTTTTATTTTTACAATTGTACAATATTCTACGCATTTGTATTTTTGTATATGGTATTCTACGCATGATTTTAATTTGGGTCAAGTGTATATAAAATTCTTATAAAATTCTTATCTTTACTTCAATTGCAAATAAATCCTAACCTTTTATAATTGGCAAAAAAAAAACATCACCTTTCATTTCGAAACGCACCCACGGGCAGGACAAACCTGCCCGACTATCAAAGTGTCATTCTTCACCCCTCCGGAGAACACCATCGTTTCGTAAAAAAAATTATTTCCTAAATTAAAAAACCCCCTTTCTAAATTATAATCGATTACAATTTTTCGTCCTGCCCATTCAAGAACACCAGAGAATCAGGTGAATCAGTTTCCAGATCAAGAATCAAAATTATCAATGTTACAGAGTTGATAAAATGGATGATAAAGAGAACATGGTGCCAAGAATCAGGAAGGAGGAGAGAGAGAGCTGTGAGAAAGATAGATTGAGAAACCATCCCTTTATCAGAGATCGACGTGGTTTCGTTCAGGTGACCCGATTTGAATTCAAGACCTCTATTTGACATGAATCTTTTGGCAGCATTTAAGCAGGCAGTGGTTGAAGTCAAGGCAAGGAAAACAGAAAGAAGATCAAGAACAGAGCAGATTGGTTTGCTCGGAGAGATCGAAGAACCCCCATTAAAAGCAAGAAAACTAGATCAAATCACAGTCACCATATCAGAATTCGAAGAGAAGTGTCCACTAGGAGGAGCGAATCAGTAATTCTTTGTTATCTAAGGATCATATTCTTTATTGGAAAATCTAAGATTTAGGTTGCAGGAAGGGGGAGTTTTAGTTTAGGAATTAATTTTTTTTTTTAATTTACAAAACGACGTTGTTCTAATCTGGAGGGGTGAAGCCGGGCAGGTCTGTCCTACCCGTGGATGCATTTCGCAATGAACCTTAAAGGTGATGGTTTTTTTTTTCTAATTATCAAAGGTTAGGATTTATTTGCAATTGAAGTAAAGTGGAGAGTTTTATATGCAATTAACCCTTTTAATTTTAATAAACAACTTTACAAAACATAATATCACGAGGTCATACAAAATGTTTATTAAAATACCAACATTGATATTTAAAATATCAACATTGATATTTATGTTTTATAATTTACTTTAATTTTAAAAAAACTGATACTAATGTTTGTAAAATAAATTAAGATTACAATTATACAATGAGCAAGATTATTTTTAAATTAGTTAAATAAATTAAAGGATGTTTTCAAAAGTTGATATTATTTTAAAATTAGTTAAATAAATTAAAGGATGTTTGCAAAAATTGTGCTCATGACTAGGAAGACATATAAACCAAAGATATTTGCAAAAATTGTGCTCATGACTAGGAAGACATATAAACCAAAGATATTTGCAAAAATTGTGCTCATGACTGGGAAGGCATATAGGACCTAAGATGCAATATTCAATAGAGACTGAAAATAGCTAGCTCCATGACTTTGAAAGCATAAACAAACTAAGCATTAGACAATAGAAATTTTGGATCAATCCCACTGTAGATTTGGTAATGCTTTGCATGAATCTTCAGCCTAACATGGTCAGGATTTAAACTGGTAAATATTCTACGCATGATTTTAATTTTAATAAACAACTCTATAAAACATAATGCCACGAGGTCATAAAAATGTTTATAAGAATATCAACATTGATATTTATTTTTTATAATTTATTTTAATTTTAAAAACACTGATATTAATGCGTGTAAAATAAATTAAGATGAGTGAGGCTTGCGTACGTCCAAGCGCACGGGAACACGCGCCTTTAGAAATTTAGTATTATGGGTAAGGGTACATTGCTTTGGTCTAAAGGATATACATTTTAATTAATAAAATGTACACCATTTTATTCTAAAGGGTATACACTTTTCATTAATATTTTTTTTCTTTAGAAAATAAAGGGTACACATTTTTATACTAAAGGGTATACAATTTAACACAAAATTCTAAAGGCGCACGAAGTGTTGTCCATGCGCCCAGATACACACAATAATTTTTTTTAAATGAAAGGATACACATCTTTATACTACTAAAGGGTATATAATTTAACACAAAATTCTAAAAACGCATGGACTCCCCGGATGCCAGAAGTTTTTGCCAATTAAGATTACAATTATACCAAGGATGAGTATTGCTTGAGATTATTTTTAATTTAGTTAAATTTTTAGTTATATTGCCTACCCCATTTTTTTAATTTAAATTTTCTTATGCAATCATATTCAAAAATTTATATCTAGATGTTAAAATTATCGATCAAAATCTAAAATTATAAAATTATTTAAAATAATTTAATGATGGAAACTATTGAAATTTATCATTTAATTATCTTGTGAATTTAACGACAATGTGCTTATATTTTCATATTTAAAATATTTAAAAATATTTATGGAAATATTTATTCAAAGTGCATGAGATCTGGCTTTTCTTTGAAAGATATCGCATATCAAGTTACGTGAGCCCCTCAAGTGACCCAGTAGCGATCATACTCTCTGCTTCTTCATAAATCTATAAGAGTCCGTTTACTTTAAGTGGTGGGTTAAGGTTTACAAACTTTTAGTAAGGGTTAAGTGAAGAATGAGTTAATATTGACCACAATGATTAACCTTAGAGTATAGTGTTTACTTTGAGGGTTTACTTTTAATAATTTTACAATAACACCCCTATCTAAATATATTAAAATATATTAGAGATATTTTCCAATTCTACTGTTGCCAATTGCGATCGACGAAGACGTAATTTGCTGAAGAACCAGAGTTAAATCGTCGAAATTTTCGCCGGGCCATTTCGCCGGAATCGCACTCCATTGGAAATAGAGATCTCCGTTTACATTTGAATGGGTAAGATTCAATTATGAAATGAATACGTTACCCTTTTCTCATACAGTGCATCTCAACTCCATTTTTTTTTGTGGTATTCAAATTCGCAGCTGTGATAGTGTCATCGTAACAAAAAATCCTTAATTCGGGTTCGATTTTCATACGTTTTCCTCCTCTAATACATTCCTGTTATTTTTTGTTCTTAAATTCGCTTCCTCTAAGCACCCAATAGGCGTTCATCTCTTCTCAAGATTTCTTCTTTTCTGATCAATAATCATGTCTTTTTGCAGGGGGGCCGGCCTGAGGGGTGGCAAGGTGGGCCTTGCCATGTTCCCAAAAATTTTAGGGTCCTCATTTTTTAATACCTCTGTATATTTATTTATTGTATTGATTAAAATTTAGGTTAAATATATATTTATTTATTAAATTTGATTAATTTTAGACCTAACTAACTATTTACAAATTGAGTTTTTAATTTATTTAATGTAATAATGCTATCAAATTATTTAATATTATTGGATCAAATTAATATTTTTTTTATTGAATAAATGATTAATGAGATTTATCATTTATCCCCTAAAAAAATACAAAATCACTATGTGCTGTATATTTTTATTTTGGGGAAGGCTATTTGCACCCCCGAAATTGCTAAACTAAGGGTGCAAATAGCCGCCCCCTCAATAATTTTAATGGGGTACATCTAATAATTTTTTTATTGAATCAATGATTAATTAGATTTATCATTTATCCCCTAAAAAAATACAAAATCACTATCTGCTGTACATTTTTATTTTTTCTTTGAAAAACTACCAATATTTATGCATAAATTATCAAAAAAACACAAAATTTATATTTCTTGCAAAATTAGTAATTTAAAACATCTAATTTAATATTCTAATACTCAATTATCCGTTTTACTAATTCATTTTGATACTATTTATTTATATACTATGGTCAATGTATTAAAGATATAAAAGGTAAATTTTTTTCATTTTATAATTTTTTTAATGATTTTTTTTCTTTTCATATTTTAGAAGTTATATTTTTATTATAAAATTTATTAATATAAAAATAAAATAAAAAATTTGAGGGGCCTCAATTTTTATTTTGCCACAGACCCCTAAATTTTCAGGGCCGCCCTGGCAGGGATTATCCTGATTCTTGTGCTCATGTTTTATTTTCTTGAAAAAATTTGATCCCAGTATTAACTGAAATGTTATGAAACGATTCCCTCGATTTTTACAGTGAAACGATATGAAACGATTCCTTACAATGTTTATTTTCTTGAAAAAAAATGGGTAGTATTGATTCCCTCGATTTTTACAGTGGTAACTGAAATGATAACTATAGATTCATAGTAATTGTTTGCAAGAAAAATGACAGACTGAAGCCTTCTCTAATCCCATAAGTTTTCCATTACTGGAAGTGATTAAGATAGATTTCTAGACTTTTAAGTTCAATAATGCTAATATTTTTTATAAACTCTGAAGTTGTTCCAGGATATCTTGGAGTTAGTATAATCATTGACTTATCTTGGTTCTTTAGTTCAATTGAGGGTGAATACTACTGCACTCTTTTCTCTTCTTTTCTCTTATAAGTCCATTTCCAGAGAGGGAGAGAGAGGGAGAGAAGATTAGTAAGTGCTGAGATTATTTACTTATTTTCCCTTGAGGTTTATGGTGAAGTTAACATCATGTGATGTTGGATGATGGAAAAAATCACCCTGTCCTTATTCATTAGGTTTACTGATTTTTGGTTGAAGTTTTGGTGAAGATTGAGTTAAAGTTAAGTAATTTGGTGAAGGGATTGCAGCTGCTATAGAGGGTCCAACTTTAATCCTTGCTGTGTGCGTAGTAAATTAAATTATTCTATTTTTCCTCTAGTTTTTAATATCGAGCTTTCATTCATTTGTTTCTTTGGGCATCTGCAGTAGCAACGAAGAAGTCATATAGTTACATACTTCAAATAACCATTTATCTGGGACAGCTCTATGCAACAGCTGTGTACTTTGTTACTGCTCTTTTGGATGAAGATGGCTTTGCGGCCAGTCCAATCTATTATTACACGTATTATGTTTTCACTAACATGTGGTGGGTTATAATTCCTACCACCATTGTTGTGCATTCCTGGAAGAACATATGTGCTGCATTCCAGGTCCAAGAACAGAGAAAGACGAAAAGTGGTTGAGTTGTGTTGTTGCCTATCTCCTTTAGTTATCTTCTTTGGATTAAAACTTGTCATCTAAATGAGACAATTTCAATGTGACATTCCACAGTTGAGATTCTTGATATTCTGTTACGTTCCAATTTTATATTTCACATGGATGAAATGGAAGATAGAAACATCATGTAGAATTATTGATCTTATATCCAAGCTGCGTACTTTGTGTTCTTTAGTCCATTCATATGATTTGATATTTACTTGAATACTTTTTGGATGATATGTTTTGTTCTCTATTAGATTTTTTTAAAAACATTTACACTAGTGAATTGTAATTTTATCATTTTTAAATAAACAACAATTTAAATTTAAATCTTATTCTCCTACATCCCAATATAAGATGAATGGAAAAATATTTTTGTGATGGAAGGAGTAACAATTTTTTTTTTTAAGTAGAAGTTGGGTGGCTAAACATCTTTAAATAAAGACAGAATGTTACCCCATTACACAATGAACATGCATTCGAGTATTGCATTTCAATACATTGAAGAACATTACACCTCCCGTGAGAAAAAAACCACTTCCCAGCCTGAAGTGTTTTACAACAAATCAATAACACGATGACATCACCATACACATTTTCCTTATGTTTGAACTTTGGTTAGGAAACCTCTCCAGTGTCTCTCGACAAGCTCTGATTCTTTCTGTCTCATCTTGAAATAAAGAGAGCCAATTTGATGCTTCCTTTATGCAATTTCGTCAGCTTACCCTTGGTAGAAGGGGGCTGTAGCCTTTGGCGTGAATTTGGCCCCTTGCAAGCACAAGTTTAACAGTGAGCCCTCTTTATAAGCCACTTGAGGCACATCCTGCGATTTACCTCATCAACTAATCCCCAAGGCAGGAGCGATGGGGGCCCCTAATGGTGGGGTACACCATTTTAAGAATCTTAATACCAGATAGAATAGTAACACATTTTGCACCCACGCAGACTCCGTCAAAACAAGAATACATACAGATGCAACAATATTGAGAATATATGTTAGCCAATATGCTTACATATTCAATTTCACCAAAAAGACTTTTATCTATCCTCCCCACTCCCTAGTGTTAAAATACAAACAATATTTGCTTGATGCAATCTGAGTGCAAGTGGTCCTCTGAGTACAAATCATGCACAAAGCTTTAAAGAAGCTACAAAGGTCTGTCCTCTATATTTTAAAAGGTACAAAAATATACTGCATCCATAATTAATCTAATCTCATCCACCCTAGCTATCCCTTAAGCTAATTAATTAGATTAAATTATAAGCTTAATACTGCCACTGAGAAACAACATTCCAGTTCATAGAAGTGGGTGTCTACAGAAATTGTTCGCCCCAGATTGCTGTTAGGAAGCTGGAAAAGTGTGTCTGATTCTGACCAACAACATTCCAACAACCTTATACCTCATTTCATTTTAAGATTATTCACTGGATTTTCCAAATTATAGCATATATATGGAGTATTATATATTATTAAATCTAGTTTCTCACTAGTGACTATGCATCATACATCAAACAAACAAATTTGAATCACAAAATCTACAAGCAAATACTTGATCATACTGCCATTAGGTTGATAGAGATAGAAGTAACCATGAAAGAGAGAGAAGAGACTACCATTAGGCTAATATTCATAGATTCCTTGGCTTGAAGATAAGCCCTCATGGGCACCAAATTAGGGTGCCTCAACCCACCCACTGATTCAATGTGCCTGTCGAAAACCTCCTGCTTCTCTTACCCGTTACGATCAAGCGGCTGTCCAGCACCGCTTTGTAGGTGGTCCCCATGGTGCACCTCCCCAAGAGCTCGCCCTCATCAGCTGCTCCACCGTGTAAACCTGCGCCTCACCCGCACAGAATACTAAACTACCTCTCCTTCCTATCCCCATCTGCAGCTGCAGCTGCTGCTTCCCTTCCTGCACGCGCTTCACCTTTCCCTCCTCGATTCTCGTCACAGCTTCGGCATTTCCCGTCACGCTAGGCTCCAGCCCAATTTTTGTCTTTTCGCATCTCCTCTGTCTCGCCGCCAACTCGAAGCACACCAATGAATTGACGAAAAAAAATTACCACAAGAATAACACAGATACAAACTTGCGTTAACCCACGAACTTCGAGTAATGAAACACAAGAAATTGAGGATGGGAAGATATAGCAACAAATCGACTTACAATGTGAAGCTGCGACGCATCAACGAAGGGATGGAGAGAGTAGAGCTGGCGACACCAATCTAGGGTATTAGAAATTTATGGGAAGCAATTGAAAAATGCGAGATTATGTGAAATTTCAATCCAGAAGAAGGGATTGAATTCGAAAGTGTTGTGTGATAGACATACATGCATGCACTTGTGTGAATGTGTGTTGTCATGCAGCCAAGACAGGTGGAGGATGTTGATTTGTGTTGAAGTGTTGATGAGGATCAACAATAAAGAAGCTGGAGGAGTTGGAATGAGATCACGAGGCCATCAAATCAGATGCATCCCAACCATGCGTTGAAGATTGGAATCAAGTTAGTTAGGGTAGTTAGTTAGTTGAGTTGTTAGTTGGTTGAGCTAACAAATGAGCATTCCCATGTGAAGAATCGTTCTGCAGCCTAGCAGTTGAGTTGCTGGTGTGTATATATACACAATATAGCAACTAATAAGATCATTCCAAGCAAGCAATACATCAGATATAAGTTTAGAAGCACATTAGGGTTTGTATGTGCATAAGATCATCATCATCTTCCTTAAGTTGTATATTGTAATCATCCAAGTAAGTGATTGTTCCTTCAAAGTGGATGTAGGCTTGTGCCGAACCACTATACATCTTTGTGTTGATTTCTTTCATTTCATTATTCGTTTTGTCAATCAATTCGTATGTGAAACGTGAGAGATCAAACAATCAAGTGAGTGCAAGTTCTTGAGTATTCTTCATCAAGTGTTTGTTAAAGTTTTTCACAAGAAGTGGCGCCGTCTGTGGGAAGGATAAGAAGCTGCCATAATATCAGATCAGAAGGGAAGAATCATGGTTACAACCAAGTTTAATGTGGAGAAGTTTACAGAGAAAACTAATTTCAGTTTGTGGAGGATGAAGATGGAGGCTGTACTGATTCAACAAGGCCTTGCTGATGCAATTAAACCACTTCCAGATCAAGCAGCTGCTGTGGATGCTGGTGCATTAGCTGCAGATCAAGAGCAATAATCAAAGGCAAGAAGTGCCATCATTCTGTGCTTAGGTGATAAAGCTTTAAAGGAAGTTTCAAAGGAAGCATCTGCAAGGGATATGTGGAAGAAGCTTGCTGATCTTTACATGGTGAAGACATTGGCAAACCGGCTGTACACCAAACAGAAAATCTACTCCTTCAAAGTATCAGAAGATAAGTCCATTCTAGGCCAACTGGATGATTTCAATAAGATCATAGATGACTTAGAGAACATTGATGTAGCACTGTCAAGTGAAGATAAGGCTGTCATATTGATGTCAGCACTTTCTAAGTCCTTTGAAGGGTTGAGAGATACATTGTTGTATGGAAATGTTGAATCAATCTCTCTGGAGCAAGTGATTCTAGTAATCAAAGCAAAGGTGCTCCACAAGACTTCAGATAATGCAGTTGCAGGAGAAGGACTTGTTGCCAACAAACAAAATAAGTAGAACAAGAATGACAAGAAGTCTGGTGCTGATAAGAAGAAATATGAAAGAGGCAATCAAAGTACATCAGCAGATGAAGAAAACAATAACTGCTTCCACTGCAACAAGCCTGGTCATTTCAAGAAGCAATGTCATAAGTGGAAAGTAATGGTGGCCAGGAAGATTGCTGAAAATGGAGGAAATCAAAGAATCCATGCCAATCAGGTGACTGAAAATAGAGGTAACAAGGATCAAGATTATATTGAAGCTTTGGTTGTTGTTTCTGGTCAAGTGTCAGATCAGTGGGTATTAGATTCAGGTTGTACCTTTCATATGACATCAGTTAAAGATTGGTTTACTGATTTAAAACCATATCATGAGAGATCAGTCTTGTTAGGCAATGATCAGCCATCAAGATTGAGGGTATTGGTTCTGTCAAAATCAGAATGTTTGATGGATCCATTAATTTGCTCACAAATGTGAGATATGTATCAGGTTTGAGAAGGAATCTGATATCATTAGGAATATTAGACTCCTTGGGATGTGAGTACTATGTGAAGAAAGGTGTACTCACCATTACAAAGGATAAGTCAGTTGTAATGAAAGGAGTTAAGAGCTTTGATCTCTATTTTCTTGAAGGATCAGTTGTCTCTGGGCAGTTGAACACTTCTCAAGAGCAAGAAGATGTTCAGTTGTGGCATGGAAGACTAGCTCATGTAAGTGAGAGAGGGTTACAAGAGCTAGCAAGACAGAAGTTACTAGATATAAGTTCAACCTGTAAGATGGATCAATGTGAAGATTGTATTCTAAGCAAGGCAAAGAGGTTGAAGTTTGGTACAGGAGAACACACTTCATCAGAAAAGCTTCAGTATGTTCATACAGATCTATGGGGGCCTTCAAGAAATCCAACTATTGGAGGTGGAAGATATTTTATATCCTTCATAGATGACTACTCTAGGAAGTTATGGGTTAAGATTCTTAAAACAAAGGATCAAGCATTCACTGTGTTTAAGGAATGACTTGTTGAGGTGGAGAATCAGACAGGAAAGAAGCTGAAATGCTTAAGATCAGATAATGGGCTTGAGTTTGTTTCAGAAGAGTTCAATGCTTTCTGCAGAGAAATGGGAATTAAGAGGCACAAGACTACACCTGGAACTCCACAACAAAATGGTGTTGCAGAAAGAATGAATCAGACATTGTTAGAAAGAGTAAGATGTATGCTGAGTAGTGGAGGATTTACCAAAGGGTTCTGGGGTGAACTTGTGACTACAGCAGCCTATCTGATCAACTTATGTCCATCAGCAGCTCTGAAATTCAAACCACCTGAAGAAGTATGGTCTGGAAAGACACCTAGTTACACTCACCTGAGAGTAATAGGATGTCAAGCTTACTCTCATGTGAAGCAAGATAAGTTGGAACCTAGAGCAGTAAGATGTGTGATGGTTGGATACTCCAAAGAAGTAAAAGGATACAGATTGTGGTGTTATGAAACTAACAAGTTTATTGTTAGCAGAGATGTCACATTCAGTGAAAGGAAGATGCCACTAGTTGAAAGAAATTCTGTAGTATCAATTACTACAGACTTTGATGAGCCTCAAGTGGAGCAAGCAGGATAGGAAGCTCAGCATTGTAATCAAGAAGATAACAGTGCTGATCAGAATAAGCAAGATAGCTCTCCTAGCTCATCCAATTCAAGGTATGATCTAAGTTCTTATCAACTTATTAGGGATAGGTTAAGGAGACAGATTAAAGCTCCAGTAAGATACATAGAAGCAGATATAGTTTCATATGCACTGTATGTTGCATCTGATATAGAAAACTATGAGCCAAGAACATATGATGAAGCTATATCAGGAAATGACAATAATAAGTGGATAGTTGCTATGGAAGAAGAGTTGCTATCACTACATAAGAATAAAACTTGGCAGATTGTTGACAGACCAAAGAACAAGAAGTTAGTAAGCTGTAAATGGATTTACAAGAAGAAGCCTGTTACAAGCAAAAAATGAGGTGTTAGGTACAAGGCAAGGCTTGTAGCAAGAGGTTTCTCTCAGAAAGAAGGTATTGATTATAATGAAATATTCTCACCAGTTGTCAAACACTGTTCTATCAGAATCTTACTGGCATTAGTAACTCAGTTTGATCTTGAGTTACATCAGATGGATGTCACTACAGCTTTTTTGCATGGAAATCTTGAAGAGGATATCTACATGAGGATTCCTGATGGTGTAAGTATTGAAGGGGCTGACAGTAAGGCTTGCTTACTGTTGAAATCTTTGTATGGTCTGAAACAAAGTCCAAGACAGTGGTATTTGAAGTTTGATGATTATATTATATCAAATGGATTCAGCAGGAGCCTACATGACAGCTGTGTTTATGTTAGGTACAAAGAAGGGTGTTATACATACTTACTTTTGTATGTAGATGATATCCTTATAGCTTGTAAGAATCAAGCTGGTATAGATGAGGTAAAAGAGATACTTAAACAGGAATTTGATATGAAGGACCTAGGGGAAGCAAATGTGATTCTTGGTATGCAGATTGAGAGAAATAGATCAGTTGGTGAGCTGAAGTTATTCCAAGAATCTTACCTAGACAAGGTATTAAAGAGATACAATATGAATCTCAGCAAAACTGTATCTACACCAGCAAAGCAAGGAGTGAATCTGTCATTACTCCAAGCTCCTCAGACAGATCAAGAGAAGGTTGAAATGAACATTATTCCCTATGCTAGTGCTGTTGGCAGTTTGATGTATGCAATGGTATGTTGCAGGCTAGATTTAGCTTATGTGATGAGTATGATTAGCAGGTTTATGAGTAATCCAGGTTTGCTACATTGGAGTTCAGTGAAGTGGGCTCTCAAGTATGTTAAAGGAACCATCACAGCAGGCTTGAAATTTCAGAAAATGTCAACATGGGATAAGGCAGTAGTTGGATATGTTGATGCTGATTATGCAGCAAATCTTGACACAAGGAAGTCACTTCCTGGTTATGTGTTCAACTTGTTTGGTACTGCAGTAAGTTGGAAAGCAACTCATCAACATATAGTGGCCTTATCAACTACTGAGGCAGAATTTGTTGCACTTACAGAAGCAATAAAAGTGGGAGTGTGGCTGACAGGTATGCTGAGTGAGTTTGGGATTGAACAAGAATCAGTTGAAGTGCATTGTGATAATCAAAGTGCAGTACATCTCTCTAAGCATCAGGGATACCATGAAAGGACCAAGCACATTGATGTGAGACTATATTTCATAAGGGACATGATAGACAAGTGAGTAGTTAGTGTAAGGAAGATCAAGACAGATGACAATCCTGCAGACATGTTTACAAAAGCCTTACCAGCTCAGAAGTATGAGCTGTGTAAGCACTTGATTCAGTTGAATTAAGTAAGGAAAGGAAGGTGGCTGCAGCCTTAAATTGCAGCAAGGTGGAGGAGATTACAAACTAGTGATGATGCAGTCTAAGGTGGAGTATTGTTGTGTGATACATACATGCATGCACTTGTGTGTTGTCATGCAGCCAAGACAGGTGGAGGATGTTGATTTGTGTTGAAGTGTTGATGAGGATCAACAATAAAGAAACTGCAGGAGTTGGAATGAGATCAAGAGGCCATCAGATCAGATGCATCCCAACCATGCGTTGAAGATTGGAATTAAGTTAGTTAGGGTAGTTAGTTGAGTTGTTAGTTGGTTGAGCTAACAAATGAGCATTCCCACGTGAAGAATCGTTCTGCAGCCTAGCAGTTGAGTTGCTGGTGTGTATATATACACAATGTAGCAACTGATAAGATCATTCCAAGCAAGCAATACATCAGATATAAGTTTAGAAGCACATTAGGGTTTGTATGTGCATAAGATCATCATCATCTTCCTTAAGTTGTATATTGTAATCATCCAAGTAAGTAATTGTTCTTTCAAACTGGATGTAGGCTTGTGCCGAACCATTATACATCTTTGTGTTGATTTCTTTCATTTCATTCTTCGTTTTGTCAATCAATTCGTGTGTGAAACGTGAGAGATCAAACAATCAAGTGAGTGCAAGTTCTTGAGTATTCTTCATCAAGTGTTTGTTAAAGTTTTTCACAAGAGAAAGAAATACCTTCACGAATGGTGAAACTCGAACTGAAGAGCCCTACTTTCCTCTCTTCCAACGCAGGTTCGATTTGAGAAGATAATTTGGGGTAGATGGGACAGGACTGGTGATTCGTTGGATTTTTTTGGATGTTGTAAGAGAGGGGCAAAATTATAATTTCCCTTTTTAATCCCGAGGGTTGAGATTTAACCCGCTACCTTTTGAGGGTTGAGTTACCCCTTATCAGACACATTCTTAGCCCGGGCCGATAAAAACCCGAGTGTTATCCCTCGGGCTTAACCTTAAAAGTACTCAATTTTTAACTAGGGTTGAGTGGAGGATAACCCCTAAACCCTCAAAGTAAACGACCCTTAGTGAGATAGAAAGAATAATAAATAATATTAGATAAATATTTTATACTCCTACATTTTATATAATTTAAAAAAAATGAATTTAATAAATAATTATTAAATTTAATGGGTTAAAATTTAAATAGAATTAGTATATAATTTCTACTGTTATTCTATATCTTCTAGTTGGAAAATTTGAAGATACGATAATTTAAAATAAATGAAATAAATTAGAAAGTGGCACATAATTTTTTTTCCTTTGTGAGGAGAAATGTGTAGATATATAAATAAGAATGATAGATTTTAGGTGAGACCATTTAAAATAGGTATCACACATTTATAAAAATTATTATTTTTATTTATACTGGGTCATTAAATAATATTATTATTATTTATTAATTTATTATCACTTTCCTTTATAAAAATTATCATTTCTGTCCGTTTTATAATAAGTCCTTATCTGTGATGGTCTCACATTACCAATAAAAAAACCTTTAATATATTAATAAAAGTATTATATATAATAATCGTTTTTATTTTATTTCTCCCTCACCCAATGAATCCATCCTTCTCATATTTAAATAACTTAAACAGATCGCCATATTAAATTTAAAATAAATTTAGATATTACAAAATTTAAATATTATTACATAAAATCTATCTAATCAATATAATAAATTCATGAACATTCTTCAAAAGGTTATTCGATATTTTCGGATAATTTGGTTTTTGAATATATTAATAAGATTTAATTAAAAATACTTAAATTTATAATAAATTACTTATTATATTTTAAATATTTATTACATAACTAATGTGAATATCAAATTAAAACATTTGAAAAGGTGAATAATATGATCACCTCCTTTTTTATCAACCTGATGAGCAAATATCCCTTCAATCTAAAAAACATCTAATAGTCAGGAATAACTTAATCTAATGACTGATAATACATTGTCAGGTCAGCCAAGTAGTCCCCTTAATTTTTAGGATATCAAATTTCTATTATGAAGTGTCTAAGTTCCAACCAAACTATAATTCTTTATTCATTTTCATACTCTTTATTAGAGTTATCAAACAAAAAGTCCCTAAGAATAACAAACTTTTCTTTTAATTTATTTCAACAAATCAAACAAAATAATTGCTCATAATAATCATTTTTCAAATAACAATCTAAACACTACACCTATTTCCATTCATATTCTTAATACTTTCATTACCATTCATCTCCATATATTTTTCAAACCTTAAAACTTGTGTATCATTTTGTGTCATTCGTTATCATCCATCCAATCCAACGCGTCATTCCATCGATATTTTCCCAAAATAAAAGCTTCACGAAATCATCTGCACGATTACTAACATGGAGGCTACAACAGGGCCCTTAAGTCTTACCAATCCTCCTCCTCAACCCAACCTTGAAAAAATCAAGCACAAACTCTTGAAACACAATGTTGAACCTACCCCCAAAATCCTCCATAATCTCCGCAAGAAGGAGCTCCAGAAATCCAACCGCCGTATCGCCAAACAGAACGCCAACCTCCCGCCACCCCTCAACGATGCTCAGAAACAAGCCATTTTGGAAGAATCCCATTTTCAAAGGATCAAAACCGAGTACAAGAAATTCACGAAATCCTTCGCAAACGGCGAAAGCGAGAAACTGGTGGGTAGGCCCTGGGAGGGATTGGAGAGGCTTCGATTGAGAGAGCTCGCAAGTGAGAACAGTGAGTACGATGGGGAGAAGTTGAATTCAGAGCATTTGAGGGAGCTGAGTGATGTAATTGAGTGCGAAAGAGATAAGTTTTCTTGGCTCTTGGATAATGACATCGAGTTTGAACTAGGATTGTCTGAGGGTGATGGAAGGAGCTGGGCACCAAAGAAGCGCAGCGAAGATAAAGCAATTAAGTTTCTCATAGATAGGTAAATGGGTATAACTGTTCATTCTTCTTTCTTTCCTTATTTTGGCTGTTTAATTCTTGGATTTATGTGCATTAGATTGAGTTTGTGTTTTTAGACTAAGTGAAACAGAATTGAGTATGAGAGATTGGAAGTTTACAAGGATGATGAGATACTCGGGTTTGCAGTTTACAGAAGTGCAATTGTTGAAGATAGTTGAGGGGTTAGGGTATAAGAAGCAATGGAGGTCTGCCCTCTCTGTTGTAGAGTGGGTATACAGCTTAAAGGAGTACAAACATTACAAGAGCAGGTACAACACTCACTATCCTCGAGTTCATAATCTCCCAATTCCAGTTTCTTGTTTTCTTATGTGTTTCTTTGACTGCAATTTAAGGTTTGTGTATACTAAACTATTGGCGGTGCTTGGGAGAGGCAGGAAACCACGTGAAGCTCTTCGAGTCTTTGATTTGATGCGTGTAATGACTATCTTGCATTTTCTTTAGCATGCATAGATGTCCATATTGGTTTGTTTGATTGAAGTATGTTGGTCCTTAATTGTTCTTAGGGAGATGCACACATTTATCCTGATATGGCGGCATACCGTTGTTTGGCCGTAACACTGGGTCAAGCTGGTTTGCTAAAAGAGTTGCTGAATATTGTTGAATCCATGAAGGAAAAGCCCAAGAAGATAAGAAATTTGAGGCGCAAGAATTGGAATCCTGAACTTCAGCCTGACATTGTTGTATTTAATGCTGTATGAATGTTTTGAGTTTTTTATTATGGGAGAAATTTTCTTATGATTTCTAATGGTATAATTATGTTTCTAATTAAATTGTCTGATCCTTTAGATTCTAAATGCTTGTGTCCAAACATGCCAATGGAAGGGAGTATCTTGGGTCTTTCAACAAATGAGAAAGAGCAGTCTCAGGCCTAATGGTGCAAGCTATGGGTTGGCAATGGAGGTAATTCTTTCTGAAGTCAACTGATAATCTATTGTCAAGTATTGGTTTGATGGGCTGAATATTGTTGGCAAAACATTGTGATATGGATAGATGCTAAGGATGCATGATTCAAGCTACATAATGTCATTTTATCCAACTTCAAGGTTAATGCTAGATGTTACAAGCTGTCCTTTATGATATGCTCCTTTTCTTTTCGATAGTAAATTCTAAATGTGATTGATAATGCACGAATTCAAAAGAAAAAATCAAATACATGCCGTCGTAAATTCACATTGTAATTTTGCAGGTCTCTCTTTTTTTTTACACTTTGATAGGTTATCTCTAGTGGATCAGCATGTTGCATGTAAAATGTGTAATTATGTCCTGGTCTACAGTTAGTTGAGCCTGATTTTTGGTTCTCTCTTAAGGTAATGCTGAAATCCGGAAAGTATGACGCTGTCCATGAGCTTTTCCAGAAGATGAAAAGAAGTGGAGAAGCTATGAGAGCCCTGACATACAGAGGTATTACATTGCCCCCGTCCTTGTCATGTTTCAATGTGATACTAAAACATGTACTCTTTGCATAACTCAGTTCTCGTCAGAGCATATTGGGAAGAGGGTAAAATCAATGATGCAGTCCTAGCTGTCAGGGATATGGAAAGAAGGGGTGTGATTGGAGCAGCAAGTGTATATTATGAGCTAGCTCGTTGCCTTTGTTTCTATGGCAGGTGGCAAGATGCCATTTTGGAGGTTAGCTTTCACAGTGGTTTTATCTTGTCTCTCTGATTCACAACTTCAGTTTTTTCAAGGCAGAGTGAGATGGCAAACAACATGGTTTTGGTTTGGTTGGCTATAACCTAGCCGTAAGAGGTAGTTGAATTAGATTTGATGGTAGCAAGCATATAATGATGTCTAAATATTATATGACATACAAGGCAAGTGCTATGTTTTCATATGTGTGTTTATTATATAGGCAAATAGGATTCAACTGGTTTACTGAGTTTGGTTCATCCATGTCTTTCTTGACATCTTTTACCTAAACATGACCGTGTGACCCTTTGCTGTAAATCTTATTGGAAGGTGTTGATTTATTGAAAGGCTTCTTTTCTTTATGCTAATATAACAATATTTATCAATCTTGAATGCTTAAAGGGTTCTTTATATGTGTGTGAACTAATAGCTGAACATATTGACTTGTTTATGTCAGCTACTGGTAGCTGAACTCTTTCCTATATTGAACTTAAAGGGTTCTTTATTCCTATATTAGCCTCTTTCAAATATTTCTCTTCTTAATTATTTTGGCTTATAGCAGCATCAGTATCTTAATATTAAAGAATACTTGCTTGTGCCAAACCACTGCAGATTGAGAAGCTAAAAGACCTTCGTCCGACAAAACCTTTGGCAGTGACCTATACAGGCATGATAAAGTCCTCCATGGATGGTGGACATGTTCATGATTGTCTATCCCTCTATGAACACAGCAAAACCACCCTCGCAGTTTCTGATATTGGTCTAGTAAATGCTATGCTGAAAGTTTATGGTCGAAACGATATGTTTCTGAAATGTAAAGAAATATTTGAAGAGACCTTGAGAAAAGATTTAGGTTCTGAAGTTAGCGAGCAAAGTCACAATTATGGCTCTTCAGCCAAAGCAGATGCATTTACTTACAGCTCCATGCTTGAGGCATCTGCAAGTGCTCAACAATGGGAGTACTTCGAGTATGTGTACAAGGAGATGGTCTTATCTGGTCATCAAGTGGATCAACGTAAACACTCTGCTCTATTTGTCGAAGCATACAGAGCTGGAAAGGTACTGCATCTACCACTTTGCAATCTATCATAACAAAGTACTGTATTCTGCTATATTTTTCTTGAACGAACTTCAAACTATGGGAGCGTACTGTATAAATATCTTTTATAAATTGCGACTGTTTAAATACTGCCTACTAATCTCTGCTTTACTATTGAGATGTTTATCTCCTGTTGTAGTGGCATTTGCTAGAACATGCTTTCGATTCAATATTGGAAGCCGGTGAGATACCACCTCTATCATTTTTCACTGAAATGGTATGTGAAGCCACTGTCCAATGCAACCATGAAAAAGTGGTGAATATTGTCCATGCAATGGCTCATGCTCCATTCCAAGTAAGCCTCCGAGAATGGATGAACCTTTTTGACAAAAACTGTGACAGGATCAACCGGGCAAGTTTGAACAAACTTCAGGAGAAACTAGCGAGTTATGATTTAGTAAAAGAAGCCACGGTCTTGAATTTCTCAAGGGCATTGCAAGTCATCTGTGGATCTTGTGAAGACTCGCGGAGTTCTATGAATTCCATCAGTACAACAATGGGTGATGAAAATGCTGAAGCTCATTTTGGAAATACTTCTGGTTCCAACTTAGATTGGAATCTCAACATACGTGAGAGCAATCCGGTCAAGACAGAGAACGATTACTGCTTCAACAGCAGGAGGGTCGTGAATGACACAGATTCTGTCGAGGCGTCTGGTTTGTCTGATAGCTGTGATGAAGATGCTACGAGGGCTCATCCCACTCGATTTGCTGACGAAGAGTTTGAACACATGGAACATGAAGCAGTGGACTCTGAAGATGATGATGAGTTCAACTTTGAACTGATCATTCCAAGCAATGTAGGTGATGATTCGCATGAATCTGATACTCCTTCAGCTCATGAAATTCTGCAAAATTGGAGGAATAACTCAAGGATCTAATGTGGCTTAATTTCAACCTCTGAAGATGCAGCTGAACCGTGGTGTATTTGGATCAAGATTTAAATAGAGTGGAATTTTGTAACTCAGTTTGAATCTTTATTGGTCTTCACTCTTCAGTGTTAATATTAATCCATAAGTCTAAAAATTTGTTAATAAAAGAATTTATTTATACGGGTTTGGGTTTAATTTTCTTCTATGTACGTTTCTTAAAAGAAGTGGTAATAAATCAAAACATACGCTATCTTTCTTTTCAGTTTAGTTGGGGTTTTGAAAATCTGTGAACTAATTCCTCCCATCCCTCTAAAAAGGTGTGTTTATTTTTTATTTTTCTGTAAATTAAGGTGTATATATATATATATATATATATATATATATATATATATATAAAAAGAGATATATAATATTTTAATATATAATGAGTAATTGTATTAATATTGTATGTGTGCCCCATAAAAATATATTAATTATTTTGTGTGAATCTCATTTACCAAAAATAAAAATAGACTTTTGTATTGAGATAGACTATGACAAAATTTATCTCTTTCAGAAAGAGGGAGTATTTCCTCTTCCCTCCAGTTTGCACATCTGTCCCAGTACCAACAAGTTTTTTACTATTTACTCATTTATCCCACTACACTATTCATCCTCCAAGCATAGTAAAAGTGTTAAAATAAATAATCTATCACTATATTATATTTAAAAAAAATTTCACTCTCACTTCACTCACATAACTTATTTTATCATTCATTTATTATTTAAAAATACTAAAATACTCCGTCTGTCTCATTTCAATCTTTACATATTTCTAATTTGGGCGTCCCATTTCAATCTTTACATTTCCCTTTTTAGTAAATGAGACACACACAAATTAATTATTTCTCTCTCCATAACCCCACACATCACATTAATACACCTACCCACTTTACATTAAAATATTATTTCTCTCACCTTACTACACATTAAAATACTACACTATTCCTTATCTACGTGCAAAAAGCAAATGTAAAGTTTGAAACGGGACTGAGGGAACATATTTTTTAAAACGGTGAAGAGCTAACCAGGACGAATGAAGTGAATTTTAATGATATAATATTTTTTGGTAATAAATACTCAATTCATCTCAATTTAGTAACGATGCACGAAGTTTAAGAAAAATTATTTTTTAAGTAACTTTAGTATGTAATTAGATGAGACTGATAAATTTATAATTAAAATGTATTTTTAGAGTTGTAAATTAATGTGATGTTTCCTTTTATAATGATAAAGTTTAACGTGGGAACGAAAATAAAATTTGCGAAATTTAATTTAGAATACAGATAATGTAAATAATAAAATACGAGTGTTAATATTTAAAAAAAATCCGTACTAGCACCTTTAATTGAGTAATTTCACTATTCAGATTCTCATAACCCCTAAACCCTCTCACTCCCCCAATTGCTTCAAATGGCAATCTGAAAACCCAACCCCAGATTTGTTCCCACCCAACAATGTCCTCTTCAATTTCCAAATTCCCATCCAAATCCCTCGTTCGGTCGCTCTTCCGGCGGAGCCTCAGCACCGCCACAGCGGAACCCCGGAAGCAAAAGCTGGAACGAATTGCCGACGAGCTCTTGGACCTCAACAAACTCGAGCGGCATGATTACGCCATCTTATTTCGGCACAAAATGGGCTTGCATCGCTACGGGCCCGCTCCCACAGGGCCCGCCCCGCAGTCCGATTCATCGGCCGGTGTCGGGGCATCATCTGCCCCGGGTGCCGCCAAGGAGAAAACCGCATTCGATGTGAAATTGGAGAAATTCGATGCGTCGGCGAAGCTTAAAGTGATAAAGGAGATCAGAGGTTTCAGTGATTTAGGTCTAAAAGAAGCGAAGGAATTGGTGGAGAAAGCACCGGCGGTGGTGAAGAAGGGGGTTACGAAAGAGGAAGGTGAGAAAATTGTGCAGAAGCTGAAGGAAGTGGGCGCTACGGTGGTGTTGGAGTGAATCCATTTCCGTTGAACGATTGCAACACAGGTGGGGTTTTTAGAATTGGGATTGATTCAAGTTTCTCTTAGTTATTGAAACATAAATTTTTGGCTTTCCAATTTTTGTTGAATTGCTTTTCCATGTTGAGGGTTCTTCATTTTCAACAGTGATGAAAGGTGTTGAATGCATCAAAATCCTTTGAATTAGATGAATGATGTTAGTTATGAAGCTAATACTAATGTGCATGGCAAGTTTTGTTATTAGAAAACACACTGAATTTTAATTCTAGATGACTATAAAGTTAATTAATTGAGCATTTTGCATGTCTACGATGAAGTGGAGTTAATATGTGTTATGTAACATTCATGGATTCTCAATTATGCAATGGAAATTTGGAAAAATAGCCTGTCACTTTTTGGTGGTGTCATAATCAGTTGCATAATTGATTGCACATGGATGAAGTTGTGTATAATACTCCCTTTATTAATAAAGTAACGAAAAAAAATGTGAATTAAAGAGTATTATTATACTATATAGTTTTCGTTTTATTGTAAAAGACTAGTTTATAACTTTATTGGCTAATTAATATTACCCACTTTGTCTTTGTCAGTTGTCACAAACTTTGTGCAACCCTGAAAATTCAAACTACATCTCTTCTTATCACAATAAAACTAGTTTATAACTTTATTGGCTAATTAATATTACCCACTTTGTCTTTGTCAGTTGTCACAAACTTTGTGCAACCCTGAAAATTCAAACTACATCACTTCTTATCAACTTGTGACTCCTACTCCAAATACTTCTTACTTACATTCTGGTTCAAATAAATGACAAATCGACGAATATTTTTACTGTATCGCTTAATCTTACAGAACCACTCTTGCGCCCAGATGAACGAGGTATCAAATATATGATGCATGGTAAACATTTAAAAGAAAGTGCAATTTTGGTGAACATGAGAGAAGGAATCTAACATTGAAAAAAGAAAAAAGAAAAAGGGGGGATCAAAGTAGCGGATACAAATAAGCATTGCACAGATGCCAAGTTGCTCCTCTCTTAAATTCTATGATCATTAGACAGCTATCTTTTCGCTGTGCCTAAAACAGCTGCTGTAGATCTTCATAACGGATCATTCATGAAATCAACCCCACTATGTATCTCAATTTTAATGTGGTTCAGATGCTAAAATACTACTATCTTACAAGTTAATGCGCATCACACGGTTCAACAAAACAAATATTCAAAGTCTTGCAACTTATCTAAAGCATATAGACATGCTTACAAAGAGCCTTCATGGAGTGGTCTCCCATGTTTCCCCCAGAAGCAACTTGAACTTACTGTCACCCGGTATTCTGCAAGGGAATGAGAAAATAGGCGATCAGAAATGGAAGACGTGCCATTTGAATGTTAAGCAGACAATATCAATGCTTGATAACAAGAGCTAGAAATGATAAAACAAGGATTAGGAATCAATTCGTTGCCAAATGAAAAAGCTGGATGCCATTTTTGGGAAACATGTAACACAACATTGATGTAATTACACACCCTAGTCAGCACAATGGACTAATGCAAGAGAAAGGATGCAGCTAGAAACATTATGATTCTATGAAACACAACCAATCTCCTGATTGGTTTAAGAGACTGGAGTATTAGTTTTAAGTCAACAATAGAAGGGTCTAGCAGTCATGCTTATTCAGTATAATTCAACTTTGCAGTTACTTGCATTGTGGTGTAGATATTTACCAGACACGGATAGTTTGATAGTTCAACGCCTTTTGAGCTGCATCCGCAAAACATTGTGCCGCTTCAGCTTCTGCCTCAGCTTCCTCTGCTTCCCTTGCCGCTGCTTCAGCTTCTGCAATTGCAGCTTCAGCCTCTGCAACAGCTTTTGCAGCAGCTGCGGCAGCCTCTTCTGCACTCATGCTCTTCATTTTCTCTAGCTCGGCATCAATCCTAGCTTTAGTGAGAAGTACAACACCGTTTCTCTCTGCTTCCAAAGAATCCTTCTTAGAACCATTTTCAAGCAACAATAGTGGTTCTTTGGCTGCAGTAAAAGATACTGACTTTGGGGCGATTCTGTATTGATGCTTCACCTGTCAATACAAATTATAGACTTGATTATTATCCTGACTAACTCTAATTTTATCTGAGACCCTTCATTGAATTACAAAATCAGAGTAACTCTACTTATCTAGACCACTCATTTGTGCTATTTTTCGAACATTAATAATTAAAATATTCAACCTACAACTGCAGTTGACATCATCAGGATGGTGCTCTACCCAGATCATTAAAGTTATAGAAGGTGCTAAGCTCAAATCGACAAATATTAATGACCATGCTAATATGTTCCAATGATTACATTATGATGTGAATCGATCTGATTCTTTTGATCACAAGAGATGGACAGTAGCTGCTTCGAGCACTATATCCTCCCCTTTTTCCAACTGGGTAAATAGTAACGTAACTAAGTCACCAAACTTCTCCACAGTTGGATCAGAACTCAAAGCAGGGTTACATTACAAGAACGTTAGAAATGCGAATGAAAATGAGTCGCGAATAACGCCTTCAGAAAAACAGGTTTATTGCATACTGCATCTGAAGTAAAGCCGATTGGAAATGAATAATGAAGCCTAATAGGTTATTACTATTTGTCTGCATCGAAAATCTACAAGTATAAGTTTGTCACATTGAAATGTGTGAAGTGTGAAATTTCCCACATAGCATCAGTGGGAATGGGCAAAAATAGAAAAAGAAACAAATAAAGGAAAAAAAATTATTCTACATTTTAACTAATTGATTACCTTTATTAAGCGTCCATTTTCCGTCAAAATCTTCAAATTTGCAACCAAGCTCCTTTCAAAATCTGGAGGAATTGAGTAGTGGTCCTGCACATGTACCATAGATAATATCTGATTTAGAATGTCATGATCACAGCAGCTGCAAGAAAAATTGATAGGGAATACAGAATACACACATAAGTTTCTATTGCAACCAGTGTCAATCATAAGCTGTTCATATCAGAACTTTAGGCAGTAATGCTAGATAAGAAGCTTTTTTTTTTTTCTCTACATGTTATATGAAAATTTACTCTAAAAGTAACTTTGGAACTTTAGAACTTTAGCAAAATACAAGGCATTACTTAACACCAATTTGGTCGCGTTTTTCAAAGAATTAACTTTTGTTGTCATCTTATTTTTCATACGCCCATGATCCATCAAGCATAAAAATTCATTACCTCTATGTATTGTGCAATTGCAACCCGACTGGATCCTCGAGGCTCCTTCAACTTTGTAATGGCCTCCAATATAGGATCATCCAACCTACATTCATGGCCAGACGCCAATGACTCATTAAACATGTCAAAAAGGAATGCTAATTTAAGAGGCATAGCTTTGATTTCCAATTCCCAAGCAAATTTAACACAGATCAGGATACGAGTTTCAGGATGCTTGCTACCATGTCATGAAAAGGCATAAATAGGTCGGGCATATCAAGAGAAAATTTAATGATCCTTTCCTATCTCATTAAGTAGATAATAATTTATCCGAGTGCATAAATACACTTATACCCCTATATCCCACATCGAAAA
Source organism: Pogostemon cablin (assembly GCA_023678885.1). Classification (NCBI taxonomy): domain Eukaryota; kingdom Viridiplantae; phylum Streptophyta; class Magnoliopsida; order Lamiales; family Lamiaceae; genus Pogostemon; species Pogostemon cablin. The sequence continues at coordinate 7,057,521 of CM042994.1, read as the reverse complement.
GGCGAACCTGCTAATTTATCTTAAAAAGGACCTCAATGGAATATCTGAACATATATTTTTGAAGGTGTTATCTGCCCAAATGTTTTATTTGTCCTATACATATTATCACTGGGAGGCTTGGGAGAAGTCATAGTAGTACAGCCAATTAATGTACCCCTACCACAACCGATTGATTGGTTAATCAGTTCTATTTAAAAAAAAAAAAACTGTCGACTTTAAAGGAGGTTGGATATGAACAGGCTAAAAATTAGATTACAAATAGAAAGGCAAATCATGTAATCAAGTCTGTCAACCTTGAAATCTTCTTTTTGGGAATCACGTCCTGGGGTATTTCATTAGATGCTGCAGGTGAAGTTACACCAACAACTTCAGATTCCTTATAAACAGTCATGCTATAACCTTTATTATCTTCATCTGGCTTAGTTGAAAGCTGGTTGCTTTTAATCACAACCCTACCCCTGGTCCTGGACCCTGAACCATTTGCCATGCAATTCAAATTTCTCCATTTGTCCTAAACAGAAGAAAAATGATTAAAGTAAATAAGATACTAATGCATATCAAACACTAAAACATGGAAATCTATATTAGTTTCTGCAAATGCAAAGCAGAAGTTAAGAAAATTATTAGCACTTAATTAAATACCTTTAAGTCCACATTAGAACGTGATCGCAATACTGCGCTGAATTCATGGTCTTTAAGTATCGTACTCCATTTTCCTGCTCCATATTTGTGAATGCCAGCCTTAAGAGCAGCTTCTTCTTCCGATGTCCACTTCTGTTTAGGAGCACCCATTACATAGACTCTTCAAATCTTCACTATCAAGTACCTATAACTTAATGCTAGACCTGCAAAAATGCAGAGGCATAAGAAAAGTGCATAAGAGACCAAATGTCCGCTTGTAAAGATATTAACAAAATCTCCACAAAACAGAAGGAACTTTTCTTTTTGTAGAACTTCCAAATTTAACAGGGTGTCGATTGTGATAATTTGATTCCTTAATCCTTAAAGCGCCAAACTTCTATTTAAGGCAAATGCTTTAATTTTAAGAGATACGTATCTTAAACAAGCTACATATTACCAATGGAAAAGGGCAAAAATCAACCAAGAGATTATAATGTCTTAATATGGATAAATAAAATCCCAAGCTGCCTTTTCACGTGTAACAGGTTGCATGCCAAATTCGCACGTGCAAGTAACAGGAAGTGATCATCATCGTACAAAGTTTGAAGTTATAATTAATTTGGAGATGCCCCAGATAAAGAAGAAAGGATACACCATTCGTAATGAAATTAGGAAAAGAGTTAAAACATCTATATGAATTGTGTAAAACAAGGAGCATCAAAATGAGGACAAGACATCCCCATTATCAAAACTAGTTTCACCCCAGTAACTCTTTAGCAGGAGAGATTTCCCAAAAATTGCATCCATAATACCACTTATAAGGCTCCACATGATCACCATTCACCACCACCCAACCCATCCACATAATCAAATTTTAACCTGCATCACTCGGTTTAAAAAAATGCAGAAGCCATCAATTTTTTCGAAATTTGACTAAACAGAAACACTAATTACTAGCCCATTCCACAGATATAGATGTCAAATACAAAGGCTGACCATATCACAAGTTCAAGGATTTAATAAAGATTTCACAATCAGAAGAAGCAGTATGAAATACACGAACAACAAATTGGCTTCTTCCCCACGTCATTCAAGAACATAGGAACATAAAGAAAATGATTATTATTATTATTTTTTCCTGAGGTTATCTAGCCATTTCGTCAAGGTCTCCGCTTGTCCCCCGTCTCATTCAAAGGATAACATGTCACTGCCACCGCCGAATTAAACCCCAAGAAATTTCCCGAAAAAAAAAACACGCGCACAGATGAAAAGGACAAGTCTCCTAAGAGGAAGCAATAAATCCAACCATTAATTTTAATTTAAAAAAAAAAGAAAAAGAAAAAAGCAATATGCGATTGAGAGTGTCGTTGAGCAGCCATACCCAGAGAAGATGGAGAAACTCAGTGAGGAATGCGAATAGGATTCCAATTCATACTTGAATTTCAGAAGACGGTGAACAATTGAAGCCCTAAAGAGAATGAAGAGGAAGACGAGCAAAGTGAATTCACCGTTTGCTTGTTCCCTGCGGCATCAGTTGAGGCTTTCTGGAAGAATCAACAGAGTGGAGTGAATTTGTTCAGAAAATTTGGCTGCTTAATGCTTACCCAGGAGTATTTTCTTTTTTCTAACAATATTTCTTTTTCTTTTTTTTTTGGAGGGGAGTTATTATTAAAATTAAATAAATTGAGATGGGCCCATAAATAAAATACGTAAGACGTTTCAAAATTACTCCTGTAATTTCGCCACAAGAAAATTGTAGGATATACGGTAATATACTAAGTCTTGTTAAGTACTTTAATTTTTTTCTTTTTATCCATCCCAATATTTTACATTTATAGACGTCTCTTATAATGGAAAAATTCAATAATATTTATTTTTAAACATATTTTAATAACTTTTACATATTTTCTTCATTAAATTATTTAAAAAATTATATTTTTTACACACATCTCAATAATTATACTCATCTTTATAGATAAAAAAATAATTTTTTTAATTTTATATACTAGTAGTATGATCTTTACGATCTTCCTATAAAGTAGAAACAATGATTTTTTAAATATTTTATTTATATAATAATCGCATATAATTTTCTTATATGAGAGTATACTTATTATATTTTAAAAATAATATATTTAATTTTAATCTTATAGTAATTTTTTTACTTTTTTTATTTGAGTTAATTTTAATTTTGTAACTTTCTCTCTTTTTCCCGTTTTTGACTTTTTTCTACAAAAAATTAATATTATAAAATAAAATTAAAAAAATAAAGGGTAGGTATTGCGTGAGACAGTCTCACGTTACATAATTTTTATCTTTTAAAATAGTTATCACCTTCATTATAAATCATTATCACTTTCGCTATAAAATATTATCACTTTTTATTTATATTATAAATTGTTTATGAAAGAATATTATTAATTTTAATTAATTTATTATTACTTTCCTTTATAAAAGTTATCACTTTTGGACGAGTATTTGTCAAAAATAAATTAATTACTAAAATTATTAAGACGGTGTCACATAAGTATTTGTAAAAAATAAATTAATTACTAAAATTAAAATTAAGCATCGAAGACCCCAAGATAATCACCTATTTCCGGTTTTGCCCCGCAATACTTTCATTTCATGTTGCCCAAAACTCCGAAGCGCACACAGAAAAAGAATCCACAAATCTTCTCACTGATTTTTAGCAATCGGAAAATGGCAAGCTCTCTGCAACGCCTGGCAAGGAATTCCGGCATGGCCTGTCGATCAGCTTTCCCACCATTTTCAAGAGCATTCTCAACAGAAGGCTCTTTGATAGAAACTAAACCAGGCGAGATTGGTATTGTCTCTGGCATCCCCCAAGACCACCTCCGGCGAAGGGTATGTTATTTTTCTGAAATTGAAGCAGAATTTCACTTGTTTTATTGCATGTTGTTTATAAATGACCTTGAAAATTGGCGCATAAAATTTTCTTCTTTCTGTGTTTTCCAGTTGAATTGTCTTGCTATTGTTTAGTGGGTAAAAAACTGTGTGAGATTCTTCTGTCTTCTGATTTTAGGTTATGATATTCTCACCTGCTAGAACTGCTAGTCAACAAGGATCCGGAAAGGTTGGGAGATGGAAAATTAATTTCATGTCCACGCAGAAGTATGTATTTCATCTCTTGCTTGGGTGCATTTCCTTATATGGCTTAGCTTAGCTACATGTTTTTCAATGAAATGGTCTTGTACTTTATTTTACCATCTTACCATGAAGCAATCAATCAAATATAAAAGCTAGTTACTTTTGTGCTGTCTAATCTTTCTGAACAAAGTATTCGACTTGTCAAGATTGAACTAAAACGGGTTGCAGTTTTTGGCAGTATGTGGGAGAGGAGATGAGGAATGAATATCCACTACTGATCCTACTCTTGTGAATCCTCACTTGCTAGTCTTTTTATATTAATTGATGCAACAGGCCAATGGCTGATCTGGAAACCTAGATTTGGGCATATGGTTTGTAATTAGTAAATATAAATATTTCCTCAATGCCATATATATAGGTTTTTTTTTTTTAGGATGTCTCAAATTAGCTTCTCTATTTATTCAGCTTATTTAGTAATGCACTCATATTCCTCTCAGAAAATATTGGGCTTTAAATTGTTCTCTGTTAAATATGAGCATATTGGGAAAGTGACTTGTTCATTTGCGTTCCAAAAAACTTTCTTAATACATGTGCAAAGCCAATCAGCCCATATACATGGGGGGTGGAAGTTATAGTTAAAGTCAGTTACCTGATAAAAAAATGTCATATAAATATAACTAAAATTATAATTGTGTTCATGGCATACAGTTTATTGTACTAATTTTTATAGTAACATTAGTTAGGTTTAAATAAAAATGTGTGCAAAAATTTTAATTATTGCATTGCAATAGGAAAATTTTCAAATTTTGTGTACAACTTTACCGTCATTCTTCCGTGGAGATCTGCCAATGCAACGGCCTGTGGGCATTAAAGATAGCTGGTTTCAATGTTGATTGTGTAAACTATTCAATCTCAAACTGTTTTAATTGGCTGAGTACCCTGTTTAACATTTTTAGATGACTTCATGGTAAAAATTGATTTCGGAAATGGGGAGATAAGATTGGTAGTCTATAAAATTTTATTTACTTCCGTGTCATGCATATTGGCAAGTGTGGTGTTATTATTTTTTAGTTCCTGGAAATTTTATTTTGTGGCATTCTCTTATAATAAAAGATCTTCCTCTTATCAATGGATGAATACTACTGTTTTCACCTCCAGGATATATACAGTGCATTTTCTGCAATATGGTGCGGTAATCTAAAAGATAACAGATCACATCTCTTCTTCTATCCCTCAGCTTTGTGCTTGTCATTATGTTCCATGATCAATTATCCTCATGCTTTTACCACATTGTTATTCAATAAGCATTTTGCTAATACTCAGATGGGAAAATCCATTGATTGGTTGGACATCCACTGGAGATCCATATGCAAATGTTGGTGATGCTGCATTAAGTTTTGACAGTCAAGAAGCTGCAGTAGCATTTTCCGAGAGACATGGTTGGGAATACACGGTATGGTCTACTCTATATGTAATCCTGGTGAGAAAAATAACCTAAGTTCTTCTCTATTTGGTAAAGAGCAGTTCTTATTTTTTGCTTGTTAGAATATGCAGTATCTGACTACGCATGGTTATGGCAACTCTGTGTGGCTGGTTTCCTGAAACTGTATATCAAAAATCAACTGACTGTTGTTATATTATTTTTAGTATTATTTACAGAAAAAAGAAAATGATAACTAGCTTAATTTCACTGATTTTTCTCTCCTACTGTTTCATGTCCAATGGATACCTTGTGTGATTCATTGTTGGTGCTCTTAAAGTTTAATAGATCAACTTTTCTGTTGCATTCTCTGTAATCCTTAGAAATTAGAACATAACTTGTGGATTTTTCAAATTCTGTTGATTTTTATGTCAGTTATCTGAGATTATGCCTATATTATTTTTTAAAAGACAAGATCATGCAAGATATATAATTCCTTGTGTTATTGAATGGTATGACTTGTATGTATCATATATTGATACTTTATTTATTCCATACTGCATTATTATTTGTCCTGACCTTTCATTCCTGTTATTTTATGATTGTTAGTGTACATTTTTCCTTGCATCTTTTACTGATCAAATCTGTTCTAAAACTTTAAATAGGTGATATTCTGTTCTGATTAAGAATCATGTTCTCTTAAGTTTCTGTATAATTCTTCGCAGGTCAAGACGCATCAGACTCCATTATTGAAGGTTTGATATTCTTGTTTAATCTAGTTATAGGCCTTCTAGCTGTTCTAATTATTCTCCATTACTCGAAATATATTCCAACGATGGTTTTTTTTTCTTGCATGATACATGTTAAATTTCATGCAAGTAGGGGCTTTTATTTTATCCTCTCTTTTTATGGCTTTGTCTTTGAATTTCGTCTTCTAGTTCGTTCTGTTTGCGATTTGCCTTTGATCATACGAACAGGCACTAAGATTATAAGGTTTGTCAAGCTTATATACCCAAGTATTCAGAGCTAATCTACTAAATAATCCCCCAACCTAACAGGAGAGGCAATTGTAAAGAACATCACCCACTCAGATGCCAAAGTACATGTTCTTTTTAAGTGAAGATTGGTTTATTCTGATATCACATCGGTTAGTTGTCAAGTAGATAGGTATTGATGGGTTAGACCAAAAGTTTACATCCAATGATATTATTATTTTTGAAAAAGGAAATGAAAACTAGTTTTTGTTTACAATTGAAAAGTAACCTGGAAACCTTCTAGATAAACCTACCATGTAGTATTATCCTTCTATTTCTTAAGTTGTCTCGAGTGATCTATTATTCTTTCAATTCCCAAAGACTCTCGTTAAATTTTTTATTTACTTGGAAAACTATAATGTATATATGTACATTTGTTTGCCAACTGAAAGGAAAAATCATGCAGTCTTTATTAGTCCTAGAGAAATAAATTGATAATATAAAATGAGAAGTCTAGTTCTCCAATGTCTCATTTTACCCTATTTATTCTGCTTGCAGATTAAATCATACGCAGATAACTTCAAATGGAAGGGCCCCCCTCAGACAGCGGAGAACTAAATCTTTTCTGAGGAAATACCCGAGAATCATCACGTTCCGTTGTTTATCGAATTCAACTATGATGCAGTTGACTATGTTGGTTAGCTAGTTGATTTGGATCATTGAATGAATAAATCAGAAACGCACAACACCTTCTTCTGTATATTATTCGCTTAGATGGGTGTTCCCCCAAAGCTTTTTTCGTTTTTTACGTTGTATCAAAAACAGATACTATTTGGGATTCTACATTGATTTTCAGAACATTAAAAGAGATGTCAGCCATATGCTCCTGATGCTAGAAGAAGCAAACTCATTTCTGAGTATTGCATTTGTAAAAGTAGTTCATAATTGGTTGAAGCTATTTCAAAGACAATAATTGCAAAATCTCATTGAATGATCCTACAGGATCCTATTTCTATGTTTTGTACATATTTGTCCACCTTAAAGATTCAACGGATTGGCTCGGAATGTTCACCTGTGAGACTAATGCCACTCACATCAGGCAAAAGTTTCTTCATGTAATACTTGGATCTACGAGATATGTTGATGTTTTTCCTCCTCTCCTCTGGTAAGTATTCCATTGAACATTCACAGAATCCACGCCTTACAAACCTGTCATAAAAGTAATTGTTTGAAAACGACAGACTTAACTCTTAGTAATTGTTTGAAAACGACAGACTCTCTTTGAAACTGTTAGAACTCACTTCATGGAAAAATGACAGCAAAAGCAGGGATCAGAATGGCATACCAATCAGCTGTGCGTGTTGTCAGCAGAAAAAGCATTTGCAATCCAAGGGAAGATGCTTTCTTCTCAATATAATCTGATCATAATCAAATGCATTGGTATAAACTTTATTATGTGGGAATAATGACATCTAAGGAAGCTGTAAGAAGATGTAGAATCTACAAAAAGATTGGGGGATCAATCTAACGTCACGATTAAAAGAGAACCAAATAAGAAATAAACATGATACGAGGAAATCTTTGTTATAGCTACTCGAACTTATAAAAATTTTCTGTGGGCTTATGCACTTACTGATGCAACAAGGACGAGAAAGAAAGTGAAGAGACTAAATAATATTTCTAGTCATACCAAGTAACTTGTCTCCTTGTCCTTCTCCACGACACTCTGGTGAAACGACGATTGCAGCTACCTCGCCACACTTGTCTTCAAGGAAAGGTAAAAGAGCTGCACAAGCAATGATTTGACCTTCTCTTTCGACAACTGTGAACGAGTCCAATGATTCGAGAATCTGCAATACAGAAAATTATAATTGAACTTACAAATATAAAATGCGGAAAGAAAAAACATCAATATAAAGTGCCACATCACATGTATGAACCTCTTCATCAGTCCTCATTATCACAGTGCCAGATTCCTCTAGAAGTAGAAGAAGTTGTTTGATTCCATCTAGATCTATGACCTTAGCTGTCCGTATTCCTTCATAAAGATCACTGCATAATCATTCAAATATCATCAGACCAAACAAGTTTCACTCTAGTCATTTTCTTCAGGTTGAACAGGGAGAAAGTTTCTACTCCCTCCGTCCAGAGAACGGTCTGTTCTCGGGATGGAAGAAGTATTTAACAATAGTCACTGTGTAAATGCAAATTATTTCATGCAAAAGTTATGCCCTATCTACGGATTATCAATGGAGATATAATATGAATGATATAATTACTAGGATGATCTAAATTTCAAAGAATTGTGGAGTTCTAGCCACAAATGCACTTTATATAGGTGTCGCAGCGTGAAGTATAAAAGCAAAGGGTGTCGGGCATTGATCATACACAAAGCAGTAAAGAGGTTTAAGCTTTGTCTGGAGAAAAGAAAATTGGTGAAGAGCTCACTCTTGTCAAGAGAGAATAAAACGGAGTCATTAATAATATGTGTAGTGTAGAACAGGCAGGCATCTGAAAATTTGTAGTTTTTGTACAGAAATTTGTGAGGAAACAAATTTAGTGGTTTTCTTTTTTAAACTATCTTTTCATAAATCTATAAGAACTTGGCAACATAAAAGTATTCCTCATTACTGATTTTGGCATCTCTTACTGAGCAGACTGACATTTAAAAGAAAGCAAAAGCAGCTTGAAATAGGGGAAGATATCTGATAAAGAGGTGAGAACCTAGCAACCATTGTACCAACTCCATCTCTTTGAAACAATTCTTTCAGCAGAACACCACCAATGGTACCATCCAATAAATGAACTCTTTGAACGCCACCCTGAAACATATGTTATGAGAATGCTTGTGAACTTCTTCAAAGTTGGAATGCAAAATTCAAGTATCAGTATCGGTGCATCAATTTTCTGGGTTTTATTCAAGATCTGAGAACACATGCAAATAATTCAGAAACAATCTCAGATCCCCAAGACAACAGTACTAATTATCTAAACAGATATGAAAAGTCAAAACTAAAACATAACCAGAAAAACATTGGATTGTTATCACAAAAATATAACAAGACAGAAAATAAGCAATAAAAATAGTATAAGGAGAAACTTTTTGTTTAGCACAATGCCAAATTGACGAACAAATTATCACCAAATTGTTTAAACTTACTCGGCAAACAAAAACTGCAGCAGCTAATTCTGATAGGTAACCATTTAGCCCAGTCACCCTTTCACGAGCACCAACAGCAAAACCCTGTTCACCAGACCAATTTCCGATGCCATTGTCAAAGCCAATGCCATTTTTAAATTTTAGAACCTGGACAAAAGCGTTCCCATTGGAAGAAGGAAATGTATCATTTGAATTATGTAGTAGACAAGCAAGATCTTGATCAACAGCTTTAACATAATTTGCAGCAGTTTCACTTTGCTTGGCTCGTTTACGAACTAACATGTCTGCATCCTTGAGAGTTAAAAAACGAATAAGCCTTCCACATTCATCTAGAATTGGTCCATCTATGATGCATATGAGTTTCTTTGATCCAAGAGCCACAGCACATGCAGTAGCGACTTCATAAGAGCTGTAATGTGAAGAAGAAAAACCAGTTCTTAACATAAAGGAGTTTCAAGAACTAATAAATAAAAGTAGTTGTTACAACATGTGCTGACTCGTTGGATAGGCAAAATCCTTTTCTACCCATATTCTATAACGATAATAAGAAAAAACAAGGTGTTCTATTAAACAACATATATTATATAAGTATTTCAGAATCCCCTCTTCAATCATTAAAGTTTTAGCTAGAAAAAATTAAAACTATATAAGGTGTTTTGGTTAAACAGAAACATAAAAGAATAAACATTTTTAAGAAAAATATTCTAAGAAATTAGCCCCACAAAACAAACATTGTATCACTAAGACCATTCATAAACTGTAAATAATCCGCATAAAGCCATAAAATATACTTGCAATTCAGCACTGCTCCAGAACTTGAATAACCAAGATTGCTTAAAAGCACTATGCAGCCCTGATCAAGCCTCTCACGAATGCGAGTAACATCAATTTTCTTAACTTCACCGGTTGACGCATAATCGATTCCATAGACTACTCCTCGTCTCTGCCAAAAGAAGAACATGCCACTATGAGAAAGAGCATGATCTTAAATGCTAATAAGGAAACTTAGATGGAAAAATAAGTGATAACATATAATGCAGATTGGTGGGACACTGCCTGAAGCTGGTCCACAAGTGTGCTCACCTTAGCAGCCACAAAATTACCACTGGCAACACTGACCCCATCATGCCAATGGTCATTTTCTCCATGACGACGAATACCTTGCAAGCAAGGCCCAGGGGATAGTTTCGCCTCAATCATTATACGGATCCTCTCTGCTGCATCCATTGCAACCCCGAGAGAATCAGAGTCTGTTACTCTGTAGCTACCAACATACTTGGGTTCACATCCTGAGAAGATAATTTATCAGCAAGAACCAACTCCCACTTTTTTTATAATGACTTAAGAACCAAATAAATAAATTGTTATTGGTCAATGAATTACCAAAACAGTAGACAGCATCAAGAAGAGAAGATATTCTAATCAAAACCAAGAAAAAAAAAAGTTGTAAATTTTGCAAACCTCTTTCAGAGAGGAGACTGTCAATTTGAACATTAGTCCCTGGAACAAGAACAAATTTGACTCCGAGACCATGAAGCAAAGAAATATCCTATACAAAAGTTTCATCAATCAAACACCCCTATCTCAATAACTAATCACAGCTGAAAAGTAAGAATCAAATCTCAGAATAACATAAACATAACAATGCCCTAATAATCACATAATGCCAATCAATAAAGTTCAAAACGAGCTTCAATTTCAGACGGTTAAGAAACGCAACACACAACATAAAAACAATTCCGCGGGTAACAACGAAAGAAGGAAAGAAAATAAGAGGGAAAACGTGCCATTAGAAGAGGATCCAAATGAGGACCATCAACAATCTCAGAAGATAATACGACGACGAATGTACTGCCTCTGTGAGCCTGAAAATAAGGCCACGCCTCCCGGAAGAACGACACGAAGTGTTCATCTCTAACAGCCCAACCGGCTTCAATGTCGTCAGCTTCTATTTCCCCCATACATTGGTTTTCGTTCCGCGGCCATTTTTAACTTCAGGATTCGAAATGCTCATCGCGATTCCTCCAAAATTAGAATTCGGTCTGAAATTTGGGGTGGGATAGAAGAGTGGTTTACCCCAGCGCAGAGGGTTGTAGTTGTGTACAGCATTGTAAATACTCGGAGATGAAGCTATGTATGATCAAATTGTAGAATGGACTGTTATACTGAGATGATAACCGCGGTTGCGGAATGGCGCCGGGAAACCGTCGGCTTTCGCGGTTGTTCAACAGGTTTTGTTAACGGACATTTCTTTTTCTTTTTTCTTTTCCTTTATATGGCTAATTCTTGGGTTATACATAACCAAACACACAAGAACCGTTGGATTAAAAATCTCCATTAGATATAAAAGATATTATTATAAAAATAAATTGTCTTAACAAGTAACAAGTCACTGCTATTTATTTTTTTAATCAAACACAAGTGAATTGTAATATTCCATTAATATATGACCCAAATAAAACCATCTAAAATAAATAATTATTTATTTATTAATTTTTAATAAATTATAAATATTTTTCAAAATTTATAAGCATTTGAATTTTTATTTTTATTTTGACAGAATATAAAATTTTGAATTGATGTACTGTGATACGATTTTTTTAATTTAAAAATAGGTTTAATACTTTAAAGAAATTAAACTAGCACTAGCAATAATTTAAAATTAGGTGCAATACTAATAGAATTAATTTAATATAAAAATGTTATTTTAATTTTTTATTTTTTTATTTTCGAATTAAAGATTTAAAATGAGAATAAACTAACAGATTTGGTCAAAGCAATAATTTAGGAGTCGTGGATATGAAGCGATAATTAGAAAAAAAAAAAAAAGTTAAAAAAACCGCTAACAATCGATAGAAAATTGGATAATAGATTACATGAGTTATCCAAGTAATCCCCTTTATTTTAGGTTTGAATTGGACGAGTTTATCCAGGTTGAAACCAAGTTGGACTCGGCCCAGTTGCCACGAGTTTGTTCGGGTACTCTTCACGTTTTCTTTTGAAGAATATTCATTATAATTAATAAAGCCAATACTTGGGAAAAAAAAGTTGATATTCGGTGTAATTGGGTGCAAGTGTACACCCATATTTGTATAATTTTTTATTCAATATTGTATACTTCATCCATCTCATTTCAGATGACACACTTTCCATTTTGGGTTGTCCCACAAAAGTTTGTATATGCCTAAAAAAAACAAAAAGTCAAACATAATCACTCTTCCCCTACACTTTATTTACAAAAAAATCACTTTTACCTAACACACCTAACATACTTTATTATTTATTTATTATCAAAAAATATCATAATACCCCTAAAAGTTATCATTTTTCTTAATCTCTGTGCCAGAAGAGCATGCAAACTTTTGTGGGACGGAGGGAGTATATGTTTCTTAATAATTGTATATTTTTTTTACATTCAGTTTTTCATTAAAAAAACTTGAAAAACTAGCACCCATATATGTATAATTTTTTATTCAATAGTATATACATGTTTCTTAATAATTGTATACCTTTTTATACTCAATTTTTCATTAAAAAAATAACAAAACTAACAAAAATTCTCTAGTAAATTGTATAAATTTTTATTCATAATTGTATACTTCCTCCGTCCGCTCGAAAGAGGGTTTTTTTCCATTTTGGTCGTTCATTCTAAAAATGATCATTTCATTTTTTTACACACGAGACCCACACACACTCACTAATATATTTAAAAAATGGGACCACACTCCCACTAATACAACTACCCACGATACATTAAATAATAATATTCCTTAATCAACGTGCACAAAAGTAAAAGACCCTCTATCGGGCGGACGAAAGGAGTATGTTTTTGTTCATAATTATATACTTTCTGAAAGTGTGTGCACCGTATCCTGGATGCAGGTGCACAGGAGAATTAACCAAAAAAAAATTACTTTCTCCGTTTTATAGGAATTGACACACTTTCCACTTTTTGATTTGTTCCATAAAAGTTGACATATTTCCTTTTTAATACATGACCCACACAAAAATAATTAATTTATTCTCATGGGCTCATATACCACCTCTAATACAACTATCTATTACACATTAAATATTATTTCTCTCACTTCACTTCACTTCACCTTACATTAAATTATTATACTCCTTAACCTCTATGCCAAAAAAAATGTGCCAACTTCTCCGAAATGGAGGGAGTATTAACTACACAATACTCGACTAGTAGAGATTTTACCCGATCGAATAGGAAAGGTTTGTAGTTTGTACGCTAAACAAAAAAGTAGTGATTCGAAAACTGGACCAGATCCAGTTCAAAACAACTATTAAAATCGTTTTAGGGATTAAACCAAAAAAAACAATTCAGATCGGTCAAAATTAGAAAATCGGTGAACCGAAAGATCAAAGAACCGCCATTTCATTTGTATATTTGCATAAAAAATCAGGGAGAAAAACAGAAAAAGAGAAAAAAATTGAAAAGCCCTCTCTTCCAGGCGGAGTTAAACGCCAAGCAACACTGTTAAATCTCTGCTTTCACATCACAATCGATATTTATTCATTTACCAGATTGCAATTTGATATGCGTATTGAAGAAAATATCACGAAAAATTAAGGAGGAGAAAAGAGTGGCGGCGGATGTTTGCTGGAGAGAGAGCGGCAGATGTTTGCTGAGAGAAAGAGAGAGGAGTGGAGGCCGGAGGATGAGAGAGCAGCGGATTTTCTGATTTTGAGATCCTGAGAGAAAAAAAGAGGAGTGGAGTCTGGAGGGAGAGAAAACAGCAGATGTTTAAACTTTGAGGAGAGAGGGAGCGATAGCGTTCGCTGGATGAAGAGGACTAACCCTACCAATCCTTTTTTGCATCATATAAATTCTAACCCAACAATTAAAGTGTGGGCTTATTAATTAAAGTGGGCTAAAGTGGAGTGAGCTTACTAATTAAATAATTATAAAATGTAATTAAAAAGTAAATTATAACCCAACAATTAAAGTGTGGGCTTACTAATTAAAGTGAAGTGAGCTTACTAATTAAATAATTATAAATGTAATTAAAAAGAAATAAATTTAATTTTTTCGGTTGAACCATTCGGTCCGACCAGTCCGACTGGTTGAACCTCGAATCAATGGAGACAACGGTTTAATCTCCGATTCGATTTTCAAATAACTGCAAACAAGTACTAGCTTAAGCATTCGAATTTGCTTACAATTTATCTACCACTATAGTAGCCGCATTGTTGATTTGAAGGTGATATAAAGAGGTTGGTTATTACAGCATGATAGGACTACACACACAAGAATTATCGTAGTTAATTGAATTCATTAAACTACAAGATTGTAGCCTACAACTGTATAAGCACGGTGAATAGTTGATACTGTTCCAAAATCAAATCAAAATTGTTTTAGGATTGATTCAATTCCAATTCCACATTTTCAGAAATTGGTATGGACAGTTCGAAATCGGCATGTATATCTATAGGTAACACTACACATTGACAGTCCTCTAAGGTCATGTTTACGAATTTACATGATGTCATGCGCCAATTTTTCCGCTTTCTTTTATTTATTTATTTTTATTTTACCTTTTTCTTTTATATCATCAATATTAATTTACAAAATGTATACATTTTTATTTATAAATGTATAATAATTTTTTTTAAATAAGTTTACGATGCACCCAAATACACAGAATAATTTATCAAATAATTTATTTTATTCAAATTTATATTTAATTGAGTCAATAATAATCTATCTCACGAAATAAATTACTTATGACGGCGTCACCCAATTCCAACTTGAGTGAGACTCTTATCTTCCCAGGAACACCGTGTCCCTTTACAATTTTCATGAGTCTTTGCATTTTAAATCTCTAACAATACATAGAATTATATAGAATATGAAGGATAGGGTTGTGTCCTATAAGGTTATGCCAAATCCTCCAACTATATTGATATTTTTATAAAAGGAATATCAAGATATTCCATATTTCAATATCTATTTACATAAAAAGATGTGGTATAATATTTAATTCCACTAGAAAACCCGTGATTAAATTACGTACCACGTTGCTAATTATCTTGTATTTTAAAAATTAAAAAAAAAATGACAAAAGTATATCACATATGAGTTTCCACCCTTTAGAAGCACCCAAGCATCAAAATAGTAATATTTCCATTTATGTTGGAACATACATGTAACGTAATTGACCAAATTTATTACATTTTCGTCCATTTAATTACACTAGGTGCCCCTATATACCTTTCTGATTAACCTGAGCTTATGCAGATATTCGACAAATTGTTTTGTGGTGTTCATGAATTAGAAATCGACAATACTTTGTGCTATGCATATTTTTCATTTTAAATCGTGTCAAGTAGTTTTATGGGTATGATTCATTAATAATAAAAATAGGAGTACTATACATTTCACCTATTTTTTTCTTTTATTTATTATTAATAACAACTTTATTTTTTTTTCTTTTTTAAATTACACAATTTACCCATAATTTTTTTACATTATACGCCTAAAAATAATTTTTTTTTAATCCAGGTATATTTTTATAAATATCAGGACGGAATATTCACATAAAATAAAATGGATTACACAATAATGAGGAAAATGAAAATAAAGAATAGACGGACCTGAAGAAGTGGGGCCAAGTAGGGCCCATCAATAATTTCGCTGGAGAGCAACACCACGAACGTACTACCTCTATGCGCCACGAAATATGGTTGAGCCTCCCTCATCGCCTCCACCGAGGTACCACCGCTTAATGCACATGCGCCACCACCGCTAATGCAGCACCTCGATTTTGCCGTCTCGTTATGGCTTGTGTCCTGTGAAATCCCAATTTTGCCCATCAAATGAAACGGCATCCTGATATCACGCTTTTGTTTGAGGGGTGGAGCTCCGTCATGGGAGGGCAGTAGCTGCGAAAATGCGCTTCTTGATTTCGCCATACGCTTTTAGTTTTAGAGAGAAGACTGACTGACAGTGGACTAGTAGTTGGATCAAACTTTGCATTCATCTTTCGCAATAACCTCTACTTATATATACTGAACATGGAAATTAATTACGTATGAAAATCTAATTAAATTATCCCTAGCTTGTCTTTACGTTCCAACAAAAAGTCGAGATGAGATCCATTCAAATGGTACTCATCTCGCTCCGCGCACAAAAATACGTGAAATATATTCCGAGACGAAGGGACTACCGTTTTATGTAAATTTAAAAAAATATTCCGAGATGAGCACTACAACAAAATTATTTTACTAACGGAATATTCTGTTGGTAAAAGCCTTAATTTCATTGTTAAACTGATTTACCAACATATTAGCAACGAAATTCGTTGGTAAAGTGGTGGTTGCTAAATTTTTAGCAACGAAAAATCAATTCTGTCGGTAAATATCAATGGATTCCCTTGCTAAATAATTCCATTGCTAATAATTCATTGGTAATTACCAATTGATTGAAATCTGTTAATATTTCGTTACTAAAACAAAAATGTCATTTTTGTTGTTAATCCATTGATAATTACCAATAGATTGAATTTCGTTAGTAAATTCGATTGCTAAAAAATACTATTTAATTTATTTATTTTTATTTTTATTTTTTTTTGTGTGGAAGAGATTACCATTTATCTCCAAAAAGTGGCAGCCCATAAAAATTGAGTAGAAACTCGATTCACTAGCAGTATACCGTGTGCTTTAGTTAATCGTCACGATTTTATTTTTGTTTGGCTCACTCTAAAATGCTTTAAAAAGAGAGTAATCCTTCTCATGTATCCGTTGGAGATATTGATTTAGAGATTAATATTTAATTTAATTGATTATTTAACAATTAATATGCTTAAAAGCTATTTTAAAATATATGATTTTAGTGTGCAAATAATCTCAAAACCAAGTCATGGTTAGTGAGAAATAATGCACAAGTTGAATAGTTGAAAAAAGATTATGTGAGAGTTACTCGTATTCAAATGATTTGAATCTCACATAATGGACATTTATGTAGTCAACATAAATTAATGTTATTATGAAATTTAGTGTGGGAATTAAAATTTTCAAACACTGCTTTAGAGCCACTACTATATGTTTTATTAAGAATTAAAGTAATTTTGACTTTTGGATAATGGTCCAGTCAGGTAAGTCTCAAATGAAAGAAGATTATTTGAGTGGGCTAATTCCACATATTATTTCCAACTAAAAGTGAGGCCTATATGGTTCATGACACTTGGAAACGTTCAACCATTAGTTACAAATTCAAATTTGAATATTTAACATTTGAGTACAAACATGGCAGAGTTAATCTGTAACTCTATGTAAGAACTGGTAACAGCCAGCATTTATTAGCCTATTTAATGCAGTTGTAACTACTGCAGGAACCTGAAACATGAGTGGGGTGATGCCTATAAATAGGACCATTCATCATTTGTTAGACACAACAAGAGATACACACAAGCATACAAGCACATGAAAAATATTTTGAAAGTGAAAAAACATACATTACATACTAGTTGCATATGTTAGAGTGTTATTGTGAGTCTCATATAGTAAGCAACTTAGTTCAATCATTTCTTAGTTCGTCGGAGCTCTCGTATATGGGGTGCAACTCTTACAAGAGACGAAGCCGTTTTACCTTTGGGAATAACACGTCGGAACTATGAGCACTATCGGGACGTGATTGTTTTGCGGGTAAAGTCCTGGACTTGACTCGACTTAATTTTCATCTGACGATCTTCTTGTTTGTTCTGGAAATTTGCGAAACACTGTTCGTGTAAGAACTTGAAGCTGCTGATTTTAGAAGATCAAGTCGGAACTCGATCTCTATACATTCCGAAGCTCAGATTCAAACTAGAATTCAACATACTTGATAATATTAGTCAGATTTAACAATCAGATAAACATTCAAACCGCCTGTGTTAGAACTGAAACTGCACCAAAAAGCTGATTTTTCTGAAGTTCTTTATCCAAGTTTGTTTTGGGTTCTTTCAGTCATTCCTTGTAATTTTTTTTTCAGTTTATTCATCCACTGTAATTTGCATTGTTTGATGACCTAAATCCCCAACAATATCTAGCAGAGCTATCGAGACTTTAATTGTCCAATAAACTTATATTTCCAACAAAGTTATTGAGATGCCTAAATAATAAACGGACTGAGCCCCACCATCACACAAAGATATAAATTTTGTTATTTTTGTTTCTCCATCCAGTTTTAAGGTATCCATTTGCTTTTTGCACGTGGATTAAGTAGTATTATTATTATATGTAAAGTGGTAATTGTATTAGAGGGAAGTGGTGTGCCATATTGTGTACTTTTATACTAAATATGAGAAATGGATACCTTTGAAGCGGATGTCAAAAATAGTAAAATGAATACTTTAGAAGCGGACAGAAGGAGTAATACATTTCCATCTTTTTTTAAGTGCAAAATAAAATAATAATAATATTATTATTAATACAATTAAAACCTACCAGTTAAAATTAAAGTTCATAAATAATTACACAAGCCCAAAAAGAAAAGTATGATATTAATAATAATATTATTATTAATACAATTAAAACCTACCAGTTAAAATTAAAGTTCATAAATAATTACACAAGCCCAAAAAGAAAAGTATGATATTAATAAAAATAAAAATAAAGAACGCCGTCTGTGGGAATCGAACCCACGACCACATGGTTAAAAGCCATGCGCTCTACCGGCTGAGCTAAGACGGCATTTTTTAAGTTTTTTTCATCAATAAACTATTTCTCACAATGTTTCAGTGATTGTCTTTTTTTGACAGAATGTATCAGACTCAGTGATTATGGAATATATGCGAAATGGCGCGAAAAATCACAAAAATAAAAGACTTTTGTGCAAAATGATGAAAGGCAGTACAATATACTCCATCCGTCTACCTAAAAGGTCCACATTTTGCCATTTTGGTTTCCGCACCAAAGGTTCACATTTCCCTTTTTAAACACATGAGACCCACACACATCATTAATACAATAAATTTATGGGACTCATACACCTCACTAATAAAACTACCAACCACATCTTAAATAATAATACTCCTTAATCTACGTGCAAAAAGTAAATGTCCACCTCTATAGCGGACGGAGGAAGTATATGGATAGTCCTTATCATACGGTACAAAACGAGTCCTTGGAGGATTGGAGTACTATTTTTATTAAATTATCCAAGTAAAAGTTGAGATTTTATTTAAGTGATTAAACCTTCAAACGTTCATTTCAAATATTTTTGCCCTTGGAACCTACACGAGAATATTATACTATCACAATAAATATCATGTGCTCTAACAGTCAAGTCTACTCCAAATTATGAAGTGGGCCAAACTGGCCAAAAGGTAGATTATTATACATGACATAAACATGTGTAAAGATTTAATTTATACTAGAATATTACTTCATTCTCATCTTGTACAGATTAATATTTTACTAGTATTTTTTATGAAATACCACATCGCCATTTCTTTCCTGTGCAAGTGTGTGAACTTCATAAGGTATACTCCTGAAAAAGTTGACATTCTATCCTAAATTAAAACACTTCATGATTTTATATTAATATATTAATAATCTCTTATACATTTAAGCAATGATTTCAAGAACCGGTTGGACCGGCCGATTAAACCGGTTCAACTGGGAACCGATCTTCAAACCGGCCCAAAACCCCTATAAAATCGTTTTTTGAATTGAACCGGTCAGAACTGGCCAAAACCGAAAAAATCGGAAAAATCGGTTGAACCCGTCCAACCGGCTTTTTTTTATTTTTCTTTTTATATTTTATATTATTTAACTTTTACTTTTATTTATTTTAAAATATAATATTTAAATTTTGAATTAAATTATGTAATTTTTCTGGAGTTGTGCACCAAATGTATAGTAAGTATAAATTATGTAATATCCTACTGAGAAAATATATAAAAATTTGAATAAAATATGAATTATAAACAATAAATATTTTATCTAATCTAAATTGAATTTTCTATTTATAAAATAATTTTGGTTAGTATACATTTTTTAATGAATTGTAAATATTATAAAATATAATTGAAAATATGTAAAATTCAATTTTCCGGTTGAACCGCTAATTGAACCTCGAACCGTTGCATCTACCGGTTCAGCCTCCGATCCGATTATGAAAACACTGCATTTAAGTATTCAGATCTTGGTGCATCCTTAATGTAAGTAGAAATTGGTGGGTAGATGATGCTGCAACCATTAAAAAGTGCAGGTAGAAATAAATTATTTGGATGTTGCAACCACATAAGAAGGTGCACGTAGAAATTAATTCAGGGGAGAGTTGAAGAAGTTGTAAACCATATTTAAAAAAAAAAAGAAAAAAAAATAAGAGAGGAAAAAAAAAGAGAAAAAAAAAAAGAAATAAGGCATGTAAATCCATTTCTAGAAAAGAAGAAGGATGGGTAATGAATAATCTCTTACCTATTTCAACACACATTCATTTGATATAAAATTAAAACTAACTCTATTAAGACACAAAACAAACCTAAAGTAACGATTCGTGTGAGAGAGAAAAGTGATTAATGAATAATCTTTGACACATTTCATCATACATTTCTTATATATAAAATTAAAATTAACCCTATTAAAACACAAAACAAACCTATATTATCAGAAAAATGATAAGGAATAACATAAGGGATTCAAAACTAAATTAGTTTGATATGAAAAATAAATATTCTTGTAAGCAGTTAAAATTTACGATCTAATTAAATGACGACACGTAGATTTTCTTGATTAATTATCAATTAATTAATTTTGGAATTTAAATAAATTCTTAAAAAATAAATTAATAAATAATTGATAATTAATTTGAGCCCAACAAATTTTATGGACTTAAATTAAATGAGACATGACCCAAGTCAATTAAATCCAAGTCAAATGAGGTCTGACTTAAGTTAAATAAGTCCAGATAAATTAAATTAGGCCCAAGTCAAATAGGCCCGATTGTGGTCCAGTCAAGTGGGAGCCCAAGCCCGTTAAGTGAGGCTCAAAGGTGGCCTGAACTTCCTTTCTCACCTATAAAAAGGCGCCATTCATTTGAAGGGGAGACACGGACACTGAAGCATCTGAAGACACATACACTCTGAAGAGATTAAAACACGAGCAACGCTCCTCAAGATCTTCAAGGCAAAGAACGATACACGACCCGGGATCAAGGTGCTAAGTCTCCCATATCGAGTGTTCTTCATACACTAAGTTCTTCAAGGCAAAAACAACATACGACCCAGGATAAAGGTGCTAAGCCCCCCAGATCGAGTGTTTTTCACAGCAAACACGTTTAATCCAAACAAAGGCTCGACGCCTCTGGATAAACATTACAAAGCCCCTAACTCGAGTTTGGACAAGTTTCAACTGAAGATCCGACTCAACACACACAGTCAGCGAGGTCAACAAAGTCAGCGCACACACAAGTCAAGTCAAGTCAAAGTCCAAATTGGTTCGAGAGAAGAATTAGAGGATAGATAGAGATTGTTTCCTAAATTTTCAAGTTCAATCCATCTCGGATTTTCTTTATAATTCTTTTGTATTTATTTTATTATAAATACAAAATTTGTTGTTACAAATTTTGGCACGCCTAGTTGGACCATCTCTACCTCTCATCTCTTCTCTCTACAAGCTTGAAAATACAACATGACTCTTATTAAGATCACAGTAGGAAGGACTGCTGCTTCCAAGCTCTCCGATTCATTGAATGAGTATGTTGCTGTTGTCACAAGGAGTATGTCAAAAAAAGCTCAGTCGGAGGCTTCCTATGGATCCAACTCTTCGGTCGATATGGCTTCGAGAAAACAACCACCCATGAAGGAGGATAGTGATGAAGACTCTGCATGCTCACACCTTCATTCATCTTCAAGCTCCTCATCTGACTCAAGTGCAACTCCAGTAATGATGGCAGACACTACAACTATTGAGGAGCAACTAGCAAACATGATGAAAGCTATCGAAGGGCTCACAAAATACATAGAAGCTCAAGATACAAAGATCTCCCAATTGATGGAAAATAGAGACATTGCGGAGACTAGCCGTGCAAACGGAAAAGGAGTTGTGGACGAGAGTGAGGTAGAAGAGTTAAAAAATGCAAAACTACTGAAAAAGAGCAAACTAAAAGGGGAGTGCAACTTTCGGTTGATGGAATGCTCCAAGTGGATCAACTCAAGGATATTATACTTGGAACAATAAAAGAAAAGTTTGAAGAGACTTCCAAACCCACCGTCACTTATGTCAAGCAATACACGAAAAGAGTGAATGACTTAAATTTTCCAACTGGCTATCAGCCTCCCAAGTTCCAACAATTTGATGGAAAGGAAAACCCGAAGCAGCATATATCACATTTCATTGAGACATGCAATGATGCTGGTACTTATGAAGACCATATGGTGAGGCAATTTGTTCGTTCTCTCAAAGGAAATGCCTTTGATTGATATATCGACTTGCAACCTAAATCCATTGACAGTTGGACACAAATGGAGCATGAATTTCTCAATCGTTTCTACAGCATGAGGAGGATTGTTAGTATGACTGAGCTAACTAATACTCGCCAATTGAAGGAAGAGCCTGTGATTGATTATATCAATCGATGGAGAAACTTGAGTTTAAACTGCAAGGACCGATTATCCGGAGAGTCTGCTATCGAAATGTGCATCCAAGGAATGGAGTGGAGTTTACTCTACATACTCAAAGGGATTTAGCCAAAGACTTTTGAAGAGTTGGCTACGAGAGCTCATGATATGCAATTGAGCATGGCTGCCAGTGGAATCAAACACTCACCAGTGTCGAATTCCTAAAAGTCCAATGATAGACAGGAAACCAAGAAAGGGGGCAAGTCATATGCCACAAACTCCAATAGAGAATCAATGGCTACAAACGTCGCTACTGTCAAGGTTCGAAAGAATGAAGATAATAAGAAGGATAAAGGGAAACAAGTTACTCAAGATTGGGGGCAAAGAAGGTTAACCCTGAAGGAGATGCAAGAAAAAGAGTATCCATTCCTGAACTCTGATGTTTCTGGCATATTCGATGATCTGATGAAAGACAAACTCATCAAACTTCCTGAGATGAAGTGCCCAGAAGAAGCCAATCGAATCAATGACCCAAAATATTGCAAGTACCATAGACTGGTAGGTCATCCTATTCATGATTGTTTCATCTTCAAGGAAAAGATCATGCAGCTGGCCAAGGAAGGGAAAATTGTGTTGGAGAATGAAACAGCCACAAACTTCGCCTCCATAAAAGAAGTTCTTGATGAAAGCTCATGTCATGTGGTGAGTGAGGAGGGCAGTGAAGATGAACGAGTTGAGGACAAGAAAAAGGCTTACTCTATGATGGTGACCTTCACAGATAAAGACATGTTGTTGGGTTCACAGCCTCACAACCGACCTCTATTTGTAACTGGTTATACGCTAGGGCTGCAAGTAAAGCGTATACTCATTGACGGAGGCTCAGCAGTGAATATCCTGTCTTTAAGGATGTTGAAGAAGTTAGAAATGTAGATGAACTTAACCATAGCCGATTGATGATCCAAGGGTTCAACCATGAAGGGCAAAGAACTCTCGGCACGATTGTTCTTGATTTGTTAATTGATGAAATGAAATCAACGGTGCTCTTCCATGTCATAGACGCAAAAACTTCATATAATATGCTTTTGGGGCGCCCATAGCTGCATGAGAATAGCGTGATCCCTTCTACATTACACCAGTGTTTCAAGTATAGTGAAGGCAATAATGTAAAAAGGGTATTCGGTGATGATAAGCCATTTACTGAAGCTGAAGCTTACTTTGCAGATGCTAAGTATTTCTTCAAGGATACAAAGGAAGTAAAGCGTGAAGAAACCCCAGCACAAAATGATGAGGGCACTAAACAAATAAAGGATGAAGGAAGCACATCATTCGCCGTTCTCAAGAAGAACAAAGAGAAGATTGAGGCCTTGGAAGAGTTGACGTTACCTTTAACAAAAATTGATGCAAGTATACTTTCTTCTCTACTACTCAAAGGATTCACACGTCCTGTTGAATGAGCAAAGGTCGAGCACGATGAAGTATTTGAAGCAGAAATAGCCAAGTCATATGGCCCACAAACTTTTAAACTTCTCAAGAAGGCAAGTTATGAGCCGAAAGAAAAACTGATGACAAGCAAGTTGCCTCAAGAGACTATCAACCCATCAGAACATGGGCTCAATGCCACTCAGAAAATGTTGAAAAATAGTGGTCACACTGTCAAAAATGATAAACCAGGTTTGGGATATGTCCCTCAAAAGCCATTCTGCATTGCAATTAGAAGAGCAAGTACAAACTATATCACCGAGGGAGAAGCTTCATCCACAGAAGATATATTTGATGAAGGTGGAAAGAAAATCAAGAGATACTCTGTCTTCGAAAGGCTTGGGAGTGTCTTTGAAAGGCTCGGACCATGTGAGAGAAACAAGTATGGGAAGAAAAATAATTTCAAGTCTCTTAACTTCAACAAACTCCGGAGTAGAATTCCCTCTCGCATGAAGATACGAAACATTTTGACTGTATCATGTGGAAAAGTGTTAAAAGCCAAGATGCTGACAATTGTCTTTATTAAAGATAATAATGATGATGATAGAGAAAACGTAGCTTTTAACAACCATGTCACTGCTCTTGAAGATTCTCAAATGGAGAAAGTAGATACTGAAGATGCCCCTCCACAATTTGAAGATGATGTGAACATTGGCCCGCCACATAAATAGAAAAATTCTTGAAATGCTATTACGCGTAAAACAACTACAAGAACCACACTCCTAGATATGAGCTAAAACTGTCCACATGATGCTCCTTGATACAAGCCTAAATTATCTATTACAAATCAAATGCCATACTCCTCGACATGAATGAAAACTGTCTACACAAAGCTCCTCGATATGAGCTAAAACTGTCCACACAAGGCTCCTCGATACGAGCAAAAACTATCCACACAATAGTCCTCGACATGATTGAAAACTACCTACACAAAGATTCTCGGCACGAGCAAAAAGTGTCCACACAATACTCAATGCTCCTCGACACGAGAGAAAATTGTCCACACAATACTCCTCGACACGAGTAAAAAAATGTCCACACAAGGCTCCTTGACATGAGTGTAAACTGTCTACAAGTTCAAATTCAAGACTTATTGACACGAGTATAAACTATCAGCAAATTCAAATCCAACGCTCCATGACGCACGAGCCTAAACTGCATGTTACTCCTGGTCTGCATAAGTATAAACTGTGTACGACACACTCCTGGCCCGCATGAGTATAAAATATGCACGGCACCCCCAAATCAAAACCATGTTCCTTTGAACTACGTTATGACTTAATTCTCTTAAAGAGATACGTAGGAAGCTTAGAATCCCACTAAGTTTAGTCATGTTATAAATTATCTTGTGTAAGTTCGCGGACCAGTTGAAGAAGTTAGTGAAGTACAAGTATGATGTCAAGTATTCACAATACAAATTCATATGAAGGAATTCAAAATTATTAAAATGGTGAAGGAAGATCAAATTCTTGGAATGTTGAAATAGTCCCGAATCTTATAGCGGTGAAGTGATGAAGTTACCTTCGAAATGAGCCATTAGAGTTTGTAAATGCTTCACATTACTCTCCTTGTCGGAATCTTGTTGATAGCCATCATACCTCGTAAAGCATCCACCATTAATGGAAAGGAAGCATAGTGCCACCTTGAGGAAGAGTGACGATGATTGATATTGCTCCAATAATTCCATCTTAAGGAAGATTGGCGATGTTGATTTGCACCAATAATTCTATCTCAAGGATGAGGGGCGATGCCGATATTGCATCGTGGTGATGGAAGAGTGGCAAACTCGAGGTTGCTATGTCAATTCTATCTCAAGGAAGAGTGGCAAGACCAATATTGTTCCCTGGTGATAACCGTCCACCCACTCAGCATAAAAGGACCATGAGCGCCAAATTCATTAGCAATGAGTATTGAAAGAAAGTTAAAGTGTGAATGCAGTGAAAAAAAGGAAAAATACAATGAAATCAAATAAAGATGCAGATTATGAGGAGATGATATTACCAATTGAAGAAATCTACTGAAAAAAAAGAAAAAATAATTATTATGACAGTTGTTGTTCATTTGATAATAATTGGGGAATTTAAATTCATGGAATTAATCGGTTGGACGTGTTCAATCGATTTTTTCGATTTTCACTAGTTCAATTCGACTCAACCTTAAATTTTGATTTTTACGGTGTTCATATCGATTCCAATTCCAGTCCCAGTACAATTTTAACAACTTTGCTCTTAACATCACATATTTCATTTCATTTCATTTTTATTCACTTATTTCATTTCTCTATCATTTTCTATTTGAATGAATCCGATGTGAATCAAATTCTTATATTTAAAATTTGTAAAATTAATTATACTCTTAAATACTCTAAACCCTAAAAATAAATGTTAAATTTTAGGATAATATAAGATGTCGATAGTCGATTTTTAATGGATGGAGTGAGTATTTAATGTGACTGTTATATGATTTAATCGAACTAATCAAATATAATATAGAGAAAGTATGTAGTAAGAAGACTCAAGAATTTCTCATACATTTCTGGGAGTTTAAAGTAGAGATTTTGTTTTTCTCTATTTTCTTTGTGTATGGTGGAGGGAGATAATTCCCATTTACAGTGGTGATGGAGGTGAGCTTGGTGTTGATGGTGAAGGTGAAGGTGAGGATGACCATGAAGATGAAAGTGTGGCCCCCTATTATACAAATAGGGTGAGCCTACTATTCTAACCATAAATGCTCTAGACTAGTAGCTTGTAGGTATTAAATGCGGGAGATACGAAATATTGCTTTGGGAGATGGGAAAGCAGACAAGGATGTGACAGATGACTTGACAGATCATCCACTAATCATCTTAAGAACTCCAGCTCTGGAAGACCTCGGTAGGACATAGCTCGGCTTTAGCAATGAGAGCTTGGCGAGGCAGAGCTCGGCCTTGGCATGTGAGCTTGGCGGGTAAAGCTCGTCCTTGGCATGGAGAGCTTGGCAGGGCAGAGCTCAGCTCGGTAAGGCAGACCTCGGCTCGATGACCTCAGCCTTATCTTGTATGTTGTGTGGTGAGTTATGTGTTGATCACCTATCACATAAGACATAAATTTCTAGGCTTTCACATAACTAATTAGGTAAACTCAATATTTGTGTTTTTATTTTACCCAACCCAGCTATGATTTCCTTTCTTCTTATTAGATATCTTGAATCAGGTGGTGTTAAATGCTAGTTAATTTTCTAAAAAGACAATTTTATTAGTAGTGTAAGTGGAGTTATAAAAACTAGTTAAATGATCATTTTCAAAATCAAATTTTTTTATCATGTCATTCCAAAAAAAATAATAAGGTACTCTCTTCATTTCAAAATCAATAACATGGTTAAAATATATTCTCTTCCTCCGTTGATAAAGCATTTAATTTTTTTTAAAAAAAAAGGCGAGCAAACCCGTTCGGAGTTGAATATGAGACTGAGTAGTACGAGTGTGGAGCGAGTCCACCTCAACCTAACCCATTAACATCCCTAAGCAAATCCCGAGATGGTTTCTTAAATATTATTGCATTCTTATCGTCCACATCAACCCCCTTATTGCTTGGTGGTGGATGATGTTGAGGTGAGACATTGTTTTGATTTAAATAAATAAATTGGATTTGCATACACCCGTGGCAAATTAGTGCTTTTATTTTTTTTTTATTTTTGCCAAGAATTGGGAAATAGGGCGGCTTTCTACTCAAAAAAGAAGAGAGAAATCAAAAGAGAAGAGATGGTGGCACCAACGTAACCGCAACATTCCAACCGAATCATTTCAGCATCTTTCAAGCACCTCTTTCTTTCCATCAATGCCTGCATTTTTTTCCAGATTTATTGCTATTTCTTTATTTCTTCTGAAAACCTAATTAATCATTCAACACGTGCTCTGTTTGTTTTTTTCCGCCATTAATTTTTGGCTCGATTTCCACAACCAATTTCGTTTCTAATATTTTTGGCTCATAAATTCGTTCCCATCTTCTTGTTAAATCCGTCAAAAAGATCAACAAGAGTTTGTTGAGGCGATCAGTTCGAGCTATATACATAGCGTGTTTGTTTGTGTTGGCCAACGCATTTGCTTGAATATTCATTGTTCTTTCTTGGCGGCGTGGTTGCTCTTCGCGTGATTCGGGTAATTTCTAATGATTGTCAACCCTTTCTTACGTATGAATACCTGAAAGATTAACTAAGTTCTTGACTTTTCATTTCGTTTTGTTGATTAATTGTATTTTAATTAATGCAACTTGTTTGTGCTGTTGATGATATCTGAGGTGGCCGCAGAATGGGTAAGAAAAAAGGGGATTATTGTGCGATCAAGTCTTCCTCTGGATCAGATGAGGATGTAATGGCGTTTTCTTCGTCGAGGGAGGGTAAGGGGAAGAGATTGTGGAAGAAAGTGAAGTACCAGTTGGTAGAGTACCACTCCTTGCCCGGATATTTGAAGGACAATGAGTATATTCTTGGCCATTACAGGTCTGAATGGCCTCTCAAGCAAGTGTTGCTCAGCGTATTTTCCATTCACAATGAGACCCTTAATGTTTGGACGTAAGAATTCCTTCTTTCTCTTGTTATTTTTTGGTATTCCTAGATTTTGTTTAAAGTTATTGCTTTGTTTAGCGTGGATGTTTTGGATACCATGTTCATGACCTGTATTGTTCATTCTTTCTGATGAATGGCAAGTATTGTTTAATCTTTGTAGGAAGGTTATGTTCTTTTTGTTCGTGAACTGTACTGTTCTTTCTTTTCTGATGAATGGCAAGTATTGTTTGTAAGAGAAGAAAAATCTTTATAGGAAGGTGATGTTTTTTGTTCTGTATTCATATATTTTTGCTATATCTTTGGTCATCTGCTTGAATATGGTTCCATCTTGTAGTGCTGAATTTAGAGGCAAACAAAATCATTGTTGAGCTGAAATGAGAGGAAAACAGAATTACATATCATTTTAGAGATGCTATGAAAAAATGTTGATTAGGAGAAGACAATGAATTAGTTATTACTTGTTGATAAGGAGAAAGTGTGCAAGCTTAAATTCCTCATTAATTTTAAGATATTTGCAATTTCTGAAACTGTCAATAAAGAACACAATGAATTCCTAGTTGGCGAGGAGTGGCCATTGGTGATGTGCTTTATCCATGATTATGGTTCAGCTTTCCAGTATTACATAATTTTAGCACTTTTTAATAAAAGATTCACTGTACTGCAATGAATCATTGCTGGGTGTAAAGCCTGATTTGAGTAAAATTGAATGTTTCTTTAGGACTCTAGGTGCTCTAGAGAGTAGTAAGCATGACCTTAAATTTCTGTTTGAAATGTTTAACAATCATTAACTTAATTGACATGGAAAAGTTGTATCTTTCTATGTTTGTTCCCCCTATTCATTAGATGTTGCTTATATTGAATGCTGATCTAGAAATAGAGTATAGTAGACGAGCATAGTGAAGTTTCCTTCAGAAAATTACTATGAGTTACATTTTCTTCTACAAATATATATTACTTGGTTTCTGCTTACCTATGAATTGGATTAGAAAATGTCCATTGAATTGTTTGATATGCTGTTCATTGTTCTGAATACTGATACTTTTGTTACATATGCTATGGTGAGTTTGATGCCCGTTTTTACTCTCTTAAGGCTAGAATTAATTTGATACATTTCTCCTCTGGGCAGGCATTTGATAGGATTCTTCCTTTTCCTGGCTTTAACAATTTATACTGCTATGCAAGTTCCAAATGTTGTGGATCTTCCTGCACTACAAAATCTCCCTGATGCTCTGAGAAAAGCTGATTTCCAGAAACTCTGCACAGAACTTGCTACTTTCCTTCCATCCTTGCCAAATATGCCCAATCTGCACAGACTTCGTGAGGAGTTGAGAATTTCATTGCCTTCAATGGACTTGCTACAATCCTTACCTAATTGGCACATTATGGAACTCCTCTCAAAATGTTTACCAGAGAGTCTGTACTGCAATCACACTGATGCGTGTGTCCTGGTACTCTTATCTTTATTTTCTACACTGATCTAGATGGGGTGATTTTTTTTCTTGTTACTTTTATTTTGATACAATTAAGGCTTCTTGAGCCTACATAGCTGACGTTCAGTTTATGATTTCATAACTAACATATTAGAAATCTTTAGGACATATTAATCCACTTTGAAAACCATATGCATTAGGATTTGGCCGTTTATATTTAAGTAAACTGAATGTTCAAAAGTGTATTTTCTGTATAATGGTGTGGTAACTTCCCAACATTACTAGTATTTATTGAAAACCGATCTGTAATAGTATTTGATTCACTCTGATGATGCATGAATAAGATCGGTGCAAATTAATTTAATCCCTTATATTTTTCCATGGAATAATGCTTTATTGTTGAAATTTTAAATTCTTGACTTATTCATGAAAAAGAAAGATAAGACAAACGAACAAATTTCCATCAACATCCTTTTGCAAAGAGTTTGTTACTGGATACTAGATGATTTCTGGTGAAAGGGAATATATTCATAAGAAGAACAGTGGGCTAAAAACTGATTTTTCTGTTGGTTTTGGCAATGGAAAATTGGTCTTTACATAATTTTCTAAAAATTTCTTGTGTTCTACTATTATTATATTTTCTCTCTGATGTTGTTATATTTCAAATATTGCTCCCAAAACTAAGCCTATTAACCGTCGTCTAGTTTCATCTCATTAGAAAGTAATGCTAAAATTCTCTTTACGTGCATTTTTATGATTGTTAGTAAACACTTGGCAGTTTCCCTGACAGATTGATGTTTGTCATGTCAGTATTACATCTATATATGTTATACACTTTTTTTTTTGTAAGAATTCATGTTCTCTGATGAATGAAGTTTCTGGTTTCAATATACATTTTCTTTGTTCCCGTATCTCTGATAATGAGGCTTGTTCTATTATATTTACAGCGTAGTGTAAAAGAGGAAGTGGCAAACTTGATAGCGCCTTTGATGTTGAGGCCCATAACACGTTGGCCATTCTTCGCTTTCTTAGGTGGGGCCATGTTTTGCTTATTAGCCAGCAGTGCGTGCCACTTGCTCTCATGTCACTCCGAACGCATGTCATACATCATGCTCAGGCTTGATTATGCAGGCATAGCTGCCCTTATTTCGACATCTTTCTACCCACCCGTCTACTACTCCTTCATGTGCTACCCTTTCTTCTGCAATCTCTACTTGGGGTTCATAACTTTACTGGGACTTGGTACCATCCTCGTTTCCCTTCTCCCGGTATTCCAAACCCCTGAATACCGTAACTTCCGTGCATCACTATTCTTCGGGATGGGCGTATCAGGTGCAGCGCCTATTCTACACAAGCTAATCCTGTTCTGGCACCAACCAGAGGCTCTCCACACAACAGGGTACGAAGTTTTGATGGGGGCACTATACGGCGTAGGAGCACTGGTTTATGCAATGAGAATTCCGGAGAGGTGGATGCCCGGGAAATTTGATATTGCTGGTCACAGCCACCAGCTCTTCCATATACTTGTCGTGGCTGGAGCTTACACGCATTACCGGGCTGGGCTCGTCTATCTCAGGTGGAGGGATCTGCAAGGGTGCTGAGACTTGCATAAAATCTCTGTAGTATATATATGTAGTGAGAATGCTGCCATCCATCCTTTTAACCATGTGTAGCCAATTGCAGTTAGGAGGTTGGAATGCTTAATTAAACAATTAGTAGTGATTATGGCTGTGTATCAGTGTAATGTATATAGATTTAGAATAAAATCCTGAGATGGATTCCTGCTAATACCGTGTACAGATGTACTTCCTTTTCTTGTTCAACATATCTATCGTTGTTTACTTCTACTCTATTATCTAAATTGATTCCAAATCTCTCACAACATAGCTTTTTAATGTGATTCCAATGATTATACTAAAAAATAATAATGCTTTTTTTTTAGTGAAAAAATATATTTAAAAAATCATTGGTTAAGTCATTTTTTCTTAATTAAATGCTGAAATAAATAATAAAATTAAAAAAAATAAAGTAATGCTCTCGTTGAGAGTCGAACTCAAGACCTCCCGCTTACTAAACGGGTGCTCTAACCAACTGAGCTACGAGAGCTTTGTAGCCAATTTCATTCTAGTACTAATATATAATATATTTCGTTCTAATTAATGTTATTAATTTACACAAGTTTTCTTGTATGTCTGAAATGACATGAATTCAATATTGGGTTTCTTATGCACAATAATCCATGTGGTTACCTTATTTTATTGATTCGAAGCGTAGTTTTTTACGATTAATCTAATTCATACACTTGTCAAATTTAACTCTATAATATAAGAATTCCACTATTTGGTTTCTTAATAAAATTATATCACTCTAATTTATTCTATTAATGAAAATTGTATTAATGAGAACTATATCACACTATTATCTTAGTTAAACATGTTTGTTTGTTTTTGAATCAAATTTAAAATTAATTTGAAATTCACATTTAACCTTCTTTATTATCTTAGCTATGTAGAAACCTTTCTACACTCCTAGATACTTGCAGAGTATTTTCTTTTACACCAGTCAACCCCCCTCCCTAGTTTATGGTTCTTGATTCATATTTCATTGTTTTGTCCTAGTATTTTTTATATTAAAAGGCGACAAGTTGTATAGATACATGTTCACAAATTACAAGTGCATACAATCTATTTTTACTCATGTTAATGATTGGTAGTTGAAGAGAAATATCTGTCTCATATTAATTATGAACATTAACAACAATCTAATTAAAGATCCAGCTCATCAACTAAGATAACATTATATAATCTGCCACACCAGACACCATCAATGCCCTTTCTATCTCCCAAAATGTAAAATTATTTATCAATTTGTTTAGGTAAAAATTAAAGAAAAATCACTGACAAGAAAATTATTTATCTTGGACATAGGTAGGCTTGACAAATCTCCAACAAGTATTCTGTCAGTCAAGTTAAACTAATCTACAAGTAGTCATGATATTTGTTTATTTTATACCCATTTATTTTATGAAAAAACTTGTGTATAATCGTCTTATAATTAAGATAAATAAGAATTTATAATATTTTAATAAAAAGTAATACTTCATTTAATTGATGAAAAATGATGACCATTAATATAAACTATTTCATTCACAATTTGTAATATAAATAAAGTGATAATATTTTTAATGATAAATAATTAAGAAAAAATAAAATAATGTTGGACAAGTATTTGCTCTTCTTTCTTTTAAAGTGTCTCACACAGGGAAAAGGAAAAGCTAAAGCTAAAGCTAAAGAAACATTAGAAATTCCAAACTTCATTAGATTTTGGTTTGCCATATAAGCCAAAATTGTAGTTAAATTGGACTTATTATTCCTTCTCTTTTCTTCTTTGTTAACCGAGTACGATGCTTTATTAATGTATTTAATTTAATTTAATTTAGTTTGAAGAGTAGATTTATTATTTTATAGCAACTTGCAAATAGGAATGAGAAGGCCACGATTTTAAATTCGAATTCAAAATGACTAGCTGTCTCATTTCAAGAAAGTTAGAAATGGATAAAGTTTTAAAATTGTGATTAGCGATAAATTTAATGAATGTGTGCAAATTCAATTCATTCAAGGCAATATATAGTATACATAAAAAAATAAAAAATTTTAAAAAATCATATTTTTATGATCGGATTTGACAGGTATTTTACGTTATAATTGCATGGTGAAATGATTATGGCATTAATGTGGGTTGCTACAATAAGAAAATGATCAAGCACTGACATTTAAATTTAATTTTAATTTATTTACAGCTTTTAAATTGAAAATACATTTTAAAATTCTTGCAAATCGGTTCATGCCTTTAAATTCAAGCAATTATTGCTGCATGCACGAATCCTAAATTTTGACAATAGCAAGATCAATATATAATGGGCTAATATCGTGAGACATTTTACATTTTTATTAATTAGTTGTATTTTTTTAAAAAAATAATGTTATTTTTTTATTTATACTATAAATTATTTATTAAATAATTATTTGCATTATTATTATTTCTCATTAAAAATGTTATCACTCATTGTCTATTTCATGAAAACGCTTCTCAATTTATTAAGAAATTGGGCTCCTAAACAAAATTCTGATTTCCTCACTGATCGCTACTACATGTTACATTATACGAATGCAAAAACACTCGAGACGGAAGGAGTAATTTACAATTCATCAAATAAGAATTGCTATTATATGTTACAATATACGCGTGCGAAAACACTCGGGACGGATGAAATAATTTATAATTTATCTGATAAGAGTAGCACTCGGTATTTTATAACATAACTACAATATTTCTAAAGGTACAGACATACACCCGATTACATGTAGCATCTCTCGTAATTAAACACGTGAGAAAGAATAACAATTTTACCAATTATTTCGAAGTAAAAAAAATAACCTAATTTACAGGGGAGTGATAAGATAACAAAAATGAAACAGAGAATACAAAAGGTAAGTAATATAGATTTTAACAAACTTTAATCTAAATGAATGTCATTTTAACTTGTTTATTCTTATTAGTTATTACTCGAAAACCATAAAAAAACAGTCGTATTATAATTTTGGCAGTTAAAAAACGACAACTATTGCACAACTAGGAAATGATTTTCTTTATTTTAATTATTTTTTGTTACTATGTGGCACAGAGTTTAATGGTTGATTCGGGAAGACAGTAACGTTCGATTTTGTCTTCGTATTGGAAATATATATATACACATATACACTCTTTGTGTCCTAAGTAAAGAACTACATTTATATATTTTGAGCGTTTTGCAATAAGAATTAAACAATTAATATATTATCTAAAGATGAATATATATATTTTTTGAGCGTTTTGTAATGAGAATTAAACATTTAATATATTATCTAAAGAAGAATATATTTTATTTTGTGACGGACAATCTACAAAAAAAAAAATTATACGTTATTTTGAAGCGAAACAAAATGACAAATGTATATCTTGTGTTTGAGATGGAGTGAGTATATAATATTTATTTCGTTCCATTTTCATCTTTTTATTTATTATAGGTATGCAAAATTAAGAAAAAAAAAACATTTTTCAGAGTAATGTGATATTTTTTAATGATAAATAAATAGTAAAGTATGTTATGTGTTAAAAGGAGGAATAACAATTTTGAAATTAAATTGTGGTATGAGGAATGAGCATAATAGTTGAGTATTATTTCCTTTTATGATAGTGTGAGATTAAAGTTAGAACGGATTAAAATAGAGAGTGCAATGTTGAAGTTAGGACGGAGGGAGTAATAAATTTTAAAATATTTTAAAAAGTAGTACTCTATCCGTCTCATAAATAAACTAACACTTTTTATTTTTGTTCGTCTCATAAATAAGTTTACACCCCTAAATATAGAAACTCACACAAATTTATAACCTTACAACACACTTTAATTTCAAAATTATCACCCTTTTACAACTCACATAACTTACTTTAATTTATTTATTACCTAAAAATATCAAACTACCTCTAAAAGTAAAATTTTTCTTAAACTTTGTACCCACATTAATTGTGAATTTCTCTTTAGAATGGAGGGAGTATCCTTTAACAAAATATTACTCTGTCCATCTCTTAAAAATTGCACCCTTCCCCGAGTAGGGATATTAAGAAAAGTAATACTCCACATTTAGAATATTGTAGTATTTTTAATAATAAATAAATAATAAAATATATTAGATGTGTTATATAGTATAACGGTTAGAAAATGTATTAGAATATTAATAGTGATATATGTTGGGCCCTTTGGACATTGGCCCAAATGTTGGTCTTCAATCCTTAAGTATTAGGCTCATTCTAATTTATTGGAATGTGGCCATAGCCTTACATCAAATCTCATTTAATCAGTCATTTGAGACCCTAACGGGTAGAACTTGAATTTCAAATTCTTGTGCGAGTTTGAACGGGATTCTGAGCACTGTGGAGTTCATCCCTCGACTACTTTCTTCGGCGACGATGAACACGGACGAGATGACGAGGATCGATACCTAACAGTGGTATCAGAGCCAGGTTTCATCATCCGTCCGTCTCCCGAAACTGCTGACCGTCATCCGCTGGTGGGAGATCACTGCCGTCGGATTTTCTCGCCGGAATTGCTATCTGGTTACGATCTGACCTGATCGGAGCCGCTGTACTCCGCTGCTCCTGCCCGCCACCGCCGATCTACTCAGATCTGCTCGGATCAGACCGTCGTTGTCGCGCCACCTCCGCCGAGCAGCCGCTGTTGCTGGTTTTATCCACCGGAAGTCGCGATCTGCAGCGCTCTGCCTCTGCCCATCACGCCGCTAGGGTTTCGCCACCCCACCGCTGTCGCCACCGTCCTGAGTCGCGACTTGTACGCCATCGGAAATGCTACGAGGATTGGACTGCCGCCGCGGTCAGACCAGCATCCAGTCGTCGCCATCAGTTGAAAGATCGCGCCGCCGCTGTGCAGATTGATTCCACCGCTGTCCAGTTCGAGGCCGCCGCTGAACATCTGCTGTCCAGCCGCTAGGGTTCCGGCAGCCACAGCTCATTGCTGATCGCCTGTCAACTGCCAACCACCGACGCTGTGCTGTCCGCAACCAGCCGGAAGAGCAATCTGCTCGACGCCCAGCCGCAGGTGGATCTGACGCCATCCTGGATCTGACCACCCCTTGTCCGTCAACGCACTGCCGTCTTTGACCGACCGCAGGAGCTGACCGCTGCCCAGTTGCTGGCTGCCGACCGTCAGCTTCTTTCTAGCGCCGGTCAGACCCGTCATCCACCGTCCTTCGGTGGTTCAGGGAGTTCCTTCGTTCATTAAACTTTGTGTTTTCATTTCTTCTGAATTGTTCAGTTTTATTGATATATCTTTGTGATAGCCTGAGGCGGTTGGTCCTCCTTTGTGATACTCTGAGGCGGCTGGTCCTCTCTTTGTGAGATTTTGTTGTGATTATTGTTATCCTGCTTCTGTTGTGTGTACTCTTGATTGTCAGTATATTTCTTCGTGTGGTGTGGTTTGTGTTTTGTGCCTATTAAATGACTTCCAATTCCTTTGGCATGACTCCTTTTGATGGTAAAACTAATTTTAAAATTTGGAAACAAAAAATGAAATGTATTTTAGTTCAACAACGTGTTTATAAGGCCATTGATGGAACGCATGCTGCCACTGTAACTGAAGAACAGAAATCTGATATGAATGAGCTTGCTTTGTCATCCATTACTTTAAATCTATCTCTCTGTGTTGAGAAAGGTTGGCCCTTTTGAGTCTGCTGAAAAGATGTGAAAAAAGTTGGATGAATTATTCAATGTGTCATCTTTGTCTAGTAGAATGTTCTTGCTTGAAAAATTTTTAAGTTTCAAATTGGATTTGAATAAGGACATTGATGAAAACTTGGACATGTTTACAAAGCTCATTATTGATATTAAGCAATCTGTTGATAAACACATTGATGAGTATTCCCCCATTGTCTTGTTAAATGCTATTCTTGAATCTTATTGTGATGTCAAATATGCTATTAAGCATGGTCGTGATTATGTTACTCTAGATGTGGTGGTTAATGCCTTAAAAAGCAAAGAACATGATTTAAATCACAATGGGGTGATAAGAATTTTAGGGGTGTTATGTTTGTTAAGGGAATGCATAATAATAAGTTTAAGGCTAAGAATCATAAATGCTATAATTGTAATGAGCGTGACCTGCTAACAAATGTGAAATGTCCCCACCCCTAGAAGAAGGATAAATCTAGTGAACAAGCCAATATTGTGACTGAAACTGAGTGTTATGGTGAGGTTTACTAGTTGTGCTTGTGTGAATTGCTTGAGCCTTTAACTTGTGTGTTTAAATGACTTTGAAAATTTGTTTTTCTTATCTTGTTTGTGTTTTCTTTGTGTGAAAACTTGTTAGAAATGTGTTTTCTTATTGTGTGCTTGTTTATGTGTTAAACTTGCCTTGTTTACATGCTTATTTATTTCTTTTAGTGAGGTGGAACATGTTGTGTGCTTTCAAATGTGGTGTAACATTTGATTGTTGTTTGTCTATGTGACTTTTATGTCTGTGTGACTGCGTGTGCTTGTTTCTTTTAGTGAGGTGGAGCATGTTGTGTGCATTTGAATGTGGTGCAACATTTGATTGTTGATTGTCTATGTGACTTTTATGTCTGTGTGACTGAGTGTGCTTCTGTGTGAAGTGTCTGTGTGACTTGTGTGTCTATGTGACTTGACTATGTGTCTGCATGAATTGTGTATTCATGTTAGCTTTGTGCTTATTTGTTCTATGTGAACTGTTCGTGTGTCATGAGAACTGTGAGCTCTAATCTATGTGATTACATGACTATGTGAACTTTGTGCTTTCTTGAGCTTGTGTGCTCCGTTTATTTTGTCCTTGGGATAATTTAAACATTCTGTGACTGTGTGTCCGTGATCTTTGCTCCTACTTAGATTTGTGTATCTTTTGTGATACCTTGGCTTTGTGTCAAATTTCTGGATCTTGCATTTGACTTTGTGTCTTTCGTTTTGCAGGTGTCCGAGAAAAGTGCAATGATGAATTCCCATTTAGTTATACAAAACAGTGGATGATTTGGGCCAAGGTGGAGATTGTTGGGCCCTTTGAGACTTTGGCCCAAATGTTGGTCTTCAATTCTTAAGTATTGGGTACATTCTAATTTATTAGAATGTGGTCATAGCCTTACATCAAATCTCATTTAATCACCCATTTGTAACCCTAACGAGTAGAACTTGAATTTTAAATTCTTGTGTGAGTTTGAAAGAGATTCTGAGCACTGTGGAGTGCATTCATCGACCACCTTCTCCGGCAACGACAAACACAGACGAGATGACGAGGATCGATACCGAACAATATAATTTATGGATTAAACTCCATTTATTGGAAAATAGGATGCCAAAAATCACGGATTTGTAAAGTAGGAGTAATAAAGATGAATGTGTCTTGTTTGTGTTTGTATAGCACATAATATCCCAAACATCGTCGGTGCTGTAAAACTTACATTACGTGTCCATTCTCCATACCCACAATCTTCACCCCCAACCACTTTATCACCACCATTAATACCTCCTACTCTCTCTCTCTCCCCCTCCCCCCTCTTTCTCTCACACTGTATATATGTGTGTGATAATGCTGAAAGCTTCTCTTCCTCATTTCCTTTCGTCACTCTGCTTTTGTCGTTATTGAACAATCTCTGTACTGCGCTGTAATTTGGCAGCATTAAATCCCAATTCCAGATGGCTAAACCGTTACGCTACCAGACGAACTTCACCTAGCCGACGTGCTGATTCTATCCTTATCCTTTTCTCTTTGTTATAATGGTTTCGTCGGAGCAATCCCAGTATCAAACTGTTCCCATGGCGAAGAATGCTGTTCGGAGCAGACTCGCCGCCTTCCTCTCCGACGGCGTCCTTTTCGCCGGCGGAGCGCTCGCCGCTTTCTTGCTTCTCTGGGCCCTTTGGTCTTTCTATGCCCCCATCCCAACCCCCAATTTCCCAACCTCCTCTTTCCCCGATAAAACCTCCGACTGCGCTGACGCCTCGGGCCCGAACCTCCTACACGACCCACCCGACCCGAACTTCTACGACGATCCGAAATTGAGCTACGTCATCGACTCTCCACCGGTTGAGAATTGGGACGAGAAGAGAAAGGAGTGGCTCCGGCAGCACCCGTCCTTCGCCGCCGGGGCAGAGAATAGGATTTTCATGGTAACCGGGTCGCAGGCGAAACCCTGTAAGAATCCAATCGGCGATTACTTGCTTCTGAAACTATTCAAAAACAAGGTGGATTACTGCCGGCGCCACGGAATCGACATTTTCTACAACAACGTCCTTCTGCAACCCAAGATGTTCTCCTTCTGGGCGAAAACGGCCACCGTGAAAGCGACGATGCTGGCCCACCCGGAGGCGGAGTGGATCTGGTGGGTGGATTCCGACGCGGCGTTCACCGACATGGACTTCAAGCTCCCTCTGGACCGCTACAAGGCCCATAACTTCGTGGTCCACGGTTGGGCCTACTTGGCCCAAGAGAAGAAGAGTTGGACCAGCATCAACGCCGGCGTATTCCTGATACGTAACTGCCAATGGGCCATGGACTTCAT
This sequence comes from Pogostemon cablin, assembly GCA_023678885.1. Taxonomy (NCBI): domain Eukaryota; kingdom Viridiplantae; phylum Streptophyta; class Magnoliopsida; order Lamiales; family Lamiaceae; genus Pogostemon; species Pogostemon cablin. The sequence goes on along the minus strand of CM042994.1, from coordinate 7,017,110 downwards.
GGGGGTGTGGGCCGGAATGGGCCCACAGTCACCTGACTACGATAAATGGGGTGAGATTCTAAGCTCAACCTTCAAGGATAAGATCTTCCCGGAAGCCGACGACCAATCAGGTTTAATTTATTTATTTTTAAATGAAAAAGAAAAATGGGGGAACAAAATGTACGTGGAGAGTGAGTACTACTTCGAGGGGTACTGGGTGGAAATTGTGGGGGCCACATTTGATAACATCACCCGTCGGTACACGGAGGTAGAGGGACAGGCACCGGAGTTGAGGAGGCGACACGCGGAGAAGGTGAGCGAGAGTTATGCTACGGTGTGGCAGGAGCACCTTAAGGATGCTGGGTACGGGAGGGGGAGCTGGCGGAGACCGTTCATCACACACTTCACCGGCTGTCAGCCATGTAGTGGGGACCACAACCAGATATATTCGGGTCAAACCTGCTTTGACGCAATGCAGAAGGCTCTGATGTTCGCTGATAATCAAGTGCTCCGGCATTACGGGTTCCTGCACCCGGATCTACTGGATCCCTCCACTGTGAAACCTCTGCCCTTCGATTATCCTGCTTGAGAGGTCACGATTAGAGGCGCAGCATTTCTTTTTTTTTTTTCTTTTTTTTTCCTAAATATTTTATATAATTAATGATTAATGATACTATATATTAGCAAGAGAATGTAATGTAATATAGGAGTGGTAGAGTAGTAGTATAAATTTAAGTGTGTGAGACTATCTATGACTTACACGTATATACTATGAGTTTGGTATTTGGAGTGGGCCTAAGTTTTGAAGGCACGAATTATACGATAATCATGAAATATTTTAATTGATCACGTTACCTTTTACGTATATGATATATTATGATTATTAAAGGGAAAAAGAGAAAAGAAAAGAAGAAACTCGAGATATTACGCAGAATCCAAATCACTAATACGGCAATCATGAATTTGCACTTATTTATTTGTTTTCCAAATATTTGTTATATATATATATATATATATATATATATATATATATATATATATATATATATATAATCAATAAAATAATTAATTTGAGAAATTTGTTACTCCCTCCGTCCACAGGGTTCCAACCTAGGAAATGGTACTCTTAAAAGCGGATAGAAAGAGTATTTGTTATTTACATCTAAAAAAAATGTTACTCCCTCCGTCCCGGGTATTTTTACCTGTTAGTACGGACACGGAGATTAAGACGTTTTATTTTTTTAATATATAATATAAGAGAAAATAGAGATAAATTAGTAATTTAAAAAGAAAAAGTGAATAAAATTATTGGGAATGATGAATAAAGTGTAAAAAAGTAATTAAAGTTGTTGAGATTGTAAAAAGTAGGTAATAAAATATTATGTATTTTTGTCAAAAATGGAATTGATAAAAATACGTGAGACACCCCAAAATGAAAAGTGGGTAAAAATACGTGGGACGGAGAGAGTACTATATTTTATAGATTAAAAATACTTTCAAATTACAAAAAAAAAAAAAAACTCCATTAATTTATTAAATAAATAATTCTCTCTGTGTCCTAACTCATCTTACAAATTGATGACACATTTTAATTAAATTAAGTAGCAATGAAAAATGTATGACTATGATACTATTTATTTATTTTAATTAGTTAACATTTTTTATTAAAAATATTATTTTATAAGAATATTGTCATTTTTTATTTATATTATAAATGGTTTAAAAAATATTTTAATATATTATTATCACTTTTAATTGATTGGGTATCATTTTTCATTAAAAATACTATTAATTCTTATCCATCACATTGAAGCCTCTATGTGAGAGGATTTCTTACCATTCTTTGTCTTAAATTAAATTATACTAGTATAAGGGATAAATATTGGGTTTTAAATGGATGGATTAGAGAATTTAATGTGGTTGTTTAGTGATATTTAACCCAACTAACTAATAGTGTAGGCATGTATTATGAGGTATTTATACCTCACAATTTGGTTGAGGTATGATTTTGGTATTGTAAATTGACTGTAGCAAAATATGTATTGTACGCAGTTTAATTCAGGCTAAATGAATGAAGTTTAATTTATGATAATTTTTTTCCAGGTTAATTTTAATTATTTTTGGGATTAACTTTAATGATGTTATTAATCCCAACGAAATCAGATCTATATAGACCATTTTACCCCTGTAAAAGTGGGTTGAAAAAATCAAAAAGTCACATTTCTTAAATTCCGTGTCTACAATAACTACGAAGACAAATATGGGACGGAGGGAGTAAGATTTTCCTCTCAGCTTTTGCTCTTTGGTAGTTAATGGTGTTTTTTTTCTTGTGTATGACATATCTCAGAATTCTTTTTCTATATTTATACGGTGTCCCATTTATACATTTGCATTATTCTCTCTCTTAATAAATGCTTGTCAAGAGCATTTTACTTGTCTCGGAGCATTAAATGAACCTCTCATCGGACGAGAAAACATTTAATGCTCTGACAAGCCTCGCTTTTGATTGATGGGAGGAGCGACAACATATAATCATTAACTATGCTAGTAGCTATTCTAAGGGCAAAATTTTATGATGTAAGCTACTCTAGCGGTTATGTGATGAGCTCGGCTCGTTGAGGACGCGGACTCGGATCTAGGATTGACATGTGACTTCGATTATCCGGGCTCTTATTGGGTTTCCGAACGGGAAATCAAGGATGTGGATGCTTCTCTCAAAGCGGTCTTCGGGGCCCAATTAAGGATTTGTCCCATTACCTAAAGTTATTGTGTTTGTTGTTGTTAATATAATGGGAAAGATGAGTTTGAGATGATAAATGAATAAACATTCGGACAAGGGAATATTAAAATGGCTCACTCCTCAGTCTTAATTGCAATTCGTATTTGATTCTTGAATAATTAAAGAGTAGGTGGACGGTTAGCGAGTATGAAATAAGGGGTGAGTGATAACAGGGTAAATAATTATAAGTTGATGTTATTATAGGGTAAATGACTTAATGGTACGATAATTAAATAATTTCATCCCCACAATGTTAAGACCACAAATTTCCCCACAATGTTAAGACCACAAATTTGAGCATGTATTTTGAGGTACGTAGCTCTTTAAATTTTATAAGTAGTATTTATTTTTTTTTCTAATTTTAATTTCTACTTTTATGCCTTGTATTTTAAGTAGCCCTTAAATCTATTTCTTAAATCAATATTTTGGGCAGGTATGCCTTGATACCATTCAATCAAATCAAAAAATGTATAAAATTCTATATTGTTAAATAATTTTTTTATCAGAAAATATAGAATTTTATTAATAAGGCAAGAAGGGTTGCCCCAAGTTTTAGATACAACAATGCTTTTTACATAGTAAAGAAAAACTAGATCACAACTCCATACAATTTCTAGGATTAATACACTATTCCCTGAAGTTTTTCATATCCATAACCTTTCGATTCGAGCTCACAAGCCAACTCCAATATCTAGCTTTCACTTCACCAATCACCCTTTCCTTGTCCTACTGTTTCTTTTTAAAGATAAATTCGTTTCTTTGCCTCCAAATTTTCCATACTGTTCCCACCCAAATATATGACGCCACCACTTTTCATCTGCCCACAAAACTTTGGAGAAATCACAGTCAAATAGGATATGTTCTCGTGTTTCCGTCTCCTTTCTACACATTTCACAGTGGTCAGTGCCAACAAGATTTTCGCATCCTCTAATCATCAGATTTGCCTTCGTCGGTACTGCATTCCAAATAAATTTCCACGCCTAGGCTTGTGCCTGATGGGTGGAGCCACTATTCCAAATAAGATTGCAAGCTTTTCTCATGTCTTCGTCCAACTCACTCCCCCAAGTTTTTTCTTTATAGCATTGTAGTCACTTTTAACTGAATACAATCCATTTCCTTCTTTACTCCACTTCCATGAATCTTCTATCCCATCTCTAATATTGATGTGACTAGTAATACTTATCACTTCCTCCACTTCGTTCTCTTCCCATTCTCCGAGTCCTCTATTCTACTTAAAATTTCAATTCCACCCATCACTTTCCATTTTTCCCATTTCTGCAATAAATTTCATCTTGTATCCGGATAATCGGTATAACCTTGGAAAAAGAGTTGAAAGTGGAATCGAATTACACCATTCATCTTCCCAGAAGAGTGTGCTTTTTCCATCTCCAATATCTCTCTTTAGCCATTCTTTAAACCAATCTCCTTGGCTGCTGGTAGTGCATTTTTGAACATCAACCCACCATCTGTTGTAACCAATTACCTCACTATTTCTGTTTTTGTTGGAATTGATCATGTTCCACCATAAATTATTTTATTCAACCTTTGTTCTCCGTATCCATTTGCTAATTAATGCTTTATTTTGAATTTCTATATCTTTCACTCCTAATCCCCCAAGCTGTTTATCTCTACAAATCTTTTCCCATTTAATCCAACTGATCTTCTTATTTTCTCCGTCTCCTCCCCATAAAAATTATCTTTGTATGCTTATGATCTTTTGTGTCACACCTCTCAGCGCTCGGAACAATGGCATCATGAAGAGGGGTATAGATGACAACACAGATTTCAACAGCGTAATCCGCCCACCAAACGAGATCTTTCTCCCATTCCATTTCCTTAGTCTAGTCTGAATTTTTCAACCGTTGGCTCCCAATCATGCATTTTTCTATAACTGCAGCCCGCCTTTACACCAAGATATTTAAATGGAAATCCTCCAATTTTGCATCCCAAAATGTCTGCAAGATCTTGGAGTTTTCCTACTTCCATATTCACCCCAATTAAATCGTATTTCTCATCTTAAGCCCCGAGATCACTTCAACTAAGATCATGAGTCTTTTTAGGAAAACAACATTCTTTATGCTAGCATTACAAATAAATAAAGTATCATCCGCAAATTGAACAAGAGGAACGCGAATACTTGAATTGCCGAATGCCACCGGGTCGAATAACTTCAATTGGATGGCCCTGCTGATGAGGATATTTATGCTTTCCGCCACCACAATGAATAAAAATGGGGATAAGGGATCTCCTTGCCTGAGCCCCCTCTTCAGGTTAAAAAATCTAGATGATGTCCCGTTCACTAAAATTGATGCTTGTGCACTAGACACATGCCATCATCCATTAAATCCATTTCTTGCTGAAGTTCAATGCCACCATCATTTGCTCCAGGAATGTCCAACTGATTGAGTCATAAGCCTTCTGAAAATCTATTTTGTAGCACACTACTTTTTTGTTCGTTTTTGCTTCAGCTAAAATTTCATTCACTGTGATAATACAATCTCCCATGTGTCTACCTTTGACAAATGCCGCTTGACATTCTGAAATGATGCTCGGCATAATTCGACTGAACCGATTCGCTAGGAGTTTAGCCAAGACTTTATACACGCCACCCACAAGAGAAATTGGACGGAAGTCCTATAATTCCAAGCACTGCTCTTTTTTGGGATAAGAGATATAAAGCAGTTATTCAAACCTTTAACAATCTTCCCCTTTTCTTGAAATTCGTGTAGGAATCGCATAAGGTCCTCTTTCATTGCTTCGCAACATACCTTGAAGATGAGATCATTCATCCCGTCCGGGCCTAGGCTTTTAGATGAATCACAGACGTTTAACAATCTTCCCCTTATCGATCGTTTATCATTGCTACACTATGTTGTGTAAAAAAAACAATTATTGTTCAACTATATTAACTTTTAGATGATCTTGAAAATAAAGTGTACTGGTATTTTTGCCATTTTTTAGTGTGAATAGTCTAATGACACAAACTAATAAAGAAATATGAACAATCTATTAGAATCAATAGTATAATTAAAAATTAGTTGAAGTTTTGTCTTTAAATTAGATAATTAAAGTAATATATATCTTTTAAATATCATAAGCATAAACAAAAATGTGCTTCAACTTATAAACCCTAGCACACAAAATTACATGATGCTTTAATTTTCTAATAATGTCGGCTGAATTGTAAGACTTGGTTAGAGGGTTTTTTTTTTTTTAAAATTTTTTATTCTGCAGAAAATAATAACAACCTAGACTGCCAAAAAATAAAACTGGGACAACTTAAAGAAAATTTCCCAACCCCATTTCGATTTCATGGCTCTAATTTATGTCAACAACAAATCTGAGTTGGGGTAGTAAATTGAACATAGTTATGTTAGGCAGAAATCAAATAAATGGAGTATTAAATGGGAATTGCAGTAATGTCAGAAATTAATGCAATAATATTATTGATGAATAATGCATGTTGGACTTTAATAGCTAACATGTGCAATTGGTTTTTCATGGGTTGTGGTTATGCTTCGTGTATGGACCACCGACCATCATCCATCTCTTGTGGAGATTTTTCACTCATCTACTTGATGTTACTTGTGTGGTGCTACGGAAAAAAAAATGGTGTTCTCATGCCACGACGGGTAATTTATGTGAGATCACTTGATCGGGAGATGATTGTGTGTAGTGATCGACACAATCGGCAGTGGTTGTGGCTCTAGTCTATGTTAGTGATGGTAGAGGCGATGTTTGGGAGGGAAAAATGTGGCTAGAAAAGAAGAAGAGTTAGGGAAGTAGACCAAACCTTTAGCTGATACCATGCATATAGAAAGGAAATTGTTTTTGTGTATTGAAATAATTTGTAATGTATAATCATCCTAATAAGCTAATCCACGTAATAATCTAGATGAAAATGATCAAATAAAATTCCAAATTATGAAACTTTTGCAATCATAATATTACAAGGAATTATTGTTTTAATTATTCCTTAATATCGGAAAGTGGAGATCAACTTACCTCTCATTGAGGCGATTAAGCATATTCCAAGATACGCCAAGTTCTTGAAGGAGTTGTGTACTAACAAAAAGAAGTTGAAGGGTGATGAAAAAGTGGTGATGGGAGAAAACGTTTCAGCTGTCTTCTAGCAAACGTTACCTCAAAAGCGCAAGGATCCTGGCATGTTTGTGGTTCCTTGTAAGATTGGGAATTTTAAGGTAGAAAGAGCCATGTTGGACCTTGGAGATTCCATTAATGTGATGCCTCGATCAGTGTTTGAAAAATTGGGTGTGGGAGAGTTGAAAAAGACTGGAGTTGTCATCCAACTTGCTGATCGAAGCCACGTATACCCAGATGGAGTCATTGAGGATGTTCTTGTTCAGGTAGACAAACATGTATTCCCTGCTGATTTTTATGTGTTAGAAATGAATGAACACCCATCGAATTCCACTCCGATTTTGTTGGGAAGACCGTTCCTCAACACTTCACGCACTAAGATAGATGTGAGTGAAGGTACTCTCACGATGAAATTTGATGGGCAGATCATTAAATTTAACATATATGATGCTATGAAATGCCCTAATGATGCTAACTTGCTTTCTGTTGTGAGTACTATTGAGCCTATTGTCAGGAACACTTCGAACTCACTAGTAGGGATGCATCATATTCAGTCATTAAACATGGAATCATGAAGGAGGATGCTGAAAGATTGGATAATGAGGAGCTGAATCGCTATGTCAAAGCTTTGCACAATTCTTTTTAGAGAACGAGCACCTTAGATGTAGCCTCTATTAAATTGCCTATGAAGTCTCCTAAAGACGTTAATTCAGTTTTTGCTTTGAGAGTTGTTGAGCCTTTGGTGCAGGATTCTTTTGAACTAACTCGCAGGAATAACTTAGAGTATGAGAAAAAATTGAGAAAAGAAAAACTTGGTGAAGTGCCAAAGTTAGAGTTGAAAGCGTTCCCCGAACACTTGAAGTCTTCGTTCTTGGGGCCAAACCATGAACTCAAGGAATATCATAAGGGGTTTCGCACTGTTGAGGTCGACCAAATGGAGTTGGAGGACGTGGTCTACAATTGATGACTATACACATTACCTAAGTCGAGCTAACGATAATAAAAAAAGGCGCTGATTGGGAGACAACCCAATTTTCTTGTTTTATTTTCAATAAATTGTCTGATTGTTCACTCATAATTTTCTGTTGTGATTAGCAGCTGTGATACAAACTGCAAAGATTGATTGTGTTCAAAGCTCTACCCAAAAATAAATCAGGTGTACTCGACCCAATGTCTTGTTCAGTTTCTCTTTTATACTTTCTTTTGCTTGGGGACAAGTAAACGTTTAGGTGTGGGGAGGAATTTTATATGATAATTGGGGTAGAAAAGTGATGTAAGTATGGTTTGTTTTGAATATTTTGCTGAGGCTCTTTGCTGAATTGTCCTAATATCTTATTCTTGTTGTCCTCTAAATTTTATGTTAATGTGGAGTTTGAGAAGTTGAAGAATAAAATCTTTTGAGGTGATGAGGGTGACGCATGATTGAGGGGGTAGCAGTGATGTTTAGGAGCTGCTGAAACTTGATAATCTTTGCAAGATTTTTGTGATTGTAGTGGCTCACTTTTTTTTTCGAATTTCATGGCAATTATACCCAATTTTTGGTGAGCTTTAGAGCCTTAACGAGCTATCATCTATGAGCTCCATTGAATTTTTTTCTTGAGTGCATTGAATTTGAATTGCTCATTCTAGAACTTGCTCTTTTCAATGCATTTCAAGATCATGTGATTGGTTGTGTGTGATAAAATGATAAGGGCATTTAGGTTTAACCCTCTTGGCTTATATTGTCCCACTTGATTATGAAAACTTTAGGGAAGCCACGTTGAGCTTAATCATTTTTCTTTGAATTATGAGCACATAAATGAACCCTGAATTTCCATTTCTTTCTTTAACTCTTCCGTTTGAACCCTTCATTATTTTGCAATGTGTGAATCTTGTTGTAATACTTTGTGGTTGGATTGATGATGAAGAGGAGGATTTGATAAAAAAAACTTGGAGAAGGAGAAAAGAAAAAAAAAGAAAGAAAAGGAAAAAAAGGTTGGATGAAAAAATGTAAAGAGAAAAATTCTTGAAAGAAAAAAATAAAGAAGAAAGGGAAAAGGGAAACTGTTTGAATTGCTAAAATTATCTAGCAAACAATAATTCTTCTAAGTGTGACACATGCTGTTCCGAATCTTGAAAATGAGCAGGTGTGGGGAGGTTAAAAGTGTAAGAAAAATTCTGTTGTGAAAAAGGAAAAGTTGGAGTGATGATGGATGTTTTGATTTGTAGAGATTACACATTGTAAAGTGATGCATTAGCCATTCTTATCTCTCTTTTTACCTTACCCTGACCTAAAGCCCCATTACAACCCATTCAAAGACCCTTTGATTGTTGCACACAATTCATCTGAAATTGGTGGAGAATTGATTTGGGAGCAAGCCTATGGTAATGACTGTTCTTTTTAATTTTTGAGTGATCTTACTACCTAAAAAATTATATATAATTGAGTGTCATTGAGTGAATCTTTGTGAGGCCATGGATTTTAAAAGATTTGATGCCATGAAAGTTGCAAACTTTGAGTGAAGAGTCATGTTTCATTTAGTTCTGAATGCTCATTGGTTGCTTTTCTCTTGAAGTGTGTAATTTTCATTTGCCTTGGTAGATGATGTTCCTTAGTTTTCTGTTCTCTATGGTTTTGGTTTACTTGAGGACAAGCAAAGTTTAGGTGTGGGGAGATTTGATAAGTCATATTTTAGCGTGATTATTTGGTAGTAATTAAAGTCTATTTGATTTAATTATATATATATTTATGAGCTAATATTGACTTATATTATTTTTTGGAGATAATTATTTTAATTATATGAATTTGAGGTGGAAATAGGCTAAATTAGGAAACAAATCAGCCACAACCAAATTTTCTCCAAATATGTGAGGTTGGTCGATCAAGAAGGGGAGAAGAGGATAAAGAAAAAGATCCTGGAGATATTTTTGGAAGAAATAAATTAGGAAAGAGATCAAGCAAAATAAGAGAAGATATATTTTTATATTTGGGAGGCTGCAAAAACACGTTAAATATCATCCAAGGCAGAATACACGAGATTGGCAGCAGATTAGGCATGAAGTGACGATTGGTCTTCTCCCCAAGCAGTTTAGGCGTGAAGTTCAGGATTGCAATCAAGACACAATCGGTTCTTTATTTTTAATTGTATTTTATATTTTTGCTATGAACATGCGGGGCTAATCCCCTTCTCTAGTTTAGAATTTGTGAACCTCCCGTAGAATTATTAATTTAATTATTAAGTGTTTAACATTGAATCTTGTGTGCAAGTTTATTTTATTACAAGCTTTGATGTTCCTTATAGTAATTTAATAATTATTCTGGTTTGATCAACTAATTTAATTATTTTATTGCTTAATGTTAATCTATGAACTACAATCTGTAATTGTTGTAGAAATTGGAACAAGTAACAAATAGAGATTATTCCCTCTAGGTGTAATAGAATCTAGGTTGTATGATACCTAGCCGGATTTCGTAGCCTAGTAATCCTATGTTTAGAGTTTTAATGCATCTACGAGTTCGAATCCATAGGATCACTCGTAGATAGTTCAATTTAGTGGTCGTACCCTAGTTGATAAATATAAGAATATTCGGGTTAACTGATCGTACCGTTAACCTAGGGATTTGAGTTTGCACACTAGGCTAGATACTTAATTCATGTAATTAATTAATTTAGTAAACGGGAGGGGATCGACATCCTAAACTAGGATTTTATCTCTTGGTTAATTTAAATAAGTAATTTTCATCTACTTGGTATTCAAAAATTAAGTTGAGTTATTTTTATTATTAATTTCAATTTTTCACCAAATCAAAATCCCCCTTCATTAAATTGTTTGAAACACTTAGATTTAATTTAAATTCTATTATACTATCTTGGATTCGACCCGTACTTGTCACTATACTAAGTATTAGTGTAAGTCAGAAATTAATTTATTTTGGTAGGCCGGCGACAGCATATCAGTGTTGATGGAAGTTCACGAAGGAGTCTGCGGGAATCACTTGGGAGGACACGCACTGGATTTGAAGGTAGTTCGACAATGATATTTTTGGCCCACTCTTTGAAGGGACGCTATCGAATATGCCAGAGCATGTAAAAGTTGTCAGATTTATTCTCCCATAATCAGAGCTCCTTCTACAGAATTGATCACAACAGCAGCACCTTGACCTTTTGCCAAGTGGAGAATCAATCTGATAGGCCCATTCCCGCCCGCTAGAGGAGGCGTCAAGTATGTCGTGGTGACGGTCGACTACTTCTCAAAATAGGCAGAAGCAAAATCGTTAGCCACAATTAATGAGGTTAACATGATAACCTTCATATGGAAAAACATCATTTGTCGCTTCAAAATACCCAATGCAATTGTGATGGATAATGGGAAGCAATTTGAAGACATGCAACTTAAAAATTTTTGTGATGGGCTGGGAATAAGGAAGTTGTTCTCAACATCTTACCACCCCCAGTCGAATGGACAAGTTGAGGCGGTCAATAAAGTAATTAAACATACCCTCAAAACCAGACTGGAAAGCCTCAAGAAAAAATGGGCCTCACAACTGCCTGGTGTTATCTGGTCATACCGCACCACCGCCAGAACGTCAACCGGAGATACTCCCTTCTCGTTAACATACGAAACAAAAGCAGTCATACCAGCAGAAGTAGCTTGCCCCACATTTCGTGTATCCCAAAAAGGAGGAGAAACCAATTCAGAAGCCACCAAACTCAACTGGACTTGTTGGAGGAACTTCGGCTACATGCAGCGGAGAGACATGCGATATACAAATCAAGGCTAGAATCCCAATACAACAAAAATGTACACAATAAGAATTTTGTAGTTGGAAATTTGGTGATGAGAAAGATATGCCAACCAGACGGAGTGTTCGGAGCAAACTGGGAAGACCCATACGTAATAAAAAGAAATTTGGGTAAAGGGGCGTATGAACTAAGTGAGCTCAGTGACGAACGCATCAAGCATCCGTGGAATATAAAAAATTTAAAACACTTCTATGCTTGAGCATAGTCGGTGAAATTCCTATATGCACAAATTGTAAAGTTAAGGCTACAGAGTCATAAAGCCATAATAAAGAGTGCAGGAAAATACACATCACATGCCACCACAATGTCAAAATAAAATTTACAGCAAAAGAGAAAACACAAAATAAAGGAGGAGCCTCCATCAGACACCACTGGGGCCCGCACCACCCACACCACAAGGACCTGCACCGCTCGTACCGCTAGGGCCCGCACCATCATCAGCCCCTGAGAAGTTACGAAGACTCCTCATCCATGCTACCTCCGCCTCTAGTTGGGCAATATGCTCTCTCTCCCGCTCAAATTCATGCTCAGCCAGGTAACATGCAACCTCCAACTTATGAACCTGATTTTTGGCCATGCGTGCTCTCTCCCTATAGGACGTAGCTCTAGTGTTAGCCGCAGTAATAAGTTGCTCCACCACCATAATTTGGTGAGTCTCCACCATAGAAGGAAGCCCCTCAGCTGGTAGAGGCCCCCACGCTAAGATCGACTCCAGGAGGGATAGACTACCCAGACTCTATCACGAGAAGGAAGCGGCACAAAAAAGTCAATAAATGCCCAACACTCACCAAGGTGGCATTCCCAATCTCATGGGGCCCCGCACTCTGCAACTAGTGAGACAACATAGAATTCCATGAATGAGCAGGGACAAAGCCGGCTTCCGAGACACTCAACTCTGACTCAATAGCCGATCGAGCATCACCCATACTTCTCAATCATAACAACTCATCCAATGCAACTAGGGGGATGCCCCCACCAACGCCGCCTTCCGGGGTAAAAGTCTCCCGCACCGGTGGAGCCCGAGGTTGGGCAATGTTCTCACGTCTTTCCTCTTTGGAAGTTGGATCGCTATCGGGGAGGGGAATTTGAGGCTGACTGGCACTAGGCGGATCTTCAATCAGATTGATCCGAACTCCAGCGCCCCGACTAGCCCTACGACTGGCTTCCAGGATAGTTGTCTGTTCACTTCCTCGCACCTCAGTCTCCTTCATAGGAGCTTTTCTCTTGTCCAATAAATGAGAATGCACCGTCTCACCGGCCGGAGCTCCATCTTGAGTCACACTTACCACCGCCTCCTCAGTTCCGTCAGCATGAACAATTACAATGCCACGAAGACCAGTCCTACCCCTTGCAACTGTGGAAGAATCTTCGGCCACCGTCGTGCTGGGATCGGCTTCTTGATGGGGTCTCCGAGGCAAAGAAAAAACAACCTGATCAGAAAAATACTCGTCAAGAGCAGCATCCCAAGATGAGAAAAGGTCACGCACCCTTCCTTCGAAGCTTATCGGCGAAGCCAGAGTTGGATCCTGATAAAGATTCGCCCCCGACAGTCTATCATCTGACAAATGCAATAACACATTACGGGGAAGAGTCATGCGGTTGATCGCATCAAAGGCACGGCGGAACCAAAGGATAGCTCTTCCTCAGCCGACCGAAGTAAGGCTACCGAAAAAAAAATAAAAAAAGGAGGGTGAGGAGGCCAGTGAGTTACAGTAAGAACACAAGAAAAGAAGTGAAGATAAGACTTACCAGATTCAAGAGTCCGAAAGGAGCATGGTACGGGCAGATAATTTTCGTATGGGTCACGACATTTAAAACCCCGCAACCAAAACCACTGGTCCTTCCAATGCTGCCCACTGATTGAATTTCTACTAAATATTGGACGAACGCCTCTCTGCACCTGTAAGTAGTAATGACCATGACAACCAGGGTCGCGGACGTAACGATAGACGTAGTCGATATCCCGGGCAGAAGGAGAATGACATCCGTTCTCATGGAGCAATACTAGCAGACCAATCAAGTTTGCCCAAACTGAAGGGATTATCTGTATTGGGGCTAAACCCCAATTAATCAATATTCGCCTGATAACATGGGCCAGAGGTAACCTAACGCCGGCAGCAAACATACCCTTATTAAAGGCAGTGTGATCAAGCTAACCACCCCAAAGACATTCGCGTAGCCCAGGCGTGCCAAACTCGACTGGAAGGACGGCTTGTGCTATTAGGGCCGGCAGAATCTTCTAGGTTAATAAATGATACAAAGGCTCGACTTTCAGTCTTAGGAACTACGCGCTGCCGCGACGAACCCTTCCCTTGAAAAACAAGCTCTCGAGGAATCTCATAACGTGGGGACGGAGGAACAGAACGACACTCACTCCGCGTCACGGGTGTGATGGAAGGAGCCCTAGCATTACCAGCTTCTTTCTCTTCCTCGGAACTGAGAAATTCCTGGGAGGACCACGAATCAACCGCCATAAGGGGAGGAAGAAGAACAACAAAAAAACAGAAAGAGAAGCGCAAATAATGCAAATGATGGAGAAATTGTCATTCTTGGGAAAACAAGTTCAATTGAAAGAAGAAGTTTACTCTGGAAAGTTTATGTATAGGTTTAGATTTCTACATGGCCACCCCTTTTTATAGGGAGAAGCGGAGGAGAAAAGAAGTGGGGGCCCAATAACTACCCCACTCTCCGTCCCACCTCTCGGAATTCGAAGAGCCCATTTGCAAAGAAAATTGTGGAGCATCTGATTAAGACACGTGGACAAAATCGAGGATAGAAGATCTAGGGACAGAGATGTTGATGTGACAGTTCAAAAGGAAAACTGGCGGCGAGGATATGAGGGATCCCCAGTATTAAATGCGTAATTAATATATGTCAGAACCACCATTAAAAGCAATCATTGCTATTAAAGAACAAGGTTACAAGCTAAGCAAAAATCATCGAAAAAGAATAAAAGTTACAATTCCATCCTAGAAGCTAAGTCCCATTAGCAGAGCAGGGACAGATCGAGTGGGGGCCACGGCGGAAGTCGATGCTGTAGAAGCCTGGGATGCTACCCAACTAGGAAAACTGGAGACACGGAAAAAGTCCGATACAAGCCCTAATAGAGCTAAGTTCATCCCTTCCGACTCCCAGTCTACGCCAGCCGGTAGCCCTGAAGCCGCTATACGGGCATGCAACATATGATGAAAATTTTTGTAAGAACAGTCGCGCCGATTTCATTAGCAAATCGCGCCGAATGAGCCAAGGCTTTAAGAAAACCCACTATACCGGCAACTTTTCTCTCAGAATTAATCAGGGAGGAGCAGTCTGCCTCGTATTTGTGGCACAAGGCGGTTACCTCCATTCCTTTGACCTTCAGCCCTTCCTGGGCATCAGCTAGCTGCCTCTTCGCATCATCCAACTCTTGAACGAGTCGATTCTTTCATTCCTCCAACTCTCTCAAAGCTTCTTCGGTAGCCCACGCAGACGTCTCACTTGAGAAGAGCTTCCCCTCGATTAGCTTTAGCTCCTCCTGAAGGGCTTTTAGGGCATCTTCTGAAGCCTTGCTTTGATGATCTGCCTCCTCTTTAACCCCCATCATCTCTACCGAGTGCCTCTGCTCACTTTTCTCCATCTTCTCCATCAATTGAGTCAGCTCCATCTCCTTTTGACGATTAATAATAGCAACTTGAGCCGCCTTGTGAATCTGACGAGCTAAAAGGAGAGACGCTTGACTGGAGTAACTTAAGGCTCTTGCATGGTATCCAATCGCCGCGTATATGAGATCATCCGGATTCAAACCCCCTATGATGTCACTCTTCTCTTGAGTGAAACTGGTGGGGATAGACTCTATCGCCCTCAACATATACGCCGGAAGAGTGGGCTGACTGGGATCATACGGGTTTGACCCGTACAAGCTGCGGAGTACAGGGGGAAAAGAACAAACTTTTGGAGTAGAGGCACCAACCTTAAAACCAAGATAAGGGGTCTCGGTGGAGGGCACTCCTAAAGCAGCTCCGCCGGAGAAGAGGCCATAACTATCAACCTTAACCCTCTTACTTAGGGCTCGGAAGGCCTACTGACGGGCGCCGACTGATCGTCCACGACCATCCCGCTAGATCCCGAAGGACAGCGCTGCACCATGCGGACGACGGGAGAAGAACAACCAGAATCATGAAGCAGAAAGTCCTCATCGCATTCCCCCTCTGAAATGACTACCACGTCGTCAAGTCCCTCTTGAAGAATAGCACCAACCAACTCACGATTCACTCCGACATCATCTCCCGTAAAGTCCCCGGCTCCCAACATCGGTGCGTGTCTCCCTGTAAGGCCTGAGGACTCATCTCCCTCGGGGAGGACTCGTCCATTTCTATTATATTAATCAAGGCATCAAACCTTGAAGCCGCTTGATCATGGGAGGCGGACGACCCTATAGGATTTATCGCCACCCCGACAAGGATATCCGGATCAGCGAGGGAGGTTTTCGGTGGCTCCAAATGAGCGTCTGCATGAGTAGCTACAGTCACCATCTGCAGAGAAGCCGACGCCTCCGAATCCACCATGAGCCCATACTTTTTCAAAAGCTTATAGTAATGATGTCGGTACTCCTCTCTTGGGCGCTTATTTTGCTAATAACGCCCACCAACTCCAAGAACTCTTTCGAAGAGGGAGGACCAGGACGAGTGTCCCTGTCTGAAAATTTAAAACATAGTGACTATACCTCACATGCACACAAAAACAATAATGAAAGAGAAAAGAAGGCGAACATACCTCCACGAGAAGGAATCAACTGGAAGGCCAAAGGAACCCTAATGTGCGACGGCTTCCACACGCCCGAAACCCAGCACCACCACTCCTTCCAATTCTTGATGGAGGTAGACTTCCCCGAAAGGGTCAATCCTCGAGAAGGGTTGACTCGGTAGAACCCCTTATGCATATTCTCCTCCAAAAGACGGCACAGATAGTCAATTTTCTTGGGAAACAAGTGCCGATACCCTTTCTTGCAGAACAAAAGTATGAACCCAATAATTGTGGCCCAGGCATTCGGAGAAAGTTGATGAGGCGTCAAATTCCAATAATTAAGGAGCTCCGCCAAACAAGGGTGAAGAGGCAAGCGAAACCCTAATTTCAACATATGAACTTTCACTGTCACTCGCCCTGGGGCCGATTTGCTCGCTCTTTTATTTTCGACCTGCAAGATAAAGTCCACGTCTGATGCCGCATATCTCGAACACAGCTCCTCAAATTGGGCATACAGAATAGTGCTATCCTAAAAATGGGCCCACATCCCATTATAGGCACCATCGTGAGATGCAGTTCGTGCCCGAATATTCTTCGAATCTGGTATGTCGTCCACCGTAGCAAACGAAGAGGGCAAAGAGCGAGTCGCCGACGGAAGCCTTCGGCGAGAAGAAGAAACCTCTGTTTCTTCTTGTAAATCCTAGAAGGCTTTCTCCAAAGACTCCGATACCGCTTCACTACCTCTCCTTGCTCGTTGAGGGCCCAACTGACTAGTTAGCTGACTGCTGGAACTCATGCTTAAGCGTTATGGATAAACAGAAAGGAAAGTCGGAAGAATAAACAGAGGATGAAGATGAAATTGTGACAAGAGAAAAGGCCATTTTTAAAGCATAATTTCCTGATCGACGTGACCTATATGCAGAGGGTCATTAATGCGGATCATGACGAACACAGCTCGAATGATAAAAAGGTGCGTCGAAAATGCCCCAAAATTTCGAAACGTCGCTTCACGATCCTTAAGACGTCGTTTCAGATCTGAAATTAAAAAATCGGGACACGCGCATGCTTCAAGAAGGTTCCATCTCCACTTACCACGCGCCAGTGACGACGAAACCTGGGGGCTAATGTGGTATAAATTCTGAGAATGAGCCTTTCACATGTTCATACATTGGGCCTGCCAGCCCAATTCTCCATTAGGAGCCCACGAGCCTACCGGCCAGAAGCAAATGGGCTCCGCCTGACTAAGCCAAATATGCCACTTGACCCAATTGCCTCAGATACACAGAATCTGCTCCAAGATACACGCGTAGAGAATATCCTAGATCGTATCCTACAAATAAATCACAAGAGGCTAAAATGCATTTAATGCTCGCACTGTACACGATAATCTATCAACTTGCCCAGATACGAGTGACGTCAGATTATCCAGTATAAATATGGGAAACCCCCATAGCAATACAATCATCCTTTCACCCCTGAAAAAAGGCACAAGCACGCTTAGGGGGTAAATCTCTTTCTTTATGTTAGCTTTGCTCAGATTAATGTCTTTTCTTCCTATAACAACCACATTGATCCACCATTAAGAAGAGATTAAAATCTGACGAGTGATATTATATATTAAAAAAGTGTTACATGTATGTGTTACTTATATAAAAAGTGTTAAAAATGTTACATATCATAATAATTTTAAAAGTGTTACCATTTTATATTAAATAAATTTAAAGGTTACTATGAAATGTTATTTAATGCTGCTTTATGTTGTAGTACATGGAACTTCTTAATGAGTCAAACAAAATATATATATGACTGATTTCTTTCATTGAATATGGTTGGTACATAATTATTAGATTGACCTAATTCTCATAATCTCTTAATTACCACAAATTATATTGTATTAATTTCTAAGGTATGTATGCCAATGTGCTTTTTATATTTACATGCGAGTTTATAGTTGAGCAAAAACTTATTAGCATACCAATTTACTTTCCATATGTTAATTATTAGGGTTGATATATTTGGGTGTACACGTTAAAATTTTATTTAATAATGTATTTTTTTTTTAATAATTGTATAATTCTTTTATGTTCAATTTTTCATTTAAAAAATTAACATAAAATTTATAACAAAGTGTATATATTTTTATTCATTAGCGTATTATTTTTATTTAAAAATGTATAAAACAGTAATTCTTATAACTAATCTTTATAGTGAAGCAGAAAAAAATTTAAGATGTTCTGGCGAGATGAATAAAAATATATTTAATAAAAAATTATTCGAAGAAGAGTAATAAATAGGAGTAATCTTAGATTGAAGTATTTCACGCACCAAGATGAATAGTAATAATTAATTATAAAAAATAAAAAATAATTTCGCATTGCCATTTTATCATTTTAAAATTATTTATTTTTTCGATAAATGCAGGCTCAATCCATATGCATATAAATTTTAACTTTATAAAAGTCCCATAATTGAGATCTTTTTAGAACTACGTCTGCACACACATACACCATAATTTGGAGGGCTGCTTCTAAAAACACAACAAAATAGTATTAATGAAATAATAAGGAGTATACAGTAATTTTTATGTGGCGAGATTATATCATGATAAAATCACTTTATACTTTCGTAATTTCGTAATTAGTTATTATTATCTTTTATTATGAATATTAAATACTTCACTTTTCTTTCAAATATTATCACCTTTTATTTATTTATTTATATTATAAATTGTTTATAAAATAATTTATTACACTATTATTACATTTTATACTTTCGTAATTAGTTATTATTATCTTTTATTATAAATATTAAATACTTCACTTTTCTTTCAAATATTATCACCTTTTATTTATTTATTTATTTATGTTATAAATTGTTTATAAAATAATTTATTACACTATTATTACATTTTATTTTATTAAAAATATTATCTGTTTTTATTAGTACAAGGAAATTAACACCAGACTTTTCCTAACTTCAGTATGTGACTATTAGTGGGCTCTATGCACCTAAAGAAATATGAATTTCCATTTTCAATATATTATAACAAATGGACCTAAGTGAAGTGTAATGAGATGCTACTTTTGCTCTATTCTTTTTTAATTATATTAAAGGCCCAATGGCCATCTTTAGCTTTCACATGTAATATTAAGCACACAACTAAATGCATATTCACTATCAAGTATACTTCTATTTACAAAAATACATGTAAATGCATTTATTATATATCCAATTTTTAATTTATTTATTACTTTAAAATTTAAACTATAATTAATTTTTAACGCTTAATATATTAAATTAATATTTTCTTTTGACATTTCTTTACAAAAGTGTAAAATAATCTTACCGGAAGATAGTCTTTTACAAAATTGTCCCTTATTGATTATTAGATTAATTTAAACCAAAATCAAAGTATATTATTCACGGGTTATTAAATCAATGAATTATACTCCCATTGTCCCAAAAAAGATTATATAAATTTGTCATTTTTAGTCTGTTTAAAAACAAAGTACTTCTTTCGTCCCGAAGAAATTAACATATTTTTTTAGCATGTAAATTAAGGAGTATCATAATTTAATGTAAATTAAAGTAAAGTGAAGTGAGAGAAATAATATTTAATGTGTTGTGAATATTTGTATTGGAGGTGGTATGTGGGCCTATGAGAATAAATTAATTGTTTTTGTGTGGATCTCATATATTAAAAAGGAAATGTGTCAACTTGTATGAGACAAATGTCAACTATTATGGGATAGAGAGAGTATATTTTTTCCTTTTTGGTAGATGAAATTAAACAAAAATTACTTCATAATTCATATATTTATATGGGGTCTACACATAATAATAATAATAATAATAATAATAATAATAATAATAATAATATTTACTGATTACAACACTTTAAAATATTACATATTTTAATTCATTACAAAATAAAATATTATATATTTTGATATACGTGAACAATACATAGGAGTATATCTTGAGATAGTATATCACTTTAACGTATTAATTTTTGGTCTTTTTATTTCTGTTGGATGATTTTACACAATTTTTTGTCCAAACAAATAAAATAATGTGGAAGTATTGAAAAGAAAAAACAACAAAATTGGTGTCAATTAATTAGGGTGATTGTTTATTGTCCATGTTCGTCAATAAATTAGGGTCACTGTTGTTGTCCGTCTTCGTGGAAAAGTGTCGGCCAATGCAGTATAGAAGTCTCTTTCGCGAGTGTAAAGGAGTGACTCCCGATTATCCCATCCCCTGATTATCGCTTGCTTATTAACACTCTCCTAAAGTAAACACTAAACACGAGAGAAAGTGAGATAACAAAAAAGATGGCATCAATTAAGGGCACATTAATCATACCACCACCATTTTCTTTTCAATTTAAACCGCACTATCAATTTGCCTTTCCCATTTTTTCCATCTTCTTTTGTGATTTTTGACCGAATATATTGTCCAATCGACTATGGACGTTAGTCTATAGACATATATTTAGGTATAGTTGGATCAAATTCTTCGATCGGCAATGAGTAGGAGGTAAGTATAATGGGATGAGATTGAAAGTAATAATAATTAAAGGATGATATGTAGTTATTGAATTAATAAAAATAATTGAGAAACTTTGATTCTTACTTCATCAATTTACTACAATTCTCATCACCCCAATCAAACACCTCCTCAATTTATATACTCCCTCCGTTCCGCACCAAGGGTGCATTTTGCTTTTTTGCACGTAGATTAAGAAGTATTATTATTTAATATGTAGTGGATAGTTGTATTAGTGGGAGTGTGGACCTTATGTTTTAATTGTATTAGTGTGTGAGTGTGAGACCTATGTGTATAAAAAAGGAAAGGGAACCCTTTGGATGGGACGACCAAAATGAAAAAAAGAAACACTTGATGCGGGATGGAGGGAGTACACTTATTAATGAGCTAAAATTTTACAGCATGTTTTTGGTTTTCAGATTCGTGTTTTATAATAATTTTTAAAATACATACCTAAATTTTCAAAATTACCCTTATGCCATTTCCAATCAATTATATTTTAAAGCACATTCAACTCCAAGGTGCAATTAACTCAATAGTTCATCTCTATCTCTAGTAGTTTGATCAATTTTTTACTCCAAAAATTAAAATAACAATATATTATTTTTTAATATTATTTGAAATTATTTAAACGGAATATGCACCCAAATTTTAAATAAAACATACATATAAATATTACTCCAGCAACTATTGTTGTAGCAGCTGCATTTTGCAGCTAATACATTATTTTCTTCCATTTTGCAGCACGGAATGGAGCATTGATAGAGTTGCAGTGTGTTACAAAATGGAGTTGCAGGATACTCCTGGAGATGTTCTTATATGAAGTATTCATTATGCATCACACTCCTGGAGATGCTCTTACATATCTACAAACCCTATTAAACCATGAGTTAGTCTCTTATGTCCCCGTGTGTAGAAGGTATATAAGGATTTAATATTTTATTTTAAAGGGTATACATAATAAGGATATAATTTTTTTTATTAAAAAGTCGACTGAATATGAATAATATGAATGTTTAATTAAAAAAAATTCCGAAAAATTAAGAATATGCATTCTTATACTAAAAAGTATATCATTTAATACTAAAAATTTAAAATATACAACTTTCAAAAATTATAGATACAGTGTTCTCAATCAGGGACGGACCTACTAAGGGGCACTGGGCGCCCATGAGATTTCAAAAACAATTAGTATATATATAGAAATATAACTAAATGTGTTCTTAGCCTAACGGTTGGTTCGATGCTCCCTAGCGCAGTTTCACTGCCATTCAACTTTGCCTTTTATTCTTTTCATTTTTATTTTTCCTAATTCATTTTTTGCTCTCATTCAACTTTATTTATTTCATTGCCTTTTATTCATTCTCTGCTCTCATTCAACTTTATTCATTTTTATTTTTCCTAATTCATTTTTTTGCTCTCATTCAACTTTATTTATTTCATTGCCTTTTATTCTTTTCATTTTTATTTTTCCTAATTCATATCATTCAACTTTGCCTTTTATTCTTTTCATTTATTTTTTGCTCTCATTCAACTTTATTCATTATTATTTTTCCTAATTCATTTTTTGCTCTCATTCAACTTTATTTATTTCATTGCCTTTTATTCTTTTCATTTTTATTTTTCCTAATTCATATCATTCAACTTTGCCTTTTATTCTTTTCATTTTTATTTTTCCTAATTCATTTTTTGCTCTCATTCAACTTTATTTATTTCATTGCCTTTTATTTTTTTCATTTTTATTTTTCCTAATCCATATCATTCAACTTTATTTATTTCATTGCCTTTTATTCTTTTCATTTTTATTTTTCCTAATTCATTTTTTACTCTCATTCAACTTTATTTATTTCATTTTCGTCAAGTCCAAGTTCAAGTTCAAGTTCATACTTTCATAAAAGAAAATAAAATTTATTTAATATTATCACATTATTATCTAAAATATCAAATTACCCTAAAAAGTAAGTCAAAAAATAACATTTAACTAATATTCTCACACTTTAATTTAAATTTGACATCTCTCTTTACTACATAACATACTTTACAATTTATTTATTATTTAAAACATCAAATTACCCTAAAAAGTAAGTCAAAATGAGGCTTTTATTAAATCCGTACAAACAGTAAATATAAACACAAACTGGAATAGATGAAGTAATAAAAATCGGGCAAAATTAGGCCCCCTAACTAAAATTCCTGAGTCCGTCACTGTTCTCATTGACACACAAGTTTTAGCCTTAAACCATAAGTCACCTTAAAATATATTCTCCATTAATTTACTCATTAACTTTTAAATTTCATTAAGTATTTATGATTTACTATTAATTCTTGAAAATTTTATGTCCTTTTACATTCATATCAAACTAACTCCATTCCTAATAAATATATCCTCTTTCCACTAATCCCATGGCATGGGTGGTGGCCCTAATGATAAATATATTCTCTGATAGTGTGATGGTTTAACCAAAAAAAAAAAAAGTGAAAGATTGACTGTCAAACTGTAGGAAAAGTAAAGCAAAAATATTCAATCCAACCCTAATTAAGCTATGATAGTTACACCTTTTCCTTTTCCAAAAGGTAAAAATTCCATATTTTTAAGTGAGTTGGTCAATTCCATCCCGCTGAAAATTATCCAACGGCAAAGGGATAACGAGGGAGGAATTCCCTACATCCGGATGCACGAATCCGTAATTCCTCAACACCTGATTGTCTGCAAAATTAAGAGCTCTTTCCATCCCCACCCAGCAAGAATCTCCCTCGTACGCCGGATTATGTTCCCCGCTGCACGGCTGACACCCCGTGAAGTGCGTCACGAACGGCCACCGCCTCTCCTCCTCCGCCGCCGCGTACCCCTCACTCTCTACCTCCGCCAGCCGCCCCCTCCGTACCTTCCTCTCCATCGCCGCTTGTTTCTCATCGAATTTCTTCACGATTTCCAGCCAATACCCGTGCAGCGAGTAGCGATTCTCCACGTAAATCCTGTTTCGCCATTTCCGCTGCCCTCTTAGCAGCAGATAAACCAGCGCCGATTGATCGTCGGATTCCGGAAACATTTTGTCCGTTAGGGTTTCTCTCAGGATTTTCCCCCAATTTTGGTAATCCGGGCTTTTCGGGCCCATTCCGGCCCAAACCTCCAGGAAATCCATCGACCACTGACAGTTCCTCAACAGAAATACTCCAGCGTTCAGAGAAACCCAGCTTTTCTCCTTGTAAATCAAATTGGGCCAGCCATGGACAACCAGGTTGTGATCCTTGTACCTCTCGAACGGAATTTCAAACTCCATGTCTGTAAAAATGGCATCCGAGTCGACCCAGAACAGCCACTCCACCTCCGGATGAGCCACCATTGCAGCTCTCAGCACCGGAATTTTGGCCCAGAAGGATCGCATTTTCGGGTCCAGAAATGCGTTGTTGTAGAAAATCTGGTACCCATGAATCCTGCAATAATCAACCTTGTTCTTGAAAAACCTTAGTAGCAGACTGTCTCCTGATGGATTCTTGCATGGAGAAGGCTGAGACCCTGTAATCACGAGAACTTTATCACCCGATGCAAACTTGGGATGAAATTTGAGCCATTGGATTCTCTTTTCATCCCAGTTGCTCATGGGCATATCAATGGTGTAGACAGTGGCAGGATCATCGTAAAACGTTGGACCATGGCGGGCAGTTCCGAGGTGGTCTGTTTTCTTGGATAAGTAGGATGAAAAACTGGGCCATGGATCAGTGATGGTCCAGAGAGCACAGAATACAAGAAGTGAAGCTGCAGCTATAATCCAGAAGGTTCTATCTCTGGATATAGATGATGGTTTTATTTGGAGAGTGGGTTTTGCCATGACTGTTTAATTGAGGATTGAATGGGTTCTTACCTCTAGTGTGGAGATACGTAATGTTTATATATGTGTGTGGGTGGAGATTTTGGGGTTTTTTATTAGTAAGAATTTTAAATGGAGATTTTAATTCTAGTCAGAATTTGTGGGTAAAATGAGTAATTTAGAAAATTTATTAATTAAGTGGAAAATTGTGATTAATTAGGAATGTAATCTGGTGAGTGTCGACCCTTGATGTGTTATGATACGTGACATTAAAGTGTAGACTGTGTAGTCGGGTTTGAAAAGTTTTGGTACGTAACGTTTTTAATGCTTAACTTCGTTAAAACGTTATTCGCGCCACTCTCCAAGCAGATGGGCAGGGAAAAGTCCCTCGTTTGTACTTTTAATCGGTTGGGTTTTCTATTTCATTATATTTTAAAGAGTTTTTTTTTTTTTATATTTTCATTTTGATCGCCCCTTCAAAGAGCCTCAATTCTTTTTTAACAAATTTTTTTGTGAGACGGGTTATTTGTAAGACGAATCGACCCTAAAATATGCTTATTGTATAGATAAAATATGTTTAATAGTTGTTAAAGTTTGTTTTTTAAAGTATATTGAATTATGCATTAAAGTATGATTTTAGTGTGTTATAATATGATTTACTATTAACATACTTTAACTACATATAAGCATACTTTAACTATATAATAAACATATTTTAGTGATGGGTCGACCCGTCTCACATCCTTTCACAAATGACTCGTCTTACAAGAGAGTCTCTTTTTTTTCCCACACATGAACTCTAATTTTAATGTTATATGTTAGCGCTGCCCTATATTTATTTGGTCGGCAGTTGGGCCTAAACCACTTTCTTAGCCCTTAGGCGATCAACTTGGGCTTCATTAATTCTAATTAGCAGCTGCTTTCTCAAGTCAATTACTGTAAATGGGCTCCTTGTGTAAATGAAATGGTGGGCTGATGTTGAAATGATGTTCTATAGAAATTCTTCTTTTGTGTATCAAAGTTTGAGCTGAAATGCAGTTTTTTTTTTTTTGGTTCTACTAAATTACTTTTCACATTCAACACCTACTCAAACACACAAGTGCATTAAAATAGAAGAAGAAAGCAAAATATAAGTGCAGCCCAAATATGTTTTAAATCAATCCAAAATATAAGTTTTGCATAGAATTTTAACATTTTAGAAGAAGGCAAGACCAGCCAACCACAATTTCCAATGTTGGGCCAGAATATTAGGTGCAGCCCAAAGTCCATCTCCACTCCTTGCTAAGGCCCATTTCCATTGTTGGGCCAGAATGTCCATCTCCTCTCCTTTTGCTAAGGCCCATTACTAATTAAAGACATGAATTATCTATCGCACTTTGAATTGATTGGAGTCGATGTCGAGACGCTCTGCTTCACACACAGCAAGGTTTCCAGGAGTGAGGGAGAGATTGGGAGTAGGAGAGAGTAACGATCAAGTTCTCATTCTCATAATCTTCATTTTAGACCAGCAATTTCTCCAGGTCCGTTGCAGTTTTATTGTTTCATCCACCTGCAATTTAATTTTCGTCTTAACTCGACAATGCATGTGTGTTTCCTGTCTAATTTCTTCATGAACTTCAAATGGTTGAATGTTGCTCTATTTTATTCAATTATTATTGTTTTGAATTTTGATTTAATTATGTGCGTCTGTGTATGTGTTTGTAGTACCAAATTCTGAAGGGGAATATTACTGTGTGATAATTCTAGGAACCCTAAGAAACTCTGCTCCTATTTCTTGTGAGAATAATGATTTCTCGACTGATGTTATGTATCTTACTGATTTGAGGAGATTGTGGTTCGATTCTTTCCTGAGTAGGCCTTGATTGACAACATTTTGATAGATAAGCCCCTATGGGATAAAAACCCCCCAATTTGTTCGTTGACTTCATTGGCAGTGTTAAGTATCAATATTTTAATTTGTAGCTTTCAGAGTGATTCGGAGGTGAAGAGCTGATATGCAGACCTTGGGTGAATTCAAGCTGCCAAATTTCTTCAATTACCCTCCTTATTTCACGTAATACTCTTTCCCCTTCTCTCACAATTTTTCTTAAAACTTTAGTGTAATTACTGTTTTGTCAGAGTGCAGTGGGTAATCACAATTAGTTATCAAAATCATTAATCTGAGAAGAACTCAGTTAGGGAGTAGATGAGTGTCACCCATAGTGCCTGTGGAAAACTTCATAGTGATGAATTGCTTCTAGTTGCTATAAAAGAATCAGTCTCATCAATTAGAAATCATTATCTTTCAGTAGTATGAATATCATTCAAAGTAAAATTTTTTAAGATCATTACCAAATAATTTTGTCGCCTCCCAGCATGGATGACTCTGAAGGAGTGAACTTTCATTCAAAGGGGATCTTTTAGCATTGGGCTTTTAAAATTTTCCCTTCCTATGGAAACTGGTGCCAGAAAATGGATAAACATGCTCATATAAAAAATATAGTTTGTTAGCATCTGAAGTTTTTTATTCTATAGTTTGCAGCCAATAAAAGACACTAGAGAGAAGCAGATTCAACTGTGGAAGGAGCTGATTCTTGAATATTGCCGGATACAAAAAGTCTTTGTAGTTGGACTTGATGAAGACTTCCCATTGTTTAGCAATCCAGTGCTTGAAAGTAAGTATTGTATCTCTGTGTGCGCGCGAGCGTATCATATATGTATATGTTCTTGTAGCATATTTGGGTTTCCTTGCTAAACTACATGATTCTAATGATTCTCAAATGTAGTGTGGATAACGATAAAGAGAATTTTACTGATGTTAGTTACTTGGACAAAGTTGATGTCATGCAGATAAAATTGAGCATGTTATTTATTTTCGTCATAATCAGAAGCCATTGAAAGTTACATGAGTATGCAAATATATGTAGAAGTTCTATTCTGATAAATGGCCAAACTGATTAAACCATCAATAAATTATATAGCTGGGGATTTTCCATCATTCAAAATGTCAACGTAGAGAATATACTTTTTCAATTTGATTACCGTATTATATTTAATGCAAGTGAACTGTATATATTGAATTTTTCTGATGTATGGTTCCTTCTTTTTTTTCAATCTATTTCAGTTCTCTTTAATTCTTGGGGTCTGTGCAGGATCTTTAAGTTATGAAGCGAGGGAGGCATATCTCTCAGCCTTGGTTTCCGAAGGTTTGTTTCTGTCATGCTAGTTTGCCAATTGGTGGAACCTTTGGTTGCTCTCTTTGAAAAGTTCTCTTGACAGGACGTGCTGAATGGTTGGATAAAAGTCATAGGAAATGTCTAATCCTTTGGCATCGGATACAAGATTGGGCTGACCTGATTATAAGCTTTGTATGTAGTTCCTATCTTCTTGATGCTATTAGTCTACTTTGTTTGTGTTATTCGTGTAATCTTTTCTTCTTCTTCTTTTTATTAGGTTAAGGATAATGGACTTGAGGATAGTGTTATGACTGTTGAGGAAATACGTTCAGGGGTTGAGTCTCAAGGGACAGGTAAACTTTGGGCTTTGGAGTTCCTTAAATGTTTTCAATACATTTTTTAGGGACTGTGATTGTCCATCTTTTCTAAGTGGTTGAGGCATTAGGGAGGAGGGCAAGGATGCATGCACTCTGTTTACCACATTCTTGAGACACCTTGGTTATCCCTGTCGATCACATGCATGTAGATAAGGTGGTGAAAGAAAATTTTGACTAATTATTAAACTAAACATTTTCAAACTTTCTTTAGTACAAAATGCTCAAAGGGCTATCTATTTTTTAATCATTATTTTCTTGAAAGTTATGTCCTCTGCTATTATTAGGATTTTACTTGAATCAAATGTGTAATGCATTATATAATTGGTAAAAAACAAAGCATATATCTTAAAGGGAGTCATTCTGATTCATTTGTTAAGCATGGCAAAGTGGCTGCTACCACGTTTTTATTGGTTAAATATATATTTGCTATTATCTGCTTTAGTGGGATTAGGGTATTCAGTGACTGTTGATGTAAATGATATTATTTGGAGTCCATTTCCTTCTTCTCAATATTAAACAGAACTTTTTTGGTTGATCTCTATGTTAAAATTATGGATGAATACATTATCAGATGAATTGCCAAAACTCGAAATGCTACTCTCTCTGTCTCTCGTTGACACACTTGTATCTATGATATTGTTTTGTTGTGAACAGATCTTCATGGAGTGGAGCGTACGATTTTAATGCGAGCCTTGAAACACTTGGAACACAAGGGGAAGCTCGCAATCTTCAAAGGGACTTCAGCTGACGATGAAGGCATTAAATTTTCTTTATAGATTCTCAAGTGTTGTTCCACGAAAGATCTAACTTCAACGTATCAAGTCTTTATAATCTGAATTTCCTAGATTTGTTGTTTAAAGAGATTTTATGCTACTGTATCATTTCAGCTATCTGTTTAACATCCACTTCAACCTGTAATTATTGTGTTCACTTTGTTCAGTTAGGCATTATTTTACTCAAGATTTTCGTTACAGATTTATCTAGTTCAACTTTGAATCCTTCACAGATGTTTTATTTTGCTGACAGAAATCACAGAAAATGAGGTTCATTTACTCTACTAAGAAAAAAGGGGGCAGATTTGTGTTGCATTTTTATCCTGAAACACTGATAAAATAAATAAGTGAAATGAAATATATTAAAGTATGATCGATACGATTGAAGGGTTACACTGGATTTATTAAAAAAGATGAACATAAAAATGTGATAACAAATTACAAAGGAGGTGTGCAAAAATTATTGGGATGGAGGGAGCATATAATAGTAACATGTTAACTAGAATTAAATTATTACTTGTAATTATTTATTCATACTCACAGGATTTTCTAATATTTCATCTTGTATAAAAATTGCCACCAGAAAATTGATAATTTCTAAGTCCTAAAAAGAAACAACAAAAGTATTACTTTTATATTATGTATATATATCTTAGAAATGAAACAATGTTGGATGGAAGAAATAGAGGTAAATATTGGTGTCTCAATAAGCAAAAGATGTGTGTATCCGGTCTCACAAATCCATAATTCCTAAGCACCTGATTATCCGCAAAATTAAGCGCTGTCTCCATCCCCTCCCTGCAAGATGTCGCCCTCCCCTTAAACGCCTCATTCGCCTCACCGCTGCAAGGCGCACAACCCGTAAAGTGCGTCACGAACGGCCGCCCTTCTCTTCCCTCCTCTGCCCTCCTTCCCACCGCCTCCGCATGCCGCCGCCCCTCCTCCACCGCCTCCTCATACTTGTCAACAATATACAGCCAATACCCACTCAGGTAGTACTCATTTTCCACGTAGGTCCGATTCCGCCACTTCTCTCCAGTCAACAGCATATAAACCATGGCCGATTGATCATCCGCTATGAGATGATTCATATCTGTAAGAGCCGAATTCAGGATTTTCCCCCAATTGTTGTAATTAGGGCTTTTTGGGCCCATTCCGGCCCAAACCTCCAAGAAATCCATCGACCACTGGCAGTTCCGCAGCAGGAAAACGCCGGCGTTTAGAGAAACCCAGCTCCTCGCCTCGTAGATCCTCTCCGGCCAACCGTACACCACCAGATTCCGACCCTCGTACCTCTCGTACGGAATCCGGAACTCCATGTCCGTAAATACGGCATCGGCGTCCACCCAGAACAGCCACTCTACCTCCGGGTGAGCCACCATGGCGGCTCGCAGCACCGGAGCTTTGGCCCAGAAAGATCGCATGTCGGGATGCATGAAGGCGTTGTTGTAGAAGATCTGGTAGCCATGAATCCTGCAGTAATCGACCTTGTTCTTGAAGAACCGGAGCAGGAGGTGGTCGCCGGAGGGATTCGAGCACGGCGACGGCTGAGAGCCAGTCACCACAAGCACGCCGCCGCCGCCGCCGGCGAACGATGGGTTCTGTTCCAGCCATTCTCTTCTCTTCTCGTCCCACTTCCTCATCGGAGTATCAATGGTGTAACCGACTTTTGGATCATCGTAGAACGACGTCGTAGCTTCATTGATGGGTTTAACAATGGAAATTAATTCTGGGTTAGTGAAGCTCCGTAAAGCATAAATGGTGATCAAAATGGCGACCGTAGCTGCACAGAATAACGTTGTATGACTGCAAATGGAGGGCTCAGCCATGTCTGAATTGATTCGGTGATTAGTTGTTAATTAATCTGATATTATAACGAGGTAATTAGTGGTAGGCATGCAGTTTATTCTCACTAAATAGAATACTCATTGAAGCTATACTATGTGTCAAATATTAGTTCAAGTCACGATGTGATATCATCTTTTATAAAAAAATTATTACCAGCTTTTAAGGTTGTCGACTACATGAATCACATGGTCATGGAGTATTATTATATTTATACATACAAAGCACGAGATTTATTGTTTAAATTTAGGGTGAAACTAATGAAAAGAAAATTCAATTCCGTACATAATACTTTTCATATTTATTGTTATTAACTTTGAAGGGTAATATAGTATTTTTAGGTAATACTAAAATTTAGTAATGATATGTGAAGTAGGAGTATTTAGTAATGATATGTGTGTAAAAAATGAGTGATAAATTTGAAATTAAAGTAATTTTGAGGTTGTTGGATAAAGTGGTGCTTCCTTTTTTGAGGTGCGAAAGGTTATGTGGGACAAACAAATGAGAAAAATGTGAAATGTTTTATGGGATGAAGGAAGTATAATTATTCTGTTGTATAATGATTTTGTTGGTA
Organism: Pogostemon cablin; assembly: GCA_023678885.1. Classification (NCBI taxonomy): domain Eukaryota; kingdom Viridiplantae; phylum Streptophyta; class Magnoliopsida; order Lamiales; family Lamiaceae; genus Pogostemon; species Pogostemon cablin. Next base: position 6,985,664 of record CM042994.1, on the reverse strand, counting down.
ATCAGCAGTAATTACTAACCGATTTTATTTCGTGCTTAAAAATATAAGAAAATTAGTTAGTATTTCGTTACTAAAAAAAAAATGTAATTTTTGTTGGTAATTTTTATTGAGTGATAAGAAGCATCGAGACTCTATTTTTTTAGAGTATCAAATCATAAAAAATATAAAGACAACACAATTTTTTTAGGATAACGAAGTACATATCGAGTAAAAAAAAAATTAAATTAGCGAAACAAAATTTTTTAGACGTATCAAGTAAAAAATATTATCTAAGTCAAATAAAAAAAAGTTGTTTTGATAGTATTTTTTCAAATATGTATGAAGGGGCAATCTTGTGTGATAAAGTATAATACTCACTCAATCCCACGTATTTTTACCCACTTTCTATTTTGAAATGTCCCACGTATTTTTACATATTTCATTTATGGTAAAAATACATAATATTTTATTACATACTTTTTATAACCCCGACAACTTTAATTATTTTTTTACACTTTATTCATCATTCCCAACAACTTTATTTACTTTTTCTTTTTAAATTACTAATTTACCCCTACATTTCCTACATATATTAAAAAAATAAAACGACTTAATCTCCGTGACCGTACAAATGGGTAAAAATACCCGCGACGGAGGGAGTAATATTTTATGCTTTCCTAATTAGTTGAGTAGTATTATTTAAGTATTAAAAATGTTACTATTTTTTTTTTTTATCATTTTTTATAAATTATTTATTAAATAATTGATAGCACCACCGTTATCAGTGGCGGGATACAGGGGGATAGTTGATTCCCCTTAAAGTCTTGATTTTTAAAAATAGTGAAACTTAATCTGGCATTTCTCCTTTAGATGATTTGGGAGCAAATGTGTCAACTAGATAAGGTTAACTTAGTTGAGCTTGGACCAGGCAGAGGAACTCTATTGTCTCATCTTCTGCGTGTATGTCATCCACTCTCATGTGTTTTGGTGGTTCATAATTATAGTTGCTATTCAAAATTTGACTGTTTGAGGGTTTTTTTTGTCCTAAAGAACTGTATCCCAAAAAACCCCCCCAACCCCCCTACCCTAATTTTTTTAAAAACCCTAATTTAAAAAAAAAAAAAAATATATATATATATATATATATATATATATATATATATATATATATATATATATATATATATATATTTATATGTATAAATATTTATATATTAATTAATTTGTATCCCAAATTATTTAATTAATACTCACAAATTTATACACAATTCATTACTGTTTTAATAAATTTATACTATAAATTTATGATAATAATGTTTTACATTACTTTTTACAAATAAAAATTAGATCGTGTCAACAATAATTATAATTTTAGAGTGTTAATTTATTTATTATATGATTTTGAATATCAAACACTCCCTCTGTCCCTGTAATTATTTAACACTTTTCTTTTGGTCCGCCTCAACACAAATGTACGTTTTTAAATATGGTAGAAATGCATCTCAATAATATCAATTTTTTATGCACATCTCAATAATTTTATACATTTTTTCATTAAATTATCTAAAATACTACTTATTTTTTACACACATCTAAGCAACTTTATACATCTTTAAACATAAAAATTAATTTTTTTTAATCTCTGCATACAAAAAATAAGTGTTATTTATGTGGAGGGAGGGAGTAATATTTTTATAATTACATGTCGTACCCCGACAAAAAAATTTTGGATCCGCCATTGACTGTTATCACCTATTTATACGTTTATTTTTTTATTAATAATGTAGATGGAAGCTTATTTGACGTATCTAAATTGATTCTCCAGTTAGTTGTTAATTATTCTGACATTAATAAGTAATTAAAGGTAAGCATACAGTTGAAGTTGAAGCAGTAATACAAGTGAAGTGAGGGTGTGGCGTTTTATCTTTTTCAGGCATAACCATAACATAAACAATTGCAGTTTTAGTCTTTCACGAAATTTAAGACATCTCACCCTCAAAATTAGCGTACTCATCTTATTCTTCCACAATCGATCGAATAGTAATAGAATACTCATTGAAGGTATTATGTGTCAAATATTGGGTCCAACTCCCAGATGTGATATTATTTTTTTATAATAAAAAATCGACAAAAGTAATTATATAATAATATCTTGCCCAAAATTTATTACCGACTTTTAGGGTTGTCGACTACTTATATCACATGGAGATTTATTGTGCATATATAGTGCATGACAGCATGAGACTTATTGTTTAAATTTGGACTTAGTGAGAGAGTTGAATTTTTAATGAAAAAAAATAATGTAAAATTGGAATTCTATGCAAGTGGTAGAGTCTTCCAAGTTTTTCCACCAACCACTCAGTTTTAAAGGGAATATAACCATTTAATGGGTGTAATTACTATGATGTCCCCTTATCAGACCGGCCGGTTTTTTAATTTGGCAAATCGATTTGCCTTGTATAACCCACTGATCCGGATTGCATAATTGTAGGGGAAACAACCCTTAATTGAAATTTCGACATTATATAACCCTAATCCCTAAATCTTTCGAATATTTGAGGATCATCGAAGAAGATATCTACTCCCAAATTTAAAAAGTCCAGGAGCTGAGAAGAAGCAATCCGCTCGGCTGCATTCATTTCAAAAAAGCTGGTGTCGTCGGAGAAAAAAACAGAGTACATCCCTGTGGTGGCAAGTGAGTACATGCCGCGAATCTGGTAGTTGGAGACTACAGGTAATACATGTGTTGATATTGTTTGGTGGATGACTTAGATAGATAATTGCATGGGCGACCTGTTGGCGTTCGATCATTTGGTTAACGTGAACTGTTAGAGTTCCATATGTTTCTAATTTAGCGGAAGCAAGAAATCAAAGAAACGTATTACCTTTCACCAAGGTATGTTGGGGAAGATGAATTCTCGCTGGCAGCCTGCGCAGCCTCACCGTTTTGGGCATAACTCTCTCATCTGATCTCCGATTTAAGTGATCTATGCGCCAAAACGATCCTCTCTTTCGTGGCTTTCCGTCAATATATCACTTGTTAAATTATGACTTCCACACGATTTAATAAAATTCATAGAAATTGACAGACATCAGCAGCAAACAACCTTTCGATCTTATGTTGTATTCTCAAGTCCAATCTCGACGTCGTGTGGACGACGATCTTCGAGATCTTCTTAATCTGCTGTTCCCTCACCCTTCTCACAGTGTTAGGCGTGATTTACTTTTCAGTTAGGATTTTCGAACAGTTGAGATGATATGAGCTACATCAGCAGGAGAAATTAGAGTTGGGTCTCCATTGAGCTTAAGTATCCAAGCTTAGCCCAAAACTTATACTTAAGTCCAATAATAATAATATATACCACTAAAATATTATTACTGCACTATCGTTCTAATCCTATAATTACGTTATGGCCTCCTTCTTATTATGAGCCTGTTAATCTCCTCATGTTTAAGATATACAATGTCCATTAATTAATTAAGTTACTGACAACTCCATTAATTAATATCTCATCCGAGAGTAGTACCACTCAACCTCATTATCATGCCGGAATAAATTCACCTGCAGGGTTTACATAATAATCCTTATGAGCTCCTCAAGGGGACACCATCAACCTATGACGGACACGGATTCCTTCTACAATCAACATCACACCATAGAGACAGTACTATTTCCAAACTCACCGAGTTTATTGATTTAATTATATATAAATCTCACCCATTGATGAATCAAAGAAATATATACTGCTTTACATGTCGAGGTTATTATATAGGGATTAAGAGCACGAACATGCATAATAACTGAGATCAAGTTCTCCTATAAGTCAGTATAAGTCGAACGATCTCAAGCGGTCCTGCTCAATACACACAAAGCGCACTAATGTGATTCTATAGTCAAGACAAACTAACACCAAATCATACTACAACCATCCCGATAGAGAGTCCCGTCTATCTCGGTTGTGAGAATCTATTTATACTTTATAAGGAAACCGATAATATGATCTTTCGCGTGTTGTCGCACAATATATTATCTACAGTATAAAGTAAGTGGACTATTGCATCGAACATATAAATAAATTATAAGACGCAATCATTTGATCATATGATTCTCATTTCAAATAAATTGTTATAACATTATTCATACTAAAGCTAGACTTTCAGTATATAATCCAACACGACCTATGTAGAGGATGTTGATTTTTGTAAATGATAAATGGAACATAATAAAGATTTGAGAAATTTCCAAGTTGTTTGTTCCACCCAGTACAACGAAGTACCCATAATATTTTACAACCATAGCATATCTGGATGGTGTAGATCGTAGATGTTAATATCTGATGAATTGTTATAAATTCAGTAGGCAGTGCTGATGCTCTTCGATGTAATTCAAGAGAAAAACTAATAACTGAATGCATCTCTTAATTAATAGGCATAATAGAATTGTTCTGGTGAAATATGTGTTTAAATGGCCTATTGCATGGTAGTTAGAATGATATTCATATAAATACAGTGTTAAAGGCAGTGTACATGTGACGTATTGCAGGTGGTCTGACCATAGCTCTCGTAAGTAATCCAGATCGGCACTTTGCAAGGGTGGCAAATTACTGTGACATTTCAGTGATTGCCAAGATTAAGAAGGGTTTAAATGCTACACAGTTGAAGCAGTTCGAGCAGAGCTACTTTGGGCATTTCTTGAGAATCCCCCCAATGAATTTTCAACGGCAGCTTTACTTGCAATTGCTTTACTCGCAGGACATGTCAGAATGCATAGACCGAATAGTGTTCTATGAGAATAGGCAGGAGGCAGTGTTTGGGCCGTGCTAGTTTGTCCTTATAATGGGATTAAACTTCGGTTCCAAACCTAGAACAGTTGAGAGTGATACAATAAAAAATGATACCTTGATGCCGATGTAGTTACTATGTATAGTCGGCATTCAAGAAAAGCCTTAAGAAGAATGGAGGTAGCGATGATAGTGTGAAGCTAGCTTTGTTATGGGTGGTATATGGGATGCTTTTGAGCAAAGGGCACGAGCCCAAAAGGGTTGATATGCATTATATGTGGCTGACGGATGATTTGGAGATGTTCAACTCGTATCCGTGGGGTAGAGTAGCCTGAGAATTCTTGGCTTCCTATATTAGACGTAGCCTTAGACCCTGTGGAAGTGAACAAAATTATTCGAGAAAGAAGCCCAAGATTTCTAGGAAGTTTCTAGATGCTAACGGGTTTACATATGCTTTATTGGTCTGGGCTTATAAAGCAATAACAGCTCTCTCCCCGAGATATTGTATTCGAAAGAACACCGAAATCCCCAGAATCCTTCGATGGTCGTGCTGTTCTACTCTACGTTCTTCAGATATGAAGAAGTCAGTTTTCATGGATCTTCACGGAGATGATCTGAGTGGAGATCACGTATGTTATGATAACTTTATGAATAGTGGATCAGATGAAGTGGTAAAAGAGGTTAGAGTAAGCACTTTAATATTTGTTTTTTGTGCATCTGTAGGTTGTCATTAAGAGACGGTTGGAGCCCACTGCTGATGAGAAGTTTGCCGAATGCTATTTGAGTGCTGTGCAGTAGGAGGCAATGCTGTTAAAGGAGATGGTGGAGGAAGTCCAGTTTGAAGATGCAATAAAGAGAACGCACTCATCAGCTGATAGAAATAGGGATGGTGCAGATGATATAGACTTGTGAGATGGTGATACAACACCATCTAACAGAGAGATATATCGACTGGTGAGGCACCTGGTGAGTGAGAATGAAAAAACACGGAGCAGGCTAGAAGAACACGACCGTAATATTCGTTTGCTGATGCTCTATTTTGGCACCATTCAAGGAAATACGGGAGGGGGTCCGGTGGACCAACATCAGTCCTCTGATCTAGTCGGAGTTGCAGAAACGTACACGGCTGATGTAAACACAGGAAAAAATAAAAATGGAGTACCACTATCACCTGTAGTGAATATAGATTGTGAGAAGGAGGTATTATCCATTTAATGATTTTTGTTGTATAGCAAATGGTAATAGCAAAATGCATGTGCCGCACCCGGGTACATCACTCTCACTGCATGGCATATGCTTTTGTGCTGATCCGAAACAATCAACAACTCATCTGGCCATCCGAAAGCCTCCCGCAATTGCATCATAAACCATGACCAATCTTCATTGTTCTCTGTAGAACCCACTCCTACTGCAAGAGAAAATATTTGTTGGTTTGCATCCTGAGTTACTGCAACGAAAGCCACTCCCTTGTACCCACCCTTCAAATGAGCACCATCTACCATAATCACAAGCCTTTCATATCGTCTAAATCCAGATATGGAGGCAGACAGTGCAACAAATACATTCTAGAAGATGTGATCTCCGTCTGATGTGCGTAGTGCTACATGAGTACCTGGATTCTCATTTCCCAATGCTCTCAGGTACGCTGACAGCAGTTTAAATGACTTCGAATCATCACCATACATTAGATTGGTCGCCCATTTCTTCACAGAAAGAGCATGATCATATAGTATTGAGACGTCATATCTTGTCTTTAGATCTTCAATGATTAATGAAGGAGATATCGACATGCACTTCTTTATTTGACAGTTAGCGTATAAAGTCCCAAGAAGCTTAGATGACACAGTCTTTGTTCCCACCCTATTCAAGTCTTTAATGCATGTGTGTCCAATAAAGTGGGTGCATCTCCAAATATCATCCCACCCGGTGGAGTGAAAGACAAATTCGCAAGGCGACTTGCCTTTGCATTTCACATACCACCTGCACTTTTCAGACCTATACACCCGAAAACCAGCTCGGCACTTCAAATTATACATAGCAACTGCCAACTTCATTTCCTTTTTGCTTCCATAGGTCGCATCCTTTGCTAGACCATCCATGCTTTCATCCAAAGAGCTAAACGTTTCTTTCTCAACACTGAATGAATCTGGCATACATGGGACACTCCATTGTTTCACACTATTTGCACATTAGAGTTATTTCGGTGATCGCCATCGCTATCAGATGAATCAGAGCCAGGAATTGACCCACATTCATCTCTAAATGGTGTTCGAAGTAAATCATCCGTGTCATCCCCATCCGCTCTAACACCTCTTCCTATGCTCCCGTCATTAATAACAACCTTCCCAACATGCCTCCTATTGGTATCTTCCCTCCTTGGGACATCATCATTTGTTGGATTAGGAGATTTCAATCCACCGAGTTTGCCTAGTGAAGAACATCTCCCTACTACGCCACCAGCTGTTTCGTTATCAAGATGGAAACCAGATTTTTTTAGTAATAAAAAATATCTCAGGTTGCTCGGCACCAAGCAAACTACACACATCGCTATCATCTGTGATCTTCTCTCGGACAGACATATCGTTGATTGTAAGACAACGAATTATATCACTCCCATGCTTGCCTTGTTTCTCAGGAATTAAATCATTAAGTGTATTCCTCAAGCTCGACACTGTGTGGACACTTCCTAGTTTATGTACATTTAATACCCAGGATTCGCCACCAACAAATGCAGTCTCATCCCAACACCCGCTATAATGAACCAAGATATATATGTCTGCCATCTGTCAGTACACAATAAAAAGTAACTCGGGTGCATATATGGCTATTTAAAGTACAGTAACTAAATTATTAACCTTGTAATACATTTGTGACATTTTTTTTTCATTTTTAGGTAAGCCTTGCACTAGTTAATGTAACAAAAATCCAGTTATGTTAGTTACTGGTTGGTTGAGGAACTCTCACCCGCTGCACATCTTTTAAGAAGTTGGTTTGACAGGAGGAGTTAGCACATCAGTTTTTTAATAAGGAATGACAAATCACAGATGGATGACTTTGGTGGACTTCCTTATACATCAATTGGGATGAACGTCAGCACACTTTATGGCTGCATTTCTACCTTGCCACGTGATCTTTTGATTGAGATGGGTAACAGACATTTTGGTTCACTATAATTATGAGAAATCATCTCACAACAGCCCATCAATTTGACGGCACACATTGATTGATTCTTTACTCGGTTAATTAAACATAATTGTGTAGTCATGTTTCCTGGCTACGGTGAATCATCAATAAGGGTTCATCCCATGCCTCAGTGGATGTACATCAATTTAAATGGAACAACTTAAATTGCTTATTTCATTATTTTCCATCAATTGTACATCAATTTAAAAGAAAGGCCTCAGTGGAACAATTTAAATGTTCATTGTTTTCCATTTCATTATTACAGCTTCCATTTCTATGTGATAAAAGTTCATTGATTATTTAATGTTTGTTATGCTTTTCTGATTCAGGACAAAAATACCATTAGATGCCAGCTAAATATCCACCAATAGGAGTTGCAAGGTCAAACAATATGAAACAACAACGGTATACACATATCATTTTTTAACATCTTTAAACATAACTCTTCGAAATAATTCAGTGTATGAAGATTCATCAAAAACAGAACATCCATTAATAATTGCACATAAAAAGCTCTAATAAAACCACCAATTGCTCAAATTACTGATAAATATACTAAATCTACTGCTGACTCTGAGTACACTCACATGAATTCCATTAAAATCTTCAGATATCGTATTCATTTGACTCCATTAGAAATTCAATTAGCAGTGCGAAATACCTGATCTTGGTTGGCTCAGGCCTTTCTTGTACTGTGCGATAGCGGCACTTATCCGAAAAAAAATCACCGTCCCCTCGTCTCAACTTCTCCGATCGTGGATTCTTATATGGGTGATTGAATTTTTGGAGGTATTAATTAGGAAAATCTTTGGAGGGCAGAATTAAGGATTTGAATTTTTCAATTGAGGGTTGAACAATTTTTTGCTGGTGGTGATCCGGTTCAAGAGAAGTACCGATTTACTTGAAGAGGGACAACATAGTAATTTGATATCCCTATTGGTTACCCAATTTCATATTTTGGGTTAAAAAAATACCAAAAACTCATGGTGGTTAAAAAACTTACATGGACAACCAAAATTGTATAAAAGAGATTTTTACCCAAAAAAATATTACCATTAAAACATGAGTGAGGCTCCTGTGCATTTGGGCGCACGGAGCACATCCCGTGGGCCTTTACAATTTTCATACCCCTTTGCAATTTAAATCCATAACAATATATAGGTTTAAATAGAATTGAAGGGGGGAGAGTTGTTGTTCACATGGGAACACGGAGTATCCTTCCGTGTCCCCGGGGGCGCATGAGCTTTTGTCTTAAATTATATCTATCTATTATACTTCCTATAAAGTTTGTACATGGGCCGGTAACTCATCGCTAGCCCATCAATACTCCTTCTATGCGTCCCCCTCTCAGCCTCCCCCAATTCCACAGGTTCTCATCAATATACACTCATATTCCTCCACCACCTTAACGTCACGGTCAGCCTCTCTGCGTTTGTTCTGGCCTTGCGACGACAAGGTGATTCTCTTTAAGTTTTTTTTATTTTTTATTTTCTCTTGCAATAGTTCTTTATTCTTATTTACTCTCTTCGGATGCTCTCTGTGATTTCTGTTAGAATTATTCTTTTTCTTCTTAATTTGCTTGGATACTTCTGCCCACCAGGTGTATGAAAAATTACCTCATAGTAGTCCTTGTTATGATTTTCTCTTTGTACCTTCTCGTATTCATGTATGCCTTGTGTTAGGGAAGGGAAAGAGTAGCCAGAGTTAATTTCTTTCGGATGACATGTATATTGCATGTTTTAGTATCTGAAAATCTCATGAATTCATTTATGCTTCTGTGCTTTTTGGAACTCCCACCTGCATCGTGCTTTAGGGCTGAGTTAAGATGGTCATGTTAAATTTTCAGATTTCACTTCATCATAAATTTTAACCAAGTTAGGTCCCTTTTTTCCTCTTGCGTGGTGGTTGTATGAATTGAATTCTGATGTATTCATTAACTTGGGTGACTTATAAGACTTGCACTATTTATGAATGCACGTAATACGGTCGTTCGATTGTAGTAACATGAACCTGTAATGATCTTGATCGTTTATTTCTACATGCCCTTGACCATTTAGATATGCAGAACTTGTTGCTTTGAGTATGATTTTTTTCCAGTTCTGATACAAGTAATTGGTGAAGTTTAATTGGAGTGATCATCAGTAGAGCTCAAATAATAATTATGAGAAGCTGAATGAATACATGTGCTGTTTCTATTGATTGTTTAATTTATCTTTGAACCTATGGTTAACCACCTTTGTTTCTCTAGATAAATTCCTCAAAAAATGCGATTCGTGCGGATTCTTCCCCCAACTAACAAAGATATATTGGTATGTGGCTTATGGTGTGCTTTCTTTTATGTTATAGTAGGTTCCAAAAATGTATCTAATTTTTATTAGGGTTCATACGTGTTCAATTAGTAATAAATAAGATTAGCCCATTTGGATGAGGATTAGTGGTGACACAAAAATGTCCTTTCTGACTTGTGATGTATTTTTAATGAAACAAAATTTGATCATTAAAAAAGATTTAATTTACCTGCTGTTAATTTTAATAATTTTATTAGGTTAAGGTTTAGATGGCTAATTAGAGAAACTACTTTAACCCCTCTAAAAATGTATTATTATCATTATGGCATTCTTTTCAACCAGCCATATTACAACCAATAAGATATTTTAAGATAGGGTGTCAAGATTATTTCCTTTGTCATTGTGGTATTGCGTATGAGAATCTATGTATATCAATTAGCCATATGTTCTTCTTCTTCTTCCTCTTCTTCATTAAACCTCCTTGGACTTCATCTTGTGTTCATCAACATTCGTTGTCTTCATTTGCTTTAGTTAGTTACCGAGTTCCTCCAAGATTCTTTTTATGTCTTCAATATAAGTGGCTGCATCAATAATTATGCTTGCTTTATTAATCTAAGAAAATAGTCACACACTATGAGTTAAGAAAATAAAATCTGATTTGAGTTTGAGCCTATGGTCATCATGGTCAGTGATGTTTATGCTGGAGTCCTGTGTAAGCTCATTTCTTCATCATATGAACCACTCAGCGGAAGTCATAGCTGCTGTGTAGTTTTTCATCAGTTTCGTAGAGTCAAGAAGACTTGGTTTAGATGACTGAGAACCATAGTCAAAGACACATAAGAGGATTGACAAATATACAAGTGAATTCTATTTTAATTAACACTTTTCATTGAATATTTTGTAGTGGGTAGTAATAAAATATATCTATGTTTATCTATTAGTAATATTCTAATATATTTTGTATTAGGTAGTAATAAATCCTAAAATAATAATTAAATCCTAATAATTAACTTATACATTCCACCGTGTGGAAAGGAACCCAAATAAGTATTTTTGTGAAATTAAAAGCCTAGGAGGGAAGGTTTAAGGGCCCATATAATCAGTGAAATTAATCCGTGATTATCGTAATTTAGTCCAATCTTGAAACAAGGCCCATTAGAAATGGAGGCCCTATTCGTTTAGGAGGTCGGGTCGGGCGCGGGGAGGTTCGACGGTGGCCGGTGTACTCCACTCCTACGGTACCCTCTTATCATTTCTCACAGAAATTGAATTTGCCTGATTTCTCATTCACATATTCAAGTTCAGGTATTTTTATTTTACTTTTTCAACAACGATCGTCACTTCTTTTCGTGTAGATTGCTGCTAAGTCAAGAGATTGTGGTAACAATTTCTCGCTTCGCTTGTAAATTGGTGTCGTTCCCCTGTCATTTCTTCTGTTTGCTGCTTACGAAAATCTAATTTCCAAAATTTCTTTTAAAAAATTGATGTTCTACTGAATTCTTGCTTTTACGTGTTTCGCTCAGCTCTTTTTTTTTTGTGTCATTGTATGAGGCTTTTGTTGGTGTGGACTGCATAATAATATGTGCTTGTTGAGTGTACTTAGTGTTGGATTGATTACATTCTATCTGATTTTAGCACCTGCACTTGAGGCCATTTTCAGTTGGATTGTATTGAATTTTTAGGGTTGGTTTGTTTCTCAGCCTGCTTTGTATTTTGGTTTTGCCTTCTGCTGCTTTTCTTTTTAATCATTAACTTTCTGGTGTGACTGTTAGTTTCTTTCCTTTTCCATCGCCGGACATACTTCCTTTTTAATTGGAAGAAAATTCATGGAGTAATATCTTAAAAATTGTATTTAATCATTCATTTTTTACTTGATATATTGGCTGTATTGATGATTGAACTGCTTCTTCTGTTCTTTAACCACAAAAAATGGACTAATAATATAAAATGAAGAGATCCATGTTGAACCATGTTGGGGGTGAAACTTTTGATGACCCATTTATGCTAGAAGTAGACAAATTCTTAGAGTTAGTTGGCTGATTCAAAGTTTGCAGACATTTATTATGCAACATGAAAATGGTGTCTCTAACGATATGATCTGTATATGACTGGAAGAGAGCTGAAAGATTGCAATTGATTTTAAATATATTATTTATGAAAAAGCTTTGGGATAGAATACGTAGAAAAAAAGAATGCATCTCTACCAAAATTGCAGTTAAGACAATCCGCGACTTCCAATTAATCTAGACTTGTTGAGGTACTCACTTACTACTCATCGCAATTTATAGTGAAAATCTGCTGAAATTCAGACACTCCAACACTGTACTCACCTAATCTGGCTACACAAGTTTATCAAACTCAAACAGTTTTATAATCCGAACTTGAGCTCGTGTTTGATTTTACTTGTTAACAAACTTTGTCGAATCAAAGTCAAGCTAAACTTGTGTTATCTGTTGACTAACTTTTTAAGCTGAATCTGACCGAATCTCTTTTGGTTTGTATAGAATTTTTTTTTTTTTTAGCCAAATTCCAGCTTAAACTTTAATATTTGATTTGATCTCAAGCCTGAAAAAACCAAACAACTTGAGCCAAGTGATATTCAGCTCTACTTGATTACATCCCATGTATCTCTCTCATCTAAGTGTTACCTACAGCCATTGTCGCTCCCTTCACATTAGCAACTTTAATTTGGAGTTTAGAATTTCACATCAATGCAGACTATGTTTTAGAATAATTAAACTGAAAGTGGATGATATGAATCGCTTTTGATATGAATTATAGAATGATATGTGGTGCTGAATACGTCCTTTTCAAGCTGAATCTAATATATTCCTAGTTTCTTTTGATTACATTAGAAAACGGGACCAAAATTAGATGGAATGCTTTACAATTGTTTGGTAGTCCAACTTTTGAACTCAAAATCAAAATTTTTTTTTTGATCAGGAAAAATTGCTTTTAAAGAAAGGGTATAAGACATACCCAAAGAATAAAATCATCCATACAATAAAGACAATAAATCAATACTTCAATGTAAGAGAACAGAGGCGTGGTTATAGAGTGGGAAAGCCTATTCATTCATGCAGTTTGTCCTTCTTTTCATGGATGTTATGTTTCAATTGTTATATGCCTCTTATTTGTTCCTTTTGTACTGGTTTTACTTCTCTCTCTCTCTCAAAAATCATTCACAAAATTAAATGGATAATCCACTCTTACAATAATGTAACATGCTTTTATTGTTTTGGGATTTTGCTTAAATTATTTTTCAAGTCGAGAATTTGTCAACTTTCCAGTAGAACTTCTACATTACATACTGATTATATCATCATTCCCTGTATAAACACATCTTAAGCATATTAAAATGCTAGATTTTATGTTACTTTTTCATGTTTTGTGTTTGTCTAGTCTTCTCTCTCTTTCCAAAATTATGCACACCTGATTTTTACAATATCCTTCACAGGAAATGAGTCGCTCTGGTGCTTTATCTGCCAAGCGGAAAAGACCTGGAACCGATCCGCCTGGTGTAGTAGCTGATGAGCTTACGATCCTTAATTTGATTAAAAGTAAAATGGATTCAGGGATTTGGACAAGGCACGTAAAATTTGAGACAAAGCTTGCAGATACAGATGTCAACAAATCAATCAAGTCTCTGTTGGCTAAAAATCTGATCAAGGAGGTGAAAAACATTCAAAATAAGACTGGCAAACACTACATGGCGGTTGAGTATGAACCATCCAAGGAAATCACTGGGGGTGATTTTTATACGGATGGGCACCTCGATATAGAGTTCATTAACATGCTTAAAAAGTTCTGCCTTGTGTACGTGAAAAAGCAGAAGGTTGCTACTCTAGAGGGAGTCCACAGTGAAATAAAGAAAAAGCGTTTGGTGACGTTTGATATTTCTAGCCAACAAGTGGGTGAAGTATTGAATTCAATGGTGCTGGATGATGAGATCATTGAGGTAAAGAGCACCGGGGTGGAAGATTATCGTTCAATTCCTTTTGGACAATCATGTTACCGGGTTGTGAGTGGAATCACGGAGGGTGCAAAGACGGGTGCATTTGCTTCGATCCCTTGTGGTGCTTGTTCTATGATCGGGTTGTGTACACCTGATGGGCTCATCTCCCCCAGTACATGCGTCTATTATACCAACTGGTTAAAAATCGAGTTCTGAAGCTTAGGTTGTCTGCTGGAGATTTGGTCTAGCATACAACATAGAAATATGAAGATTTTTGTTGTGAAAATATTAATGAATGTTGAAATTCTATCTTATTTGATTTTGATTGATTTGGAATTTGTCCAGTTTTGTGATAGCAGAATTTACAATGTGGTATTGTGGCTAATCAAGGGAAGTTACTGATACAAGTAATGCAGTACAGGTTGGATGATTAGCAGTGGTTTTTGTAATAAAGTACTAATACTTTTTGGGGTTGAAATAGGATTCCCAAACCTAGTGTTCTCCACATTAACATCTTGTCAACTCCAATCATTCTTGGCAGCGTAAATCCAAATTGTTAGAGGTAGAGAGTAACAAATGCAATTTAAAAACCACCAGAAAGTGCGATCCTAAATCTACAAGATTGCTGCCATATTTCTCCAAAAAATTTCTAATGCCCTCATTAACTAATGTTCAACAATTTCAATCCATCTTTCACATAGTTAAACACATGGTAGCCACCCTTCTCATCCCTTCAGGTTATTATTATCATTTTATTTTCGAGAAGATGAAGTTTATTAAATCCCCTTTTATTCAAAATATTTAATAGTACCTATGTTAAAATTTAAAAACTGTATCAGTTGTTATTTCCGTATAACTATAGGAGCCACATTGATATAAATCTTTTTATGAGACAGATTAATATATATAGAAAATGTGAATAACGATCGTCTATACAAAAATAATAGTACTTTATTATATTTACATATATAAATAATTTGGGAACTTTTCAATTTTGGCCCAATATGAAAAATCTCATTTCTTTTTTAGTTCTTAACCCTTTTTTTTTGTCCCAAAAGTTACAATTTTAGTTCCAACCGTTAATTTTTGGATGAAAAATGTTAAAAATAAATAAATAAATAAATACCAAAACAAAAAAGAAAAAAAATATCAAATAAAATTAGAAAATAATTGGATTAAGTGGATTGACATAAACAGAGAGCTTTTCACACCCCTTAGCACTCATATAACCATACTCACATTCTTCTTAAGAAGCAAAAGTTGATTCAATACGGTACTTAAACAATATTTTAGAATTGTAACAAGTGACAAATCTACAATAAATAAATGATTACTTCATATGCCTGAATATCTGAAGTATAATAATCGCGTTTTCTGTTGAAGCATCTCCATAAACGAGATCAAGGGGGAATTTAGAAGGCCTAAAAGTTTTTTCCAAAACAACATCGATAGATCATGACAAAGTTGAACTTTTTCATAGTCGAATTTTGGCACTAATTAAAACCTCTTTTGGTCCAAAATTATCGATCAAATCCACTAGTAGTGTTACCCTATTAATTAAGGGATAAAAATTGTGTGTTTTCAGGGCACCGTGAACATAGATATATTAATTTGTATATCATTTGGTATGAGAACATGTACTCTTTATTTTCTTAAAAAAAATAAAAAAATTAATAAAAACATATACCTATAGAACATAATGTTATATCCTTATTAAGGTCTCTTGTATCCTTTTGTATGAGAACATGTACCCTTTAAAATAAAATATTATATTCTTACACATTTTGCGCATTTGGGGACACAAGAGACCTAAAAATAAAGAGGATAAGGGAACGATTGTATAGTGACAATCTGTATGGATACGTCAATACAATTAATGGTATGATCAAATTTTTTTCCCGAATATATCCAAATTGAACACGTCAAAAACAATGCTATTCAAAATATTTTTCCCCCTAGCTTGTACCCTAAACATGTTGCGAGCAATGACATACTTAATTTATATATATATATATATATATATATATATATATATATATATATATATATATATATATATATATATATATAAAGTATATGAAAAGTGGGTTCCACAAAACTCATACCTTGCCATAAATAAAATATCTCACATTTTTAGTGGAAAAAGCTTGTAATAATAAAATTATATGAAAAAGTAAATTTCACAAAACTCATGCATTTTTAGCAGAAAAATAAGACTCTCCCTATAGGATTTTCATTTATTCCTTCTTTGGTTGTAGTTCACCCTCTAAAAATAAATATTACTCCAACATCTTAAAAGTAATTTTTAGGGGATACTTAGGTATAAATTCTACGGTAGTAATAACAATAGAATTAATTAACTAGTTAATGGGTTTGATTGATGAATATGACAGATGAGGGGGAGTAGTTAGTGAAAGTAAGGGAGTGATTAACTATTTGAAAATCATGTTTTGCTAACCAAGCATTATCAATTAAATAAATACCCCTTTATTACCTTACAATGTTTATTTATCTCCCAAGCTGTCCTTAAAATTAGTAAAAAAGTAATGGTGAACGATTATCTAAGACATGAATACTACTCTACTATAGGTCTATACCAAGAAAAAAGATATTCTAATTAAATAAATGATAGAGGATCCATTTCATAAAATAATTATTTGCAAAAATTTGTCAATTAGTATATATTATTTGCACTTAACACTTATTTTAATTTCTTCTTTGGGAGTACACGACTCCTACTGACCTCTCTTTGGCCAAAAGCCCGGATTTTACTTTTAAACATGTCATCCAGAACACAACATTATATTTTATTACTCCATTTTGGAATACAATTATGAACAATAAGTATAATTTTATTTTTAGCTTCTAAAAACTCCAGAATTAAGTATGGATAGGGGAGTGAAAATTTCTAAATCATTCTTATTTCTAAATCATTCTTATTCTTTTATTTATTTATTTATTTATTAATTAAGTACACTATGTTCTCATTGATCTTATTTTTAGTTTCTAAAATAAAATGCATTGTTCCAAATTAGGCATAGACAGAAAGAGCCAAAATTTCTAAAACATTCTTTTTATTTTCTTTTATTAAGTACACTGTATTCCAAAATAATTTAATGTGATAAACTATTCAGATAAATATAGGAATAATTAGATTTATATTGGTTAACTCCTGTGTTGCTGAATTTATGATTACATGATTTTGTGTAATTTTGAATTTATTTTAATTTAAAATATGTGTGAGTCTTTCTAGATCGATGGATTATGGAGGATTTTCTATTTTTCTTTTACAGTTTTCGCAAATTTAATAATTTGGAGGATTCTCCAATTTTCGCAAATTTAGACAAAATTCAGTTTTCTCATTGTTGGATTTGGAAAAGAGGAACACCTCCACCAAATCCAACAGACTTTATAGGATGTGCTCCAAAAGGCTCACCTTCACCTCACATTAATTCCCTTTAACTTCACCACCTCACCTTCACCTCACATTAATACCCTTTAACTAATCGAAGGCATTTCGCATTCTGTTTTTGAAACCTCTGGAGGGACTTCAACTTTAAATAGATCCTTCCATATAAGAAGAGGACCTTCAGCCTCAGTTGCATATCAGTCCCACTAAACTTTAGGTAAGTCCTTCTTATAAATTTAAGAAAGATAAATTTAATTTACATAATAAAAAAAACAACATAATTTTTATCCACGAGAGTCATTCGTTTTAACCACTCATTCAAATATTTTTCTTTCGTAATATATACAAAAACTATCAATGATAAATATGTCATTTTAATATCATTAAAGTGTTATAGTCTATAGGATGCTCCGTGTAATTTATGTATTATTATATGATAGTTGAAACTATATTTCGTTGATGTTTGTCTAAGAAGAAAACCTTCAGTTCCCTGCCAGCCTAAAATAAGAATAAGTATTAAATTCAATAGGTTTAACTTTCGTAAATAACCCCAGCACTAGCAAAAAAAAAAAAAAAATGACAGATTGGTAAATATCATTAAAATTTTCATTTAATATATGTAGAAGAAAAAATTATAATAAAACTATAATATATATATATATATATATATATATATATATTAATCAAAAGAAATTTTTTAAAAAAAGTACAAAACTATTTAAAAAAAAATTAACACTATATTATTTAATCTCAAGAATTTAAAAAAGATAAATTTAATTTACATAATAAAAAAACAACATAATTTTTATCCACGAGAGTCATTCGTTTTAACCACTTATTCAAATATTTTTCTTTCGTAATATATACAAAAACTATCAATGATAAATATGTCATTTTAATATCATTAAAGTGTTATAGTCTATCTATCAATGATAAATATGTCATTTTAATATCATTAAAGTGTTATAGTCTATAGGATGCTCCGTTTAATTTATGTATTATTATATGATAGTTGAAACTATATTTCGTTCATGTTTGTCTAATAGTATCATATGTAAAAGTGTATTGTATATATATTACAGTATGTCGTTTTCATGTTATAGTATATATGCTAATCGGTTATAGTATATAATTTTTGCAGTATTATATGTTGCGATTCTGTAAACCTTCAAAATTATAGATTATTAGTTTCTCCTTAGTTTTGACGTGTTCTTTTTAGAGATCGCAATTTTTATGCTCAATTGACGTGTTCTTTTTAGAGATTGCAATTTTTATGCTCAAAATTTAATAAGAGAAATAAAAGAGAAATCTAAACAAAGAAGAAGAAAAGGAGAAATATGAGTAGAATGGGCATGAATCAAATTTAAATTAAAAGAAGAGTGATGAATAAGAAAGAAAACTAATGGCGGGTACATTCTATCTCAATCACAGCACCTAAAATATCTATATTAGATAACCGATTCAATGTTACACTATATTTTTCAAATTTGAGGAGATCATCTCCAGAATCATACAGGTAGTATAAATACATAGTAATTGATAAATACTATACACACATTGCACACTCAATTCTCACACAACAAATAATTTAGTACTCCCTCCGTCCAACATCAATGTATTCATTTGTTTTTTGTATGTATATTAAGTAGTATTATTATTTTATGTGTAGTGGGTAGTTGTATTATTATTTCATGGAGTAATAATTGTATTTTATCATTCACCTTTTACTTGATATATTGCTGCATTTAACTGCTACTGTTAAAGAAGAGCAAAAAAATGGACTATTATGAACTTTTGGGCTGTATATGATATGTTGGGTAATTTTAGGATCGAGAGTTGGGAGAGTGAACACTTTAATAAAATACTCACAATATTTTACAATATCATTCTTAAACCAAACACATACACACAATCTCACTCTCACAACTCAACACTATCTTCTTGTGATTCACTCAACACTCACATTCTTTTCTTATGTTTCTCTCACTCTTATTCTTGTTTCTTACCTCTCTCCTAAACTAATGGCCATTCCTATTAATAGTAATCAATGGGCATTGCCACTTTAATTTCATAGAGTTGTCTAGATTAATCTGCCAACTAGATAACCACCATAAGCTTCCTAGGAGTACATTTCTAGTACTTCAAGCTGACTAATTATAATCTACCAAGTCGGTGTTGGTATTCAACAATCTATTCTTACAAAAAAAAAATAAAAAATAAATAAAAATGAAGAGAACCATGTTGGGGTGAAACTTTTGGTGACCCATCTATGTTAGAAGTAGTTGATAAATTTTGCTCTTAAGAGTTAGTAGTTGGTTGATTCAAAATTTGCAGCCATTTAATACTCTGAAACATGAAAATGGTGCCTCTAACGATATGATCCTATATGACTGGAAGAGAGCTGAAAGATTGCACTTGATTCAAAATATATTATATTTGCTCTTCTTTTTTGTCAAAGAAATATTATGAGAAAGCTTTGGGAGACAATACATAAAAAAAAAAAAAAGCAAAATTGCAGTTAAGACAATCTGAATCTCATTTGGTTTGTTTAGAATTAGTCTTTAATTTTCGATTTGAACTCAAACATGAAAAAACCAAACGTCCTGAGCCAAGTGATACTTGATTACATCCCTATGTATCTCTTTCTCATCTAAGTGTTACCTCCAGCCATCGTCGCTCCCTTCACATCAGCAACTTTAATTTGGAGTTGAGTAATAAGTAAACTGAAAGTGGAGGATATGAATTTATATTGATATGAATTTTATAGAATGACATGTGTAGTTACAATTGTTTTTCTTAGAAAACGGGACCAAAATTAGATGGAATGCTTTACGGTTGCATTTGAACTCAAAATCATAGTTTAGTTCATATGTCTATATCTCAAATCAATACTACTTTATTCTATAAACTTGTTTGCCCTTCTTTTCTTGGATAGTATGTTTCAATTGTTACAGTCTCTCTCTCTCTCAAAATCATTTACAAAATTTAATGGATAATCCACTCTTTCCAAAATTATGCACATCTGATATTTACAATATCCTTCACAGTAAATGAGTCGCTCTGGTGTAGTAGCTGATGAGCTTACTATCCTTAATTTGATTAAAAGTAAAATGGATTCAGGGATTTGGACAAGGCACATAAAATTTGAGACAAAGCTTGCAGATACAGTTGTCAACAAATCAATCAAGTCTGTGTTGGCCATTAAAAATAAGAGTGGTAAACACTACATCCAAGGAAATCACTGGAGGTGATTTTTATACTGATGGGCACCTCGATATAGAATTCATTAAAAGAGTATTATTATTCAATGCGTAGCAGGTAGTTGTACTACGGAGGGAGCGAGTTTTAATCTATACACTATCCAATTAAAAGAGATGTCTTCTCCACATCACTCCTCTCTCTAATGTCTAATGTCGTGGCGTATCGCAAAGTGCAATACAAGATTGTCCTTTGATACTTTTCCGATGTCTTGATTCAAAAGTTAAACCTGCCAAATCTCCCGCCAGCATAGCTCTTTCGATGGTTCAAACTCTGGCCCATCACTGTCCAATAGGTCATTGCATAATCATCTTTTTAACTACCAAACATGGAATATAGGGTGCATTAATACTTAAAAAAAATCGGTCTAAATCAAAACCAAAATAAATGTAATTTATAGGACAAAAACTCTCATGTAAACATTTTTTAAAATGTCAATTTTCTTCAACACGTGACCCTTTAACTGACGTGTTTCAAAATCCCCAGGTCTCATGTTTTTATTGTTATTTTGCCTCCTTTTTTTTTTTTCTTTTTAATCTTCAATTGTTTTTTTTCTATCTAAATTGTTTTTTTCTTAATAGTGTGGAATTCGATAATGATAAATTCTTCACGAAAAACTTAAACTCTCTATTGCCCGTACGTGACCAAAGGTCGACCGAAGATAACTTTCCTGTTTAGTAAAAAAATTAAATATAATGAAGTAATATATTTTGTTTCCAATATTAATATTTATTCTTAACAGACACTTGCTACACCTTTGTCATTATCGACAGCTTGTGACAGCTTATACAAGCAATGCAACAACATTGCTAACCGTCGACAATGACAAAAGTAAAGAATAAAGAATAAATTGAAAACTAAAAACATTATTATATTTATTTTTTAACTAAATAGAAAAGTTGTTCGCCGATTAACCCCTAATTACGGACGAGCAAGAGAAAATTTAAATCTACTTTGCTCTAATCTAAATCTACCTTGTAGAGCAATGTTTAGAAGAACTCGACATGACCAAAATCACATAGTTAATTCAATAAGGTTGATAAATAGACAACTTAAATAGATTTTAATTTGAAATAATGACTTAAATACGTAAGTCCCGAAACGTGGTTATTGTATTAAGAATAATCTAGATAGATTTTATTTCGAATAAGACATTCGAGGATCTTAAAAAGTAAAATAGAGAAAAATAAAAATATTTACAAGAAAAAAAATACAAGGTTTCAAAAACATATATCATTCAAAACAACAAAGGGTCACAAGTAGCAACTAGCGTGACATTATCGAAAAGGTTCATATTATTTAACTCAATCTGGAGGAAGAGTTTATTTTTTATAAATCCTATAAATTGCACTTATTTTGGTTTTTTGACAATTTTTATTTTTTGAAGTACCAGAAGATGCCCCATCGAATAAGGTTACTGAAAGGAATGCATGGAAACGTTGTTAAAAAAAAGTGATGGTCCACAAAATGCTACCTGACCCATGGGCAGATGATAATATGGGGCCATGGGCAGCATCGAACTCGAGCCCATTGCTGCCATCGCTGCTAACAATCCATTATAATATGCTCCCTTCGTTCCATGCTAATAGGGCCAGAGACCTTATGTTAAACCGAGGACGGAGGGAGTATTTCATAATAAAGCCCAATCCAAAAATTTATTAAGTCTACCCAAAGAAAGGTCAAAAGTAAATCTAGCCTTCCCAAATATATTTCTAAGGTCACCGAAAAGAGCTCGGTTTCTTATAGACAAGTGCCTATATTATTAAATTTTAATAAAGAAAAAAAGTAAAATTACATCATTTTCAATTTTAAAGGATAATGGGAATGAAAAAAAGGGTAAATTGGAATATTATTAATAATTACTCCCTCCGTCCCGGAGAAGTTGGTATAATTTTTTTGGGCACGGAAATTAAGGAGTATAATAATTTAATGTAAAGTGAAGTGAGATAAATAATATTTAATGTGTAGTGAGTAATTGTATTAGAGGTGATATGTGGGCCCCATAATAATAGATTAATTGTTTTTGTGTGGGTCTCATGTATTAAAAAGGAAATGTATCAATTTTAGTGAGACAAACCAAAAAAGAAAGTGTGTCAACTTCTATTAACGGAGGGAGTATATTTTTAAAATAATATGTATGTAAAAGTGTTGTAAACAAAAGAAAGGTGTGTCTAATTGCTCTGTTCATATAAGATCTACACCCAGCATTTAAAAGCCTCATTGTCATCCACTTAGATATAATCTCTTCAAAGTGCAATACCTCATAAATTAATCTAAACCAAGTCTTGATTGATTCTCATACAATTTAAATGAAAAGAAAATGCTTACAGAATTTAGTATTTACTCATATTTAAAATCCCAAAATTTATTGATTTTATTGTGAAAATTTTCCTAAAAATGGCCTATAAGACCTATGCAAACATAGTACCCCATATGTGAGCAAACTGCCAATCTGACTATAAGACAGCATCAAAATTAAAATTCAATTAGAACTCGAAATAGAGATCTTACTCGATTAGAGTTTAACCAAGCATAGCTCCAACAATCAATTAAATTTCACCAACAATTAAACATATCTAAATTAACAGCTCTGAATCCATCCCAATGAAATCTATAAAATTATTAGTCCAAAATTTCTTCAACCACAAAAAGAATATTCTCAATAGCAACTAAGAAAAAAAATATATCAATCAAACAACTTCAACTTACCAAAAAGAGATACATCATCAAATGGTAACTTGGATCTGGACCAGAAAATCATTCCCAATGATTTTGATATATTGGGTGGCAAATTTAAGAAACTCAAGGCTGATTTGAAGATTTGGAATTGAGATATTTTCGGGTCTATAGATAAAAGAATTGATGAAAGGAGAAAGGAAATCCATAGATTAGACATCATTGATGTGTTTCGGTTTGGAGGAGTCTGAAATTATGTTAAGAAATAAAGAAAGAGCGATGTTGTTCAAAGATAATAGAGACAAAGAGAAGATTTGTTTCAGAAATCCAGAGCTAAATGGATTAAAGAGGGTGATGCCAATTCAAAAATTTTTCACAGCTTTATTAATAAAAGGAGAAAAAGAAATGTAATTGTTGGGATCAATATGAATGGAGAATGCATAGAAGAGGTAGCAGAGGTGAAAAATGGGATTTTTGAATTCTTCAAGTCGCATTTTGAGTCGGCAGATACATTCAACATTAATCTAGCAGATGATTTTACCTCAAAAAAGGTTAAGGACTGTGATAATCAGATGCTCACAGCTGAATTTACAGAAGATGAGGTGAAACTAGCAATCAATTCTTGTGGAAGTTCTAAAAGTCCAGGTTCAGATGGGTTCAAATTCAGTTTTCTAAAGGAGTTCTGGGAGTTGTTTAAAGAAGATTTCATGAGACTTATGAGAGAATTTCACCAACATGGCAAGCTCACTAAAGGTCTGAATTCTTCTTTTATTGTATTACTTTCAAAGAAAGAGGAGGCATTGGATTTAAATGATTATAGACCTATTTCTCTAATTGGAGGAATATACAAAATCATTTCAAAAGTTCTCTCGATTCGACTGTGTAAAGTTTTGGATTCTATCATCTCGGATAATCAATCAGCTTTTGTTGGAGGGAGACAATTGATCGATAGTGTGGTTATTCTCAACGAAGCCATATAAGATGCAAAAAAGAGAAAAAGCAAAAGTATTTTGTTCAAGATAGATTTTGCTAAAGCTTACGATTCAATTAAGTGGAGTTACTTGGAAAACCTCATGAAGAGATTCAATTTTGATACGAGGTGGATCAAATGGGTGATGGAGTGTGTATCATCGGCTTATGCGTCAGTATTGGTTAATGGCAGCCCTTCTGGTAATTTTAAATTAGAAAGAGGACTTGGACAAGGAGATCCCCTATCTCCTTTTCTATTTCTTATAGCTGCAGAGGGTAACAACATTATGATGAGTAAAGCTGTTGATGAACGACTATTTGTTCCAATGGAGGTTGGTATGGAAAAGATACAAATTTCTCACCTCCAATTTGCTGATGATACCATTTTCTTGGGGGAGACTAATGATGAAAATATTGTGTTCCTAAAGAGATTTCTTATTCTCTTAGAAATAGCAACTTGCTTGAAAGTTAATAAGAACAAATGTGATTTGCTCTGTTTGAATATGGGTGAAGAGTGGGCGTCTCTGAAAGCTGAGGTGTTGGAATGTCGTGTGGGTAAACTCCCTTTTAAGTATTTGGGGATGAAGGTCGGTTATGCTTATAGAAAAGTTTCTGATTGGAAATACATGGTGCAAAATATCAAAAATAGAGTGCAGAAGTGGGAAAGCCTCAAAATTTCTATGGGGGGTCGACTGATACTCGTAAACTCAGTATTATCTTCTATACCTGTTTATCTTTTGTCTGTCTATCGTGCTCCAAAACAAACCTTGAGTGAGATTATTAAGATTCAGAGAGCTTTTCTTTGGGAGGAGGGGTGAGAGATAGGAATATTGCTTGGGTTAAATGGTCTACTATATGTAATCCAAAAAATCTTGGGGGTTTAAATGTGAGAAATTTAGAATGTTTTAATTTAACATTGTTGGGCAAGTGGGTTTGGAGACTTTACAATGAAGGAGAACGATTGTGGGCTAGGGTGATTAAGTTTAGGTGGGGAAGGGGTGGAGGGGTTAGGATAGGTAATAGAGATAACAATAATAGTAAACTGACAGGTTGGTGGGGTGAGATTCTAAAGGCTGTGGGCAACGAGGAATGGTTTTTGGAAAATATGGAGAGAGTAATGGGTGATGGAAGTAATATTTATTTTTGGGAACACAATTGAGTTGGGGAGGGAGGATCATTGAAAATTAGATTCAAGAGACTTTATCAGTTGTCATTAAATAAGTTTAAGAAAGTGAGGGAATTGGGTTATTGGAGGGATGGAGAATGGATTTGGAACTGGAACTGGAGTTGGAGGAGGGAGCTTAGAGAGAGGGAAAATGAAATGTTGAATAATCTAACTTCTTTGCTTAATATGATCTATCCTAAACAGGGGGCTGCTGATGGATGGAGATGGAGGAATGGAACCAAAGGGAAATATACTGCTAAAGAAGTATACGACATGCTATGGAGAAAGAAGAGTGGATTTTCAGAATCAAAACAAAATTTTCACTTGGTATGGAATAATAAAGTTATACCTAAAGTTCAAATGCATGCTTGGAGAGTCTTATGGGAAAGGATTCCGACTACAATTCTGCTTCAAATGAGACAAAACTTACCGGCGGGAGCTAACACTAAATGTGTGTTTTGTGGCATTCATCCCGAGACGGTTCGACATATTTTCTTTAAATGTAATTTCACTTATAAAGTTTGGAT
Source organism: Pogostemon cablin (assembly GCA_023678885.1). Classification (NCBI taxonomy): domain Eukaryota; kingdom Viridiplantae; phylum Streptophyta; class Magnoliopsida; order Lamiales; family Lamiaceae; genus Pogostemon; species Pogostemon cablin. The sequence continues at coordinate 6,959,474 of CM042994.1, read as the reverse complement.
GAAATGTATTGAGTGAATGAGTGTGAAAATGGTCCTTTCCTCGAATCCCTTGAATAATCTACTTCAATTTAGTAGTCTTATTCCAGGGAAGAAAGGAAGAGATCTAACTATATCCGTTTGGGAATATGTCATATGGTTAATATAGAAAACTAGAAACATGTTTGTTTTTCAGGGAGTGAAGTTCTCGTTGAAGAAGATGGTAGAGGAAATAAATATTAGAGTTTGGAATTGGTTATATGATTCTGCATCAGTTAGTTCACTAGGGGGTTTCTAGATTGGATGAGTAATCCTAAAAGTGTGATCAAGTAAAGATGAATGTACCTCTGCTAGGTTTTTTTTTATACTCGTAATATCTCTTGTAACACTTTCGGAGCTGGGTACTTCTCATACCTAGATTTTTTAATAAAATAGATATTTTTCCTGATAAAAAAATTCTTCTCCATCACTTAGGTTGAGAGGGAAGGAGAGAGAGAGAGTGAGACTGGAGAGTGCAGATATTTTCTGGATAAGACAATTGGGTTATAGATTATATTGGGCTGGCCCATTAGATTATGGTAAAGATATACAATTGGGCTATGGATTATATTTTGACAGAGCACCTGAATAGGGCCCAAATTTGAAATAAGCCCAACTAATTGTAACTCTTTACTCCTATAGGAGGTCATTAAGTTTCATTTGTTAGAGAAATTAACATTAAACCCTAAAAATAAATATTTAACCCTAGAGATAAAATATATCATAAATCACAAATATAAAATTATAATTATACTTTTTAAATTAACATTAAACTCTAAGAATAAATATTAAATCATAAACCTTAAATAAACCATAAAAGTAAAATTATAATTATATTTTCAAATTAACTCTAATTCCTAGAAATACTAGTATTATGAGTGCACGGGAAAATTTATTAATTTTAAATTGAATTAATATAATTTTTAAAATTTAAATAAGTAAAAAATATATGTAAAATAAAATAAAATATAGAAATATGCATGTCTTTCATTAAATATGAATGTTGGTATATTAAGTTAATTAATAATTTTATAATAATGCAAATTATTTTGAGAACATGTGACATAGTATATTACATTTTATTTTTTTAGTATATAATAGTATTATACCCCGTCCATTTCATGAAAAAAAAACATATTTAAATTAAATCAATATAATTTTTTTAGTTTACATAGATAAAAAAATATAAAATGAAATAAATATAAATATATCATGACCTTGGCCAATGTATAATAATATATTAAAATAAATTAATAATTAAATAATTTTATAAAAGCAAATTATTTTGTCAATTCATTGCACATTAAAAAAAATTATTTGAATGATAAACTATTACTCATCAAATTAATGAATTAATACTCTTTTAAATCATAACAAATTATAATTTGTCTTCAAATTTTCTATTTAGTGAAGTTTTATACTTTTATTGAGATACATAAAAATTTATCATTTAAAAAAAATATTAATTCTAAAAATTAATAATTCCTTAGTTTAAAAATATAATCAAAATATACTTGCACAAAATTATGTTTGTTTTGAATTTAATAATCCTAATTTATATTTTTAAATTTTATACCTAAAAATTTAAAAATCATTCCTACAAACTTATAATTATTTTTTATAATTTTTAAATATATTATTATATAAATGACAATGTGAATTAACGGAAATTCATAAAAAGATATTTATAGTGAGCTGTTGTGTAATTATACTTTATAGTAATTAAATTAATTAATTATAGTCAATCTAACAAAAAATAGAATAAATAATAGAGTGAGGCTTGCGTGCGTCCGGGTGCACACCGTGCGCCTTTAGAATTTAGTATTATGAATAAAGGTACATTATTTTGTTCTAAAAGGTATACACTTTAATTAATAAGGGTACACTATTTTATTCTAAAGGATATACGTTTTTCATTAATATTTTTTTTATTTTTTTTTAAAAATAAATGGTATACATCTTTATACTAAAGGGTGTACAATTTAACACAAAATTCTAAAGGCGCACGAAGTGTGCCCGGATGCACACAAGTTTTTGCCTAAATAATATTCATATAATTTATATTTATGATAAATTGCACAATTAACGCAATAAACAATTAATACATATAAAAGTTCCTTAATATTTAATTCTAACATAAATGTGACATAAAATTTAATTAAAGTTTCTTATTATTTTGACACTTAAACAAATAATATTTAGAAACTCCATATAAATCATCAAACTTTATATAAAATTGATACATAAGATAAATAACTCTGGAGAAGACATGTGGAGTAAGAATACTCCCTAGTATATTTAAGATTTTATAAATAGAGGATAAAATAGATCGTAAAATATTAAATATAATTATTACAATTGTAAATGAAAAAAAGAAAAAAAGAAACTGATCGAAAGTAAATGGAGAGATCCAATTCCTTGTTTTCATTCAACAACGATCGTCGTTTCTTTCTGTGTTGTTTACTGCTAATTCAAGACTCTCCCTTCGTTTGTATGCCTGTCATTTCTATGTTCGTGTTTGCAGCTTATGAAAATTCAATCAGGTATTTTCTTATAATTTGATGGTCTACTCTATTGCTTAATTTAATCCATGATCTTTGCTTTTACATGTTCTGCTTGGCCCTCTCTTGTCATAGTATGAGGTTTTTGTTGGTGTGGTAATGAATGCACAATATAATATTTGATTGTTGAGTGTGCTTAGTGTTGGATTGATTGTATACCATTTAATTTTCAGTTGGATTGCGAATTGAATACTTAGGGTTGATTTGTTTCTCCTGAGGTTGTTGCTTTATTTTGGTTTGGGCTTCTCTTTTTAATCATTTTCTTAACTTGTGAATTTGATTGTTTCACATTCTTTCTTTGTGGTTGCAAGAAATTTAATTGAGTAATCTGTATTTTATGTTGGCAGCATGAACTGCTGACTCTGTGCTTCAACAGCAAAAAGAACTAATTTGAACTTTTGGCTCAATGTGATTGCCTTTGAAGAGAACCAATAAAACTATTGATGACCCATCTATATATTAGAAGAAGTTGACAAATTATGCTCTTAAGATTCAGTTTCTATCACATAGTGCTGTCACCACCACCAACACCGCAATTTCTCTCTCACGGTCACACCACCGACTCTCGTCTGGGCTGTCCTCCTCCTCCTCCTCATCTCTTCAGGTTGATGGATTAGGTAGTTTGCTACGTAGATTCATGTATTCATTGTTTTATGAATATGTTAAGATATTGTTATGAGTTGAAAGTGGAGTAAGTTACAATTTACGCCTTCAGAATTGAAAATTTCAAAAGAAAACCGGAACAAGTTCAATCTACTTTGCAGTAGATGCTAGAAAAAAAATTGAGGAAGAGCACTTCATTGGAAACCTTAAACTTTTGAGTAAATCCATGAAGGTAGCGGCTGAACGTGCTATGAATGCCACTGCACATAATTCCAAGGTTGTACTTTCAATATGTATTGCCTACACGTCAACAGACTAAATAAGCCATGCTGTTGAAGAAATTTGCAAAGAAAAGCATGATGAATTTAGGGAACTGGATATGGTTTAGTTGGACTTGGGGTAATACTACAGACAATGTTGAGCTTCTAATTGATGTGGCAGATGTTGAGAAACACATGTATATATGAGGGTTGTTGCACTTGCACCCGATCCTGATATTAATTATAATTCGCTCGTCTGGGGAGACTCGTTTAAGCAATATCCTCTTGTGGCAAAGTGCAACATCCCTTATTTACTCTCCTAAAGTTCTTTGGCCAGAGATCAAGTTTTGTCATTTGGTGCAAGCAATTCTTGAATTCCAGAGGAATTTCACTTATCTGGAAAGGCAAAATCTCCTGCACCTCCGGGGACACTGTCCATGTCCCCATGTGAACACAACTCTTCTCTTCCCTATTCTATTTAAACCTATGTATTGCTAGGAATTTTAAATTGCAAAGGGCAACGGATCTAAATCCGATCCGGAAAAGTTGAAACGAAGTTAGGTTCACATTTGGAACCTTATTTATGTCGGATTGCTGTTGTATCAAGATTTTGCTCCTTCAACTCCCAACACGACGCCATAACATTTGTGTCCATCGTTAACAGCCACTGTTATGGTGACAATTTGTTCCTTCAATGAAGAGGAAATATATATTTAAAGATCACAGATATGCAGCACATCTATCTAGTGGTTTGAAATTTCATATGGATTGATTTTGTTTAATCTAACACGAATCTTGTTGTGTCAATATTTAGTTGTTGATGGGGTAGATGATAGTTTATTTATGTAATTTGAATCGTTTTTTGTAGCTGAACCTTGGTTTTTAGTGTTTCACACTGACTGCCACTGTTGTATCAGTATTTGTACATTATTTACATTTTTCACCGTGCAATTAAAGTTTTCTTTTAAGAGTAACAATATTTTTTACACACAAGTATTACCCATTGCTCATATTACATTTATGTTAACTGAAAATGTCATTTAATTTTTTTTATACATAGAAAATGTGAATAACGATCGTCTGTACGAAAATATTACTCTGTTCCAACAATACATGCATGTATTTGATGGCACAAAGTTAAAAAATCAATTTTTTGTTGTAATGATGTAAGAAAGAGAATGAATATTTTGGGTAATTGAATAAAATAAAGTGTATGATACAGTTGACTTTGATTATATTGTGTGTAAAAGAATGTGACATATTATTTGTAATATTGTAATATTGTAATGCTATTGATATTGTTAGGATGACAATTTTACCCGACGGGTACCCGCATATCGGGTATGAAAAAATCGAGTAACGGGTCGGGTAGTACTCAAACTCAAAAGAGAACTATGCGGGTAGGTACGGGTTCCCTTACTTTTACCCGTACCCAACCCGAATTGTACCCGAATATATATATATATATATATATATATATATATATATATATATATATATATATAGTATTTTTATATATTTAATTAGATGTCTAAATCTAATATTTCATTTTTAATATAATAATATTGTTGATGTAAAATTTATGATGTATATAATATTTATTTATTATAATATTTTAATTAAAATTTATATTCTTGTCCTAATATAAATATAAGTAATTAAGAGTTATAATAAATCTTATTCTATGTTATAATATTATGTGTTATTTAAAATTATTTTTATTTAAAAATAATATAATAATACTTATTTATTTTAATTGAGAATTATAATTATTTTTTTAATATTTTAACAAAAAATGATAGTAGTTCAATGAATTATTTTATGAATAATCTATGAGTATAAATAAAAGGTAATAACATTTTTAATGAAAAATAATATTAATATCTTTGATAAAAAGTATTAATAGCTATTTAAGAAATGAATTGTCTTGTTTGGTACCGTTTCGCAGAGAAACCATATCATGCTTTATGTTTTCATAATAAGTTATCAATTTTTATTAAAATGATATCACTTTCTTTTAAAATGTTCTTACAAACTATGAAAGTAATTTTTGGATTATGATGTTTGTTTTATGATTTTATTTGACTAACTATGAATTTATGATGTTTTCTTGTTAACGGACATGACTTAGACGTTTTTGATATTGACTTTGTTTTCTAATTTGCATGTTTTATTTTAGGTTATTTATTTATGTATTATAATTATTTTTTTTGTGGATTATAGTTTTAAAAAAAAAATTGGGCAGGTAGAGTCTGGTGGGTTCGGGTAATCGTGGATTATCCTCAAAATCTACCAAGATTGTCGGTATCCGTTTATCCGCAGATTATCCGTATACCCGATGGGTATACACGTACCCTACCCAAAGCTCTATTTTAGGGTAATAGGGTAGTATGTGGATTTGTCATACCCGTACCCTACCCATTGTCATCCCTAGATATTGTGTATTGTTTTTATTTTAAGACGTGCAAGTACTCTTGGGACCGAAGGAGTAATACTTTATTATATTTACAAATATAAATAATTAGGAAAATTTGCACTTTTGGTCTCATACGAAAGATTTCATTTCTTTTTTGGTTCCTAACTTTTTTTTGTCCCAAAAGTTACAATTTTAGTCTTACTCATTAATTTTTGGATGGAAAATGTTAAAAAAAAAATCAAATTAACACCAAAACAAAAAAATAAAAATAAAAAGAGCCAATTTAAAAGGACAAAGTATCTTGTAGGACGAGTGTGAGACAGGTCGACCCGTTGTTAAAGTATACTTGCTATATAGGTAAAATATGTTAATTTATAGTTAAAGTATGTTTTTTTTCAAAATAGAATGAATAATGAATTAAAATATGTTTTTAAGGTAAACATACTTTAACTACTAATAAACACATTTTATCTATATAACAACTATATTTTAACAACGGGTTGACCTGTCTCACTATCCGTCTCACATAAACCCGTCTCATAAGAGAGCCCCTCATTTAAAAAATACCCATTTATTTAAGTTAAATATTAATAACAACAACAATCAACTTTTATATCAATTCTACCCAAATTACACCTTTTGGAGTTTAATACCCATACTATTCAATATATAATACTCAATTTGTTCTGTGAGTGAATGTGTAGGGGTGTGCCGGTTCCGATGTCGGTACGAATCCCGTGTCAGTTTCAATATCGGTACGGATATCGGTATAGATTCCATGTCGATTTCGATATCAGTACGAGTGTGGGTAAACCCTAAATCCAAAACTCTAAACATAATGGGATGGTGGCGGTTAGGGGTGGTAACGTACTGAAAAAATCTAGTCATACTGTATACCGTATCGAAAAAATCGGTATTAAAAAATTTATACCACTACCGTACCGATAATTTTGGTATACCAAAATTTGATGTACCGAAATTTCGATATATTAATAACATATACCGCTTTTTTTTACCTAAATACCAAAATGAATCTTCATATTGGATTGAATACCACCAGAAAAGAAAAAAAATCTGAAATTCAATTCAATACATATCAATAACCCAAATTTCTGACAGAAACAATAACCAATAAAATAATTCAACAACAAAAAAATATTTAAAAAGCAGTAAAAATACAATTAAAAAAAGTACAAAGCTGCAATAAATGATCCTCTTCACTTTGTATCTTGAGATGAGGGTATGGGCTCAATCATTGTCGAAGAATCCAAGAAAGAACCAATAGAAAAGAAGAGTTTAAAAATCGTTAATATGTGAAGTGGGATAGATCTATTCAAAGAGAGAGAGGAAAAAAAAAGAGTGAAGAAAAATAAAGGGGTGCCAGGAAGGAGGAAGATTTGATAATACAGTAATGGGGAGAGAGAAATGGTGGTGATGGACTTTCGAAGGAGGAGGACCGATTGATAAGGAGAGAGAATGGTGGGCGATTGTCTTACAGCAGAGAAATTGAAATGGAAAAGAAAGGAAAGGAAAGGAAAGAAGAAGGGGTTGGGCGGCTGGGAGTGAAATGAGTAGGGTTTTTTTTACTTGTATATACTGATAATATAATTTTAATATATTTAATAGTAGGATGATAGAATAGACAGGTAATTAAAATTAAAATTATTAGTATTACTAATTCAATTTAAAATCGGTATTAACCGGTATATACCGATATTTTGTGGTATTTCAATATATATCGAAATAACGAAATTTCTCATAATCCCATATCAATACAGCACCGAAAATTTTGGTATATCGAAATTTTCGTTAAATTCGGTAATTTTCGATACGGTAAACGCGGTATACCGAAAAATCGATAATTTTGTCCACCCCTAGTGGCGGTGGCTGAAGACGACCTGTGGCGCTGCCGCCGACGGGGGTGGTGAAGGTGTGGATTAAAGGATGGAGGTTAGTTTGAATAATAGGGTATTAAAGTAAAAAAAGTATTCCCTTCATCCCACCGAAAGGTCCCCATTTTACTATATTGGGTGTTTCATTCAAAAGTTCATTTTTCACTTTCAATAAAAATGTCTCACATATGGCCCACCACTCACGACTAATACAACTAACCACTATACATAAAATAATAATACTTCTTAATCTACGCACAAAAAGTAAATGACCACCTTTCGATGGGACGGATGGAGTATAATTTAGGTATAATTGATATAAAACTTTTTTGTTATTAGTATTGATTTTCTTTGAGTCTATTTTGAATACTTTTACCTATTGATACATCATTTTTTAAAAAAATAAAGTTAAAAAATAATAATTGGATTAAGTTGATAGACAAAATCAGAGGGCTTTTCACACCCCTTAGCACTCATATTATAACCATTACTCAATTTCTTCCTATGAAGCAAAAGTTGATTCAAGATGGACTCAAACAATATTCTAGAATTGTAACAAGTAACAAATCATGTGGTGCCTTTCAATTTTATATGTCATACGGTGTAAATAAATAAATAAATAAATAGTTAATTCATAATGTAAACCCAATTTACAAAAGATCAACTCAATAAATAAATAGTTAATTCATATGCTTAAATATTTGAAATATATTAATACTCGCGTCTTATATTGAAGCTGAAGCGTCTCCATAAACGGGATTACGAGGAAATTTAGAGGGCCTAAAAGCTTTTTTGAAGCGTATGAAAATTTGATTATTTTTCTATGATTTCTCTTGTACTTTCCTACCAATGGATTTGAAAATCTTTTATTGGTCCTCAGGCGGACACATGACATAAACTGAAACCGGTTCACGCTTGCTTTTAAAAATTATTTGTATTCATTTTAAATCTATTTAAAACTATACATATCCATCCAAAATAGAATTCAGATGGATGGATGGACAACTTATTATAATACATACATCCTATACCAGTGTGATTATTAAACGCAAATCGATTTTTATGGTATGTAAAAATGTGCATATTTGAAATTTTAAATAAATAAAGGATCAACTAATTATGTATGTGTTGTTATAAAATTGGGCAATTTGGATAAATTTCACACGGGTAGGACAATTTTTCCAAAACAAAATCGATAGATCATGACATAGTTGAACTTTTTGATAGTGGAATTTTCGCACTAATTAAAACTTCTTTTGGTCCAAAATTATCCAATCAATATCCACTAGTGTTACCCTATTAATTAAGATCACCCAGGGGATAAGGGAACGAGTGGATAATTAATTATTTATTTAATTAATTAATGTCGAATTTACGTAAACTTTGTACAGTGACAATATGTATCTCAATACAATTAACCAATGATTTGGGTGGGACCGTCTTACGGATCCATTTATGTGAGACGGATCATTCATTAATTAATACAACTAAATAAATTTAAGGGTTTTGTTTGATTGATATGAAATTAAAAACTTTAAAAGTTAGTTATTGAAAAAAAATTAAGGGTTATTCTGAATTCCACCGGTGCACCGATGCACCCTATATTTTAAAGGGTAAAAATATGGAGTAGTGGGTGGTTATCTATATTTGATTTTTAATTATTTAATATAATTAAAGGTAGAGATTGAATTATAATTTAATCCAATGATCAAAATCGTCCAGGTGCATTCACCGCAGTTAAACTCTAAATAAATTGAGGCTAAATAAATTTAAAGGTCTTCTTTGGTTGATATCAAATTAGAAAATTTTAAAACTAATTATGAAAGGAAAATTAATCAGGCCTTTGTATATATATATATATATATATATATATATATATATATATATATATATATATATATATATATATATATATATATTACGTTTTTCTTATTTAATTTATATTTTTATTATTTAAAAATATAATTTAAAATTTATTTTTTAATTTTAATATTTTTAATTTATAAAATGTGATAATATTTTTAAAAATAATACTAACATTATTTTTAATATAAAAATACTGATCAAATAAAGTGATAACTTTTTATTTGAATTATATTATGAATAATTCATAATCTTAAAGACTTATGTGAGTCTGTCTTATGAATGACTTCGGTGATGAGGATAAAAAATGATAATCTTTACAAGAAAAAGTGATACTCAATTGACGTAAAGTGATAACAGTGATGTGAATCATTTCATGAATAATTTATACTATTAAAAAGTGATAACATTTTAAAAAAAGTGATAATATATTTAATAAAAAGTGATAAATAATTGTAAAAGTGAATTTCACGAACAATTTATAGAATTTATATAACATGATAACATTTTTAATAAATTGATACTAAGAAAAAGTTATAACTGACCAATTGAATTAGTATTTCATAAATAATTAGTAGGACGAATAAAAAATGATAATATTTTTAATAAAAAGTGATATGTAATCAATGAAAAGTAATAACCGCCCAATTACACAATTTTATGAATCATTAATGAGATAAATAATTTTTTTAATAATTTTATCAAAAATAAAAAAGTGATTTGATTAATAGAAAGTGATAATCAATCAAGTAAATTGTTTTATGATCCATTCCTAAAATGAATAAAAAGTAATATATGATTATGAATTTTTTAAAAATAAAAAATATAAATTTTTAATAATTAATAAAACAATTTATTTAAAAAGTACGAAAAACAAATGTTTCAATGGTTTAAACAATGACAATAGCGCGAGCGCCTGCTTCTTTCGCTCTAATCAACTTTTATTCTTAATTATAATTAATAAATATAATTAATTAAGCCCCTTCTTTTTATTTAATTATTTTTAAAACTTAATTTAAAGCACTTTTTTATGCATAATCCGTTTCACATAAAAGTATTCGTGAGACGATCTTACACGATACCCACCATACAATTAATTGTATGAATTTTTTTTCCCAAATATATCCAAATTGAACAGTGTCAAGCACAATGCTATTCAAAATATTTTTTCCCTCTAGCTTATAGCGTAAACCTGTTGCAAGAAAAGTTAGACATATACTCCCTCCGTCCCTACAAGAGGGCCCTTTTTTTTTTTTTTAAGTGTATCACCCAAAAAGTTTTATTTTCTCTTTTATATACATAAAACTCACACACACCCACTAATACAATTAAAAAATGGGGCACACACTCACTAAATATTAAATAATACTTCATCCGTCCCATAAAACATATCATACTTTTCTCGTTTGTTTGTCCCACAAAATCTTTCACACCCCAAAAAAGGAAACATTACTTTATCTAACAACTTCAAAAATTATTTTAATTTCAAAATTGTCACTCATTTTTCACACACACCTCATTACTTTATATTTTTTTTATTACCTAAAAATATTACAATACCCTCTACAATAAATAAAGTCGGTCAAAATGTGCAACTTTTCTTAAATAATATGAAACAATACGCGTGATAAGTATTATGTGACTGAAGGAATAATATTTTTTTAATCCACTTGAGGAAACAAAAACTACCTTTATTGGAAGGTGGGAGTATATAAGTATATGAATGAGTGGGTCCCAGAAAACTCATACCTTTTTTAGCCGAAAAAGCTTGTAATATAGTAAATTATATGATTAAGTAAATTTCACAAAACTCATTCTTTGCCTTGATAATATACCTCGCATTTTTAGCAAAAAAGTAAGACTCCCTATAATATTTTCATTCTTTTTTCATTTGATTGTCTCATAAAATAGTTCACCCCTCTAAAAAAAATAAATATCATATTAATCAAACATCTTAGAAGTATATTTTAAGTGATGCTTAGTATAAATTTTACTTCTGCATGACACTAGAATTCATTTACTAGTTAATATGTTTGATTGATGTATGTGATAAATGAGAGGGACTAGTTAGTGAAAGTAAGGGAGTCAACTAATTGAAAATTATATTTTATTAACCAATTATCATCAATGAAAATAAATAAGTTCTCGTTACCCTCCTCAACTATCTCCATTTAAGCTACCTCTAATTTAAAAAATTGTCATTTATCTTTCACACATATTATATATTTTTACTTTATTTATTGCCTTGTAATATTTATTTACCCTCAAACAGTCCTTAAAATTAGTAAAAAGTAATGGTGAACGACGATCTAAGATGAGGAATAGCACTCTATCATACGTCTATACCATATTTGAGAAAAATGATATTCTAATTAAAAAAGTGATGGATGAACCATTTCACAAAACAGTTGTGTACAAAATTTTATCAATTAGTATATATATTATCTAAACACTATTTTAATTTATTCTTTAGCAATACACGACTCTTATGGACCTCTATGTGGCTCGGACAAACTCGGATTTTACTTTTAAATATGTTATGCGGATCCCTTCACTTTACCAGCATTATATATTTTATTAATAAGTACAATTTTATTTTTAGCTTCTAAAAACAAGGTCCAAAACTATATTTTATTAATAAGTACAATTTTATTTTTGGCTTCTAAAAACAATTGTCTTGGTCCAAAACTAGGTATCCAAAACTAGGTATAGATAGGAGACTGAAAAATCTAAATCGTTCTTATTCTTTTATTTATTTAAACAAGCTACCCACTTTAAAAAAACATATACAATTATGAATAAAAATGTATACAATTTAATTGTTAGTTTTTTTAATGAAAAATTGAATGTAAAAATATATACAATTATTAAAAAGCATATACATTGAATAAAAAGTTATACACATATATGTATGCTAGTTTTTTTAATGAAAAACTTGGAGTGAAAAAAGTATACAATTATTAAAAAAAGTATACAAAATAGAATAACATATATACAAAATAAAATAAAAAATTATATGAGTGCACTTTGCATCCGGATGCACCTAATATCAACTCTTTAAACAATTGTCTTGGTCCAAAACTAGGTATAGATAGGAGAGTGAAAAATCTAAATCATTCTTATTCTTTTATTTATTTTTTATTTTTTTATTAAGTACGCCTATATTCTTATTGATCTTATTTTTAGCTTTTAAAAATAAATTGCATTGTTCCGAAATTAAGTAAGACAGAATAGTCAAATTTTCTAAATCTATCCTTTTTATTTTTTATTAAGTTACTATATTCCATAACAATTTTATTTTATTGTGTTGGTGCGTGTATGTAATAAGTAAGACACGATAGTGTAGTTTATTTTATACGCTTTTAAATCATATAGCATTTTTTGATGTAATTTTGAATTTATTTTGATTTAGAATATGTGTGAACCTTTCCGAGAATATAATAGATGGATTAAATTGTTATACTAATGTTGAAGGATTTTCAATTTTCGCAAATTTGGCGAAGATTTTACAGTTTTTCAATTTCGCGATGATTTTACAATTTTTGCAAATTTTGATAATTTTACCATTTTCGTAAATTTGGTTGGATTTGGAGAAGAAAACACCTCCACCACTCCCACATCACTCTCCTGGATCCTTATATCGCCTGCACTTCTTTGGTTTACCCTCGTATCACAGTCCAAATAGTTCTTGCTCAAACCCGTTAAGGCAAGTAGTTGCGTACTAATCAGAAAACCATAGCAGCAATCTTCCAAAAAATTAATATATATATATATATATATAAATAATATTACATTAGTAGGTATACGTGAGGCAAGGTGAAAGGTGAAAGTAAAATTATATACGTTGTCTTGATTTTGTATTCCCGCAAAGTTATCTCTTGATTTTGTATTCCCGCAAAGCTATCAGGTGTTTCTTGACCAGCATTTATGCACCTAAAATGAAGAATAAGTATTAAATTAACATATTTAACTTTTGTAAATGGATCCTAGCTTCTTAGTAAAAAGAATGACAAACTATTTAGCTTTTGTAAATGGATCCTAGTCAGAATCTAATTAGTAAAAAGAATGACAATTTAATATATGTGGAAGAAAAAAATTATAATAAAACTATAATATATATGCAATACTTAAAAGATTTTTTTTAAAAAAGTATGAAATTATTTTTAAAAAGTTATAAAAAAAATGAACACTATAACATTTAATCTTAAGAATTTTAAAAAGATAAATTTAATTTACATAATTAAAAAAAACAACATATTCATCCAAAATAGAAATACGATAACATTTAATTTTAAGAATTTAAAAAAGATAAATTTATTTTACATACTAAAAAACAACATATTCATCCAAAATAGAATTACGGGATAGATAACTTATTATAATATCCCTAATTTCCTATTCTATATCGTGTGATTATTAAACACAATCCTATTTTTTATGGTATGTAAAAATGTGCATATTTGAAATTTAAATAAATAAATGATCAATTGGACTCTAGATAAATTTCACATAGGACAATCTTTTCCAAAACATAATCGACATATCAATGACAAGGTTGAACTTTTTGATAGTTGAAATTTGTCACTAATTAAAACTTTTGGTTCAAAATTATCCAAGCAATATCCACTTGTATTACCCTATAAATTAATATAAATTGGGACGAGTGATTAAATATTTAATTAATTAATTAATTAATATTGAATTTACGTACATTTGTAAAGGGACATTCTGCATCTATACGTCAAAACAATTGATGGTATGAACAATTTTTTTTTCCCGAATATATCCAAATTGAATACGTTAAACACAATGCTATTCAAAATATTTTATTTTTCCCTTACAGTATCTAATATTTAATTTAAACATCAATTTAATTTCTAATTAAGAAAGTGTGTTAATAATCTGTATTTAAATATTATTTCTTCTCAAATTAAGAGTCGACTTATAATGTAATCTAGTTGTCCTAACCTAAATTCAATTGTATTCATTTTCTTGTTGTTATTATTTCATTTTAAAACAAAATTTGAATTAAGAAGAAATAAATCCGAGTGAAAACGCTCTAGTTTAGAACTAAGACCTACATATTAAAGATTCAATAGCTTATATATTTGGATGTCCAGATTATGAATTCATACATTTGAGTTGGCCTATAAAATTTAAATGATTTGACCAAAAAATTCTTTAAAAAAATATATAATAAACCCTGAATATATTATATATACTTTACGTCACGTATTTTTGTTGATAGTTTTTTTTTCCTACATTATAATGTATACAAGCATATGCTAATTTAAAAATTAATCAAAAAATTTAGTCACGCTTCTTCCATTCAAAGAATGAATAAATCAAACATCATAGTTGTATATACTCATTATATATAGTGTAATATTCTAGATAACATGTATCTTTGGTCATAATTTATTGACCTTGTCCAAATAATAGCTCAGGAAATTAAATTTATAATATATACACGTAGCCGGCTTAATTATGTTGCATTACTTATCTAATATGAAAGTTATATATATATATATATATATATATATATATATATATATATATATATATATATATATATATATATATATATATATTATATACTGTAAAATAGTTTATACTACCTAAAAAGTAAGTCAAAAAATAAATTTCTTAAACTTCATATCTACGGTAGATGTGAAGATAAATTTGGGATGGAGTGAATAATATTTAAATAAGATTTTTTTTCTCAAAAAATTGAGGATATAAATTTTATTAAAGAGTGCAATATTTAATATTAAAGGATAGAATTTTCTCAAGTCAGTTGAATTTGGACACACGATGTGCACGGAAGATATGCAAATTTTATGCTAAAAAAAAAATTATAAAAAGTGTTTTGTAAGACGATATCATGTGAGTGTTTATTACTTCAATTATGCCAGTCTATCAGACTACAACCAGCTGCTAGCACAAATAGTTGAGCGTTAGCCGTTAGAATTCAATATTTTGATGAAATTAGATTTAGAAAAAAATAAAATAAGATTAATAAATTTATAAAGTCACATGTTTCTAGAATTTTCAGTTCCACAAAACAGTGTGTAGGTTTTAATAATTGAATCTCTGTCTGTAAATTTTTTATTAATGACAATTTTAATTATTTTATCATTCTAATTAGAGAAATTGCAGCAAGGCACTCACTAAATTGCAGTATAAAAATGACTTCAACAATGATAATAGATGTACTATATTTTAAGATTAGGAAAAATATCAATGGTAAACACTTCTAAATGTTTTCATTCAAAAGCAAATATATATATATTTTTTATTTACTTTTATAGGTTTGTACCTAAAATACTCTTAATTTAATTATTTTTCAACTGCGTTAGAAAGAAAAAAAAATCCTTAAAAAATGGGATGAATAATTGAAAAAAAAAGAAGCCAAACATATATAAAAGGGTCAGACTATATGTACACCCTAAATCAAATTCTTGGAATATATATTTAAAAATGGGTAGAAATTTTTTTTTTAATTTTGAATGACTATAAAAAAATGTTCGCCATTTAAAAACAGGTTACTAAAACACATTTTTACTTTAAGAAATTTATTAAAAAATTTAGTTGCTACAGTGTAACTTCATATTTTTTTAATTTTTTTTTTAATTTTTTTTTATAGCACGAGTAGTAGAAATTTCATAAATTTTATTTATTTGTTTTATAGCACAAGTAGTAGAAATAAAGTCGCCGGTTATAAAGGCAGTACATGGTGCCAATTATTCGATTATTAATTGAACGTGATACACTGAATGCAGTGTGCCAATCGTGGTTGACAAATTAAACCATCCATTTATATATAATATGGATGAAATATAATACACATTCATCAAAGTAAAATGCAATCACATTTCAACCCTTTAGCATTAATTAACGGTTAACTCCTAGCTAGGCTTCATATTAATAATAACACCATCACATATTTTCAAATGAATATAAAAATAAAATTATAGTAGTATTATAATTGTAATCATGTAAAATTTACGGTATAATCTGTTGAGAAGTAGACGCTTGCGTATGTTAAGGAAGGAAGATAGAGGTTGAATGATCAACCTACAAGATCAAGGGATATGATCGAGTGTTGTAAGAATGGGCCGCCAAGGTTAATAGGTTTGGATATTGGAGAGTAACTTGCAAGTTACTCGTGGCTACTTGCTCTGCAAGTTAAAGAGTCTATATAAAACAAGATACGGCAGTTCATATATCATGCATACATTCTTGAGATTAGGGTTTGTATGAGATCTAAGTTTGATCCATACATTCCCATAAGATTAGAGTTTAGGGTTTATATGAGATCTAAGTTTATTCTCCATCATCGTTGTAATCTTCATCAATAAGATATTATTCTCCCTTAAGAGTGGACTTAGGCTATTTGCCGAACCTCTATAATCCTTTAGTGTTATTCGTTTTTTTAGTTTCTTTCTTTGATCGATTCACAACATAATCAAATTGTGATTAGTACGTAGATTTTCTTAATAATGAATTTTTTTATTTTAATTTACTATTTTATTTATGAATTTAAATAAATTAATTCTTAAAATAAATTGGTAAATAATTGATTATTAATTTAAACTCAATAAATTAAATGAAGTTTAAATTAAATGTGATCTAACTCAAGTCAAATGCAATATGATTTAAGTCAAATAAACTCAAGTCAAATTATATTGCTATTTCAAATAATTAAAATAAGTTTGATTAGAATCCAAACAAGATAAAAGCTTAATCATGTAGGAAAATGTCAAATCAAGCTTCAACCAATCAGATTATGAGTTTTAGATGGAATATTTATCATCCTTCATCTATTAAATTAGGCCTCCACCATATCATTCAAAATACACTTGAAAATCGAAACACCTGAAGACATTTGAGCATTAATAAGTGTAAAAATCAACATGTTTTATGGTCCAATAATTCACTGTTTTGTTGAAATTGTATTCGTAATTTAGTATATGACTCGTTATATTTAAGAATTATTAGGTTGCTATTAAGGTGTTTTATTGTATTTTGAGGTGAAAAAAAAAAGAATAAAAGGAGTAAAATTGAAGAAGGGTTGAAATTGGCCACAAAAAGACCCAGCTCGAGCTAGTTAACTCGAGTCGAGCTGGGAATCAAATAGAAACAGAAGGCCAACGACTCAACTTCGCCTGAGATCACGTGCTAGAAAACACGCAGCTCGATCAATTCGAGCCACTCAACTCGAATCAAGCTACAAGCCAATAAACAATAGAAGTCTAGCTCAATCATCAGCCCGAGTCAAGCTGGCATGGAGACCACCAAGTTCCAAAAGATCGGCTTGACTTATTCTGTCTCAATTCGACGTTCGACTCTAGTCGAGCCAGCTAACTCTACTTGGTAAAGCTGGCCAATGTTGGTCGACCTACGTTCCAAGGGAAGCCCAGATTCGTTATTTACAACTTTTAGTGTGTACAAGTGTTTGAAAAACGAGAATAATCCTTAGAAAAATGATTTTAATGTTTGAACACCTGTAAAAGGGTGGTTCGACTTTTTAATTATATTTTTGTATTAAATCTCCTGGTGCGCACTGTTGAATGATTGAGACGTATGATATAATAAAACATATATTCTAAAAATAAAGTTTAAACCATATGGGTAATGGTTGAGATTTTCTTTCTCGTGTGTAATAGAAGTGTAACACCTAGTATAACAGAACATTCAAAATCATAAAAGGGACTTCTACTCTTCATCATAACAATCAATCACCTTTCACACAATTCCCTACACACATCATCATCATCCATCACTGCACTTGAAGAGTACGAAGTGTTTATTTACTTGAAAATGAGAATGGAAGAGATTTGAGTAAATGGAAGAGAGTGGAGATCTACACCATATCTAGGTTTTTTAAATTATGTAGGTCTTGAATTGGTAGTTTCCATTTAATCAGGTTTCAGACTAGAAAAAAAATTCAAATCTAAAAAAAATTAGAGAGACTCTCTTGTGAGATGGGTTTTTTGCGAGATGGTTGTGAGACGGGTTGACCCATTATCAAAGTATGCTTATCGTATAGGTAAAGTATGTTTATTTGTAGTTAAAGTATGACAATAACACTACAAGAAACTGCCGGAATATCGACGGAATTACCGACGGAACAAAACCGTCGGTAAATACCGACGGATTCTCAACAGATTACCGACGAAAAATTAAAATAAGTCAATTTATGTAGAAAAATAGTCAAAAGAAATTTCTGATGTTTTTACCGATGGATTACCGATGGATTTTGTGACGGATTTCTAACCGTCGCTATATCCATCGTTATTTAGGAGGGATTTCTTCCCGAAATTTTACCGACGGAATATTTCCATCGGTAAATATCTTATGAAGTTTTTTTAATGAATGACATTACCAACAGTTTAAATCGGTCGCTAATTCTAAAATAATTAATTTTATTTTTAAATTACCAACGAAAATAATCCGTCGGTAAATTAAGTCAATTTTTTAAGTATTTATTTTAATTATTATATTAATATTACCGACGGAATATTCCGTCGGCAAATATCTTATGAATTATTTTTATGAATAACATTACCGACAGTTTAAATTCGTCGTTAATTCTAAAATAATTAATTTTATTTTTAAATTAACGACAAAAATAATCCGTCGGTAAATTAAGTTAATTTATTGAGTATTTATTTTAATTATTATATTAATATTACCGACGGAATATTTTCGTCGGTAAATATCTTATGAATTTTTTTATGAATGACATTACCAACGGTTTAAATCCGTCGCTAATGCCAAAATAATTAATTTTATTTTTAAAGTACCGACGAAAATAATCCGTCGGTAAATTAAGTCAATTTTTTGAGTATTTATTTTAATTATTATATTAATATTACTGACGTTATATTTCCGTCGGTAAAAATCTTATGAATTTTTTTATGAATGACATTACCGACGGTTTAAATCCATCGCTAATTCTAAAATAATTAATTTTATTTTTAAATTAATATATTCGTAGGGAAGTTTAAGTGTAATAAAATTAGAAATTTCATACGTTCCCCCTTTTCAACCACAAAACTTCTCTGCTCCAAAAAATTGAGAAATGCTACTTTTTTTTGAAATAATGACTGATGCCGCCCTTGTTGCTGGTGTTCGCCTCCTCTCGCCACTCCGTTCGTCGCACCATAATAGTAGATCTATGCCGAGTCTCGAATCCACTACCAGTGTCGTCAGAAATAGCTTACGCTAATCGCTAGACTCATCAACAGACTCGCCGTCGCACACTAACGCCGTCCGTCACTGTTCAACACAAACCTATCAACCACCGGAAGAAACTCCCTCACTGCCTCTCTATCTCTACTGTGACGCCATCTCCTCAAATCTGGTTCGATTTCCCTCTTATTCTTTCAATTCAATTTCACAGAAGAGTTTACATCCCCTTTCTCCATTTCTTCTTCCTACTTTTAAACAATGGTGAAGGCAATCAAAGATTCAAGACTTCAATCGATGGAACCCATTTATTGTGTCGACAGATTAGCTGCACTTTCTACCATTCCTGAAATGCTGGAATTCGATGGCTTATCGCCGGAGATTATGTCTTTGGTAACCACAATGACATCAATTGATTCACTGCTTTGGGAGATGCTTTGGGAGACTACTGCAACATAATTGGAGGAATCCCTGCATATGTTTGGGGGCTAAGAGTTCTTACGATGTTGTGAGAAAAATACTTCAGAATAAGTATTAAGACTTCAAGTAGCTTGGTTTGATGGTTGTTTATTGGCTAAATAGTGTTAAATCCCACACACACCACACACGCATGCA
The DNA here is from genome assembly GCA_023678885.1 of Pogostemon cablin. NCBI lineage: Eukaryota > Viridiplantae > Streptophyta > Magnoliopsida > Lamiales > Lamiaceae > Pogostemon > Pogostemon cablin. The sequence continues at coordinate 6,939,055 of CM042994.1, read as the reverse complement.
CACACAAACACAATTATATTTATTGCATTTTAAGATCCAATTTCACATGTTTTAGTTTCTCCTGATTTCAACCATATATATGCTTGCATGTGCTTAGATTGAGGTCTTGGACAATATTTTGAGGCTGGAATTGATATTGAGTTTTGGGTCCTAAATCACTGAGGATGGCTTGATTATTGTTGGGTTCAAGATAGGCATGTAACACAACACTTTAGGTAGTTAATATCATTTCAAAGCTAGAATTTGGAGATATGATTATGGTATGAGAGAAGAAGCCATCTTCCAGGAAATTGCTAATAGACTTCTCATGTATAACTTATTTAATATTTTGTTCTTGAATTTTACTAAAAGTATCTTATCAGGTTCAATTTTACTTTTATCTGGCTAAGACTTCAAGTGATTGTAAGCATCTATTAAGTGACTATCTAATTTGTTATTGCGGCCTTTTGTCCGTGCAGGGATTTTAGCTTCAATAAATTGGTGGGAGAGATTCCAAGTCACATTGCCGGAAATCTAAAACTTGTGTCAGTATGAATTCAATAATTTCAGTTCATTTGCTATTTAGCTTTTCCAACCTTTATCAATCTTATGATGTTTGTCAACAGATTTCTGACTGGAAACATTTTGAGTCGAAAAATACCTGGTGCACTCTTGAAGGCTGGAAGCAATATGTATGTTTCGTCTCTCCATAATACTCAACTTTCTTTCAGCTATGACCTAATTTTTTTAATATTAAATTTTCAAATCTTTGGTGTTAGATATGCAAACTAATTGTCTCACATTTATTCGCATCCAACCTGTTGTCTCTAATATTAAATATATGAAGTATTTAAGTTATAGTTAGTATATACCTTTGGGAGATGCTTTAGATAGATAATAATCATGTGTATGTTGTACAGTAGTTTGGATCAAAGTATTTTCGTTTATGATATTATGTATTGACTCACAAATAGAAGATGAAAGCACCGCCAACGTAATTTAATTTAATTTATGTGTATATATATATTTGTCTCACTTCCTTAATTATATATATGAGTTATTATGTTAAGGGGTGTTGGATAAAACTATGTAGAGGAATGAAACTCATATTAGAAGATTGCTGGGATGAGATGTTTGAGAGATTACATCTTGTGGTATTTTATTTCTTTTTTAGGACTCTTTATCATAAATTAATTTTTTAGAACTCTTTATCCAGCTGAGACAATCAAATTGTCATATCTTACAGAATTTTATTGTCGCACTAATCGTTTATGTCTTTCAGATAATTCAATTGGAGTGAAATATGTCCAAAAGGCTTAGTTCTTGGGGATGTTGAGTTTTGATTTTGAAAGTAAAAGGTGGAGGCTACCTTCTTGGAATGAGGAGCTAACTAAACGCGAATTAGATTTCTTCTAGAACAGAGGAAGGCTTAGTTCTTTTTGTGTTTTAATTTTTTGTATTATTACTTTGAATTTGAGATTGTGGAGATTTTAGAATTTGAATATTATATTAGATGATAAATTTATATTAGGTGGTATTTTGAATGTTAATTTAAATGTTTTCAATTTTTTTCATAGGTATTAATAATAAATTCTCAAATGTAATAATAAAAATATATAAAAATTAATAATGATAAATTAAAAAAAATCATATAGAAATACCGATGGATTTTTCCGTCGGTAATGTATTTTATTTTTATTTTTTTGTATTTTTATTTTGCGACGGAAAATTCCGTCAGTAATTAGCGACGGAAAATTCCGTCGGTAAAATCGTCACTAATAAATGATATCTGACGAATTGGCATTGCATGATTACCGACGGATAATTTTTTTACCGACGCCGAATTTAATTTCCGTCGCTAATAAATTACCGACCATGAAAATACGACAATGCTATTTCCGTCGGTAATTCGTCGGTAAATTATTTAGCGACAGATTTTTCCTATTTTAGCGACGGAAGATTTTCGTTGGTAATCTGACAGTTTCTTATAATGAATCATATTATAACATCCTAAAATCATACTTTAATTCATCATCCATCATACTTTACAAAACACACTTTAAAAATCATTAAACATACTTTATCTATATAATAAACATACTTTAACACGTCTCACAAACGGTCTCACATAAGTAGCCTCTCACAGGAGACTTTGTCAAAAAAATTAAATTACATCTTAAATAATAAAAAAATAAAAAAAACTAATTAATATTTTTAAATCATTTTGATTAAAGTAAAATTGTCAACAAAATTAGGGATTATTAAATCTCGAAATATTGTTTGATGCCCTAGTAATCGGGGCATCATGCAAAATACGTAAATCGTGGAGTATGCACATGAAGATAGTGTAAAAATTCTAGAGTGGTTGGTGTGCTGATAGGTTAGCTACAAATGTGGCCATTCTATTGTTTTATTTGTTGGATATCCCTAATTCCCTATGATGTGTTGACTAAAATAAATATGAAAGAAAATTATAGGAATGAAATTGAATCGAAAAAAAGTGATATTTTTTTCTTCTTAACACAAAATTATCTCGTTCTAGTACTTACGGTTCGATAGCAATTATTTCAAGATATAACGACTCATATCTTACGATAGTAGTACTATAAATTATAAGAACGATGAACCAAATTGTATTATGAACTCACCTAAGGAGTATGACGATTTAGGAATATACTACGAATTGTTAAGACAACTCTATTTTATTGGACATCTACAACACGTGTCTTTGATCATATGTGTTTTGTGACAAGTGATATTCGAATGGTTCATTATAGAAATGAAAGGGGCTATTTATAGATTTTAAGGTGCCTCTTCTTGAATTGGTGCAACTATTATGATTGATTTTGAATTTAAATTCAAATATCATTTCATAAAAAGACACATTTTTTCAACAATCACACCCTTTAATCACAACTCTTCATGAATACACTATAATTTAATAGACACCATTTTAAAGTGATTTTTTCATTCACCTTAATTTTTCTACATTATTCATGGAGACATGTTGTGTAAAACTATCTCACAGTGAGATCATTTTATGTTTTTTAATTGTTTATCACTTTATATTGAAAATATTATTTATATTCTTTTAAATGTAATCACTTTTAATTAATACTATAAATTATGCACCATTATCACTTGATATTAATTATGTATTACTTTTTATTGAAAATGTTATTATTTTTAATTTATCTTAAGAAATAACTTCCGTGAGATGGTTTAACAAAAATATCATTTCTTAAATTGACATAACTTGTTATAATTTTTTTCTATATGTAATATTGAATATATAAGAGTTTAATGAAGACAAGTATTTACGAATATGTAATTGATTGTATTAGTGAACACGTTCGCGAATATAAACGAATTTTAATAAGCTATCTGTGTTTGAGTACGCGTTCGAGCTCTATATCTTGATGAGTTCGAGCTTGAGATCAAGCTCCATTATTTCATGGCACGAGACTTAAATAGGCCATAGTCGCATTTCCACTAGCTCAATTCTCCTAATTAATCTGATATTGTTTTAATTTGTTTCTTTTATTTATGTTTTATCATTATTGTAACATATTTTGTTTTCATATATATATATATATATATATATATATATATATATATATATATAGGTGCACCCGGGTGCAAGGGTATACCCATATGTGTGTCTTTTTATTCTATTTTGTATACATATTATTCTATTTTGTATACGTATTTTGTAATAATTGTATACTTTTTTCAAATTAAGTTTTCGTTAAAAAAACTAACATCCATATGTGTATAACTCTTTATTGAATATTATATATAATTTTTCATTAAAAAAATTAACAATTAAATTGTATACATTTTTACTCTTAATTGTATATGTTTTTGTTTATATTTGTATATGAGTGCACACTATCTTTAGGTGCACTCGGGTGCACACTATAAATTGCCTATATATATACTCCCTCCGTCCCACGGCAAGGGTAGTTTTTGCTTTTTGGGACGTGGATTAACGAATATTATTATTTAATGTGTAGTGGGTAATTGTATTAGTGGGAGTATGGGCCAATGTTTTAATTGTATTAGAGGGGATGAGAGGATCTCATGTGTGTAAAAAAAGAAAGAGGACCTGACCAAAATGAAAAAAAGAGACTCTTACTGTGGGACGGAGCGAGTATCTATATATATAGAGAGAGATAGTCTTATAATTATTTTATGTCAATGAATTATACATATGTACACATATGAACATAAGATTGACTCACGATAATTTTTTTTTAATTAAAAGTTTTATCACTTTTCATTTATATTAGGAATTATTCATAAAATACTAATATACTTGAATGATTATCAATTTTTATCAATCCGATATCATTTTTATTATTAATTTTTATTAATCTCACGAAATACATCTTGTGATATCAATCTCTTACAAATATTTATCTCTGTATTTGTGCCTATCGTGTACGTGGTGCTAGATACATAGTTTCTTAATTATATAATTGAAAATATTTATCTCTATATTTGTGCCTATCGTTTACGTGGTGCTAGATAAATAGTTTCTTAATTATATAATTGAATCCTGCATCAGACAAGAAAATGCGACTGCCTAGCTACACTTACCATCCTCACTAAATAATTCACAATAATATCGATTTTGTTTCCCTAATAATTAATTGTCATGTCACATTACTTGTATTTTTGTGTGTTGTAATTTTCTAATGGACAATGATATCCCTTAAATATTATGAATCTCGAATTGGAAGGAAGCACAAGGATTAGAACTAAAGTAACGATTATTTAATCACAAATTGTAAAAAAGCACATGGATGGTTGGAACAACAATATAGACTAATCTCTAATTTAAAATTTCTCTCATTTGGTAGATGAAACTCTCCATATCTTTATTCGAGCAACACATAAAGAGCACATAATATTAAACCTAGAAGAAAATTAGATCATCTTCTCTCTATTACGTGTCACTTATAAAATTAATTATAGTAAGATGATATATATATATATATATATATATATATATTATACAAAATCCCATGCCACTTATCTCAAATGAAAAATATTAAGAATTGAATTAGAATATATATGTGTATATGTGTGTGGAGGATTAGAGCAAAAAATGAACTATACATAATGTATAACAATAGTATTGGAAGGACTAGATCACAACATTTTAGCTCAAATCATCTAAGATGGATGTATTAGAACAACATTATACATGACCAAAAGGCCTATTATTGCAAAATTTCCCATCAAACAAACTATGAACTCCCATCAAATTACTTGTGATCTCAAATGTATTTTATGCTGCAATCACTACCTTCACGTGGACCAAACAACACTTGAGAACTTGTACATGTACACCTCCATAATCATACACAATCCCTATACGGATTAATTTGTAATGAAAACACAATTTATTCTAACACCCCGTATTGTATCATCTCCTATACCACATGTTCTTACAGCCACATGGCGAAGAACCGAGACGAGACATAAAATACGAGATTAGAATACGAACTACATCCGTCCCCTTTCATTCATATCTAACTAATCTTGATTCAACCAACCTTAATTCTTCTCAAATCTTGATCAACTTTTTCATCAACAATCCAGTCTTCTCATCCTCTCCCAAATCAATTAAAGGCTTGTCCTCGTCAATCCTGGCGAACCCAACCGTCCTGCTCCGAGCCACCGGCGCCACCACACCTCCTCCGCCGCCTAGAGGAATCGCGCTCTTCGTACGACGGAACTCCGCCTCGATCTGGAGGCTGCGGCTGGACGCCAGCCGAATGAGGTCTTTCAGCTCCTCCTCAGCTGATTTGAAGCTGGAAGAGCTGAAGCTTCTCGGAGTTTTCGGGATTTGGGGGGTGGGGCACCCCATGGCGTTGCCGTAGCTGACGTGGCCGCCCCCGCCGGTCAGGCTCTGGATGTACAGATCACGGGCACGGGTCAGGATCCAAATCGGAGCTTTTAGGATCCGGATTATCAACCTGCCTTCTTTACCCACCCTTTTGGAGCCCATTTTTTTTCCCTTAGTGGAAAATGAAAGTTTTTTAATTCCTATAAAGATTTGAAGATGGCTAAAGCATGAATCTTGTTGTTGGAGATTGTTGAGAGATGAATGATATAATGATCATGGAAGTTGTATATATATAGTGAGGTATAATGATGGATGTGGTAATTATATTTGGAAGTAATCAATGGTATATTTAATATTTAATTAATTAAAATAATGATGGGTTTTGGGTGGGAGGACTTTTTAGGGTGTGTGGACCAACATATTCAATGGAATGAGCCCATGCAAGATATGGATGATTAGTGTAAGAATAGAGGACTTTTTCAGATGTGATTAAATTTTAAATTAATATAGGTGGGTTTCAAGATTTTCATGCATCATCAAACTTAGATAGTAGTAATCAATAGAATTAGAGTATATCAGAGATGATGAAAATAAAGGATTGTGTTTTTTTTTTAAATGGGGTTTGAAGTGGCAAGAATGTGCAAATATTGAACAAGTCTTGGTTTGTTATTTTAAAATAGAGTTGAAATTAAAATAGCTTCAAGTGCAAGTGGAGTGCTTGCAAAAACAAGGTTCTTTGGCTGCTAAGTTATCTAGTTTTAAATTGTCAATAACTTTCATGCCTGCCTATTATAATTTTATTATAATTATTTTTATGTATGTACATATATAAAATTATGTGTTTTATTTTGAAATATGGAGTATTAATTTTCTCTAACTCACTGTATCTAAGCATATATAGGGATGAGATTACCTACTTTAATGTTTCATTTCCCTTTAATTGAATAATAACAAGTATGAATATTATTTCCTACTTAATACTTCCACACTCTCTATTTTAACCCGTCTCAAGAATATTTATATGCGTACTCTAAATAATATATAATATCAATAACCTTACAATACTACAATATTAATTACAAAAATGTCACATTCTTTTTACATACAATCTAATTAAAGTCAACTATATCATTCTATTAAATTACCTAAAATATCTCTTTTCTTTTTTACATTATTATAATAAAATATTACTTTTCTTAAACTCCAATCCTTCTATAAAATTCGTGCGTGCTTGTATTATGGGATGGAGGAATTATAATAATTTATAAGCTGTGTATAAATTTTGAAATAAAAGAAAATGCGATTAATTGATACCACACATTAATTATGTAGTCCATTTGATTGTGATTTCTGATTGGAAACTCCAACCGATAACATATAAGTTTGGTTTTGTATGAAAATAAATATATTTGAAGATATTTAAATAAATTTTAATGCATTATGTATTTATATTTGCTTCAATTAATACATTATTGTTCATCAATTAATTAAAAATATTTTTTCTAAAAAATTGGATTGTACTCGCATTTACGAATAAACAATACGTAAACAACCAAATTCACATAAATCACAAACTGCGTGAAATAAATGTACATTAAACTTGAAAAGTATGTCTCGGCAAACCATTTTACACTGACTCATTAAATGAGTTTTGTGAATAGTATAAAAGATAATCACTAAAAATAACTGGAATATTCTGTTGGTAAAAGCCTTAATTCCATTATTAAATTGATTTACTAACAGATTAGCAACGGAATTCGTTGGTAAATTTTCATTGGTAAAATGGTGGTTGGTAAATTTTTAGCAACGAAAATTTAATTCCGTTGATAAATAATTTCGTTGGTAATCTGCTACTAAAAATTCTGTTGGTAATTTAGTATAAAGATTCTCATGATACCGTTAGTAATTATCAACGGATTGAATTCCAATAGGTAAAATAGAGAATAAATCCGTCGGCATTTCATTGCTAATAAAAAAATATCATTTTGGTTGTTAATCCATTGATAATTATCAATGAATTGAATCTCGTTAGTAAATTTCGTTGCTAAAAAATACTGCTCCCTCCATCCCACCGAAAGGTCACCACTTTACTATATTGGGCGTCTCATCCAAATGTCCTCATTTTTATCTTTTAGTAAAAAGGACACACATATGGCTCACTACTCACTACTAATACAACTACCCACTGCATATAAAATAACAATACTCCTTAATTCACGTGCAAAAAGCAACTGGTGACCTTTCACTAGGATGGAGGGAGTACTATATTTTTTAGTGAATAATACTATAAAAAGAATATTCCTACATAATTGATAAAAATGATAACCTAGTAAACTAAGCTAGCTATTTCATAAACAAATTATTGTAATATAAATAAAAAAAAAATATCTTTATTAAAAAATTACTAATTAATTAATGACAAATTCTCTATGTAAGAAAATTCATAAGACATGTTAGAGTATGTCTATTATATAGATAAAATATGTTTAATGATTGTTAAAGTATGTTTTTTAAAATATGATAAATGATGAATTAAAGTATGATTTTAGGATGTTATAATATAATTTATTATTGACATACTTTAACTACAAATAAGCATACTTTACATATATAATAAGCATACTTTAGTAGTGGGTCGACCCGTCTCACACCGTCTCACTAAAAATTCGCCTCACAATAGAGTAATTTAAAAAATATACTCCTTCCGTCCCACGACAAGATAGTTTTTGCTTTTTGGCACGTGAATTAAGGAGTATTATTATTTAATGTGTAGTGGATAGTGTATTAGTGGGAGTATTGACCCCATATTTTAATTGTATTAGAGTGGATGAGTGAATCCTATATGTAAAAAAGGAAAGAGGACCTTTAGGTGGGCCAATCAAAATGAAAAAAGAGTATATATTTATATATATGTATGCATATAGCTAGGGGTGGGGGCCAGGGGGCGTCGGCTTAGCTAGGCCTCCGCCAGTGGATAGTATGCAAGTTGTGGGAGTGATCAATTCTGCATATCAAGTGGCATTAATAATTGTATACTATACGTACATTAATAAATACGTAAATACTTTTTTTTATGGAAAAATAAATAAATACGTAAATAATTATTGCTCAGTAAAGTAGGCATATTGATGAGATCCAGCCGTCTGTGACTCACTGCCGGTGGTCCTTTATTTACCAAAAAACCTTTGATTAAGATAATATTATTTGTTATAAATAAATATGGTTTAATTAAGGGTGGTGGTGGTGGCAGTTTAAGTGCGCCCCAAAAGTCAGAAAATGTTGTAAAAATGTTTGTTAGTGTGGAGTAAATTTTAATCATAGAGTTGACTTGCTTTTTGACGCTGTCATTTTAGCTTAACAAAAGCCAATTACTTTCGTATAAAACAAAATATCGTCTGATTAGGAAATTGATGTATGAAATAAATTGCAAGCTATAAGTTTGTAACTACCCACATATTTATAAATTGAGTGGATGTTCCCAACCACTTTGAGATATGTCTTGTGGTAAGTTTTATATACAACAATAAACGACGAATTTTAGTATGAGATTATTTTGAGTGGAATCTAATTTTTAAATATTTTTCTATACATATATACTTCTCTTATTTCGAAATTTTATTCATATTTTTTTATTTATTTATGTCACAAACTTTTTTATTCAATAATGAAATATTTACTTCAATAATTCAATTTAAAAAATTATACAGAAAAGATTCTTAGTAACATAGAGAGATTATAACAAAAAGAATTATTAAATTAAACTTTTAAGAATAATAGTTGTCATGATAGGAATATCAGTTACAATGCAATAACGCATACTTTAAAATCAAAAGATAAAAATAGAATTATGAAATTCGAGTAAAGAAAGATTAATAAATTAAACATTAATCATGACATATCATTCTTAATGTGACGAATTTATAATTTGGTCCCAAAAGTTTTAATTTTATTTTATTTTATTTTATTTTCCAAATCACGTCACACCGTCTCCCACAAAAGAATAAGGTTGATTGTCGAGTTAGCTTCAAAATAAACTGAAAAAAAAAATCAAATTTAAAGGAAGTCAAGTGTAACAACTTTAGCACTGGCAACATCTATGGAATAGCTATTAAATTAGACTTCTTTAAAATTCTCTCACTTCACACGATTTTTAAGCTTCAATATAATTTACTTATTTTTTTTTAATTTATAAAAAAAGTAGCAGTACTAATTTTTTGGAAAGAGACACTTTGTTGTGAGATGTGTTTTTTTATGAGACGGTTGTAAGACGAGTCAACTCATTACTAAAGTATGTTTATTATACATGTAAAGTATATTTATTTATAGTTAAAGTATGTCAATAATGAATCATATTATAACACTTTAAAATTTTATTTTAATTCATCATTTATCATAATATAGAAAACAAATTTTAACAATCATTAAGCATACTTTATCTATATAATAGTTATACTTTAACACGTCTCACAAGAGATTTTATCTTTTAAAAATGTCTTACGAAATTTAGTTTATTGAAATAAACTCCTTCGTCCCGCGTTAACATTGATGTTTTCTTTTTGCACGAATATTAAGAAATAATAATTTAATAGATATAATATTTAATGTGCAGTAAATAGTTGTATTAGTATTATGTGTATGCCTCATGTGATATTAAAAAATATTTTATGTGAGTTTCATTTAAAAAAAAATGTATACATTAATTTGAAACAAATTAAAATGAAAATTGTAAACTTTGGTGAAAAAATTGTTAAGTGGCTACTTGTGTTTGATAAAACAGACTCATTATTGTAGATTATTGATTTCTCTAAGTAGCATTAAATAACATCTCATAACATTTTAAATTTATTTAACATAAAATGATAACACTTTTAAAATTATTATGATATGTAACATTTTTATAACACTTTTCATATAAGTATCACATACATTTAACACTTTTCTAATATGTAATACATGTATATAACACTTTTATATATATAACACATTTTATGTAACACTTTTACAAAGGTAACACTATAATTTAACACTTATTCATAAGTAACATTTTTAAGTAATGTTTCTACATACATAAATTATTTACATAACAATTTAAAATAGTATTTCAAATAATCCATATTTATAAGATGAATACTATTTAAAATGTTATATATATATATATATATATATATATATATATATATATATATATATATATATATATATATATATATATATATATATATATATATATATATATATTACCCATATTTTAAAAAATAAATTACATATATACTTTTTAATAATTTTCTAAAAAATATTGAATATATTAGTTTAATGTAATTATACAATACAAAATAAGTATATATAGTTCATTACATAAAATATATTTTATTTTATAATATATACTCCCTCCGTCCCCTTGAAACGTAACTGCTTGCTTTTTGTACGTGGATTAAGGAGTATAATAATTTAATGTATTTTGAGGTGAGAGAAATAATATTTTAAAGTGGAGTGAGTAGTTGTATTAGTGTTGAGTGTGGGGTCATGCGTGGTCACATCAATCTAAAAAAGGAAATGAATACTTTGTAATGGGACGGACCAAAATGGCAAAATGGATACGTATCAAGGGGACGGAGGGAGTATTACTTAATAAAATTAAAAAAATATATTAATCACGAAAAATTATTTTAAATTGTATTTACTTACATTTTATGTTAACGGTTAAAATATTGAACTACAAAAGTTTATTTAAAAAGGAAAATAAAAAACTTGAAATACATAGTAAAATAAATATTTAATATTTGTTAATATTGATGGTCTAGCTAAGTTGGTAGTTGAAACACATTATAACTCATGAGATCAAATCCAAGCAATTGTACTTTTATTTTTTAATTTTATAAAAAGTGTTACATAAATATTTTGTTGTAACATTTATGAAGTATTACTAAATTAAATGTAACATTTTCATTAAATGTTACTATATTATAAAAAAAGTGTTACATAAAATAATAGTAGGTAATAGGGTCAACAACGACATCACTAAAAGTGTTATCTATCGTCTATAATAACATAATTAAGCTATTAGATAACATTTTTCGCGTGTTATATAAAGTCATTTATGTTGTAGTGCAATAAGTCTTATGGACCGGTGTAGATTGAAAGTTCATATTCACAATAAATTAATTGCTTGAAGATGACAAATAATTAATATATATATATATATATACGACAAATTATATTATATTATATGAATAATTTTTATTCTTAAATAGAGCCTATAAATTCCAAACCAATGAATACCTTAATTTTCTAGTACTAGTACTAGTCATGTAGGACAAGATGATGGACCACAATACATAGGTAGTTTAGAATGTTGGACCATTAATTGCTTGTGGTGTAAATAGTCATACATAAGGGCGGAGTCCAAACTCACAAAATATTTAGGGAAAAGGTTCAAATGAATCCTTAAACTTATGGCATGGGATCAAAGAGGACCTTCATCTCTTTTTTTGTACGTTTAAACCCTCCTCCTTTTAGAAAAGGATCAAATGCATCCCTGTGCTTATCCCAATAGGACAATAAAACCATTAATTTTCATTTTTTTTAACGTCTAAGCATTTTCTCTTTTTTAATTAATCCAATATCTTAATAAATAAATAAATTATACTACTATAATATGTTAAAAATAATTACAAGTGGGTCCCATTATTTTGGGAAGATCATTCATTACTTATCACTGTTCAACTTGGATTAAGATTAAAATTAAATTAGTGTGGATTAATATTAAGATAACTGTGTAGCTTGAAGCTTTCATAGAGAAGAGCAGATTGAGCTTTAGTAAGCCTTAGTTTCTTCCTTCTATTGGATCTAGTAAGTCTCTCTCTCTCCCTCTCTCTCTCACATAGGCTGAGGCTGGCTTCTTGGATCAGTGTTCGCCGGAGAAACCCAGACCTAGAACAAGGACGGTATTGCCGCACAAGGGAGGATGAGAGAGAAAGTGAAAAGAGTGGGGTGAATCGTTAAGTCATTCGATGAAATCCGCTTACGAAATAAACACAACTCCCATCTCCTCTTCAAAATTTAATTCGAACCAGACAGACCAAATCTCACAAATTCTTGACTAAAATTCAGAATATTGAAACTTAGAAATAATAGTAAAATTTTTGTTGTTTTAATCAGTGAGGCTGTGGAGTGAGCGTGTTCCATTGTAGATTTTTTTTACTGTTTTAATAAGTTCTTGCAAGTATAAAAATGGTGGATCTCATCTTTATAAAAATGGCAACTATACAGTTGAGGAATTTGTGCGGAAGGGATGAAGATGACAAAATCCACTAGGAATAATAAATTGAAAAATAGTGGGCCCACTTATTTAACAAAAGTATTAATTTTTAACTCATAAAAAGTTATTTTATGAATGATAATTCATTAAAAAAGTAAAAATTAAAATTAAGGGTGAATTCGATCCTTTTTAAAAACCTTAAAGGCTTAAACGTACCAAATGAAAGATTGAAGTCCTCATTGATCCCATGACATTAGTATAAGAGGCTATATGACCCTTTCCCCAAATATTTACTCCCTTATCCTGAAAAAAATGTTAGACGAAAATTAAAAAATACATTACACTGAATTAAAAAATAATATAATATTTTAATATATATTGTGTCGATATATTAGTATTGTGTGTGAATCCTATGACGATGTATTAATTATTTTATGTAGAATCTATCTACCAAAAAAATAACAATATTTATGATAATAAAATGTAACAACATTCCTAAGGTGGAGAGATTTTACTAAAGTAGTACGTAATTACGCAAGTTGGGTATATCGTGCAATGTAATAGTTTAGGTCGATCTTATTATATCTTTAGGTTATCTATTGAATTTAAATAGATTTATTGAACTAATGAATAATATTAATCCATGTTTATTTTGAATTAGAATAGTACCGACGGGTTAAGTGAGATTTCAAAATTATTATTTTAAAATTTTGATATTTTATTTAATAAATAAAAATTTATTCATATACTCCATATTATATCATTAAGTTTTATAATTAATATTGTATAATATTTTAATAAAAAATGATAATATATACTCTCTTCATCATGCGTTAACATTTACGTTAATTTTTTGCACGTAAATTAAGAGATATAAAATATGTAGTGAGGTGAGAGAAATAATATTTAATATGAGATGGTTAGTTGTATTAGTATTATGTGTGGGCCCTACATGAAATAATTAATTGTTTTGTGTGATCCAACTTTACAAAAAAATTAAACATAACTTAATTTGGGACAAATTAAAATGAAAAATGTAAACATTAACGTAGGATGGAGGAAGTATTTTTTTAATCTTCCAATTTAAATGAATTGATATCTTATATAGTTGAAATGGTTTTAGAATTTATGAGCCCAGCTCTTTTTCTTCTTTATATCACATTCAATATTATACTCTCTCCGTCCCAACTTATTTTTCATCGTTACTGTAAATACGAAGTTTAAGAAATATTTACTTTTTAATCAATTTTATTAACTTTTGGAGGATAATATTGTATTTTTAAGTAATAAATAAAATATTATAAAGTATGTGTGGTAGAGCCATTTACCTGGACCCACAAGTGGGCCTGGATCAATATTTAAAGACAGAGATTGTCCATCCGAGGAGGAAAGAAAGGGAGGCCGAGCGAAGGGAAAGCACGCGCTCGCCTACCTAGAGGAGGCAGAGGAAGGCATTTATTCCCTCTCCTCTCACCTACTTGCTCTCTACTTTCATTCTCGCTCTCTACACTCATTCCCTCTCTCTACTCTTCTCTCACTCACTTGCTCCCTACTTTCATTCTCTCTCTATTGTCCTCTCATCACTTGCTCTCTTTACTCTCCCTCTTTACTCATTTACTCCGACTCCCTCTCTACTCTCCCACCACACCGAGTCTCCCTACCGCTCTCTACACTCATTCTCTCTCTCTACTCTCCCACCACCAAGTTGCCCACTTGCTACTCTCTCACTGCCCAAGTGTCCCACTTGGGCCTGACACCCTAAAAGTCTAGTAGATATCCCATAAGATATCTACTAGGAAGATAATCCTACTGCATATCTTTTAATAGAGTCATGCGGATACGCATTTAATGCCCACTTGCTACTAGGTTCACCCCACTTGTATAAGAGAGGGCGGCACCTTCATCTTCAACATCAGTTCTATCCTCATCCTCACCTTCGTCTTCAACCTCAAGCTCAACATCACATGCATCTTCACCATCATTACCACTTTAAAGGAGAATTATCTCCCTCCACGACAACAAAAAAACACAGAGAGAAATAAACTCTCTACTTTAAACTCCCACAAGCGTGGGAGGAATTCTTGTGTCTCATTCTTCCATGATTTCTTCATATTATGTTTGAATATTCCGATTAAACCATATAAGAGCCATATTAAATACTCACATCACCCATTAAAAATCAACTATCTACATTTGGTGCTAGAAGGAGAGGCCTCCCCTCTGCAACTCTAAGAAATCATGGCATCCAACTCTCACCAAACGGCACAAGTTCAAAGGCCTCCAACTCTAAAGGAAATGAAGCATCCCACAGTATGGACCATACTCACAAAATGGCCTTTATGAAAGCACAAGCTGAAGAAATGATGGCCCTCAAAAGAAGGCTAGATAAGTTAGAAAGGGGACAACAGTTTGGGGGTGAATAAATCACCTCTGGGCGGAAACCCATTCGCACCAAACATCATCTCTCAACCGTACCATCCAGAGGTGAAGTTCCCACAGATTAGCAAATCTGACCCCATGTGCACCTAAAGAAATTCACGACTTGGATGATCGCCCAAGGGAGCTCAGAATCTATCAAGTGCCGACTATTCCAGTTAACTCTCGGGGACACGGCCTACACATGGTACAGTTCACTCCCCCCAACCTCTATTGATAGCTGGGATGAACTCTCCAAGATCTTCCTATCTCAATTTGCCTATCTGGTCCAAGTGAAGAGCTCCAAATTGAAGCTAGCCAGCATAAAACAATATCCTGAAGAGTCCCTCCAAAGCTTCCTAAGAAGATTCAATGACCAAAAGACAACAGGAGAAAAGATGAGTGATGAGACATACACCGTGCTGGCCACTGCGCCTTACAACCAGGGTCAGACATGTGGGTGGCCATCCAACGGAACCCTCCACCATCGTACGAAGCATTCATGGCAATGGCACACCCCTTCATCTGGCTAGAACAAGCTTGGGAGGGGGTTAGAGAGCATTCGCCTACTCATGAATAAAGATCCGACATGAAGAAGATCCAACCTACAAGAAGGCGGATCCTATCCACTCGACAGATCCGACCATGTAGACCAGCTTGTGGGTAGATCCAACATGTCCAAAGGCATATCTGACCTATCCACAGACAGATCCGACCAAGTGGATCTTTTCATGTACAGATCCGACATGTCCAAAAGCCAGAGACGGTCTACAGAAGGCAAAGCCGACCTATCAGAAGGGAGAAACTCTCCACACACTCGGTCTTACACGGACCCACAAAATGAGCCGCCATGAGGATATTCGAGAGCGTGGAGACTCAAAAATCATCCTAGGCCAAAAGCTCCCGAGTGGCCGAGACGTAGTCCCAAAGAGGCTGAGCTCGGGGGCTAAGGCCCGAGAGCCAAGGGGAAAGCTCGAGAAACCTTACTCAACCTCTAGCATAGGCACCGAAGCCCCCCAAGCAGCCAAGGCATAGACCCAAAGGCTAAGCTCGGGGGCTAAGGCCCGATAGCCGAGAGAGTAAGCTCAAAGAGCCCTATTAAACCATAGACATAGGCTCAAAGCTCCTAAACAGCCGAGACATATGCCCAAAATGGCCGAGCTTTGGTGCTAAAGCCTAATAGCTAAAGGTTTAAGCTCAAGAAGCCATAACCAACCCCAGGTAAAGGCTCCAATAGCTATGGCAAAGCCTAAGATAGCTAAAGCACGAGCTCATGAAAGCTCTCACACGAGGTTCAAACCTTACGAGGTTCAAGCCAAAGAAAGACCTAAGCGCAAGTCCAAAAAGGCCTTTACAGGAGGTTCACACCTTGAGAGCTCACTAAAAGATGAGCCACAACTCGCAGAAAGGTCATCGAGCCCCTAGGAGACTGCGAACCCTAGTGCACGAGCTCCATCATCCGAATGGATAAAGATAAGTCAAGGGATAATAAACTCTTCGATAAATCTCAAATAATCTAAGCCTTCATGTATTTTATTTGGCAATAAAAGTGCATTAACCACTATGCTTATCTATGTAGCCACCCCTCCTTGGTCTGCGACTGCAATCAAATTCTGGAGGGCCAAAAATATGAGTCAAGTCAGATCCGACCAACATAGTCGACCGCCAAGCCATAGTATAAGCCTGGAGCAAGAGCGAGTGTCCTAGAAAGGTGTCCTACATGACAGAAGCCGGGGGCTCACACTTCAGAAATTAAGTCCTCTGGATGAGCTACAACATAATTGAAGTGAGTAGAAGAGCTACATTCAAGATGATCGACCCGCCGGCGAGTTGGTACTCTTTTTTCCCACCTACAGTTTTTCCCATCGGGTTTTTCCTTAGGGAGGTTTTTTAATAAGGTCAACAAAGGGTCATCTCTAGCCGAGAGATCAATCACTTCTGTGTGAGGTTACCCCTCGGGGGCTAAGGTGATAGGTAGTCCACACCTATGTCACCACATAGCATAGAGGACAAAGCCACGCTCTCTCCGAGGTCCCTCCGAGCCTCCGAGCTGACCAACCGAGGTTCCACCGAGCTTACCAGCCGAGGTCCCTCCGAGCCGACCGACCGAAATCTCCTAAGCCTATACACCTCCGCACCTGTGCGCCTCCGTATGCAGGGTTCCTCCGAGCTTGCATGCATTCATCCGTATAGCCTTTCTACGCCAACGCATTCTGAGTCCTACGGAGCCGACCTTCGAACCGTCTAGCCCCCTGAGTAGCAAGCTTTCCCAGCTTCCCAATGAAGTTGTCCCATCAATATTTAATGTTGTAGGCCTTTCCATCACCCAAAGCAACCTTTCGCAACTCCAAAGAGACACCCTCAACTTTACCTCCTTCTCATCCTGACCACCATCTGCGTCTTCAAAATTGACGTGATGACTTATCGCATGTATTAAGAGGCTTCGCCTTCACTCTACAAGTCTCGTGAAGCCAAAACCTGAGGGCTAATGTGGTAGGGCCATTTACATTGGACCCACAAGTGGGCCTTGATCAATATTTAAAGACAGAGGTTGTCCATCTGAGGAGGAGAGCAAGGGAGGTCGAGCGAAGGAAAAGCACGCGCTCGCCTACCTGGAGGAGGTAGGAGGAAGGCATTTATTCCCTCTCCTCTCACCCACTTGCTCCCTACCTTCATTCTCTCTCTCTACACTCATTCCCTCTCTCTACTCTCTTCTCACCCACTTGCTCCCTACTTTCACTCTCTCTCTACTGTCATCTCACCACTTGCTCTCTCTACTCTCCCTCTCTACCTATTTACTCCGACTCCCTCTCTACCTCCCACCACACCGAGTCTCCCTACCGCTCTCTACACTCATTCCCTCTCTCTACTCTCCCACCACCAAGTTTCCCACTTGCTACTCTCTCACTGCCCAAGTGTCCCACTTGGGCCTGACACCCTACAAGTCTAGTAGATATCCCCTGAGATATCTATTAGGAAGATAATCCTACCGCATATCTTTTAATTGTCTCATGCGGATACGCATTTAATGCTCACTTGCTACTAGGTTCACCCCACTTGTATAAGAGAGGGCGGCACCTACATCTTCAACATCAGTTCTATCCTCATCCTCAACTCCGTCTTCAACCTCAAGTTCAACATCACCTGCATCTTCACCATCATTACTACTGTAAAGGAGAATTATCTCTCTCCACGACAATAAAAAAACACAGAGAAATAAACTCTCTACTTTAAACTCCCACAAACGTGGGAGGAATTCTTGTGTCTCCTTCTTCTATGCTTTCTCCTTATGTTAGAATAGTCCGATAAACTATATAACAGCCACATTAAATACTCACATCACCCATTAAAAATCGACTATTTACAGTATATTAGGTCTGTTAAGTGTGTTAGGTGAGAGTGGTAAATTTATAACTAATAGTATTTGCACTATATTTTTAGGGGTGATGCTTGATGTGATATTTCCTTTTTTTGTGGTGAAATTTAATGTGCGACAGATGAAAATGAAAGTGTGAGGTTTAATTTGGAACGAAGGAGTGCTAATTTTAATTCAATAATGTGTACCTATTTTTTTAATAGATATACTTTTTATTAAAAGAATATAAAAAAATCACAATATTGAGAAGAAATATTTTTAATTTATATGTGTAATACTTCATCACTTTAAAAAAGTAAATTTCCATGTATTAAAAAATAATTTTAATAAATCAGAATGCAAGGTTAACCGATTCATACAAATATTTGACATGTACTTTTATAATTTAAAATTCAGTGTCTATGGTGCACGGCACCTATCCATTTTGAATCATTAGATTTCAAGTAATTAATCATAACCCTTAAATTAAATTTAAAAATATAAAAAACAGAGTGAAAAAATACTGTTATACCTTAATTTTTTAAGTTATAAACCCTAAGATGCTGACCAGAATTACCCTAAGTCATTAAACTTTTACATAATGGTATTTTGATGTAGGCCATATAACCTAATATAATTAATAGGAATAAATAAATAATTAGAAATTTGAGAATTAATATTAGAACGGTATGTATTTATAAAAAAAAGTGAGTACACAATTGACAAATGTAATTGACAAAGTCTCTTGTGAGACGGGTCGACACATTACTAAAGTATGTGTTTGTTCACCTTTATGCGTGTCCCGAAGTGTTAGGAATCAATTATAACTCAGCGTATGACCAAGTCTATTATCGAACCTAAAAGATAATTCTAGATTAATTATTTAATCTAATTATGACTGATTAGTGTGAAAATCTGCGTATTTTAGGGTCCAATTTAACATCTTTGTGGGAATTTATATCCGTATTTAAACATCTTTTGATTGAATTGCATATATTTGTGTTATAGATGCTTTAGATGTGCTATTTTGTGTTTTTAGGTGAAAAATAGGGATAAAAAGAGCAAAATCGGAAGTAGGGGTCGAAACCGGGCGAAAGTAGGATTTGGTACAGTATGGCACGCCTTGTACCGGCCAGGAGGACAGTCGTGCCGTCCACTCGTGCAGACCACATGCGGCACGAGATGCCATCGCCACCCAGCACGCCCCGAAAGTGCATGACTCGTGCCACTACTTTGCACGACTTGTACCATACTCAAATGGATGAATTTTCAGGATTTCTTTATATTTTTGGAAAGCCAAGGAAGAGAGGATCACGTGAGCATAAAAATCACCTCAATCAGAGATCGGATGAAGTAGTTATGAGCAAAACTGTGAGGTCGCGCAGGCTGCCGACTGGTGGCACGACTCGTGCCGACCACCCAGCAAGCACCCGTGCGCCCAGTTGCCGAGAAAAGCCGCATGCCATGTCCGGTACGACTCGTGCCAACCATGGCATGACTCGTGCCACTGCTCAGCGAAGCCCAATCGTCGTTTTCTTGGCCCGTTCGTATTTTTTATGTGAAAAAGCCCACTTTTAAGTCAGAATTCGGGATTTTTGAGTCATCAACTATAAAAGAGACCCTTGGGGTGTTCCAAACCCAAAACTCTCCATAACTCTCCACAACCCTACATACTTTTCCATACCCTTTCACCGCACCATCCCATCTACCCAACCCGGGGAGTTCATCAGTGTTGCTTACTTGAGAAGGAGAACAAGAATGTTCAGAATCACGGAGGAAAGAACGGAGGATCACACCATAACTAGGGTTTTCTTATTCTTCCTTTCTTTATTTTAAATAATAGACCTATGAGATTGTTTTCATACCTAACCATGAATGTTGCTTGTAACACCATAGGCTAGTACTTCTTGGATAGTGCTAGGTTTCGAAGGTTGAATTTGTTTGAATTGATGACCTAGACTAGGTTATGGAAATCTGCAGTATTCTTATTTCAGTATTAATGTATTGAATTGAGATTGATATTTTTGTCTTATATGATCTGTCCTTATTCATGAAGATGTCAATTACCTTTGCATGCTTATGATTATTGTTTGTGTCATAGAAGTAATTATATTTGTCTATCTGTTACGGGTAAAGGGGACTTAACCATATAATCTTTATTCATTAGAATAATTAATATTAAACACTTAATATATCTATTAATTCTAGAGGATTTGGTTTCTTAGATTGTTAGGTGGGAATTGGGGATTAATTCTTAAGTACCTATAAAAGGAAGTCTAGTGCTCTAGCCTATTAGGAATTTAGCATGAAGTACCTAGAAAGGGAGTAGGAATTACTCTTCTGCATCTAAGGGTTTGAACCAGATTTATGTGTTATTTTTACTTCACCAAAGGGATTTAACATAATTTAGTGATTGCTTTCATAAGAGCTGCAGGGATTCTAACCGATTATCTAGTAATTTGATTTGACCGATTTAACTGGATTTCCTAGTGCTATCTATTTTCTCTCTTGAACACTTTCATATTTAATTTTATTTGCTATTTTATTACTTTTAGTATTTATTTTCTGCATCTTTAATTTAGGTAATTTCTAAAATACCTAGATTTGTCTTGAATTAGATTAGTCATAATTAGATTAAATAGTAAACTTAGAATTATCCTTTGGGTTTGATAATAGACTTAGTCACACGCTTATCTGCAACAGATTTCCTACACTTGGGGACACACACAAAATTGTGAACAAGCAATGACTATTTTAATTTAAGACAAATCTGGGTATCTTAAGAGAATTAATTAAACTAAAGATGCAGAAAATAATTACTAAAAATATAAAATAACAAATAGAATAAGGATGAAGTGTTCAAAAGAGAAGATATATAGTACTTAGAAATCCAGTTAAATTGTTCAAATCAAATCACTAGACATTCGGTTAGAATTCCTGCAGATTTTATGAAAGCGATCACTTAATTATGTTAAATCTCTTTGGTAAAGTAAGCTTAACACATAAATCTGGTTCAAACCCTCAGATGCAGAAGAATAATTCCTACTCATTTGTAGGTATTTAAGAATTAATCCTCAATTCCCACTTAACAATCTAAGAAATCAAATCATCTAGAATAGTAATTAATAAATATATTAAATGTCCAATATTAATTATTCTAATGAATAATGGTTGTATGGTTAAATCTACTTTACCCATAAACATGTTGACAAATATAATTACTTTATGGCACAAGCAACAGATGACAATGACATATCATGAATGAGGACATACCATATAAGACAAAAATATAAGTCTCAATTCAAAGCATTAATAATGGAATAAAAATACTGCAAAAATCCAACCTAGTCTAGATCATCAATTCAAACAAATTCAACCTTCAAAACCTAGCACTATCCAAGAAGTACTAGCTCATGGTGTTACAAGCAACACCCATGGTTAGATGTGAAGACAATCTCATAGGTCTATAATTCAAAAGCTTAAAAGAAAGAATAAGAAAAACCTTAGATGTGGCATGATTCTTCGTTCTTTCTTTCGTGATTCTGAATCTTTTTGTTCTCCTTCTCAAGTAAGCAACACTGATGAACTCCCCGGGATGGCTGGATGGGATGGTGAGGTGAAAGGGTATGGAAAAGTATGTAGGATTGTGGAGAGTTAGGGTTTGGAATACCCCAAGGGCTCCTTTTATAGTTGAGGACTAATAATTCTCGAATTTTGACTCAAAAGTGGGCTTCTTCACGTCAAAAATAAGAACGGGCCAAGAAAACGACAAAAAACGACGACTATCCCTCGCTGGGCAGTGGCACGAGTCGTGCCAGAGGTGGTACGAGTCGTGCTGGGCATGGAGTGCGGCATTTCTCGGCAGCTGGGTGGCATGGGCGCTGGCTGGACACATGGCACGAGTCATGCCAAATCTGGAACGAGTCGTGCCACCCGTCGGCAATCTGCGCGACCTCACAGTTTTGCTCATAACTTCTTCATCCGGTCTTCAATTGAGGTAATTTTTACGCTCCAACGCGATCTTCTCTTCCTTAGCTTTCGAACCATATAAAGATCACCTGAAAATTCATTCATTTGAGTATGGAACGAGTCGTGCAAAGTTTGGCACGTGTCATGCTTCTTCGGGGCGTGCTGGGCGGTCGTGCCTCTCGTGCTGCATGTGGCCGGCACGAGTGGGTGGCACGACTGGCTCTGTGGCCGGCACAAGTGCTCTTCCTGGCCGGCACGAGTCGTGCCGGCTGCTGTCCTCCCGACTTTGCTCCTGACTTCCGTTTTTGCTCTTTTTACTTCCGTTTTCCACCTATAAATACGAAATAACACATCACAATCATCTATAACACAAATATATGCAATTCAATCAAAAGATGCTCTAATACGGATATAAATTCCACACAACGGTGCTAAATCAGATCCTAAAACATGCAGATTTTCACACTAAACAGTATGCTTATCGCATAATAAAGTATGTTTAATGGTTGTGAAAGTATATTTTCTAAAATATAATTGATTATATATTAAAATATGATTTTAATGTGTTATAATATGATTTATTATTAACATACTTTAACTACAAATAAACATACTTTATCTATACAATAAGAATACTTTAATGATGGATCGACTCGTCTCACATCCGTCTCACAAATAACTCGTCTCACAAGAGAGTTGGAAAAAGAAAAAAAAAACCGAGTTGGAGTATCTTTAATTCATGAGAGACACAATATACAGAATTTGGGCTAATTGGGCCAAATAACCTAAGAAAAATGGCCTGGACTAAAGTTATATAGTCTTGATTGTTTAAATTGAAAGCCCAGCCCTAGGAATTAAATAGTAGAATATGTCATAGGTGACGTCAGGATATGTTCAATATTACTATACCCCTGACAAAGTTTCTGCTTCGCCGGTCCATTATCACAGCACGCATACAATATTTGAAATTGAAACTGAATTAACTGACCTTAATACCATTATTATTGAAATTACCAGAATATAGAAAGCGAAATTTATTTATTTATTTAATTATTATAAATCTGAATTTATACATCTTATCCATTCCAATTCGTAATACAATTTATATTAATTCTTTATTTTGATTTCTTGAGTCTTAATTTCAATCTCGAATTGGTCTTCTACTCTACACAAGCGGCCACTTCAATGATTCGACAGATTGCTTACAAGCATAATTTCCTTCATTATTTTTTATTGAAATAATTTAAGAATAAAAACTTTTAATGTAGTAAATTTTAAGGGAGATAATAATAAACCACACAAACATAAAATAATAAGAGTTGATATCATGCACATATCACGTACACCCTGATGCATGAAGTTAATTTTAAACACTTAATTTATACTTAGTTTTATTCAATATTAATATAAGTGTTTTCTAATAAAAAATTCATTTGTTCATTAGAAATGAAAATTCAATTGTATATATTTTTATTTATTAATATATATATTTTATTTATAAATGTATACATTTTGAATATGAACGTTTTCAGGACTAACGTCTGTCACTACAAAAAAATATTTTTTAGCAACCGAATTTAGCAACGAAATTCAATCTGTTGGTAATTACCAATGGATTAGCAACAAAAATGACATTTTTGTTTTAGCAACGGAATACCAACGAATTTACTCTCTATTTTAGCAATGGAATTCAATCCGTTGGTAATTACCAACGAATTAGCAAGGAAATCATTATATAAATTACCAACGAAAATATTAGCAACGAATTACCAACGGAATTAATTTTTCATTGCTAAAAATTTATCAACCACCACTTCAGCAACATAATTTTACCAACGGATTCCGTTGTTAATCCGTTGGTAAGCCAATTTAATAAAGAAATTAAAGTTTTTAGCAACGGAATATTTCATTGTTAGAAAACAGTTTTTGTATAGTGTACTTAATTGGATGCACAAAATATTTTGCCAATTAATAATATTTTAATAAAGTAATTAATTTTAACTTTAAATTTAATACAGAGAGTAGGGTATCATCGGTTCTATCATGGATAGATTTTTTCCTTTTTTTTTAATTATTATAAATATTATTATTATTATTATTATTATTAAAAACAATTATTATACTCTTACAATTCAGGGTGTATTTTGCCAAAATGATTTATATCATGTAGTATATACTATATTTTACCTCTATAATTTATATTTAGTTAAAATAAATTTTAAGGTATAAAAATTACGTTTTTCATGCCAATGAACTTATTATGTTTTTACGAGAGAATAAATTATGTTGCTATTTTTCAACAGATTACCAATAGAATTATGATACTATAAATTATGATATTTCAGAATTATTAGCAATAGGTTACCAATAAAATTGAATTTATGTTGTTAAAAATTTATCAATCACCATTTTATCAATGAAAATTACCCATGAATTTTGTTGTTAATCTGTTTATAAATTAATCTTGTAATAAAATCAAAATTTTTATTAATGAAATATTCCAATAGTAAAAATTACTTTACAGTGTATGTAATGAATATTGTAGAAATAGGTTTTGTGCAGAGTAATATTGTAGTACTATGTACACAGTGATAGTTAGGAAGGTGTATTATTATTCCCCCACTTTAATTATTTCGTTAGCTGAATCAGGCCATATTTAGAAGCAAAAGAAAAGGGATGCATATGTGCCTGATGATCCTCTTTAGATAATTAATTTGTACACCTTTTCCATTGCCAATATAGCCTTCTATTTTTTTTTAAAAAAAATTGAAAAAGAAAAAAAAACTAGTAGGTTATTAATTTATAGTACTCAAATGTGAAGTTGAATTTGAGACGGATCAAAATAAAAAGTGTGAAGTTCATGAAATTAAGACGGAGGAAGTATGTATTATTGGGAAGTGAGTACATTTGATGTAACATCCTACTTATTAAAATATGAAAATTTCGCTTTTGAGAGATTTTAATAGGTATAAAATCGCATAAAAGTTGAGGTGATATTGGTTTCTTGAAATCCAGGTTTTCAAAATTCACATTCAAAATTTAAAAGTCATTTTTATATATATCTCTTACATTTTCTTTCCTCAATTAGTACACTTTCTCTTTTTATTTCTCATTTCTCATCTAATTCTTTTACATAAATTAATACATTGATTTGATATAAAGTTAAAAACTATCCTATAAAAACTCAAACAAATATAGAATTACTATTCATTTAAAATATCGAGTTATACTCTTCTCGAAAGAATTATATAAAAGTAAAATTACTTCTTGTATTATTCCATCCGTCTCATCGATAGGTTATTATATTGGGTGTTCCACTCAAAAGTTCTCATTTTTCTCCTTTTAGTAAAAGGACCTTACATATTGCCCACCATTTACTACTATTACAACTGCTTACTACATATAAAATAATAATACTCCTTAATCAGTATGCAAAAAGTAAATAAGAACCTATGACCTGAACAGAGTGAGAAAAGATAACATCAACATTTATTGTATTGAAGATATAAAAACGATTAAAGGGAAACTTGGTGTGCACTTGATCGAACATAAATATTTACGTGCTTCTTTAAATATTCCCTTTGTTCCTTAAAGTTCACACTCATTGTAGATTTGGAGTTTTATGAGAAAACTTAATTAGAATTCTCTCCGTTCACTCTCAATCTATTCATTTTATCATTTTGGGCCGTTCATTCTTAATCTGTCCATTTTTTTGGATTATGAGACCTACACCCTATACTAATACAAATAAAATACGAGACCCACACCCTCCACTAATACAACTACGTACTACACATAAAATAATAATACTCCTTAATCCACGTACAAAAAGCAAATGGATACATTGAGAATGGACGGATGGAGTAAATCATAACATATATTTAATGAGTTGGTTTCTTGTGTATTAGAATACACAATATTTTTTTAAGAATACAAAATTTTATTTTAAATGGTATAACACTTTATTTAATATGAGTGTTTTTTTAATTAAAAATTCGGTTGAAATATGATTAATACTTTATTATGCGTCAATTATAGGATTCAGTATGTTGGACTAAGCTATGTACAAAGTTTATATGCATCATACTAATACACCCCTCAAGTTGGAGCATCATTGGTGACTCTAATCTTATTCATCAATAACCGAAGGCGTGCACCAGAGAGAGGTTTTGTGAGACCATCAGCAAGTTGATCAGCATATGAAACATGTGAGATACTTAGCTGCGACGATTTCACCAAGTCACGTACAAAGTGAAAGTCTATAGCAATGTGTTTCATTCGTGAGTGAAAGACTGGATTTGAGCAAAAATAGGTAGCCCCAATGTTATCACTGTATATAGTAGGTGTGGATGGGATATGAATGCCAAGTTCCGAAAGAATTGAAAGAGTCCTTTGCATTTCAGTTGCAGCAGATGCAATGGACCGGTATTCAGCTTCAATAGTAGAACGAGCTACTGAACGTTGTTTTTGAGATGACCAAGAGATTGGATTGGCTCCCAAAAAAACAATATAAGCACTTGCGGAAGTTCTGTCTTCAGTGTTGCCT
The DNA here is from genome assembly GCA_023678885.1 of Pogostemon cablin. Classification (NCBI taxonomy): domain Eukaryota; kingdom Viridiplantae; phylum Streptophyta; class Magnoliopsida; order Lamiales; family Lamiaceae; genus Pogostemon; species Pogostemon cablin. The sequence continues at coordinate 6,911,676 of CM042994.1, read as the reverse complement.
GCCCAATCCGCATCAGAAAAGCAGTGAAGAGATAAAAGAGAGTTACAACGAAGGGAGATCCCTACATCTCGAGTACCATTGAGATATCGTAGTAACCTCTTTACAACACCCCAATGACACTCAATAGGAGCATGCATAAATTGAGAGAGTTTGTTAACTGCAAAGGCAATGTCCGGCCGAGTAAACTAGAGGTATGGGAGACAACCAAGAACTTATCGGTACAATGATGCATTAGTCGGAGCAGTTCCATCTCGTAAAATAAGAGAAGACCCAGAAGCAAGAGGTGTCTAAACTGGCTTTGCAGCAAGTATATTGTGTCTAGCAAACAAATCAACAATGTACAATATAGAAAATATTATATTATATTAGGAAAATATTTTTGTATATTATAAACAATTGAGGGTGAGCTACAAATACATGTACAATATAGAAAATGAAAGAAAGCAATCCGACGTGGGATGTTGGACTAAGCTATATATAAAGTTTATATACATCATACTAATAGAGTATTGATGATTAAGACCTAAAATAAAATATAATAAACTTTAAAAATAAAACATATATTTTAAACCCAAAATTAAATTGATATTATAGCATCTAATTTTACAAAATATTTTGGTACAACAATGACGCATAATTTTTTGTCATATGGAGTATTAAAAAACCCAACTTGTTTGACTATGATACAGTAGCAGAAGTTGATCAGCTCATGATCATGTTAATCAGATTTAAACTAATTAAACTAAATAAAATATTAATAAAATCACATGTATGTGTTTTTTAATATCATATGCAGTTTTTTCATCAATTTACAAAGCTATAACAAAATCTAAGAAATATTAATAATATAATACCCAAGGCGGCTTGTTGTCTAGAACAACCTGCTTTACTAAATAATTTAATTTGCTAGATTAAAATATTGTTTGATATTTAATGGAGCATGAAAGAGTGAACTAATATATTCCATAATTCTTTATCAAGGGCGACAGTTATGTTTGAGACATTTTTACGTTTTCTTTGATAGTTATAATTTTTATTAAAAATTTTAAATTTTTTGTTTATACACTCTTGCCACTATTACTTTTATTAATTTGAATATAAATTTTTTATTAAAATTTTATCACTTCTTATTCATTCCACGAAAATCTTTCGATTAGACAGTATCACACAAGCGCTTTTCCTTTATCAACCCAAAAAAGATAAATGATGTTTTAGCAAATAATAAAATTACTATATAGTAAATTACTACTTGATATTTTTAGAAAAATATAATGTTCTAAATTAAGGGGGTGTTTGTTTGATGTGTTTTGAGATAGAGAAATTGATATGAAAGGTGTATTGAATGTTTTGCATTACACCCCAATATGAATCATTTCCAAGTTTATTGTAATCTACAATTCCTCCTAAAAATGGAGGAATGAAATTCATACTCATAGTATTCTAATTCTCATTCTCATTGATTTTGACAAATACCCCCAATTAAGAGAGAAAAAGTCTGAAGTTTTTTGGATTTGAATTTCATATTCCACAATTTAAAATAGATGGAATATAAGATTTAACAACAACATGTTAAAATAGGTAATCCGATGCTGAAAAATTAGTTCAAGAATATTAAGCATTTTTCCCTAATTTTTCTTAAAATCCTTGTATAGAATATTCCTTTCTTTCACCTCTAAATTCTAAAAATTTAAAATATTTAGATGAGCATTTTTGGTAAACATGAAGCTTCTTTTCTACTGAAAACATGAATATAATTAAGGAAATAAATAATGAAAATTAGGCTTTGAAGAAGATCCATCGGGATGGATGTATTAATTAGATAAATAATTGAGGCAATATTTAAATACGAGTCAAATTTGCGCAGCCACCGTGTTACATCACTCCATGCCATGCCGCCGACGCACAGGACAACCCTGACCCGACCCGACCCGGCCAATAATACACCTTCTTTAAATCTTTTCCCTCATCCGTTGAACCACTGAATATTCATTTTATAAAACAATTATTTTTGTCGCGTGTGTATAAATACTCTCACACACACATGATCACAACCCACCAACATTCCTCCTCTCCTACTCCAAAACTCTAGTACCAAAAAACACACACACACATTAGCATGAGTTCATATTCCACTAGCAATTCAGCTTCTTCCTCGTGTTCGATTTCGTCGCAGGAGGAGAGAAGCGGTCGGAAACCCCCGCAGGGTTACCGCGCCGCCCTCCACTCCGTCCGGAAGAGCGTAATTACGAAAAAGCCCATCGCGCCGATGCCGCCGGTGCCTCCAAAAATCTACAAGGTGGATCCCGCTGACTTTAGGGACGTCGTGCAGTGGCTCACGGCCGGCCCGGAGTTCCAACGCAGGAGCCTGCAGGAGGTGGCGCCGCCCCCTCTCAGACTCTCTCCGCCGCCGGCGATGAGCCCTCTGGGGTTTTCGCTGTCGCCTGCGTCGATGACGTGGTGTTCGTCCATGCTGTTGAGTCCACAAACCCTTGCAGCTCCTTTGGAGCCAAGTGCAGTTCTTTAGATTATTTAATTAAACGATTGAAATTACTCTGAAATAATATTGAAAATGAATTATAAATTATTGTTATATTTTGGGTAACTTTTTTTTTATTTATTATAACAGATTTTTAAGTAGCTAGCTTGTTTATGTAATATAGTACTCCACATTCACATTGTCATTCTTTCTCTCTCACATATACGCATATATGTTGTATATGATTCATACATCTGATATATATACTACTCCTATATGACAACAATGTATGACTTGAACAATCTAACTAATATATATTTCAAGTTCGGATTTTATTTTATATATTTGTCACATTGTTAATGAATGAAATGTTAATAAATTTGAGTAATTATATATAAGAAAGTATATAAAATAGTAGCAATATCGTACAACTAATCGTTAAAAATGATATACAAATGTGTAGCGGGAAATATTTTAATTAGTGTCATAGAGCCGCTCACACAATTTGTTCCTAACTATTCAAGTATTGGTCGATAAAGTTAGTTTATTAAACTTAAGAAGCTAAGCTGAGCTTAAATTTTGAATTATTTATCAAGTTAAGCTCAAGCCTCCGTGCATTCAGTACGACAACTCAATTTTGTTATTAGGCTTGTGATTCATTAGCGATGTTTGGTTAAGAATTTGGAAGATAGATTTTAGTTTTAAATCCATGTACTGTATGTTTTTTTTTAATTCTATATAAAGAGTAGATTTTTAGTTCTTTCCGTCTCCAAAAAATTAACACATTTTTTTGGTACGAGATTATGGAATATAATATAATTTAATGTGTAATGAGTTAAAAATATGATATTTAAATGAGTAGTTGTATTAGTGGTATATGCATGAGAATATATTAATTGTTTTGTGTAGATCATATATATTTAAAAGGAAATTTGTCAATTTTTGTGGAACAAACTAAAAAGGAAAGTGTGTCAACTTTGGGGGGCGGAGTATTAATTTATACTCCCCCGTCCTCTTCAAAGAGGATATTTTTTTTCAACTTGGGCGTCTCACTCAAAAAGTTTCTTTTCATTTTTTACACACATTCACTAATACAATTAAAATATGGGGTTCACACTCCCACTAATATAGCTACACATTACACATTAAATAATAATACTAAAAGAAAAGAACCTTTTGGAAGGGACGGTGGGAGTATAAAGAGAGATGAGAGGAAAAAAGAGAGTATATTAAATGGGAAGACAGAATATATATAGAAAGCGGGTATTGACTGCTTATATGCTTTGTAAGTACATACCCTCCGTCTCGTTTCAATGTTTACGTTTCTATTTTGCGCGTCTTATTTCAATGTTTACGTTTTCCTTTTTGGAATATGAAACCCACCTAAAACAATTAATATATCATCTAAACTAATACATCTACCCACTTTACATTAAATATTATATATTTCCACCCAATATCTATTAAAATACTATACTCCTTAATCAACATGCAAAAAGCAAACGTAAACATTGAAACGGGACGGAGTGAGTACTATATAACTGGTTTTGTGTGGGTTTTGAAAATAAAACTTGAAATCAAAACCGAAACCACACATAACCTAATTTCATAGATATTATTATGATTTTTTCATATTGTACGTGTAGATATATACTAAATAAGTTCTTTTATTATTATTTTTTTGTATATAGTACTTCCTCCATGTTTCCAATAGGTATACATTTACTTTTTAACGTGGATTAAGGAGTATTATTATTTAATGTGTAGTAGGTAGTTATATTAGTGAGGTGTGTGAAACTCATATATTAAATGTATTAGTGATATGCATGGTCTCATGTGTTTATAAAGGGAAATGTATACCTTTGGTGTGGATATTCAAAAGGCGCTGGTTATTCGCACAAACCGAATTACTCTATATACCCAATTATATGTACACACATAAAAATTGTATATACACACACTTAAAAAATACTAAATTACCCTTAATGAAATACACCCAAATATTCAATCCCTCCCCTTCTACAAATCCTACATTTAACATAATATTAAAGCATACACCCACTAACCCCAACACACACTTCACGATAGAATCAAAAAAGAAAGAGAGAAGAAGAGGAGAAGAGAAGAAAAGGAGAAGAGGAGAAAAGGACCAACTCTCAATTCCAAGATCTTTCATAGAACATCGACGATGGATGGAAGATGTAGTTGTGAGTAATATTGTGGGTAGCATGATATTTGTTGTAGGTGGGGAAATCAATATAGATAGTTCTTAAAATGGGATAAATCGACGATGGATGAAGAGCAGCGTGGCTCGACCCTGGTTCGTCGCGAAAGTTGGGTTTATTCGACCAGGCATGGTCGACGGATACTCAAGGCTGTCAACCGTCGTTGGTCAAAAATATTAAAAAATTTCGGTCGTCGTTGGTCGAAAATATTAAAAAATTTCAACCACAGGTGGTCGAACAAACCCTCAATTTTCGGCCACCATTGGTCGAAATTTTATAATGTTTCCGGCCCTGATTGGTCGAACGTGCATCGTCGAAAAAATAAAAAACGCTAAAAAAACTTTTTAATCGGTGTAAACACATAAATATATGTATCTTAACATCTTTAGGTGTTTCTTCTTCCAACATGATGCCCGTGTGAGCAAATGTGAGTGTTTAAATATGGAAAGAAAATCTAGGTTTTTTAGGATATTGGAGGAAGAAGTGGGGGTGTGTTTTATTTTAAGATTTTTGCTCAAAAGTTTATATGTGAATAAGTTTGTGTGTGTATTTATGATTGTGAAATGTTAGTGTTGTAGTGTTTGGTGTGTATATGTAGTATTTATTATTTTGGGTTTAATGTTGTAATATGTGTGGTTTAATATCTTAGTTCAACTAGATTTTTTTTAGAAAGCCCAAAACCTATTTATTTATTTTTATAGCCCAAAAGGCAAGCCCAATTAAGTCCAACTAGATTTTTTTTAGAAAGCCCAAAACCTATTTATTTATTTTTATAGCCCAAAAGGCCAGCCCAATTAAGCCCAACTAGATTTTTTTAGAAAGCCCAAACTTATTTATTTATTTATTTTGTGGCCCAAAGTTTCAGCCCACTTAAATGGCCTGATATATAATTAGTAAGGCTAAAGTTAAAAAAAAAAAAGAGAGAAGAACGGGAGAAGAAAAGCAAAAGAGGGGAAAGAAGAGAGTGAAGAGGAGAAACCCTTGTTGATCAAATTCTCCCTTACAACCCTCATCCTAGATGGTTTCTAAGTTGTTTTGAGGTAAGTGGTGTGTGAATTAAGCTTCCTTCTTCCATGATTTTGTAATTTTGTGGGGTTTTTCTTTTTGGTATGTGGGTAATTTGCAGACTGTTCGAACTGATTTTGATATAGCTATTGCCATCGAAACTTTGCAAACTTAATTTTTGTACGTAGCTGAACTCGTTATCTTTCCGTAACCACTTGAAACGCCTCAATCCGATTATTCTACAATTAGTTATGATTTTTCTCGTAAACTGCCGCTAGCTGGAAAATTTCAGAAATTTTATGTCGAATTCAAACTTATTTTTTTATCGTTTCGTTTAGTTAATGTATTGAAACGGTTATATGGGATTGGGAACTGATGTTAAGGAGTTACATGCCATTTTTATTTAATATCGACTCGTTCGAACTCGATTAGGATTTATTTTTAGCAATGAAAGGGATGTTAACGCTAATAGTTAGTTATATTTAATTTGTCATTAATTGCTCATCTCCTTTCTAGGTAAAAAACCATCGACGAAGGGCAAGGGACCGACTTCAGATTCCGGAGAAAGTTAATCACTTCCTTGTGAGTTGATAATTCGGGAACGCCTTCTCTTGTGGGAAGTGTGGACCCTCGATAAATGTGCATTTATTTTAGTTTTAGTTAATTGATAAGAAAATTATTTGGTATTGTGTTATGTGGTAAAGAGCCTGATTGGCTCGATTGCTCTGGTTAGAGTCATGTTAGCCATTTTATGAGTATTATTGATTTCTGGTTATTCTTGTGTGCCAATTAAGACTCTAACTTGAGTCGTTATTCATCTTATGATGCACATGCATATGTATGCCTGGTACCAAGGTTAAGTAGCCCGAATTGCTCACGGTTCGGGTGAGTTGGAGCGACATTGGTTAAGTAGCCCGAATTGTCGCGGTTCGGGTGAGTTAGAGTGACAACCAAGTTGCCCGGGATTGGCAAACCCGGGTGAGTTAGATCTAACGGGGCACCTGTCCATTTGCCAAATACTGATACTCTGGAGGGTGATCGTTAGATGGATTAGTCTATTATAGACTCAGTCAACGTCACCGGTGTGGGACATGCATGTCATATATGTTTATATGTTTGATCATTTCAAGTATTCACGTCGATATTGAATTGTGAACTTTAGCACTTGGCGTGTTGAGAAAGAATATTAATGTGCATTTTATCTAGAGTAACGGTGACGGGCTTGGACTGTCTCTCGACGGAGAGCTCAGTTCGAGGAGGATATTGACAACCCATGCGTCTTTTATGTGATAACATGTTGGAACTAATTGTGTTATTCGTAAATGTGCACTAAGGTTTTTATTTTCATTAATATGTATACTGAGTGAGAAATAGTTATTGTGGGACGAAATGTGGGATTTTATGTTATGAACCGCAAGTGGAATACATGCTTCGTATAAGGGTCGGGGTGACCGGCTTATCACCTCACTGAGCTAGTGGTTTTGCTCACCCCCCATCATTCTTTCCTTTTCAGGCTGTTGATATCGTTTTGGTTGGAGGTTTTCCTATCGTTTGCTCGTCATCCAATCCGTGTTTTGGGTACTTTCTCTTTTATGTAAATTGACGGATTCATTGGCGAGATTGTATAGTTTATATTTGGTGACCCCCTTGACGTTCTTTTTGTACCTTCGCGATGTTATATCGTTCATGTATATTTTCTTTAAACTAAGTTACACCGTTGTATTTTGTACCTTTGTAAATCCTTGTTGATACTTTTTGAGATGATGTCCTCGGGTTGTACCCGTTGTTATCAGTTGTTCAGCTCTACAGGTACTTGATAGCAAGCCTTACGTTTTCTATAAACTTTGTGGAGTGGAGTGCACTCATTCTGCGAAATTTATGGTTAACGTGGCGGTTGTCGCGTTCTGTCTGGGGTCGGGGCGTGACAACTTTCTTGGTATCAGAGCCTGGTTTTATGATTCTCATTCTTTTTGTGTCAAGCCAATGAGTCCAACTTTGTTTCTATGTCATCCTAAGGTATCGTATTGCCTTGACGTTGACCTTGTATTTTCTTTCCATTCTTTCTTTCAGTCATTATGGCACCTCCAGTTCGTCGTCGAGGTCGAGGTCGAGGACACGCTCCTCGTGATCCTCCGAGTCCTCTACTCTCTTCTGTTCCTCGTGGACCTCGAGGACATGTTTCTTCTGATCATGTCATTCCTCCGACGGTTACGGACCCTATCGATTCTGATCATAGGGTGCCAGTTTCCCAGGTAGAGCAACCACGGGCCCAGTTGCGGGTTGAGCACATGATGACACCCGAGCAGTACCAATTGTATTATGATCACATTCGAATACATGGTGTTCCACCACCTACAATGACTCATACAACTACGACTGTCACTGAAGAGGTTCTTCGTGCTAATGAATCGATTCGACCTACATCTAATGTACCAGTTTTTACTCCAGAAATGGCTTTAGGAGGTTCTGCTTCTCGAGGTGCACTTTTTATACCTGATTTGGTGAAAGCAGTTGAAAACATGGGGACTTCGAAATTTGACGGTGCAAGAGATGCTTCTAAAGCGGGGGCATGGTTAAAGGAGATTACAGAGACCTTTGACACCTTGATGATTGAAGAATGTTATCGTGTGGTCATTGCGACCAAGCTGTTAGGCCCAGATGCACGACGATGGTGGCAGAATCTAAAAGAGACATCTTCGGTTACTATTATGTGGGCTATCTTTGTGGAACGATTCAAAGATCGATACTTCTCTCAGTACATCAAGGATCAGAAGAGAAAGGAGTTCTTCAACCTCTTTCAAGGCATTATGTCGGTCGTTGAGTACGAAAGCAAATTTCTGGAATTACGAGAATTCGCTCCTGAGTCATATACGACGAGAGACTTATGCAAGAGATTTGAAGATGGTCTTAATTTAAATATTCGAGATCGCATCAAGTCCGGAGACAAGTACGAGAGTCTTGACGATCTCGTAGAAGAAGCCCAGAGGGTAGAAGGTTTAGTTCAGGCGAGACATAAGCTTGCAGAACGATCTCAAAAGAAAAGGCAAGGGAGCGCATTTCCAGGAAATGCATCGAAGGTGTATAGGGGTGTGGGATCTTCGCGTGGCGCACCAAGTTCGGCATCTATTAGTTTTTCTCAACCTCGGGAGCAGTTTAGTAGAGGCGGGAGCAATGTCTCGGGATCGGTTGGTGAAAATCGCAAGTGCCAGAATTGCCTAAAATATCATGACGGCCCCTGTAAGGCTCCTCAAGTATGTTTTCAGTGTCGACAGCCGGGGCATATGCGAAGTTCTTGTCCTCAGCTTATGGGAATGAGCAGTCAGGGTTCTGGTCAGCTTCGTGGTAAACTAACATATTCTACACCCAGAGATGCTCGATCTGCAGTTACCAGAGTGCCCGATGCCTCAAGCGGCCCTAGTACTCAATCACCTATGCAAGGAATGAAGCAAATTAGAGTATTTCATATTTCTCAAGAAGAGGCTCGCTCAGATCCGAAGGCCATGTGTTTGTGGGAGACCATCAGGTCTACGCTTTATTTGACCCAGGTTCTGATAGGTCTTATATCCGAGATGATCTTACTGCGATCTTAGATTATCCTATCTCTCATTTGTCACCTGGAATCATCGTTCATACCCCTCTTGGAGAGCGTCTAATTCGTGATTCGGTATTCCTTGGTTGTCCATTGAAGATCAAAGATGTCATTTTAGAGGCTGAATTGATACCATTGCCTTTGATTGATCTTGATGTTATTCTTGGCATGGATTGGCTTTCTTCTCATCATGCAATTCTCGATTGCCACGAGAAGCTTGTTATTTTTCGTAGACCAGGATTCTCAGAACTTGTTTTTGAGGGTAAACTTCAAACGAGATCCCTCTCTTTTATTTCAATGTTGACTGCGCATAAATTAATGCGTAAGGGTTGTGAGGCATTCTTGGCATTTGTCATCGATACTTCTCTTTCTGAAACTAAACTAGATGACATCCCAATCGTGAATGAATTTTCTGATGTCTTTCCCGAAGACTTACCAGGACAACCTCCGAATCGAGAGATTGATTTTTCCATTGACGTACTTCCTGGAATCACACCTATATCGATTACTCCATATCGAATGTCGCCTGCTGAGCTTAAGGAACTCCAGACACAACTTGGGGAATTATTGGAGAAGGGTTTCATACGACCTAGCACATCTCCATGGGGTGCTCCAGTTCTTTTTGTCAAGAAGAAAGATGGATCACTTCGTCTATGTGTCGACTACCGTCAATTAAACAAGGTGACAATCAAGAACAAATATCCTCTTCCAAGAATCGATGATCTGTTTGATCAATTGCAAGGAGCAACTGTGTTCTCAAAAATTGATTTGCGATCCGGTTATCACCAACTCAAGATTAGGGAATCTGATATCCCTAAGTCTGCTTTTCGAACCAGATACGGTTATTTTGAATTCTGTGTTATGCCTTTTGGACTCACAAATGCTCCTGCAGCTTTTATGGATCTTATGAATCGGGTCTTTCGGCCGTACTTAGATAAGTTTGTCATCATCTTCATTGATGACATTCTTATTTATTCTAAATCGGACGACGAGCATTCTCATCATCTAAGAATTGCTCTGAACATTCTCAGAGAAAATTAGCTTTATGCTAAATTCTCGAAGTGTGAATTTTGGCTTCGCGAGGTAAGCTTTTTGGGTCATCACATTTCTAAAGAAGGAATCTACGTCGATCCAGTGAAGATTCAAGCTATACTAGATTGGGAGCGTCCAAAGAACGTGACAGAGATTCGTAGTTTTCTGGGATTAGCTGGATATTATCGACGGTTTGTCAAAGACTTTTCGTTATTGGCTTCATCTTTGACTAAATTGACTCGGAAAGGGGTAAAATTTGAATGGAGTGAAGAATGCGAGGAAGCATTTCAAGAATTGAAAAGACGACTCGTTTCAGCTCCTATTCTTGCTTTGCCAGACCCAGCGATTGGAGAATTTACCATTTATAGCGACGCTTCGAGACAAGGATTAGGATGCGTTCTCATGCAAGAAGGAAAGGTTATTGCCTACGCTTCAAGGCAATTGAAGAAGAACGAAGAAAATTATCCTACACATGATTTAGAGTTGGCTGCAATCGTCTTTGCATTGAAGATCTGGAGGCACTATCTGTATGGTGCAACTTGTCGGGTTTTCACTGATCACAAGAGCTTAAAGTATATCACCATGCAAAAGGAGCTCAACCTCAGGCAAAGGCGATGGATGGAGTTGATTAGTGACTATGACTTAGTCATCGATTATCATCCTGGCAAGGCGAACGTTGTTGCAGATGCTCTGAGTAGAAAGTCTTCTACCTCACTTGCTTCGATTCAATCTTTTTATCTTCCTATGTTGGAGCAATTTAAATCTTTACACATTTCGCTCGATTGTGAAAAGTCTAATGATTCTGCCTTAATCGCCAAATTCGAGGTTAGACCTACCTTGTTCGAGAAAATTCGAGAAAGACAATCACACGATGTTTATTTACAACAGAAGATGGCGAAGCTAAATCAAGGAAAAGAAACAGAATATCAAATTCGGGATGATGGACTTCTTACTTTTAAAAATCGTGTTTGTGTTCCATCAGAACTCGATGTTCGTAGAGCTATTCTTGAGGAAGCCCATTCTTCAGCCTATGCTATGCATCCTGGTAGTACCAAAATGTATAGAACACTTCAGGAGCATTATTTGTGGCCAGGTATGAAACGGGGCACTACTGAATTTGTATCAAAGTGCTTATCTTGCCAACAGATTAAAGCGGAACACCAAAAAACCAGCCGGCATGCTTCAACCACTACCTATTCCTGAGTGGAAATGGGAAAACGTCACAATGGATTTTGTTTCTGGTTTACCTCGAACCCAAAAGGGTCATGACTCAATTTGGGTCATTGTCGATCGTCTGACGAAATCGGCACATTTCCTTCCAGTGCATACCAACGAATCTTTAGAGAAACTTGCCAAGTTATATGTCGATGAGATCGTGAGATTGCACGGAGTACCAGTGTCAAATCATATCTGACCGTGATCCAAGATTCACTTCCCTTTTTGGCCTAGTCTGCAGAAAGCGCTAGGTACAAAATTACTATTCAGTACCTCGTTTCATCCACAGACTGATGGACAGTCAGAGAGAACTATACAGACACTAGAAGACATGTTACGTGCAGTGGTGTTGAATTTGGGAGGTAGCTGGGATAAGTACGTGACTTTGGTGGAGTTCGCTTATAACAACAGTTATCATTCAAGCATTGGAATGCCCCCGTACGAAGCTCTGTATGGCCGAAAGTGTCGAACACCACTCTTTTGGGATGAGGTTGGCGAGAGACAAATCGAACAAGTAGAGCTTATCGAAGATGCGAAGACAAAAATACAACTTATTCGAGACAGACTTAAGGCAGCATAAGATCGACAGAAAAGTTACGCATATAATAGGAGGCGCGATTTGGAGTTTAATGAAGGAGACAAAGTTTTTCTGAAAGTTTCTCCATGGAAGGGCGTGTTGCGATTCCGCCGTCGAGGAAAGTTGAGTCCAAGGTATATTGGCCCGTTTACGATCGTGCAAAGGATTGGTCGTGTCGCGTATCGACTTGAGCTACCATCGGAATTGTCGAAGATTCACGATGTCTTCCATGTCTCTATGCTTAGAAAATATGAACCAGATCCTTCGCACGTGCTCAAAGATCCCCCAGTTGTATTAAAGGAAAATCTATCGTACGAAGTACAACTTGTTCAAATTGTAGATCGCCGAGAGAAAATGCTTCGTAACAAATCCATTCCTATGGTGAGAATTCTATGGAGAAGTGATCAAATTGAAGAAGAAACATGGGAACCAGAGTCAGTCATGCGTCAACACCATCCAAATCTCTTTTCATCTCTAGGTACGTTTATGTTTCGAGGACGAAACTTTTTGGAGGAGGGGATACTTTATAATATCTTAGTTCAGCTAGATTTTTTTTAGAAAGCCCAAAACCTATTTATTTATTTTTATAGCCCAAAAGGCAAGCCCAATTAAGCCCAACTAGATTTTTTTAGAAAGCCCAAAACCTATTTATTTATTTTTATAGCCCAAAAGGCCAGCCCAATTAAGCCCAACTAGATTTTTTTAGAAAGCCCAAACTTATTTATTTATTTATTTTGTGGCCCAAAGTTTCAGCCCACTTAAATGACCTGATATATAATTAGTAAGGCTAAAGTTTAAAAAAAAAAGAGAGAAGAACGGGAGAAGAAAAGCAAAAGAGGGGAAAGAAGAGAGTGAAGAGGAGAAACCCTTGTTGATCAAATTCTCCCTTACAACCCTCATCCTAGGTGGTTTCTAAGTTGTTTTGAGGTAAGTGGTGTGTGAATTAAGCTTCCTTCTTCCATGATTTTGTAATTTTGTGGGGTTTTTCTTTTTGGTATGTGGGTAATTTGCAGACTGTTCGAACTGATTTTGATATAGCTATTGCCATTGAAACTTTGCAAACTTAATTTCTGTACGTAGCTGAACTCGTTAGCTTTCCGTAACCACTTGAAACGCCTCAATCCGATTATTCTACAATTAGTTATGATTTTTCTCGTAAACTGCCGCTAGCTGGAAAATTTCAGAAATTTTATGTCGAATTCAAACTTATTTTTTTATCGTTTCGTTTAGTTAATGTATTGAAATGGTTATATGGGATTGGGAACTGATGTTAAGGAGTTACATGCCATTTTTATTTAATATCGACTCGTTCGAACTCGATTAGGATTTGTTTTTAGCAATGAAAGGGATGTTAACGCTAATAGTTAATTATATTTAATTTGTCATTAATTGCTCATCTCCTTTCTAGGTAAAGAACCATCGACGAAGGGCAAGGGACCGACTTCAGATTCCGGAGAAAGTTAATCACTTCCTTGTGAGTTGATAATTCGGGAACGTCTTCTCTTGTGGGAAGTGTGGACCCTCGATAAATGTGCATTTATTTTAGTTTTAGTTAATTGATAAGAAAATTATTTGGTATTGTGTTATGTGGTAAAGAGCCTGATTGGCTCGATTGCTCTGGTTAGAGTCATGTTAGCCATTTTATGAGTATTATTGATTTCTGGTTATTCTTGTGTGCCAATTAAGACTCTAACTTGAGTCGTTATTCATCTTATGATGCACATGCATATGTATGCCTGGTACCAAGGTTAAGTAGCCCGAATTGGTCACGGTTCAGGTGAGTTGGAGCGACATTGGTTAAGTAGCCCGAATTGTCGCGGTTCGGGTGAGTTAGAGTGACAACCAAGTTGCCCGGGATTGGCAAACCCGGGTGAGTTAGTTCTAACGGGGCACCTGTCCATTTGCCAAATACTGATACTCTGGAGGGTGATCGTTAGATGGATTAGTCTATTATAGACTCAGTCAACGTCACCGGTGTGGGACATGCATGTCATATATGTTTATATGTTTGATCATTTCAAGTATTCACGTCGATATTGAATTGTGAACTTTAGCACTTGGCGTGTTGAGAAAGAATATTAATGTGCATTTTATCTAGAGTAACGGTGACGGGCTTGGACTGTCTCTCGACGGAGAGCTCAGTTCGAGGAGGATATTGACAACCCACGCGTCTTTTATGTGATAACATGTTGGAACTAATTGTGTTATTCGTAAATGTGCACTAAGGTTTTTATTTTCATTAATATGTATACTGAGTGAGAAATAGTTATTGTGGGACGAAATGTGGGATTTTATGTTATGAACCGCAAGTGGAATACATGCTTCGTATAAGGGTCGGGGTGACCGGCTTATTACCTCACTGAGCTAGTGGTTTTGCTCACCCCCCATCATTCTTTCCTTTTCAGGCTGTTGATATCGTTTTGGTTGGAGGTTTTCCTATCGTTTGCTCGTCATCCAATCCGTGTTTTGGGTACTTTCTCTTTTATGTAAATTGACGGATTCATTGGCGAGATTGTATAGTTTATATTTGGTGACCCCCTTGACGTTCTTTTTGTACCTTCGCGATGTTATATCGTTCATGTATATTTTCTTTAAACTAAGTTACACCGTTGTATTTTGTACCTTTGTAAATCCTTGTTGATACTTTTTGAGATGATGTCCTCGGGTTGTACCCGTTGTTATCAGTTGTTCAACTCTACAGGTACTTGATAGCAAGCCTTACGTTTTCTATAAACTTTGTGGAGTGGAGTGCACCCATTCTGCGAAATTTATGGTTAATGTGGCGGTTGTCGCGTTCTGTCTGGGGTCGGGGCGTGACATGTGGTATATGCCAAAAGGTTATTTTAGTAATTTAGGGTATATATTTATTATTTCAAAATTAAAATGGGTGTATGGAAGTAATTTGGTGTGTGTGAATAGCCGGCGCCTACTCAAAATAGCAAAATGTATATCTTTCCGGCGGACGGAGGGAGCATATAGAGAGATATATTATTTGCTCATAAAAATTATTATCATTTCAAATTTAGAAATATTATGTTTACGAATGAAAATTTTTATAGTTTATGAATAAACATTCATAAACAAGTTATCATACATATTCATGAACCTTAACAAATAATTCTAGTTTGAGTTCGAATTCTGTATAAATTTTTTTGGATGACCTCGGACTTGGGTTCGAATTAAATTATTTCTTGACAAATGATACTTAAACATACTAGTATATACTCCCTCCGTCCCGTAAAAAGAGTTACACTTCCTTTATGTGTAATTTTTTTTTTGTGGGACGGAGGGGAGTATAGTTCGACATGGCTTAATTCGATTATATCTCTAATGGAAACAAACATTAATTCAATAAGATTAAGGTGTAATTTATTAATAAAAAAATGTATATCTGGGCATTTCAGTTTCATCAAGCCAATTAACAAGTTAATTGCATATTTAATTAACATAAATTTGCAAATACAAATACATTGAAGTGTTAGAATATTTAAAAGCGCCCTTTTCTTAATTCACACTTTTTTTTTTGTCACATAATATTTTAAAATAGTATTTTGCATACTAGTACTACTTAAATTCTCAATGCAAATATAAATTAAAGATTCAGGCATTTCATTGAGGCGACGCGTGATGGTACAAAATGAAATTAAGGAAATAAAGACTAAAATAAATATTTGAATCAACCTAAAAGTATTTAGTTCACATTGAATTAATAATATTTCGAGTTTTAAAAATTTATTAAAAATAGAGTTTTATTTTAGACATTAATTATACTTAATTAAGTGGACTTAATTTCTTTTAAAGTCCATTAATTTAAAATAAGTGGTCTGATAGATAAGAACTTAAGAGGAAGATGAGTTACGATGAGATTAATAAAAAAATTAAAACAACCTTATTCATGATATTTTCAATCTTTATTAATCATCCAATAATTTCAATAAACAAAAACACTCAGGAACATTATTTTTAAATGATTCTTTAAGGGGAAAAAGCTTGGAGACTAACCCGATTGAGAATCTAGAATGTTCATGTCACCATTCTCATTATGATTTGATGGCTGCAATTATAGAATTGAGCTTATTGTGGTTTATGGGCTGCAGTTGTGGAAATGGTTATAAAAAGTTGGGTATCTCTACTAATATATTTTAATTGCTTACGAACGTATGGGCAAATATTTGGGCCGTAGAAATATTGGGCCCTTGGGCTTTCTCTTCTCCAGTATGGGCTGAACCTGATGATTATTGATGATACTTAATAAGCTTTAAAAATAAACTCTTTTGTGTGTTTGGGAGTAAATAAAATTAGTTAGAATGGAGTTGCAATTCCATCTAAAATCAATAAAATCACACATTCAAATCCACATTCTTCCAAATCAGAAGTGGGAAAATTGACATCAACCACACAATCCATGATCATGGGAGTTAGTTTTAATTTGAAGAACTGAATTAGATTACACTTGTATGGTGTCTTGATTGAGGGCAGTGTACCTCCACCTCTCCTTCTCCACAAAATCTGCATCCAAGAACTGAGCTACAAACGCCCACAGCCTATAAACATCTTCAAAATTAGCCAAGAAAGTCAGTGCAGCTGTAACAACTTCAATTCTCTTTTCACCCTTTCCGTTCCGTCCGAATCATCGTACCAGATATGATGCAAGAATCCATGGGAGAGTGACACATGGTTCCTGTCTGCAAGTTTCTGCACCAGAGCTGGTTCCACCATCTCTCCCTTCCAATCATGGTTGTTGAAGGCCAAAGCAGCCCCCCTATCAAATTTCACTTTGGGTCCATAGATTCTCACCAGGGGCAAACAGTCCAACCTGTTTGGATGCTCAAGCTTCATCATTGCTGTAATAAGCCAGTTGATCAAGTACCTCCCTCTACTTGTTATTAAACTCTGTCCCAAAGAATCCACCTCATCTAAGCATCTGCACTCAATCTCTTGCTTATCTATGGAGTTTCCAATCTTTGAGGTTTGAGTGTTGTCTGAAGTTGCATTGGGTGTTGGAGTGTCAGGGGAATTGAGTGAGTCCTTTGGGGGTATAATGGACACAATTCCTGCTGTTGAGGAAGTTTCTAGAAGTGGTACGATGGATTTCTTGACGAAGAGGCATCCAAATCCGGTGGGGTTGTCTCGGAAGACTTTGTAGAAGGAACAAATGAGGAAGTCGGGCCGAATGAGGGAGAGGCCGAAGGTGTTCATGTATTTCGGGCCTAATGTGCCAGCCGTGTTGTTGAGCTAAGGTCATCCATTGGTACGAATAGCTGGCTCCACTCATTCTTGATTGAAGAGGAAACACGAATAGCCCTCGTGGTTTCCTGTTGTTGTTGTTTTTGTTGATTATTGTTTTCCTTAGCCGGGCGGCCACTTGAACTCTGCGGCCGTGGCGCGGCATCCTCTCTTCTCCGCCGCGGTGATCATGGTCTCCACGGCCTCGCTCTCGTGGTCATAGACCGTTAGCAATCTTCGGCTCATTTGGAAAGGGTAGGATTCGGCCACGAGCTTGAAACCGGCCGATCTGTTAGCGGTGAATACCATGGTGTAGTCATCTGAAGACACATTCAAGAAGTCCATGATCCTTTTCTTGATCGATGATTCGATTCTTGATCCTTCTCCACCATGATCAAGCTGAGCCTTGAGGCTGACAGGCTTGAATGTTATGCTGAAAAGAGGAGGATGATCAGATGAGTTGGAAGGCAGCTGTGATTGTGAAAAGAGACTAACTCCTATGTAATCAAGGCAGACATGGTTGTTGAGACAGAGGTGGGGGTACTCTGCTGCTCGAATTCGGTCTATTCGGACCGTGTTTGAGTAGAAGGGATAGGCTTTGATGAAGTGAGCAAATGACTCCTGCATAGAAGGAATTGATTCATTGTTGAGGAACTTGGTGTTAGGGAATAAGGAGGCTGCAGTAGTGGCGACAAAGTTGTGTCGACACGCAGACGATTTGCTCCTGGTCTTAGAATCCGGCTCGCGCGGCTCGGCCGGAGCGAGCTGGATGCAGGAAGTAATCGGACAGCAACCTTGGAGGAGGCCTGCTTGAGTTGAAGATGTTGATTGCATAGTTTTGTTGTTATGTTTTTTTGTGGTGTTTCATTGCATAAGTGGGATATGCTTGGATGTTAAGTATTGTGTGAAAGGGTTGTTCAAAATGGTGTGTTGTGTAGCTCTTTGTTTTAAATGGGACAGCTAAGTTAAATGACTGGTCTGAAGTGGTCATATGACTTTTTCCATTACATTTTTTTGCTTAACTTTTGTTTCTTTTTTTTTGCGATGATTAATGCGCATGTTTAAGAAAGTTGACCTAGCATGATTGCTGGAGGAAAAAAGAAAATGACATGTTTTCTTTAGATTATATTTTAATTAGTAGGAGAGTTTTCTGTTAATTAAAGTTATTAGATGGGTTAATAAAACTTAACAATATCATAAACAACAAATGAGTATGAGAATTTCATGAGATAGTGTAACTCATTTTCTTTTTTATAATATATCGGACCCTTGAATTTTACTGTTTAAAAGAAAAGTTGGTTTCTTGTGTTCTCGAGTACACAGAGTGAGTACACAAAGTGTATAAGGTTCCGTATACACTTTAATTAATAAATGTATAATTTTTCATTGAAAATATTGACTTAAATATGAATAGAATAAATATTTGATTAAAAAAATTAAAAAAAAATTCACGAAATAAAGGGTACATATTTTTATATTAAAGGGTATTCTATTTAATACTAAAGGATAAACCTTTTGAAAAAAGTGAGTTTTGAGAGCACGATATCTCAGTAGCACGCAAGTTTTAGCATAAAAGAAAATTAACTTGTTTAAGTGCAATTAATATGTAAACTCGGTATTCAATGTGTGAATCAAGACAAGGTCTCTTAGATTATTTGTGAGGCGGGTCAACCCATCATTAAAGTATATTTATTGTATAGATAAAATATGTTTAATAGTTGTCAAAGTATGTTTTCTAAAGTGTGCTTAATTATGGATTAAAATATGATTTAAGTGTGTTATAATACTCCCTCCATCCCGATAATTTATGCATACTTTGTAAAGGAAGTGTGCACAAATTATCGGGAGGTCCGGGCCAGAGGGAGTATATGGGTAGACCAATCACAAAAAAAACTCATGGTGTCTTATGAACCAAATATTATTTAATTAAGGTATGAAATACCGGATTAAAATATTAAATCTTGACCGATAGTAACTTGCAAATGGGTTTTCATGCATACTGAAATGAAGGAGACTTATTTATTCAATTTCTCTTTTAAGGGGGCCCACAAAATTGCATCATGTCAAACATTAATTAAATGAGGTTTAGGTGTCATTAAAACGTCGGATTAAGGCTCTTCATCAACCCATTAAACAAGTCACACTAAATACTCCCTTCTTCTCTTCTTATATAAATTGATAATTTTTTTAGTGGTGTCTTATAGTATTTGCTTTCTAGTACATGACACACGCACTAAATAATATTCTTATTTTCATATATTATTATGACGCTCACATACATTATTAAATATTAAATTATTATATTTCTTAATTTTATAATAAAAAAATTATCTTCTCCGGAGAGGAGGCAGTAACATAATATACTTGGTCGCTAAAAGGAAAACGAATCTTCTTGCGGTTAATTTTTTAAGACTACGAAAGATAATTGTTTTTAATTACGACCATTTGGCATATAGCCTTTTGAAATAAAATATTTGCACGGTGATCACTGTTGTAAAATATTTTGAGAACAGAATATATAAAATAGAAAAGTAGAAAAATATAAAAAGACTTTAAGAGAAAAGGAAAAGAAAGATTTTATTCAGGGCTTTTGTCTCTCAATTATACAAATAGTCCTAAAATAACTCTCTTTTTACTTTAGTGTTATAGGAACTAATTTTAATATAAACCCCACCCATATTAATTCGTTTTAACAATTATATACACCCACTTACATATTCACCTTTAAACCTTACACATTAATTCCATAAAGACACCAATCCTCGTACAAATAATCATTCCAACTTCAACACGGAGAGATAAGATTTAATGGGGAAAAGAAAACTATAGTTGTCCACAACTTTATAAAATCACACCCACACACGAACGTGATATAATATCGGACAAGGAGACAACCAAGAGCTTAAAGGTGTGTTATGCATTTTAATTTATTAAAATGCCATTATTTGGTGTGTTTTTTTTTCTCTCGATGGAGATTGTTCGACCAACAAGGGTCAAAAATATTGTAAATGTTCATTGATAGAACAAATGTAAGACCGACGACCATTATAATTGAACAAGATCAATATAAAAAGTACAACGTTCGACAGGCACCTGCCGAAACTCTCAACCATGTTTGGTATGGATGATGGTTTGTTCAATTGTTCGACCGCTAATGGTTGAATAGATCATACAATTTCTCTTAACTTGAGTTGAACCACATCATTTCCCTTTCTTGAATTTTGTGCTCTAACTACTACACCCCCAAAAGTAATATTAAATTGATTGATTTTATATATGTTTAAATTTAGGATATGCATACAGTAATGGTGAGCAGGTGATACAAGAAAGCTGCGAGAAACTAGTGTTACTGAGAAACGCGTCAGAAGTCAGTGTTGCTGAGAAACGCTTTTGTACTGTCGACAAGAAGTTAAGTAAAACGCTTTAGAAAATCAATTTCGATAATACAAGAGTTGTGGAAAATCAATGCTGCTGAACAATGCTTTTGGACTGTATAAGAAGCTAATTATCCATTTATATTGCCTAACTCATTTATCATAACACATTTCTACATAATCGGGCTTTATGCACCTATTATTCGGCCATTGAAATTTAAACTCTAAAAATTTAAAATTTAATATTCAAAATTCATTATGTTTGGGGATTACTTATCAACAAGATGCGTAAGAAATGTTCTACACTCTATATCCAATTTGATGAATCCATGGGATCTCTATACAAAATTCGGTGTAAAAGGTGGTATTAGGATAAAGGGGTAGTAATTTCTTTTGAATGTATGCATTTATAATTTTAATGTGTTATCATAAACAGGTGCATGTAGTAAAAAGTTAGTGTGGATAGTTGTGGCCTATATTTAAAGCCCTTTCACAAATCCACTTCAAACCAAGCAATTAATTTTGGATAAATAAATTTTAAATCTAAGAAATACCAAGTCTAATTATTTCAAAGTCCATAAAATTACAAATAATACCAACTCAATCTAAATTTTTTCCATAAATCATCAATTCATCAGCCAGGAGCATCATATATACACAATCTTATCATTATAAAACATTTGAGCGTGACAAGATGCAAAAATAAATCTATACACAGCAACAATGGACATCACATTACCATGCTTACATGATAAATCAAGTTACAACAATGTCATCAACATCAAGCCACTCGTTTGATTCCTTACTTTCGTCCTTGTCAGAGTGTTTCACATCGATATCCTTCGACGAGTCGTGTGAGCTCTTTCCTAACTGAACCCAGTCTCGCGAATCTTTATCCGAGCTGTAATTTGATTTCCTAAAACTTGTAGGGACATCTCCATCGTCATCCTCAAGATCACTAAACGACACATCATCTTCATTTTCAATGGGAATGGTTTTTCCAACAGTGGCGCCAATTTCTGTAGTCTCTTCCTTTAACCAATCATCCGCATCATCATCATCGTCATTCTCTCCAACTACATTCAAAGAACTTGATTTCAAATCTTGATCTTTAACTTGGCTGACATCCCTCTCTTCAATCACAGGCTTCTCAACACTAGGGACTTCGCTTTTTTGAACCAAGGGCTTCTCAACTTCAGAAGTACTTGGTACTGTCGAAGTCCCAACAGTTACAATAGAGGCCTTGTTAGAATCGTAATGAACAGGAGACGGCACAGAAAGGGGCTCTTCAAGGTGAGGGTTAGCATTTTCCTCGGCCTCAAAAGATTCTTTTGCAGACGAACCTTCCAGCTTGGCTATACTGCGGTTCTTTGATTCACAAGCCAGCATGGCCCTGGCTTCCATTACCTGCATGTTGGCAGTAATGGAGATCACTAAATGAGGCATTTAATTTCAGACAAAGAAAATTGTTCGTGTGGTTAACATGATACAGAGAACAAGTAACAAAAACTAGTCCAGTTGGACTTGGAGACAACTCTAGATGCTTCAAAGAGCTAAGACAAAGTCCCTGAGACCTGAAGGTAAAGCAGAATTAAATTTAATCTTAGGACTAAGCAATAACAAACCAACAAACAAACGAAATTATGTGTTAAATATCTATTGGAAAGACTAAAAATGGCACAGATTAATTAATAACATTAAAAAAAAAAAAGAAAAAAAAGCCATAATGTGATTGTGAAAACTTGAATCAGCATACATAAGTTCAACTGAGTGGGAAAGATGTGCAGGAAAGTGTGACTCCTGGGAAGTTGAGGAAAAAAGATTTACTATCTCAAAATTTTACCAGCAAATAATCACTAATAAATGCAGAGTTTACAACTTAACCACAAAGACTCGTCAAGAAAGACCCTAAAACTAGTAGAAATGAATGAGGATTGCACTAAAGCTATAAAAATTGTAGAGTGACTAGTAATCAATGTCCATTGTTTCCTTTGAAGACAAGAACATTGTAACTCAGAGAAATCCTTGTAACAAACATTTTCAGCACATAATATTATTCTCTAATGGGGGCAAGTGGTATGAAGAATAGATACCATAAACTTAGGAAGCACAAATGGATTAAATTCATCAATTCTTGCTTGGATTGGCAGATATGAAGTTCATCAGTTTCTTTGCTAACGTGGATACTTTAAATCTTTTAGAGTATGAAGTATTCATCCATCATTTAATTAAAAAAAAACTGCATCCCATGTTCAAGAGATGTGCCTGAGACTCATGCATCATGCCTTAGGTGCCAACAGCCTAGTTACAAATCTAATAACTATGCTTGTATGGTAAAAGTGTGAAATTATCAAAATAAGATAAACCACTAGTAAGACAAAAAGGATTTTGCACTATAAGTTTCACATGATCAACTGATTAATAAATTTCATTCACATTGACAGGCATACTACATATCAAGTCAACAAGAAAGAAAGAATAATTATCAGCCAAACACACACAATGCTAGTCCCCTAGCAGGATGAAAAGCTGTGCGCTGCGCGTCCAACAATCATTAAACAAATCCATTTAGGTTCAATGATAACCAAAGTTACTGCATGCCCGTATCAGCTTACTTTCAAATCTATCAGATTTCCTTTTCCTTTTAATTAAAAAAATGTGATATACGAAAAGTGGGAAGGAGAAGAATGAAAAGATGAAAGTAAAAATGACAATGAAAAGGAAGAACCTGAGGTGTTGACAGAAGTACAGCATCCTCTTTATCCAATTTAGGATGAAGGAGTACAAAATAAATCTTCCAGAAGCTGTTTTCACTCATGTATCCAGGGCAAAGCTCAATCCTTAATGCAGCTAATACCGGAGCAAGTCGCTCAACTGCTAAGGCATGCTCTTGTTGGGCATATGACATATCGAAATCTAGCAGTTACAAAGAACAACCAAGACAATTCCGTCACAAGCAAATTTTGATAAAATATTATGGTTTATCTCTATCACCAAATAGATAACAAGAAAAATCTTATAGTTGAGGAGAAGTGTTATAGTAAATTCTAATTCCAACTACAGAAAGGAAATATTATGGAAGATTGATAATGCATTAGCAGATATACAGAAAGGAATCAGTTCAAATGAATGAAGCAAGATGCATATGTAATGAGGATGATGATTTGCATAAAGGGTAAAGATCACCCATTAAGTAAAACACAGTAGCACACATACAGCTCAATTGTCTGCTACATTATTGGCCAAGAATGTTCAATCACAGCCAGCCATTGGTCGACTAATACAAAGAGGCAGCTAATAAAAATGAAGTAAAATGTGAGCAATACGAAATCTGTAAATCAGTAAACTTCAGCATACCATCATCATCTTCACCATTCTCAGGTACCGGGAAATCCAACCAGGTCTCCGGATGCAAAGCAACGTCACGTGCAAAAGCCACCACTTCCTCCGTCACACCTACTGCTCCTTTCCCCAACGATTGGACGGATTCCTTCTTCTCCGTCTCGTCGTTCTCATCATCAGATTCCAATTGCAAGAAATTCGACGCCAATTTAGTAATTTCAGAGACGTTAATGTTATTCGAGAACCGAGAGATCCCGCTCTTGAACTTCCCCCCAATCTCCGCAAAGTCACCTCGGATCCCAGAAATCGGGCCCTGCTCGGATTCCGTTGTTTCCGGGTCGGATCTCTGATCGGCTTGTGGCGGAGGAGCTAAAAATGAAGCGACTCCCCAGAATTGGCGGGTAAGGGTTTTACTGAGCTCCGAGAGGTCTTCTTTGACTCCGCGAGATGGAGACGTCGGAGATGTCACTCCGTCGTGGTCGGCTTCAGGGTTATCGGGCTCTTTAGCGGGATCGGCGTCGTCGTCGTCGTCGAACTTGAGAGAGTTAGCGATGGATCGCGCAAACCATGACATTCTGATTTGGTAGGTTGATGGTAATTGGATCGGATCGGGTCGTCAAGTCGGGTCGCCGGTGATCTCTCTGCCGTGGGAATTGGGAGATTAGTCGAATTATTCTGCCGAGGGGGTTTATCTGTTATTTTCACTAAAAGCAGTATTCCATAATTTGCATTAAACACCCTCAAATTTCAGTATCCCTCGTTTAACACCACGCGGATTTATCTTTATGACATTTTTAATAAACTCCAGGGCTGACTTTATTATAATCAGAGTAGCTAGATAGGAATAATTTTTCAAAAACTGAGACACTAATCTCAACAAAAGTAAAAGTAGGGCCTGATTTTACTAATTATACCCCATAAATATATTAGATTTAAACGTACTTAAATTATGACATAAATACCCTTGAGAATGTAAGAGATGGATGACCAGTATAATTGATTCGACATCACTTGTTCGATCTAAACAACCGAACATGAAGAATGGTAATTTATTAACTTCAAAAGTCAAATTCTCCATCATCTTCCGTCTGAACAATTAATGCCCCTACAAGCTACCTTTCACTCTCACTCGATCTCATGCACAACACACACCCCAATGCTTCAGCCAGCTTCACCGATCCCTACCCTGCAGGCTGCAACCCTTGCCCACTATTCCAATTTCCAACTGGTGAAATTTTCTATATGATAAAAACTTCAAATCTGTTTCGCTCTGCTGCTTTTATAGAATAACTACATGCTTCTCCTTAATCACTTAAAACATCTAAAAAGTTAGGTTCCCTAATTCCCTAAAATTCTCCTTTATAAACCTGAATTTGTTCCTTTTATAGTCCGACAACACTCCGCCGACTTGATGATCGATGACGCTGCAAAAGTCATTCGTCGCAGACGTTAACTCATGTCAGCAACTTTTAACCCATTATACTCATCATTCAGTCATCTTCTCTTCCCCTAACTCCAGTTTCGTATTTTGATGCCACAATCACTTATTTATCAGATTCCAAGATGTCGGATGCCAATGCTCTTGGGGCGTTAGCTTCTTTTGTTTTAATTGTGGTGTCGTTAGTTGGTATATGTGAAATAAAGCTGGGAAAGTGGTTGAAGCTATCAAGATTTTGGTGCAGATAGTTGAGTTTAGGTTTAATTAATTAAAGGATAAAGTTGTCTAAAATGGGATGTGCTTAATAATTTATATATGTATCTTTTAAGTTTTGTGGGGTACATAAAGTAATTAGGGTCTGTTAAGTAAAATTGGGGGTGCAAATAGCCACCCAAAAAAAGTATCGAGTAAAACTTGGTGCACCGGTGTATCTAACGATCTTAATCGTTTGATTACATTTTAATTTAATCTCCACCACTAAATAAAATAATACTATAGTAATTATTTTTAAAAAAATAAAATCACACTCTTAACCGATTTTAAACCTATAAATCATGAGGTACACTGATGCATCCCACAATTACCCAAAATGATAATATATTACTAGAATTTAAGGTGTAATGTTTTTCATTTAGAAAATAATTGATATCACTATGTAACCAAGTACACACGTACATCCATGGTCATATCTATGCTATTTTTTATTCAATAAAGTAAATGTATTTCATAATAAATGTATAACTTTTTTTATTCAGTTTTTTATTTAAAAAAAACAAAAAATTATTAAAAAATTGCTAACAACGTGTATTAATTTTTATTTATTAATGTATAAATTCTAAATATAAGTGTACAAATTTGAATTAGTGTAACACGACCCACCTTACATAATTTATAATTCAAATACTAATTAACATAAATATCATCATTATAAAAACTGCATATATTTTTTTTTCACATAATAATATATTTAAAATCATAGTCTAACATACGTCATCAGTTTCTGACACCACATCAATCCAGGCAAACTCATGGCAATACTTATTACATGACATAACAAAATATCAGCGGAAACAAAATAAACCCACGGCCTAGCCCAACAGGTCGTCATCTATGTACATCCGCTCAAAACCCCAAAGGAGCTCCGCGGCTTGCATAGTCACATCACAAAACTCAATCATCAACAGGCTCACCTATAATGCATAAACTAGTGAGACAAAAATATCAGTAAGTAGAAATCATGCATGTCAGTGCATGAAAATGCATTTAGTTTTTTATCGCCTATTTCTTAGTCTTTCTAGTTGATCTCTTTTATTTTGAAAATTGTTCACGTTGCGAGATCCCCACGGCACACTTATGATATGCACCCCAAATGAGCTCAATGGGGATAATTTTTTCGAACCCCGAATATATAAAATGCCGAGAATGATTTTTTCGAACCCTGACAGAGTGTTGGGGACTATTTTTCCGAACCCCGAATAAAGTACCGAAAACAATTTTTCCGAACTCAGAATAAAGTGTCGGGAATGATTTTTTCCGAACCCTGACAGAGATGCATATATAGTGACCGCACACACCATTAGTATCTTATTAAATTTTGGGAAAACATTTTTTATGATTATGCTTGGTATGCAATCAGGGCAATTAAATATGCATCATAAACCATTTACGACATCAATATCAACATTTAATCACAATAAAACAACAACTCAACTTCAATTTACACAAATCCACTTCTGAAACAACAACTTCACCCCAATCACTTAAATCCATTTATAGAATAACAACTTCACCTTAGATCCCACGAATCCCTTTTTGGAATAACAACTTCATCTCGGATCACACAGATCCTTATAACCAATATCTTCTCAAATCATACAAATAGATTTTCAACAATTTCTAATTACACAGATCTATATAGGACAATGATATTATTTCAAATCACATAAATCCACAATTTATATCACAAATTTATCACAAATAATTTACAAAATAGTAACATTTAGTTGCATATGAAACCTACTTTCCTCAATTCAAATAAATCCACAGCTTGTATCACAAATTAATCCTAAATAATTCATAACGTAATTAAATCAATCACAAATAATTCACAACATAATTATCACATTTTAATCACAAATAATTCACACGCAACATATTTATGCATTGTAGTTGAACTTCTACTTACCTGGACTCCGACAATAACACTATACACCCGTGAAGAACAGTAACTAATTCATTCCTTCCCATTCCGACACGCTCCTCCTTTCCTTCCCTTTCTTCCTCTCTCCCCCCTCTCTCTTTTCTCCCTCTCCCTCTCTTTTCTTTCTCTTTTTTTTTTCCGCAATTGATTCTGGTTATTTTTGGGAGTAATCACCTTCAAGTACTGAGCATATATATGTGGGCGATAGGGGGTGAGGCGGTGAGGCACCGTCCCCCTAACCAATTACAAATTTTTTATTTATTTAATCAAATGTTAAGTATGCATATGTACCTTATCAACTAAGTATTTTATGTACTGTCCATTAACCACGTAGTAGCAACGTAAATTTTACATATTATTCTATTATTATTATTATTCATTATGGATATACGACGTGCAATACTTAATAAATAAGATATAATATATTTACAAATAAATACACATACGTGTACATTTTCTTACTAATTATTATTATGAGAATACGTGTGATACTTAATAATTAAGAAATAATGTATTTTTATACATATAAAATAACTTAATTATATATCCAAATAATTACACGTAAATATTTATGCACACATATATTCACATTTTGTCACCATTTTTATCACAGATGTCTCAAATAAAATGTAAAGATAAATAAAATGTAGAAACAATTGTCACATAATTGCCACATTATTATCACATAATCGCCATATAATTATTATGAAATTATAAAATGCACATAACACAAATTAAATTATATTGACAGATGAGTAGTGAGAAGCTCGGATATCACATCGTGTACCGAGGAGGCACAGAAGAATTTACCTTCAAAAAATTATAGTTCATCTTTTAGAAAGTATTTTTTTCATACACAAATAAATTTTAATAAAATTAGGGTGTGACTTGGTTCACACGATGTTCGCATAAATTGTGAGCATAGGATTTAATTTGCTCCAAATTTAAACAGAAATTATTGTATGGAGTCATTTATGTTCGGTCTTTTCCTTATTATTATTACTCCCTCCATCTTCTCCTCATTATTATTACTCCTTCACTATGTCCGCGGTAAGGAAGACATTTATTTTTTTACGTATATTAAGAAATATTTTTATTTAGTAGTCCTTCACTATGTTCGCGGTAAGGAAGACATTTTTTTTACGTATATTAGGAAGTATTTTTATTTAGTATATAATGAATAGTTGTATCACTAACGTATATATGTTTTATATCTTAAAAAGAAAATGAGATCATTGCTTAGTGAATCGTTTTTTAGTGGATAAGAGTAATTTTTTTATGTAATTAAGAGTAATCCATAGCTTGCAATAAATTTAAAAAAAAAAATTCATTTAGAAAAGTAATAATTTATATCTTTAAATAATAATTTTTCTTTAATTTTTTTGCTTGTAGTTTTCATCTTACATATTTAATGTTTACTAACACAGTCTGTCATATTAGTAACGTGTGTTTAATAAATGCCAAAAGTATTCGTTGTATTATTAGGTAAACTATACAGGTAAACATATATACAAGAGTTACAAGATGAAATTTATACACAGTTGAGGAACTATGTTAAGCAGAAATGCTAATTACCATGTTCCAAAGAGGGAATCACCCTTGGTAAGATGAGATATAGCAAGGCATTCACAATTTTATAGGTAAAAAATTGCTCGAAAGCCGCTCGAGCTGCGCCCAAAGCAAGTTTCCGAGCGAAAACCTTGGCCGTTCTCCCTCTCCGGTGGTACTACCACCACTTGTGCTTGAAGGTGTAGCTCGTGTTCGCCCCGAAGATACATTTTCCATGACGACATGGCCTCCGATTTCTCGTCTCACCGTCTCCAGTGTTTCTGGACTCACTTTTTGCCCTGTTGTTTCTTTCACGAAAAAAGTTCCAACTGCATTCTCTCCATGAACCCTGACCTCGGCTAGGTTTATCGAGAGCCCGTTCTCCCGGAGAACTCGCGTGACATCTGATAGCAGCCCGGTCCTGTTTCTAGTGCAAATATCCAGTTTCAATCCCTGTAGGAATACATTTAGTTAAAACAATGATGATGAGTGGATTGATTAGGTAAAGAATTTAATATGTTACTATATTTTTTGGTAATCAACTCTTTTGAATAACGTACATGAGAAACTCTCCTTTCTGTGGCAGCAATTAGACATTGAATAACCCTGCATTTCTCTGCTTCAGAATCCAAAATGTATCCATCCTTGTGCTTTACGTAATATTCCTGCAACGACAACGCAATCCAACTTCAAACCAAGTTAACAATGAATATGGAGATTGAAGAAATGATCATCTGGATCATATATACCTGGAATGCAGAAGATCCCTGAGAGCTAATACCTGCATGGTGAACTATATAGTGCATATCTGTCAAAGTACACACCGTGTCGAACAATAACTTCGGCCTGTCTTTACTCCTCACCGTAATAATTGAGTAGCCACTTTCTTTGCACTTCTCAATCTTTACATGTGTGCCATTGCATCTATTTTTCTGATCTTCACGGCAATAAAACTCATCCCATTCACTACCATTGCCACAACAAGAACAGCATTCCTCGTAGTCTCTAACCCCTGCCATCAGCTGATGAAGCCGTCTCTCCGTGTGGGTACGACCGGGGACTGGGGCAGCTAACCTCACACTACGTAACTCATCCTTGTGGTGATGTGCTTCGACCACATTTTCTAGTTGGGCTTGCACTTGTGCCACTCGACTAGGGTCCATATTCGGCCCTCCTTTAGCAGTATCTTCCACATAGATGATGCAAGAAGCTCGGCCTTTATGGGTCCATGCCACAGCCGCTGTGACGTGACATCCCAGCTCGACAAGAACAGCAGACATTTCGGACATTAGACCAGGCCTATCTATCCCTGTCATCTCAAGGGCCATGTGTTCTGTCGACAAATGCTTAGACCTTGCTACTTGACCAACACTTGGTTTGGCATTCCTACTTGAGCAAATGGCCTATAAAATTGCATAACATTCTTATCTTCAAATCATATCAAATAAATGAAACCAACAGCAAATTGATAATAGGGGAATTCAATAATTAAAAAAAGAAACCACCTCTTGGATGTAACCAATAATGCTTTCGTCAGTAAGCTTGTTGCGATGCTGATCCGTCACGTGGAAGACTAAAAAACAAGCAATCAAAACAACCCACTATGAATACAGACAACAGCAGTATGGTGCTGACTTGTGTATGAGTCATAGAAATGGTTTTAATAATGATTTAAGTAAAATATATTGATATAGAAAACAAATATAATAATGGAACTGACCATCCATCAACCAACCACCGTCGGATGAGATGTAAGATTTGGAAATGAGGAGGTCCAGATCCGTAAGAACTTGGACCATCTCCAGTAGCAACCCATGCTTATTAGCACTGTCAACCTAAACAGATTAATCAAGAAATGCAAACAATAAATGAGAGAGATAAATGATTGTACAGATCCAAAGCCTTGTTTTATAGTATCACCATCTTTTAATAACACACTGCAACTCCAACCTTGGAAACAAACTTCGTTCACATTAATTATGTGTTTTCATGGCTGAAATTGGTCACCTCCACCCCCAACCCACCCCACCCCTAAACACGAAACACTTTCGAAACTATAAACCTGATTAATCATGGTTTGCACCAAGTACATTACCATGAAGTCATTCTACACCTAAATTAGATTGGTTTTCACATAAGATGAAACTGGATTATTGATTACTTAGATCATTAATTTATTCAAGTTTTCATAGTTCATCATTTTCCCACTATTTGGATTCTAGTTGGTGCTAATCATGCATATTGGATTAATTAACTGAAGTAAAGATTACACAATTTTAACAACTTATCAATACCAGCAAATTGGAATCCTAATATTCAAATAAGTTACCTTGACAAGAGTGCAGTCTGGATAGGTTTCATTGTCAATACAAACCCTGAAAGAGAAGAACAAGTAAGCAACTCATGTCCAAATTAATTAGCACCTAATCAAGTTTAATTACTGCTAACTCAAATGTAAAACCTTGGAGGATGGATTCTTTCAATAAGGTCTTCATAATCTGGGTCAATGTAAGGCCTGTAAGTAATATCCATCTTCCAATGCAATCTTCGATGGATTCAAACTGCAGAAATTAATTTGAATGGAAATTAATGAGTATCAAAGCAAAATGGATGTTCACCACCACAACGTCGTCGTACAGACAGCAATTAATATACAATGCAACGCAATCACATGTGGATTGTGTGCATATATAGGAAGGAGAAAAATGTATTAATGGTGGGCTCCTTGTTTTTCACGTCTGTTATTCAAGAAAGCAACAGGTAAATCCAACTCGATCCTCGTAAACTAAACATGGATTGAGATATTCTTTTGGCTTCAATGTGAAGAAAACCCCAATTGGACTTTTCAATTGGCTAGTCTGAATGCAAAATTAGGTTTTCTAGATTTACGAATTAAATGTGGGATATGCTTATCGAAAAACACAGCTGCAACTTGCAAAGTTGGGGGAAAAAAAATTATTAAAAAAAAAAAAATGAAACTGAATTGCATTTTTGTAATATTAAGCGGAGAATTCGAAGAGAAGAGAAAAGTAATCAAGCATGAATTACCTACGAAGAAACCAAGCTACTTCGGATTGAAATCTTACTATAGCCTGCAAGTTTGCAGCAAATGTGTGTGAGAGAGAGAGAGAGAGAGAGAGAGAGAGAGAGAGAGAGAGAGAGAGAGCGAGTGTGTGTGTGTGTGGAGGGAGGAGAGGGAGGGAGGGGGTAGCATGTAAATATGAATGTGATTGGTATATGTATATATTTTATTTATATATACGTATATATTGTGTATAATATTGGTTTTATGAAATGAATTCTGATACGAATTGTCTAAGTCAAAGAGGTGGTAGCAGAGACGAGTCACAGCTGGAACGCGCCACGTGTTTATCGGCGGATGACGTGGCGCGGGATATGCTAATTAGAATTGCAGCGGCTCGGCCTCGCGCCAGCTGACACGTCATTTTTTGAGTTTTTTAATGGCGGCTATGATGCTTTTCTATAGGGCTAAAATTGTCAATTCAGTGTGAAATGCTCTTTAGCGGTTCACGAATCACCGCCAAAATTCGTGTAATCTGGTCATTTTTAATTTTTATTTCCTATTTATCTTTTCTTAATCGCGTTGTATTGTGTTATTCAAAAAAGAAACAAGATTCTAATTAAATTTCTTTTTATGGTTTATCTTTTGAGATTTGATTAAAGATACTAACTAAGTTACATTGTATTGGTAGATCAAAAGAGTGGGAAAAAGACAATTTGGAAAAGAAATTATGTTCGAAATATGAAAAAAAAAGTTAAATTGTATTTATATTAAAGAGGTTATGAAACTTATTAAAGTATAATTATTATATAGATAAAATATATTTATTAATAATTAGAGTATATTTTTTAAAATATGATGAATGATACTTAAATTATGGTTGTCTTATAATATGATTCACTTATTTAAAACTTATATACTGATTTTACATATATTTAATGAATTTTTACTCTATATATATATAATTGGTTTTTTATGAGGTTGGAGAGAATATTAATGATGGCAAAATAATTTTAAGTTGAATAAGAATAAAATTGTATTATAAGATTATAATGAAAATCTTAAAATTTGATGGGTCATACTGCATCTTTTTTAAAATATAAAAGTTAACTATGTTAATGATTACTTCATAAAAAAACAATAAAGTTCAATAATTGCCTACTGAGAAAATGCTATCAAATTCAAAACAAAAGAAAAAGGCATTTTTGTAACACGATAAATAATTTACTTTTATTAATAAAAATTATAAAAAATAGAATATTTTGTGAGCATACATTATAGGAAGAAGGGTCAAATTAAATAGCCGAATTCTAGAAGTTTGAAATTATTTTTAATCAACAGTTTAATTTTCTCAGTTCTAATAAAATGACCATTTTTTTTTACCAAAACACCACAATCATTTTCTTTAAAGTTTAATAATTTAATGTCAGACATAGTGCTGAATATTCGACACGAGATAATTGCATTATGTTTCACATTACTCCTATCATGATATTAATTTTGAATGTCAAATTCGGTATTGGAGCTCTGATATAGAGTTCCGACGTCATATTTAATATTAGTATTCTTTGTTAGGGTTCCCACATCGAATTCGATATTCAATTCTATGACGATAATATCGGTATTCTATGTTGGAGCTCCAAAATTATGATTGATATTGAATAATTAAATTATTAAAAAAATATTTGAAAGAGCAGGGTATTTTAATTTTAGAAAAATAATTATTTGAATAGAAATAATAGAAAGTTAATTGGTTAGCGAACAATAAATTTTAACAATTTAAAGTGATTGGTTTTTACAATTGATAATATATATTTGAGCAAAATGCTACAGTACCCTTAACAATTTAACAATTTTCTTATCCCCTAAATATAAAACTATCTTTCATTCATGCATGAATCGACCAGAATCCCTTACTTGAATTCATGGTATAACTCGAATGCATTACTTGAAAAAAACTTTAACTCAAATACATTTATTAACTTGCATACATTACTCGTTGAGAAGAAAATTAATTCAAATATATTTACTTGACTCGCATACATTACTTGAATAACATAATTAACTCAGATATTTGAATAAGTTACTCGAATACATTTACTTGAATTGAATACATTACTCGAAGGAATAATTAATTTGAATACCTTAATTTATTCGAATACATTATTCAAATACGTTGACTCGAAAAGAAATTTTACTCAAATTTTTATTCAAAAATTATTTTTCACTTACTCTAATGCATTACTCGAATATGTTCGAATAAATGGTATTTTGGTCAATTCAAACATAAAAAGATATTTTATTTTAATAGAATTAAGATAAAAAAAGTATTTTTTTTTCTCTCTCTTTCTACAGGCACCGTCATCCATTAGCACTGTATATTTTAACTATTTACCCAAATCAATGCATTGAGATTCTGAGAATAGGATGAGCCTGGGTGGCCTTCAAACAACGGTGCATAAAACTCATCGATCAATAATGGTCTTCTTGAATGTGTAAAATGAAATCGCAGATGGAAATTTGACATGAAGATGTGTTATAGGTTGTAAACCTCATGCTGAATTTGTTGGTTTAACTGGGAATTACTCTGCCCGAGGATATACTAACGATAGTCATTCATCTAGTGATTTGAAATAAAAGATGTAACAAAAGTTGAACAATGGGTGTGTATAACAATTATAATTTAGAGTTGATATCTTGTGCATCTATATGTGCATTCATATATTTATTAATTTTTTTAATAGTATATATGTATTTTTTAATAAATATATAATTTTTGATATTCAATTATTTATCAAAAATACTAATAGAAATTTCATTAACAAAATTTATAAGTTATTCTTCATTAGTATATATATATATATATATATATATATATATATATATATATATATATGAATTTTTAATGTGTGTGCACCATGCATGTATGTGCATGGAAGAATTTACTTGAGAATTGAACGTTATATTCATTAAATTCCGAGTCCGACTAAGGTGCACTTGGTACGCCGGTACATCTGGATATTGTAATCATTAGATTAATTTACCATTTAATCTCCACCATTAATTAAAATAAAATAATTAATTTTATTTTTAAAAAAAACTACTCACTTCCCCATTTTAACCTATAAACTTAGGGTACATCGGTGCACAATTTGAACCCCCATAATCACCCTTAAATTCCTCATCTTCATGAAAAATATAGAAAAGCAAGAAAAAAAAACCTCCATTTCTCTTATAGTTTTCACTCGTACTTTGGATTGGGTTTCCATTGAGCTGTCATTCAGGAAGTTTGGAACAGGTGGAAGTGGGCCACTTTTCTTGAATGCTCCACATGCTTTCATCCCTATCCTCCTATCACAACCAACTTATATAACTTAAACTACTTCACATCATCCATATCCATCATTCCTCCTCTTCTATTCATCCACACTTAGAAATTTGAGATCTCATCATTTTCAATCCTTCTTATCAGTCAAACTGCAAGATTTCCACTGGATTACCTACAAGTTTCCTCTCTCTCATTTGTCTCTCACAAAAAATTACGTGCACATAACTCCCATCTGCAACTTCTCAGTTACGTGCAATTTGATCTTTTTACTTTTTTCTTGAGTACAAATGTACGTATAGATTCGTACATGCTCTTGTCTTGGTTTATATATAAACATACAGAGTATATTTTTACTGCATCTTTTCATGTGAAAATGAGTTGTTAGAAATCTGTGAATTAAAATGATGGAGAAATATTTAGAGAATGCAAAGAGAAAGAGAAAGTGGGTTGTTGCTTTAGGAGCATTAGGATTCACCTGTTATGGTGTTTACAGGGTTTATACATTGCCTTGTGTTGTCAAGAAAAGACAAAGATTGTTCAAACTTTTCACTGCATTATTTTCTCTAGCTGAAATGGTGTCTGATTCATCTTATGCAATTGGGATTCTTTCCAAAAATCTCAAGGAATTTATAGGATCAGACTCTGATCAAGTTCCTCAGAGCTTTAAACAGCTTTCAAAACTGGCTCGATCCGACGAGTTTTCCGAGTCATTGACTCGGATCACTCGGGCTATGGCTGTCGGAGTCTTGCAAAGCTATCAACATGAGACAACAAAGGGCGTCCCCGACAGGGTGTTCAATAAAATATTCTCCGATGCGGGGTCGGGTTTTGCTTCTGCGGTTGTTGGGAGTTTTGCAAGAAGCTTGGTAATGGCTCTATATTCAGCATGGCAGCAAGATAATCTTAAATCAGATCAAACTGTTCCTAGATGGGTTGAGGTTTCTTGTGAGGATAAGTGCAGAGAGGTGATAGGAGGTTTTGTTCAGCTATTTGTGAGCACAGCTGTGACTGTTTATCTAGACAAAACAATGAACATCAACACCTATGATGATTTCTTCAGTGGGTTGACTAATCCCAAGCATGAAGTTAGAGTGAGAAACATGTTAGTCTCACTCTGTAATGGTGGAGTAGAAACATGTCTCCAAACATCATATAATGTTTGGTCTAAGAACTCGAAGATTGAGTTTGAACAGAAAAACATTGTACCTAGGAAGAAACTGAGGGAAAAGAATCAAGAGAGTGGATTGATGAGGAAGAGAAAATTGGTACTTGATATGACTGCGGTGGTGACGTTCGAAACAGTCCGATCTTCTCTGGAATTTCTGCACGAGGGAGTGAAGAGAAGCATTGGTGTTGTTCATCAAGAGGTGATCGATAAGGGGGCTGAAACGATGAGGTATGCAAGCGGAAAATCTTCTGCAGCAACTAATCTCTGTCTCACCTTGTGCTTGAACATATTGAATAGCCCTTGGATGCTGGCGCCTCCCGATTTTCATCCGTTCTAGTCCCACCAGCGTGTCGTCTTGTCTACACTGCATCAAATGATTATCATCAAGTGCAATGCTGAGAATCGAAATCATGGCTTCTGATCTCTAGATTTTATCCATATTGATTGAAATGTGCAGTGTTTCTTCAATTGAATGTAAAAAAGTGATTTGATATTACCATGATATTTTCAACCAAGTTTCCTCATTGATCAACTCGATGATGAAATCTTGTCCGGAGAACATGTTCAGCTTGGCACCTGCTTCACCACTGCTTGTGCCATGCTAAACGGGCGAAGGGCCACCAGCAGAGACCCTTTAAACTAAGGGTAACCCGTTTAATCACGTATCACTGACGTGGGGGATGAGAGAGCATTCAAAAGAAAGCTACCATGGAAAACAATATCATGTCTCAAGACTCTCAATCAAGAAATGTTCATAACTTTTGTAACAACTAATCGGTATCTACACTGTAATAAGAATTTTTCTAGCATAATACTGGGCATACAAGTAATATTTTTCCATCAGTGAATTAGGTAGAACTCCAAAATGAAAAACACAAGGACCAAGAAAATCTTTTCAACTAAAACAGTATACTAATATAAATAAATAAAATTCGAAAAGGTCTTTCGGAAGATAGATTCAGCTGATCGTAAACTAGATGATCATCAAATGTAGCTTTAATGCAGCATGCTGGGAACCTGAAATGGTGGAGTGGCATTTCTCACATGGAGTCTAGCAAGGCCATAAATAGAGATAAAGAGCCTTTTTCCCAGCATTCTCTTATTTTTGGAGAAGTTTAAGCCCATTTAACCTGACCTAGCATCGTTCTCTTTCCTGCTGCTTCTTGTTCAAGCTTCTTCTTCCAGTACTCATCAAGAGGGGGCCCAAAAATGACTTTTCCAGATACTACTCCTATTCTGCACAATGGAATAAAACAACGAATTTTAGGAATTTAACAGAAATAATCCCAAATAAGCAAACAACTCTATAAACAACCAAAACGAAAAAATGAGAATGAAGGATGTTTGATATTGATTAAGTGATTCATTCTGATTTTTGTAGGAAAAATAATTGGTTGAAGATAAAGTGATAATTTGCCAAAATTTTAGAAGACGCAAGTGTTGTTCAAATAATCATTTTTTTTGAAAAAAAACAAAACACACTCCATTAAAACACGATAAACCTCAAGAATGGAAACCTAAAGAATTTACATTTATCTTCAAAAAAAACATGACTTCGTTTCATGAGTTTCAGTTGGTTTTATGTTGCTTCTCAAAATGAGCTATAAAATAATACTAATCAATTTCATCGCATAATGGAGTATGGCAAGTGAGAGTCTACAATTAAAACTAGCACTATACTCTTCCAGAAAAAAAAAAAAAAAAAGGAGATTTCGAAAACATCTTTCCTTCACATATTTCCATTATCTTATAACTTGTATAAAATCTACCTAAACTCCTATATATTTCCAAGCCTGCACACAGATAATTAATATATTTTATATATAAAGAAGAAAGAATCAATATTGTATTCCAAGGTTAGGAAAAGATGCAGCGTGAAATGCAAGAGAGAGCGGCGTGTGTGACTCTGATGTACCGAGCAAGACCCCTACAACTACGAAACTTACTAGCATACAAAGATAAACTGGGAAACACACTATGAAAAGAACAGCTTGAAAAATGAACTTGGGAGATCATCAATGAGTATTCACAGATTACAAGTAAAAGCTCCAGCTAAAGCAAATTCTAAACAGACATGCACGATCACCCCTGTCCTGAGGATTGAGATCAACCAAATAAAAAGTCAAAGATGGGATTTCATAATAGAATCCAACGAATTTGGTACCTTTATCATAAGAAAAATGCAGTAATTTAAACACCCAAAGGAGGCTTCCTTTCCAATCTGTTTCCTGCCTCAAATAACCCCTAGATGCATTATCCCATTACGTTGTGTCAACTAATACGCTCAAAATTGTTGGAAAATTAAACTACTACTCGAAATAAATCTCAAAAGATATCACCATTCACTGATTAAATTTATTGAAATTACTGGATGAATACAATTACAATTCAAATGAAAGAAATTAGGAAATTTCAGATAAAATTGGGGCAGCAGAGGCGACAATAAATCGCATTGCCTTCATTACAAAAACAGAAAACAGAAAATCAATAGAAATATAAAATCAACTCCTTCAATCAAATCACGAGTTAACAACAATGATTTAAAGGCGAAGAATATACTGAAAGAAAGTGGGAAAAAAAAACTTACACGACAGCTCCGGCGACCAGAGGCAGCGATGGAAATCTTCTTCTAACGAACATTTACTGGATTTAATTTGATTCGACTGAAATCAAAACCCTGTAATCACAGATGTTCTGATATTGATATTTGACAGTTTATGGCTTTATGCTCTTCTTCAACTCAGAGCGTCTAATTATTTCTATTTACCCGTTTTTGTTGGGCCCTTAATCAACAGAGTATGGGCCTTAATAAATAAATTTTGGCCCTGTAATCCATTGAGTTTGGACTCCTTTACAGAGTGAAAACCCATTAATCCATAACATCATACCATTTCTTTAGGCCTCCGCTGTCCACACACACAATTTTCACCCATTATTTAATACACTATTAAAAATTATATATACACCCACTCCACTTTTACAAATATACCCTTTAATTTAAATTGACTCTAACCCACATACTCACTGTATATAAACGTTCAAAATTTCATCCAATAGTAGCCGAAAACTTATATAAATGACGACCAGTATTGGACGACCATGTATTGTTTCTGTCGGCCAGTGGTGGTCGACCATGTATTGTTTCTGTCGGTCAGTGGTGGTCGAAAATTGCCGTCCCATTCAGCCCTGGTTGGACGATTTTTTTTGCGATTTTTAAGGGGAAAAAAAGCACAAAACTACATTTTAATCAGTTAAAACACATAAAAACATATACCACTATGATCTTTGAGCTACCTTTGTCCACCGTTATGCTACATATGTGTATGGGTATGACCCAAAGATATTTTCTTGAACTAGGATTTTTTTCTTTTTAGTTCAAAAAAGGTGAAAGGATTGTATGGAAATTTTGTTAGAGTGGTGAGTGTATAGAAATATTTTAGTATGTTTGGTGGATGAGTGAGTGTATGAATAAGTTTTAAATAAATATTGAGTAAGATGTGTGTGTATAGTTGTAATTTATTATGAAGGGTATTTTTGATATTTTTAATAAAATATTAATGAAGGTGGGTGTATTCGTAAAAATTATGTGTGTGGATAGCCGCGGCCATTTCTTTATTTATATTTTGCAAAGAGAGATGGCACGGTACAAGGAAACTTTTCAGCCATTGATCCAAGATCATGATTGGGTTTGGTTGATATAAAGTTAAAATTTGTCCGACCAAAAATCCTAAACAAGCATGTACATCAGTAATATTTACATTTATTTTTTGCACGTTAATTAGTTATTATTATCATTTTATATATAAAAGAGCAAAAGGTCATGCAGGCCCCTCGTCTTATCTCCAGGGATCGAATTGGCCCTTTAACTTTTTTTTCTAGTCACTCAACCCCTTTACATTTCTAATTTGATCAATTAAACCCCTCACCTCCATAAAATGGAACAGTCAACCCCTCCCGTTAAATATCAGTCTAAGGTTTTAAAGGAAATAAGGAGAGAACTAATGACGGTGGTCAAGATATCATATCACCAAAATCACCAAAGCTAGATCCACCGACAAGTTCATTTTTCACTTTTCCACTGGGGAAATCCAACGCATCCACACACGCTGCCTACTGTCGACCGCCGTCGGAAATAACGCCACCACACCGGCCAGATCTGCTGCTGATCACCATCCGTTGCACCATCAGGGACCGCCGCACGCCACTGCCTTGCGACTACACCATCACCGCCGATCAGATCCGACACACCGTAACAGCAACTAAAAATCACAGAGTGTCATTGTTGTTCTACACGTGCCGCCGAACTCAATCACCACGTTTGCAAATGGCTGCCTTGAAACCACCGTCTACACCATGGCCATTGCGAACCTCGTTCTCATCGCAACCATATTTGCGTCGCAGGAAGAAAGAACTTGTCTGCTGTTATAGGAAGTGGAGTTGGGATGAGAGAGAGAGGTGATAAGAGAGAGAAAGGTGAGGAGGTGTGGAGAGTGGTGTGTGAGAATGCGTGAAGGTGGAGCCAATACTTTATTGATGGTAGTAACATAACTCATCTGCTGTTATTATTTCTTGGCTGCAAATTATCAATGGAAAGCTGATTTTGAGCAGCTGAAAATGGAAATCTAGATTCAGAATTATATCCTGAAAGATGTTATCAATGGAATCCATCTCGACTCATCAAATTTGAGTCCTCCATACATGAACTCCTCATCTTTCAAGAACAACAACTCGAAATCTTTCAGATAGCGTGTCTACTGGAAGGCGACCCGCTATGCCGCCTCCAACTATGATGTAATCATAGGATTCTTCTGATAGGAATTCGTCGCATTTGATAATAATCCACGAGATAGGCTGGACCTGTATCTCAAAAATTTACCCAGTCAAGAAATTTTCAACGAATTTATGGAGTAATATCATTATTTTGTTGAGAATGTGATTTGGGAAGAGAGACCAAAATGCTGAAAATCAAGAAAACAAGATAAGTTGCAGGAAACAGTAGCTATGGTGGCGTTTTCGGCAAAATACCTTTCCGATTGCCTGGCGTTGGGCCTCGTGCATCTGATATCTTGACCACCATCACCAACTCAGTTCCCTCTCTGTTTCCTTAACACCGTTAGATTGATAATTAACGGAATCTAACGGGAGGGTATGGTTGTTTTACTTTAAGAAAGTGAGGGGTTTATTTGATCAAATTAGAAACATAAAGGGGTTGAGTGACCAAAAAAAAGTTGAAGGGCTAATTCGATCTAGAGAGATAAGATGAGGGGCTTGTTTGACTTTTTGCCCTATATAAAATGAAGAGTTGTATTAACAGTGAATAGTGAGTCATATATGAAAAAAATAATAATAACAAAATGAATATTTTATCGTGAAGAAGTATCACTATTCATTAAATTTTTAAAACCAAAATCTTTAACTAAAACATCACCCAAGAGAACGGCTAACATGATACCAGTTCCAGTAGCAGCTTTGGGTGCTCCATTTAAATATTTTTATATACTACTTCCTTTGTTTCATTTAAGTCTGCGTTTTTATCCCAACACAAAGATTAAAAAAAGTAATAATTTTTAGAAGTATAATGATATTTTTTTATAATAATAAATAATAAAGTTAAGTATGTGTGGTTTTTTTGTAAATAAAATATATGAGGAATAATGATTGTGTCTGATTTTTTTATATTTTAGCTAGTATAAACTTTTGTGTGATAACTTAAAATGAAAAGTATGTCATTTGAAAGGTGACGAAAGAATATTAAACTTTTAATTGTGAACTAAAAATTATTATATTAAAGAATTAATATTTAATCATAAAAGATATTGCTTTAGGGTTTAAAATTTAGATTTTGTTTTTCAAAATCACATCTACATTCTAAAAACCGCGTGTTTCAAAAATAAAAACTAGAACAAATGTATGTTACAAAACCTAAAATCGAAATAGTAAACTTGAATTATGTATAAAGATGAAGGTACAAATATTAAATATGTTACTATATTAAGTTCATATAACTATATTAAAATTAATCACAAGAAATGGAGTACTTCTTTACATGTTAATACTAGCTCAATGATCTATAATGAGTTTATAACATAATGAATAAATAAATAAATATATATAGTCAATCTTCGTATCAGCTAATTTTTCCTTACCCTCCAAATAAAAAAATCAATAAAACATAAATTTTGTCATATATATATATACCCCAATACTATTTCAATATTTTATTTTTAGTATTTAAAATTTATTTTTAAAATTTAATGATTCTTCGGCATTTTATTGGATTCTTATGTATGTTTTTAATTAAAATTATTTTAATTTTATAAACTCAAAATCCGTCAGACTAAGTCATATATAATTAATATTTAAAATTATTTTCTTATTTGATGGAAATTCAAACACTACAAAACAACCATTAATTATGCAAAAATTCCTACCCCACACAGCACGGAATGACAAACCAAGAAATAAGATGTTGATACGTGTTTGACCCATTTCAACCACATTATAATAATTAATTATAAATTAAGTAGAATGTACACAATTAAAAATTATTAACCAGAATTTGTTAGGTGGTAAATGCTTTTCACACCCAAGTCTACTGTGGTTCTCCAAGAATTTTAGACCCGACCAAATATTTTTATTTCTACCAAATATTCCAAATTTCCCATCACTTTTCATCAAAGATATATCCAAAAAATTAAATTATATATAACTTTTAATAAAAAAAGAAAAAATCACATGTGATCACATAAGACTAGCTACAATTTTATGTTGTGACATTTTCCAAACGCTAAATAATTTGGTGGGAGGTTAATTCTTCTTTGCATAATTGATAACTATATTGATGACGTTGACTCATATATCTGTTACTAGGGCTACTTTTCTTAAAGTGTCAATCATTCTTATGGAAATTAAACAAGAATCTACAATGTTACGTGTCAACTTTATCTAGTATATTCTTATCATTATTATTTCATCATATTCAAAACTTGCAAATGATCTTATGGATTAGAAAAATGTAAAAAATACTCTTCAAATTTTTCATACCCTCATTTATCGATTACTCTTTAGTACATAAAAAGTTATTTTTTAAAAAGATTAATTATTATTCTTCTCCATAAAAAATTACTTTTTTAAAAATAACCTTTTATGTATTAACGAGTAATTTTATAAAAATAGAATTTACTTGTGAAACCGATTTACACCAAACTCATTCATTTACCCTTCGTTTGGTAAGGTGCAAGCTTTATACGTTGTTTGGTAAGCGATACTATTTGTTGAAGGGCCCCATATTGTTGTCCTGTTCGGTGGATTACCACTGTTCCCTTTTACATTCTTAATACCACGTCCACTGCTATATTAATATTTAATATTGTAGATTCAACAGTGAATCCATATAACTACTTAAAATTACAATAAAGGGTCTGGTCTCATTTTAGATGGTCAGATCTAATTCTTGAAGTCAGTTTTTTTCTTCCATTGAACTCTCTTCGAAGCTTTTTCTACACTCTCCCGAGACTCTGATCACCAACCACCATCTCAAGCACACCGACTACATCCAAAAGCGTCAGCGCTTTCCGCGTCCACGCCGTCACTCTCCCTGATCGGAAAGTCCTCATCGATTACCTCACTGGGAAAGTCCAAACTTCCGATTCAATTATCCCCCTTGATTTTTCGAACATTAATCGCAGCCTACAGTACGATGCGGGGGATTCTGTCGGGTTAGAGATAGGGACTAACTTAATTAACCTGATAAACGTGAAGGAGAAGCCGATTAAGGATAGGGAGGCAATGCTGGTGTTCAAGAAGCGCAATTTTTACGGTGTATTGACGGCGGCGATGAAGAGGGATGAGGAGAGATAGAGGATGAAGGCGTTGAAGAGGAAAGCTAATATCGTGTCGAAGAATAGA
This sequence comes from Pogostemon cablin, assembly GCA_023678885.1. NCBI lineage: Eukaryota > Viridiplantae > Streptophyta > Magnoliopsida > Lamiales > Lamiaceae > Pogostemon > Pogostemon cablin. The sequence continues at coordinate 6,867,003 of CM042994.1, read as the reverse complement.
ATTGAGAGTAGGGGTTTTTGGGTGGGTGAAGATGCGAAAGATTGGTGAAGGATGGAGTGTATTCCTGCAGACACGTGAAGCTGAAGCAGATGAATACATAATTCTAATTGCATTGATAAATGAGGGTTAAAAATGTAATATTACACTATTTATTAAAAATAATATATATCTTACCAAATAACACTCATATATACCTATTACTTACTTATATCAACATACATATTACTTACCTACTTAATACCCCTTTATCTCATTTCACCGAAGGGTTAAGATTTAAACTAGGATGCGTTTTTTGTACTGGTGCACTTAGATAAATGATTCATTAAATTAAAAAACTACTTAATAACCATGTTTGAATCAAAATAAAATACTAAAAGTTTAATAAATATAAATAATTATACCCTAAAAAATAATCAGTGCACCGATGTATCACAAAATAACTCATAATTTAAACAGCAGTATCTAGGGTTACAATTATACTACCCTCATCCTATTGAAACATACGCGCTTTCTTTATAAATTACAAAGAAAGCGCGTACGTTTTAATGGGACGGATGGAGTACTACTTAAAATTAATATTAAACCTTAAAACTCCAAAGGCAAAATAGATCATATAAAATCACAGCAAAATTAATATCATGGTTAATGTTTTTCTCGTTTTTCTTAAGTGGAAAACATTAACTATGGCCGGCAAACAATTTTCATTTGATTTTTATTACTTGCATAAATTTTGTGGATATTTTTTCTCAACAAACAAGTCTCATTCAAAGATCAATATAGAGCTTCAATTATATGTATATTTATACATGTGTATTAATAGACTAGTCAGTTCGAGTTATGTGGAGTGAAGTACTTGAGAATTAGTATCTATCTATTTCCCCAGATTTTGAGCAATTAATTTAGCCCTTATATTTTTTGCCCATTTATTGAAAAAATAGTATATAGAAAAAAAAAAGAAAAAAAGAAAAGGTTTAATGTGGCCGAAATTGCAGAAATGGCGATGGGTCATGATGAAGCCATTACTACAACTATATATCTATCTATTGCAGTAAACAATTATGAAACCTCAACTCTCAACTACCCTTCAACAAAATCAACCTGTGAATATCTTTAACTTCCCTAACTTCTAAGTAATCATACCAATATATTTTTTTAACATGAAAAATATTGAGAAGTTAAATTGCAGGATATGATTCAAGTTAACAGGTTTATTTCATGTATAAAGAAAGAATCGAACCCCAATCTTGCAATTATCAGATCCGTTGAAATGTTTTTCCAAACTTTTCTTTATTACTTGAGCTATGAATTTGAGACTATTTAAAAAAAAAAAAATTAATTGTCTGAAACGGGGTTGATGTGAACCATTCTCAATATATAACGAATTAAACCAACAATTATAACCCTACACCAGCTTGATGTTAAAATAAAACATGGATGAACCATAAAAATAAAATATTAACAACCCAAAAAAATAAAAGATTATATATATATATATATATATATATATATATATATATATAATTGAACTAAATTCTTATAAAAAAGATTAAAATTTAATGAAATGAAAATGAAAGGGAAGTGACAAGAAAACTTACCGTGCCCATTTGAAACTTACATATGTTATAAAATATTCTATTTAATTTAGAATATGTTTACACAAGTCTTCGTGATTAATTTAATGATTAATTATAAAATGTGATCACGCTATGTTTTGTCGAATAAAAATGTTCTACTGGAATTAATCTTTATTTTTATGGGGATCATCACCAAATAAAAAATGTAAGCAAAACTACTTTTAAATACGTACAGTTTATTCACATGTACACACAAATGTGTGTAAATATAATTTTATAAATATGGAAACTTTAGTAATGTTTTATGTTATCAAAAAAATGCTTTGTTTACGTGGAAAAACCTAATCCATTGATAAGCTTTTTGATTTCGTTAGACATATGCATATGATTTATTTGTCCTAATGTATTACATTTGATCATTTATACTCTTCTTTTTTTTTTCTTTTTTTTTTTGGCCATTGCAGCTTTTTGACTATCAATCTTTCCATGCTCTAATTATTTGATCTAAACTATTCAATTATTTCTTCCTCCAAAGATCACAATTAATCTTTTATGATGAATAATTAAACATAAGTGTAGATTGATAATAAATATGTACGGATATTAGAAAAAGAACTAAGCTAGCTTATTAATAATTATTGGACCACTTGAAGAAATTCACAACTAACAGTCAACTCGGTTATTTCATTGCATTAATTCTATTAATTTCTCTGCAACCATATGTGCTTTCACTTTTAACACAGGAAGAACACAATATATATATATATATATATATATATATATATATATATATATATATATATATAATAGAATTCTTAATCTACAAGGTCTCTATGAACAAACTAAGGATGTATATTTTGATATTCAAGTCCATCTATTACATCTTTCATGTAATAAGCATCTCATGAAAATATAACAAATCAGAAAAACAAATATAATTAATACTCCATAAATAATATATATAATATCATAGTCTGATTAATATTTATGGCTTATTATGCTTCTGTGTATAGATATAATCAAGATGTGCAGCAAGAGTTCTCCTCATCAAGCACTCATCTTCATTCACTCCGTTGCAGCTATTTTCCTCTTGGGCTGCTTTCCTAACCTATAATTAATTATCACAAAATAAAAAATTTAATTATAAAAGAAATTTATTTTCATTAACATATGAACCTTATAATAAAGAATTAATGAAAAATAAGTGCTTTCACTAATGACAGACCTCGTCTGCAGCTTCCACGTTAATCTTATCGGCCGGCGCTGGACGAGTGGCGAGGCATGTAGTGAGGAGGAGGAGTGCTAAGATGAAAAAGGGAGTGGCTTTAGACATTTATTTTGTTGTTGTTTGGAAGCTGTTGGAGAGAGAGATGAGAGAGGAGGTGGGAATTTATATAGAAATGATAAGGCAGAGGGATAGTAAAATGTGCCACTGTGAACTCATGAGAGAGAAAGGGAGACTTTATATTTATTAAAGCATATATGGAGTAATCAAAATAAATTTTAAAAAAAATAAAAAATTATGTTTCAAGAATGGGAAATTAGTTGTAGTGGGTCAACTCACTTAAAATATTGTTTAAATGGTCTTTGGCCAAAAGAGAATTATAACTTTATAAAAAAAAGAAATAATTATAATTATAATTACAATTGAAGGTCAAACATTTCTTTAATTAGACTTTTGCCCCAAAAATAAGAACGGTGTATTGCCTCAAATCCCAAAATTAAGAACGATGAAGAGTGAAGACATCTTTCTCTACAACATCTTTCTTCTGCTCTTCTTCTCTCCCCTTTTGTTTTCCTTTATTAAAGAATTGGAGCAATGAAGGTTTGTTGTCATCTCTAGGATTGAATTTGGCAGATCGTTCGAGCAGCGTGATTTGGGGAATAAGCTGGAGGAGTTGAGGTCGATCGGTGAATAGAAAGGGAATATGGTTTTCATTGCAGGAGTCGAGTGAATCGTGGATTGGCTCTCTGTTACGACATCGTTCAATAGGGAATCGTGGGCAGAGGCGTTCCATAGCTCTTCTACTCCAGTTGGGTGATTCTCTGATCAGATTGCTTCGTTGTCACAAAAGTTCAGTGCAAACGACGTCGCGTGGCCCAAATCGCAGATAGAGGTAAATTTATGCTCATCTGTGCCTGTGATTCCAATTCTCTTTGTCACATCTGTACTGCATCGTTAAAGAAAATTAGGGCAATATATTGTTCATGGTTTGAATCAATTTGACAAACATTGGACGATGGAATTTTAATTCAATTATGGATACTCCTTTGTTTTCAGAGTTGCTGAGATTGTTGTTAGATGTAAACTTGTTTTAAATTCTTGGTTATGTAGAATTAGAACGCCAAATAAAAAAACATGTCAAATTTCAGCTTAAAAAATACAACTTGATTATCAGAAAAATTTAATAACCATGAGTTTAGACTTGGTCGATTTCCATTTTTTCTTTTTTACCATAAGAACCGTCCATTTTCTCTGCTAGTCATGTAGTTTTTTGTACTTTTAACAATTTTAGAATAAAAAAATAGCTTGCTAGAGATAGATTTTTTGTGTTCTTTCGAGTATACTTGCATGTATCAACTCATCTTCTTCTGGAGGCGTTCTGCATTTTGTACGGTCTGTTTGGTTGCGTTGTAATTAGTTTATTTTACCATATTTGAAGATGGAGGAATTAGACAAAGTTGTGGATTTCAGGAATTTGGTTGTTAGGTGAAGAGGATGTCCTTACGCTTCGATTTTGAGGGAAATGGGGTGCTGGGTTTTGCTTATGCATATAGCAGAAATTTGCTTGTTGAGGAGTGAGACTTTTGGTGAGTCCACATCTGTTCTGCAACAAAATAAATTAGACTAGCCTAAATTCTTCAACATTCAGTGATTTCATTCAAACCATATTCAACATTTATACAAATAAGGGGACTAAACTCTAGAGAGATTGGATTCCTAATTTTTTATTACTTTTGATAATATTACTTTCACTCATAAATCATAAAATTATGCCTTCTTGTTTGCTTAGTATAGGTCCTATTAGAAGCTGAAGAAAGTACTCGGTTGAGTTAATGGCTATTTGAAATTGTTGGGATGTTGATATATTTAACAATTATCCATGGCTATTTGAAATTTTAATTTTACAAACATTTTTAGTTTTGGAAATTAGTTTTGTATTAATATTTTGTTGAAATATTACAATTGAATATGTTTGTTTTTAATATTTAGGGGAAAAGATGATGGAGAAAAAGACCACAAGGTAGCTGTTTTGTTGGAGAAAAAGAAATTTGAATAACTGCTTGCAAGTCGTTATAACGGAAATAATTCCGTTATGGGCATAAACGCACATATTTTCATACATACCAATCAAGTAGTTATTTTGTAACACTTTCTTAAACACTTACTTTAATTTCATCATATTGCTACAAGCTCTTTAGAAAATACAAGTGGATACTTATGATTTGTAATGGTTAACATTCAAACTTATCACATGTTACTTAGAACATTTATGAGATATTCCGTGAGAGAGCTAATATCGCAATTCTATTATTATCATATGATAATATTAGGCTTTACAAAATGTACGTATGCAGATCCGAGTACGTATAAGGCCTCTAAAATCACAGGAATTTTGAATAACGGCGTGCAAGTCGTTAAAACGGAATCGTTCCGTTATGTGGCCAGAGAATGCTAAATCGGCTATCCACTTAAAAACAACTCTAATGTTGTACAATAAAGTTAAAAGTGAGAAATTTTGACTGAGAAGATCCCGGGATAACTCGAATTTTGAATAACGGCGTGCAAGTCGTTATAACGGAAATAATTCCGTTATGGGCATAAACGCACATATTTTCGTACATACCAATCAAGTAGTGATTTTGTAACACTTTCTTAAACACCTACTTTGATTTCATCATATTTATACAAACTCATTCGAAAATACAAGTGGATACTTATGATTTGTAATGGTTAACATTCATACTTATCACATGCTACTTAGAATATTTATGGGATATTTCATGAGTGAGTCAATATCAACATTCTTTTGTTACCATATGATAATAATAGGCTTTACATCTACGAATGAAGATTCGAGTAAGTATAAGACCCTTAAAATCACTCGAATTACGAATAACGTCGTGCAAGTCATTATAATGGAATAGTTCCGTTATGTGGCCAAACAATGTTAAATTGGCTATTCACTATAGAAACAACTCAAATGGTGTAAAATGAAGTTAAAAGTGAAAAATTTTGAATGAAAGAACTCGAGGATAACTCGAATTTTGAATAACGGCGTGCAAGTCATTATAACGGAAATATTTCCGTTATGGGCATAAACGCACATATTTTCGTACATACCAATCAAGTAGTGATTTTGTAACACTTTCTTAAACACCTACTTTGATTTCATCATATTTCTACAAGCTCATTACAAAATACAAGTGGATACTTATAATTTGTAATGGTTAACATTCAAACTTATCACATGTTACTTAGAACATTTATGGGATATTCCATAAGTGAGTCAATATCAGCATTCTTTTGTGATCTTATGATAATATTAGGCTTTACATCTACATATAGAGATCCAAGCAAGTCCAAGGCCCATAAAATCACTCGAATTTCGAATAACGTCGTGCAAGTCGTTATAACGGAATGGTTCTATTATGTGGTCAAACAATGCTAAATCGACAATCCACTAAAGAAACAACTCAAATGGTGTACAATTAAGTTAAAAGTGAGAAATTTTGACTGAGACATTCCCGGGATAACTCGAATTTTGAATAACGACATACAAGTGAGTTATAACGGAATGATTTCGTTATGGGCATAAATGCACATATTTTCGTACATACCAATAAAGTAGTGATTTTGGACATCAACCTTGATTTCATCATATTACTACAAGCTCATTCGAAAATTCAAGTGGGATACTTCATATTTATAATGCTTCGCATCCAAACGTTTATACTTTATATACTTGTTTTATATAACATACACGAAATAATTCATATGTGACTCAATATCAATATCTGTTTGTTAGTTTATCCAAATATTATGTTTTGACATTGTATGTAGAGATGATCCAAGCGAATGAAAGACCCCTATAATCGATCGAATTTTGAATAACGGCGTGCAAGTCGTTATAACGGAATGATTCCGTTATGGGGTCAAACAATGCTAAATTTGCTATTCACTATAGAAATCAATCAAATAGCATACCATGATAGTAAAAGTGAGAAATTTTGATTGAGACGACTCTTGGATAACTCGAATTTTGAATAACGGAATACAAGTGGGTATAACGGAATGATTCCGTTATGGGATTAAACATGTATATTTTTGTACATGACAATTAAGTTGTGCGTTTGAACCTCATATTAAACAGTTGCCTTGATTTCATAATATTTCTACAAGCTCATTCAAAAATTAAAGTTGGATACTTCATATTTATAATGCTTCGCATCCAAACTTTATGCTTTGTATACTTGTTTTATTTAACATGTATGAGATAGTTCATATGTGATTGAATATCAACATCCATTTGTTAGTTTATTAGAATATTATATTTTGACATTGTATGTGGATATTCAAGTGAATGAAAGACCCCTAAAATCGATCGATTTTTAAATAACGGTGTGTAAGTAGTTATAACTGAATGATTCCGTTATGGAGCTAGACAATGTTAAATTGGTTATTCACTAAAAAAATAAATCGAATGGTAAATAATAAGGTAAATGTGAGAAATTTTGATTGAGACGACCTCAGGATAACTCTAATTTTGAATAACGACATACAAGTCATTATAACGAAATGGTTACGTTATGGGCATAAATACTAATTTTTCAAAAGTTCATAAAGTATTAATAATTTAGTAAGAGCTCCCATTTTTTTATTTTACAAAAAAGTCCCAAACTTTTATTATTTTTTCTAAAAGTCCATAAAATATTAATAATTAAATAAAAACTTCATTTCTTAAAGGAAGACCATTTACACAAAATTTATAACCTTAAGTCTTTTAAATAAGATTTATTGTTGACTAGACCATTTAAATGAAGACCCTCGAAGAATTTATGGAAAGAAAAAGTGACGTCAAATTAAAGGTCACCACATGTCACATGACTTAGGATCAGAAGGTCCAATACCACGATCTAGCATTAGATTGAATTGCATATCTCTATGCACTTTTTTTTAATTAAGTTGATTAAATTTTTGATACACAGGGTTAAATTGAATGTTATGTTAAGCTCTATTATTAAATAAATAAAATAAAATAAAATAATTAAAATTTTTAATAAATAACTACTTTGTACATTCTATTTTAAATCTATTAACTTTAGAATACACGGGATCACTTAGCACTCCAAAATCACCTTAAATATATTATTAATAATCTACATAGTGCTTAATGTATAAATTCTACAAAATAATAATTTAATTTAAATATATTTTCCTAATAATTTATACACTTTTCTGATTAAATTATCAAAATTATTATTTAGTTACTCCCTCAGTTCTAAGGTAAAGTATAGTATATTTTATCATATTAATTTGTCACATTATATAAAAATACATCTTTTTGACTGGAAAAACCCACACAAATAATTAAGAGTAATATCTTTTCAACTTATACAACATTAATACAACTCAATAATATATAATATTTGAAAAGAAAAACATAATACCTTCTCCAGAGATCAATGATCGAACTTACATCAAATTATACCCGTAAAAATAATTTTGATAATCTCCACATACAATTACGCATAAATTATTGGATGAAAGGAGTAATGCTTATTTATCTCATATTATTTGGTTGGGTAAATGTGGTTTTTGTCTTCCCATATATTTTTATTTTGGAAAAACATAAATATATAATTTTTTACACAAACACTTATACAAATCCGGTTTGCATAACTTATTATGTAAATTTTGATTTTTTTCTAATCTTAAGTCTTTCCTCTTGCAATCCTATTATATCATATGTATTGATATGAGTTTAAATTAAGGGAGAAAATAGAGTTTACAAGAGTTTGTGAAAGTAAACCCAGTTTACAAGAGACTAACTCATTTTTTAACGGTAAAATTTTAATGGAGTATATCACTATTACAAAATATTAAAGATAGCATTTTTTTATTATTATTAAAAACACTATCATTTTTTATTTACTACAAATTGTTAATTAAATTTAAGTGGTTATTACTTGTTGTTAATTAAATATATAATATTTTTTATTAATTAACTATAGTTTGTTATCCAATTTTACGAACTGAATTATGTGAGACGCGGTTTACAAAATATTTGTAATTGATAGTCAATTGTCATTGAACACGCTTATATTAGAAACTATTTTTAGTTTTTAAATAAAAAAGAATAGTTTTTCAATAAATTAACTTGAGGGATAATAAATAAAGTATTTTATATATATATATATATATATATATATATATATATATATATATATATATATATATATATATATATATATATATTTAAAATATTTGTTGACTGCTTTTTATTTTAAAAATTTGACAACCAAAAAGGTGAAAGGGGTCCAAAAAATTAAATAGAGAGCTGACAAGTGAAAGAAAAATAAAAATCTCATTTTCATCTTTAAAAAAGTGGCCCCAAAATTAGAAAAATTGTGTCTTTTTTTCAAATATATGATTTTAAGTTGTAGTGGCCTTCCACTTTGAAGCACAGAAATTGGGTTTACATTCACTATTGATATACATTGTTACATATTTTCAACTGCTTTTGAGTGTGAGACCTTATTTTTCTTTTTAAAGGATTTATATAAATTTAATAAAACAATTGTTTTTCTTTTTTAAATAAACATTTATTATAGAGTAAAACTAACCTATAAAACAGCTCATGTTTTTGAGATTAATTATGTTATATATGATTCGTAAAAAATATTATCATATTTTGTCTTGTAAATATGCTCAACCTGCAAATGGTTTTCAAATTTTAATTCTCGATTTTAATAAATTTTATTTTGTCTAATTTTTATTCTTATATATTGGAAATTTTTAAATCTTGTCTGAATTCAAATATCAGTCCTTTATATATGTTCTAAAATTGGGAAATTTTGAGAAATCAGATACAGTGACAAATGTGACCATTTACGTAGAGCATTATATAAAGCAACTAATTAATATAATTATTCAATAACAATTTTTAAAGCTTGACACCAAATTTTTAAAAATATAAATTTATTATAACATGAAAAACCAAAATTGAGGATTATGTTGAGATTAAAAAAAATTCTGAACCAAAAAAACCAAGTCAAAACTAAACAAAATTATTAAATTTAAATAACAATGACTAAAATTAAAAATTGAAATACAAATCGGAAGACTATATTTAAGTGGTGACATATTTACTGGACTGAATGGGATGATTTCTATCATGTTTTACCAGCCAATCCATACACTAGATAATACTCATTTTGATGGAGAAAACTAATTTTTAATGCTAATTAAGGATTCTAGAAAGAGTCATTTTAGATCTCAAATCTTTTAGTAAGTAAATTATTTTTCCTCCAATTGAGAGATTTTGTCTTTTATTGGAGTATGTTTCAATTTTTTTATTATTATTTTTTTATTATTAATATAAAATACTACTCCATAAAATATGGCTTTGTGAATTATTAAAATTCTAATTGAACATGTTTTGATGAGATACTCAATGGTAAACATTGTTATAATTCACACTTTGTATACTAAATTTAGTCAAATTATCTTATTATATTTTTAATAAATAAAGATATATTAATTGTTTGATGTGGATTCGTTTATTAAAAAATAAAACACTCTTTGTATTAAAGCAGACGAAATGGAAAAATATACTCATTACAGTGGGACGGAGAGAGAATATTAATTAATATGATCTGAAAAGAGATGAGATGGGATAGAAAAAGGAAGAAAAATATTACTCCCTCCATTCCGGTGAAAGGTCACCGATTGCTTTTTGCAAGTATATTAAATAGTATTATTATTTTATATATGCAGTGAGTATGTATTGATAGTAAGTAGTGGGTCATATGTGAGACTCTTTTACTAAAAAAATAGACATTTAAATGAAACACCCAATATAATAAAATGGAAAATGAGACCTTTCAATGACACGTAGAATAAAATAATTGATAAGAGATAATTTATGATAAGTTGGTGATTCGAGAAATAGAATTTGTAAGTGCACTATTGAGTTTATAAAATACTAACTCTCTCTCGTTCTCTAAATAATTTCCACTCTTTTTATTTTGGACTATATTATATAAGTTTTTATTTCTCTAAAAAAATAAAAGTCAAAACAATCATCAGCTTCATACAATAAATATATATATATATATATATATATATATATATATATATATATATATATATATATATATATAAACAACAACAAATACTAACATACATTATCATTTACTTATTACTTCCTCCGTCCTAAATTCATCTTCACATTTTTTATTGACATGAAGTTTAAGAAAAATTATTTTTTAACTTACATTTGGAATATATATATATATATATATATATATATATATATATATATATATATATATATAATAAAACAACAACAACAACATTTGATACTAACATACATTATTATTTACTTATTACTTCCTCCGTCCTAAATTCATCTTCACATTTATTATTGATATGAAGTTTAAAAAAAATTACATTTTGACTTATATTGGGAAGTAGTATGATATTTTTAAGTAATAAATAAATGATAAAGTATATTATGTGTGTTAAAAATATGATGAAATTTTTGAAATTAAAATATGTTACTTTTTATGAGAATATGAAGTTGAATTTGAGAAATATCAAAATAAAAAATATAAAGTTAAAAGTTGGAATAGAGATTAATAAAAATTACTTTTATTAATTTTCGTGTTCCGGAGGAGTTAAACACCATTGAGCCAAATGGAAAATAAAGGTGGATTTTAAAAACAAACTAGATTTAAAAAATACAATAAAAAGTAAACTAAAAAAAGAGACTACAATGAAGACAGTAGAAAATTGGTGATAACTCTAGGCATTCTAGAACGGCCTAGACGCTAATTAGCTATCCGAGAATTAATTAATATTTAATCATATTATATTATGGTGAGGATTGCAAAATGTTAGAATAATAGTGCATGTACTGCGTGCTCAAATAGCCTCACATCTAGACATGCACGGCGGTTCCAAACTGGCGGTTCCGATTCCAAAAAATGTGGAATCGGAACCGAACCGAGAGTAGGACGGTTTCGGTTTCGGTTTTTTTTTTTGCTTTTCAATCTAAAAATGTAAAAAGAAAATTGAAAAACTTTCGGTTCCAACCGGGAACCGCCGGTTTTAACCGGAACCACAAGTTCCGATTTCACGAAATGAAGAACCGGAACCGAACCGATATATAGCCGGTTTTGGTTCGATTTTCACAGGTTCCGGTTCCGGTTGGAACCGCCAGTTTCCGATTCCGAACCAACGGTTCCGGTTAAAATATGCATGTCTACTCACATCACGTTTGTCGACGCCGATAGGATGCCTTCAAGTTATTAAAAATATTACTCCTCCGTCATACACGAATAAATTCATATTTTTTATTTTTATCCGTCTCATAAATAATTTCACATATTCAAATAAAGAAATACACACAAATCAATAACTCCACAATAAACTTTAATTTCAAAATTGTCATCCCTTTACAACTCACATAATTTACTCCCTCCGTCCCTCACTAAGAGAATCTTTTTCTTTTTGGCACGTGGAGTGTATTAAGGAATATTATTATTTAATGTGTAGTGGGTAGTTGATTAGTGGCAGTGTGAGTCCCATATTTTAATTGTATTAGTGTGTGTCTCATATGTATAAAAAAGGAAATGAGCTTTTTGGGTGCGATGATCAAAACGGAAAAAAGATCCTTAATAATTACTTAAAAATACCAAACTACTCCTAAAAGTAAAGTAAAAAGTATTTTTTTTTTTTCAAATTCTCTATCTATAGTAATCGAAAACTTCTATTTGAAACAAAGATAATATATTTTTTATTTATGTTATAAGTTAGCATTTATGAAATACTTAATTCACAATGCAGTATAATTTTTTATTAATTAGATATATTTTTTTTATTATAAAGACTATTAGTATTTCTTATCCTTTTACGTAAGTCATTCTGATTTATGTGAGATGATTTTAGTTATGTTTTGTCTCGTAGAAAAAGCTTCAATTTCATTCTCTGCACATAAAATTACGATAACGGATTACCCTAGTGATCTTATATGGTATTTCGTACTATATCTAAGATCAGAGTTCTATAAATATAAATAAAATTTGATAAGTTTTGAGATCAGACAATTTTATAATTTTTAAATTAGTTATCACTTTCGCTATAAAATATTATTACTTTTCATTTATATTATAAATTGTTCATAAAATAGTATTATCATTTTTCATTAATTAAATACTAGTATCACTTTTCATTATAAAAGTTATCACTTTTTATCCGTCTCATGTAAGCCCTTACATGGAACGGTCTCACACAAGTCTTTAGCAATAAAATTAAACAAAATTGCATGAGACGGTTTTCACGTTTTAAAATAATAATAATTTTTAATAAAAATATTACTCCCCCGTCTCATTTATGTTTGCATCCCTCATCCAGCACTGATATTAAATAATAATTTTTAGGGGTATTATGGTATTTTTGGTAATAAACAAATGATAAAATATATTAGGTGTTAGGTATGAATGATTTTTTTAAAAAATAAAAATAAAGTGTATAGGGAAGAGTGATTGTGTTTGATTTTTTTTAAGGGAGTTGCAAACTTTTCTAGAATAATTTAAAATGGAAAGTGTTCAATTTGAAAGGAGACGGGTGAGTATTATGTTTTATTTATACAACGAATTATTCTTTTCATTAATTTGATTGTAATTTTTTATTAAAATATTATCATTTTTTTATTTGTGATAGAATAATCACATATAATTATAATACTTTCTTAGTTCCCTTGATACGTATTCAATTTTCTATTGATTCGTATCATTACAAAATACTAGTATTAATTTTCTTGAGTGGATGACTAAAAAACAATTATTATATGTATTCAATTCAATACCAATGAAGTCCAGTACAATTATTTATTACATATTTAAATATTATATTTTTTAATTTATGTAAAAAAAATATTTATGTATCAAGAAGACTGTGGGAGTATACCATAATAAAATTATTTTATTGAAATCTCAACAACGTGTATTTTCCTGGCTATATTTAATAATTTATTAGAGAATTAATACTCCTGAGAATTGAGATAAGATATGGCAAGTGGCAGTATAGAGAGGCGTGTAAATTGAGGAATTTATGTCGATGTGTAGAAAAAGAGACGAGAGCTTCAAAGACATACCCCCAAAATTAAAAAATAAAATTTTTTGGAGCGGACGGGTGAGTACCACATAAAGTAATTGTATGTGTGTTAAGTATGATCGAACATTTTAAATTAAAGTTAGTAATTTATGAAGTTATGAGTATATGATTTTTTATTTTTTTTTTATTTTTATTTTTTTAAGTGTGTAGATGTTAAGAAATGGACAAATGTAAAGAGTGGAACCATTGAAGGAAGTATAAAATTGTAAATTTATAAGATAAATTAAGGATTAAGTGATAAAATATTAAGGTATACGAAAAGTAAATCTATTATTTGGAAACATGGTTGTAGCTAGTCAAAAGCATACATGTATCATATCAATATTCCTTTTCGTCTTCTAAAGTACAAAAATTCTTTCAAACAAATAAGTTAAGTATAAAAAAAAACTCTAATTAAAAAGAAAACAAACTTATATGATATCATCGAATTTAATTTGGTCAATCGCACATAATAAGTCTTCTGTCTTAGGAAGGAAAAATAGTAATAACCTTGAAAATGTATTTCGACTTTGGACTAACATTTCGGTGGTACGTCTTTCAAGAATAATTTTTCCACTTTACTTTTTTTTTTAAATATTTACAATTATTTGTTTTTGCTTTGTATTTTGGCCCTTTTCATAAAAAATTTTTTCACCCTCTATAAAATTAAAGAGATCATAACAGCTACCATCTCTTATACATTTAAAAAAAAACTCTATTATCTAACATATTTAATATATTTTATTATTTATTTATTCTCAAAAGAATACCGTAATACTCCTAAAAATCAAAATTTTCATAATCTCTGTACCCAAACGAAAGTTAAAACAAATAAAATATGGAGAGGGTATATTTTAGTAGAGATGTTATTATTGTTCAAAATGAATGCATTCTAAAGTAAATATTATTGTTCAATTTTATTCCCTATTGTATTTGCATTTCTCTTCTCATGACTTAAGGGTAACTCTCTTACCTTTTATTTTTAATTAATGGAGTATATTTTATTTTGCAGATGAAAAAAAATGAAAAGAAAGGAAAATTGAGACTTGTTTGGAGATGGAAATTAGAAGTAATTTTCATCTTAAATATTTAATTATATATAAGTGATTAGTTTTAATTATCAACCATCTCAATGTGAATCTATTTATGGCCATCTCAAAATCCCAAGTACTGAAAACCGAAGAGCAAATAATATTGAATTTGCAGTCTCATTTCAGATCATTTGACTTTATAAGCTATGTAATCTTACAAGCCACTATGCAATATAAATCTTTATGAAGAGATGAAAATTTATTATATTAAATTCTACCCTTCTAGCAGAAATTTCCACATTCTAATAAATTCGATCCTACTGTGGGAACACCTTTTAATATTATCATGAATAACTTATAAAACATATATTTAATGTGATAGTGTTAAAAAAAATAAAAAATGGATGAGACCTATTCTTGGTTCTAAAAATTAGAAACGGCAATGGTGAAGATGTCTCATTCAATAAGTGATCATATATATATATATATATATATATATATATATATATATATATATATATATATATATATATATATATATATATATATATATATCATATTGCCCCTCATTATAATTATATGTGAATATGGCGTCGCATGCATTGCTTCATCCTGCATGTATGGTCACATGTGTTTCTTCGTGAAGAAATGAATTTCTTGGTAAAGAGTCGTGTCGATCTCTTCATAAAAAGTCACATTCCTTAGTGAAGAGTCGTGTTTCTTCGTGAAAAATCGTATCTCTTCACAAAAAAATCATGTCCGTTTATGAAGTTGTATCTCTTTCCCCAAAAAAAAAAAAGAAGCAAACCGACTTTAATGTGGGGAGGGTCCCATAAACTTTCAGATGTGGAGGTAGTTTAGCTAATGATATAGCCCTATAGCTAAAGTAATGATGGCCTTAGGCAACTGATTTCAAGAGAATTTAAACAGATCTGTATTGAAATTTAATGGAGATTTCCTATCAAAGATAAGTAAAAAGAAATTTAATGGAGATTAAATATGTTGCATGTTTGAGAGAAATTGAATAAAAAGTCACTGATTAAAGAACATTTGATGAGTGGAGATCCCACGAACATGGTTCAATGAGACAACTAAGTTATATTTGTTCTGATATACACTTGAATATATTAACCCATTTTTAGAGACAAATTTAGTGCAAATCAATATGTTGACGTGTAGTGATGGTAAGCATAAAAGCTTTTAATGACTCTTATAACTAATAAAGGTAGAGTATAACATGATACTCCTGATGAGAGGTCATCTATATAAGTGCGAGGATGGACCGCCTCAATGAAGCGCTTATGAATTAAGATATGGTCCACGACCGAAATGGACATAACGATGAGAATAGTATTCAACTAAGGAAGGTTCAAAGTTGGAAGCTACCTATCACGAATTCACGATGTAATAACTTTCCGTGAACTCACTTTCCTTTCAATCTCCCGTGTCATGTCTTCTTAGTTGACTTATATATTCATGTGAGGATTGTTTGAAAATTAAGGTGAGCGGAAAAGTCATTTTAAAATGGTGTCTAAGAGATTGAAATATGTATGTAAAGAAAATGTAACCAAAGGTTGTGAATCATAATTAAATTGTATAATTTCATAAAAAGAAATTTGAATCTAAATTTGGAATTTACTCCAAAGGGTGCATCAATTCACAAAAAACGCATTGAAATCTATAAATAGAACCTCTCATTTTCATAATTCCACACTTGAACATTACTCAAACACTAAAGAACTTTCGAATACTTGATCACAAACACATAGCCTAATCAACTCAAATGTGTTTCTAATAATTTGTACAGTATTTCTCATACTCCTAAGATGAGCTTATAATACAGTTTGGTTCGTTTTTTTTTTAGATTTATATTGTTACTATCACAGTATGTGAGTCGCTATGTTTTAGAGATGGTTGCTATTAAACTGTAAGCACTTGAGCTAGACAATTTTGTCTAAAAGAGAAAAAAATTTAACTCTTGTCTCATTCAAATTTTATTCTTTTAATTTTCTCTCAAATTATTCTCATCAACATATTATGAACTTAAGAAACATTGAAAAGTGTGAAATATGGTGGAGAAGGAGTGCTATATGGGTATATATCAAAATAATTTATGAATAAAAAATTTTGAAATGAATGAGTATTTGTGGTACCCGAATGATGTCACGGTTGAATTTTAGAAATTAAGTACTCCTCAGTCCCCCAAAATATTTCACACTTTTCTTTTTTATCCGTCTCACAAAGTATTTCACATTTTACTTTTACTAAAAATGGTAA
Organism: Pogostemon cablin; assembly: GCA_023678885.1. Taxonomy (NCBI): domain Eukaryota; kingdom Viridiplantae; phylum Streptophyta; class Magnoliopsida; order Lamiales; family Lamiaceae; genus Pogostemon; species Pogostemon cablin. The sequence goes on along the minus strand of CM042994.1, from coordinate 6,849,739 downwards.
AAAATACACTATAACAATACCTACTTTTTACACACATCTCAACATAATACTCATTTTTTCACACATTCCAATAACTTTACACACCATTTTCATTAAATTAATTAAAATACTTATTCTCTTTCTTACTTTATATATAAAATAACAATTTTTTCTTAAACTCCGCGCACAACAATACTTGAAGTACTTAGGGACTGAGGGAGTAAATGATTGATAAAGAATTAAAATTTAAAAAATGAGATAAGAAAATGAGATAAGAATGTATTTGTGGGATCCAAAATTTAGGGTCACAATAAAATGAGTGTCCCACCATCGTTGGGTTATGTTGAAATACTTGTCCAATTAAAGCTTTGAATATTTCTAAAATAATGAAACTTCATCTGTTAATGCAATGTAAGACTTTCGTTATTCAATGAAATTGTTTTTATGTATTTTTTTATTATTTAAATAGTTTCTTTGTCCATCGCAAATGTATTCATTTATTTATTTTTAACATGAATTAAAGAATATTATAATTTATATAAATAAGTAGTTGTATTAGTAAAGATTAATGGACTGTGAATTAGGTCCTAAAAACGGAAAAAAGGCAAAATGAATATCTTAATTATGAACTGAGGGAGTAATTAATACATTATATTTAGAATATTATCAATATTCAGTAAAAATACTATCATTATTATTTATACTACGAATTGTTAATGAAATAATTCACTGCATTACTATTACTTTTCATTAATTCGAGTATCGTTTTTTATTAAAATGTTATCGCTTCTTATTCTTTCCTATGAAAAAAAATTTGTAAGACAACTTCACATAATTAAGTGTTTGATTTTTTTTTATTATACGCATTTTATATGAACGGTATAAATGTTTTGAAGTATATTTTTTAAAACACTTCTAGGTGAATTAAATTTGTTTGAGTAGAAGAGTTACATTTGATTTTAATAAGACGTGATTGCTTGTACTACATTACTACAATCGCTTTAAAAAATTTGATGAACTCTAGATTGTAGCTAGTATATTGAATCTACAATTATAGTTGGAATACGTATTTAGTTTTTTTTTCTTCTTTTAATACAGAATATCCGATCCATACATCAACTAATTCGGTGAAAACCAGAACCCGTTGTAGCCAGTATCCACTAGAAGGTACCCTCATTAATTTCAAACCAAAAATTTGCACTCTAAATAAACTAATCATATGACACCTTAAGCCGCTGGTCAAATCCTAAGTTAAACGAGTAACCTCTTAATTCGAAGCTTGTGAAATGTGTTTTACATGGAGTATGACTTATTATAATACCGTGTTCAAAGAGATGTGTTGCCACTCTGAATAGATATATCACACACTTCCATTAAAGTTGAATTGTTACATGTACCATTTTGTTGAACCATAGTATTTCATATGAATCTTTTTGTAAAAAACAATTACATTCTTTAATATTCTACTCCCTTCGTTTCACACCACCCTTCACATTTTTCTTATTCGTCCATCCCACACCATCCTTCACATCTTAAAAAAGGAAAAAAAATAATTTTATCCCACAACTTCAAAAGGTGTATTAATTTCAAATTTGCCACCCATTTTTTCTCACACATTCCATTACTTTATAATATTTTATTACTTAAAAATATTACAATACTCTCAAAAGTCAACAAATTTGATCAAAAAGTACAACTTTTCTTAAATAACGTGATACAGTAAATGTGAAGTATGGTGTGGGATGGAGGAAGTAAATTCGAGTCACTCCATGCATCAAACTCTTATATTACCGCTCCATGCCTTAGTTCAAGACCCAACCTAAATTTTAATACCCATGAATTGTAAGTCCCAAATTATTATTTTTTGAAAATGTAAAAGCTTTAGCATGTGTATGAATATTTAAATGATTTAACTTTTAATCAATTAGTGAATGTTTGGTTGGAAGGTTTGGGAATGCAATTGAGATCCTATTTCATTTTACAGTATTTCATCTACTATTCAATTTGTCAATTACGTGACATGTGTCACAATTATTTTCTAAATTACCATTAGATGTGCTAGAGGCTTAATAGTAATTTAGTAGGGTATAGTATTTTTATTAAATTTAGGATGGAATATGATATGAAATTGGGATCCGAACCGTTTGGAATGAGGTATTGGAAAGGAATGAGAATGAAGGATTTGATTGAAAAGTTTAATAGTAGTGTAATTAATGAAGGAATGAGGTATTGGAAAGGAATGAAAATGAAGGATTTGGTTGAAAAGTTTAATAGTAGTGTAATTAATTTCATTTCCCAAATCAAGGGAATCCCCCATTCCCCACAAAATTCATAATTATCACTTTGATTCATGCAAGCAAACCAGTTTATTAATTTTTAATGATCATAAATTTTTTTAAAAAAATTATAAAAATTATTAAATGATAATTTTCTTTTAAAAATAATAAAATTATATTAAAATTAAAATTAATAATAAAAATCATTAATCAATTCTTTAAAAATTTAATTTACCAAACAAGATTAATAGTTATAATAGCCATATCCTATCATCATCCAAACAACATAATCATAAAAGACAAACTCATCATCATCATTTAGTACTACTATTACTACTATTCTCATTCTGATTACTTCTAATATACCAAATCCCTCCTTAATTTCAATTTCTTCTAGAGATCATAATCATGTTTAACAAAGGTCACAAGGTACCTAAATGGATTAGGTATAAATAATAACAAACCAATGACTGTGCCTTAAATAAAGAATTATCATCAAAGAGGACCTAATTATAGGAAAATTAACTGCATGTACATGAGTCATAAATAAATAATTTGTGAATAATTGGAGTTGGTGTAGATTGATAATTGCAAATTGGACAGAAATTAAATCATTACAAAATGGCCCACTCACATATGCAAATCGATCTGTCTTGAATATTTTGATTATGTTTTTCTATCAGAATTCCACTACAATATTCAAAAAAGAATCATAATAAGTGACAAAGTGCAATACGTGCACCGTAAACTTCTTCGTACAAATACAATATGAAACCTTATCATCTATGAAACATTTTTTTTATCCCTTTTTCTTAAGATTTTCTTAGAGTTTAATATTAATTATGAAGATATAATTGTAATTATCTTAAATAGTATCACAAAGGTTCTAGGTAGCGCTGATTTCAGTGAATAATCTCTTGTATGACTCCCTTCGTCCCGTTAAAACATTTATCCTTGCTTTTTAGACGGGAATCAAAGAATATAATATTTTAATGTATATTGAAATAAGAAAAATAATATTTTAATATATGATGAATAATTATATTAGTATTGTATGTATGAGTTCCATAGAGATATACTATTAATTGTTTTGTGCTAATTCCATTTACTACTCCTATAAAGGAAATATAAACCTCTTGATGTGAGGCCCATAATGAAAATACGTAAACTACTGGATTATGACACCTACAACTACGTGTTCTTAGCATTTGGCATATTTTGAACGGTTGAAATAACTGGAATTCAGCCCGGTGTGAAATCATATTAAATCACACATTTCTCAACTTGAAAGAAATAATACCTACCAACTTTATTTATTTATTTTTTTAAAAGCCCATTAAAATTTGTCTTACTTTAATCTATCTCCAGAATAAATAACCAAATAAATACATAAATAAGATGGAATCTAGGAATATCTTACATAACATTTCACTTTGTTAGAAGAATCTGTATTTTCACCTGTGAAAAAAATGTTAAGATAACAGAAAATATGTGAAAATTTTCAAATTTTAAAAACAAATTTTGGAAGATAATGAATGATTCAGAGTGAGGTTTACCTGAATGTTAACTGATATCTGAAATGATACAGAAGCACCACATTTAGGGAATTCAGATATATCTTTCATAGAACTTTACAAAAAGAATCTATAAAGAAAATTTAATGCCTTCGTCGACTCCAGTCCCTTTGAAGACTGCAAGCCAGGGCTCGCATTATTTTTGTACGCTCCATTTCGTGAAGCTCTGATCACAGAGAAAGAACATCTGAGATATGTGTGCCAACGAGAGAGACGGTATGAGTTAATGCTTGATTCCGGAAAAACCATTTCAAGTACAGAAGGTTTTACTTGGTAGAATGCTTAAGAGTGATCAAAAGTTTATCTGTCCCACGAGATTCAACCCCTGAAGCATATTTCCTCAACCGTCTCTAACGAAAAGGTAACACAGGAATTTTCAAGCATGAAGCAAACAATGGAGACAAATCAACAGCAGCAAAAGATAGGTAATACTTACAAAGCTTAGAATCAGGTCAGCCCAATCTTGAATCTGATGCCAAAGGATTAGACTTGTGCTATGACCATATTTTTCAACCATTCAGTGTATCCTGTCATGTGGAACTTATTCCAGTGAGCAACTAAAGGCTCCATTTAATGCCAAATTAGCATGACAGAAACAAATCTTCGGATATCAATGCAGAGAGAGACATGTCTTCCTCACTTCATGACTTACGGATCCTGCATAAATAAAAAATGTTAAATATAAATAAAAGTAGATTTCTAAAAGCTAAACTATAGCTTTAGAAAAATTCAAAATTTTCAGCATTTTCTTGAATTGAATGTGATATGGTAATCACTTTGAATGAGCTAATAAGCATCTTCTCTATGTACACATTCTGGATGACGGAAAATTCCAACCTATACATTCCATTAATGGTTTAATCAGCAGCAGTGCAGCACCACATCTAGAGAAAGAGAAAGAACATCAGAGATACGTGTGTCAAATGGTATGAGTCAACGTTTGATTCTGGAGAAACCATTTCAAGTAGGTTTTACTTGATAGAATAGAATGCTTACAAATGTTCAAAAGTTTACCAATTCCACTAGACTCAACCCCTGAAGCATATTTCCTCAACCGTCGTATCACTGTCCACAAGTCCATCATCCTTAATCTAATGAAAAGGTAACACAGGAACTTTCAAGCATGAAGCAAACAATGGAGACAAACCAACAGCAGCAAAAGATAGGTATACTCACAAAGCTTATGTTCAGGTCAGGCAATCTTGAATCTGATGCCAAAGGATTAGACTTGTCCTGTGAATTTTTTTTCAACCATTCAGTGTATCCTGTCATGCGGAACTTATTCCAGTGAGAAACCAAAGGTTCCCTTTAATGCCAAATTAGCATGACAGAAACAAACCTTCAGATACCAAGCAGAGAGAGATATGTCTACCTCACTTCATGACTTATGGATCCAGCATAAATCACAAATGTTAAATGTAAATAAAAGTAGATTTCTAAAAGATAAACTATAGCTTCAGAAAAATTCAATTTTTACAGCATTTTCTTGAATTGAAAGTGATATGGTAATCACTTTGAATGAGCTAATTAGTATATTCTCTATGGAGACATTCTGGACGACGGAAAATCCCAAGCTATACATTCTATTAATGGTTTAATCAGCTTGACCTTGATTAAAATAGAATTTCTTATTTGCACACTCATGTAACATTCAGTGGCTTCTGATACAGACTTGATAAACCCACTTACTCAGTTTTATCTGCATGATATCAACAGTAGTTCACGTGACTAGTATTGTGGGTTTAGAAGAAGAAGAAGAATTGCATCTGAGAGTCTTTAAACGGCTGCAAACAACAGGAATTGAAAACTTAACAAGCCAACAAATAAGAGTATGCTCAAGTGTCCATTGATGGCACCAGTCTCCATAGGAAGGGAAAAATTTAAAAATCCCCAAAACAACCTCTAATAAAAGACTAAAGTTGAATTAGAAAATTCTCATTTCAGATACAATACAAACTATGGACTTTTTTGTGCCAAGTTCATTTAGTTGGCAAGGCTTAGGGCTTATTGTGACGCCTAATAAGTTTCTGAGACAAATTTGTACAAGTACGGAAAACATCTGGGGATGGGTGAGAGGCAAAAACAAATCAGCAAAATTTCTTAGTTGGTTTAGCCTGCTCATAGAACGGAGCTCCTAGCCTCATTTCCACCTCATCAGTTTAAAAGATGACTTGGCAATGATCCTAAAATAAACTCAGAAAATGCAACTGAAAGAAGATGATTTCTGAATTCTCATTGATGGACTGATTCTTTCATAGAAATTACAAGAAAATTTTCAATATTAGGTCTTTCACAGGTTCTATCAACGACAACCTTGAGACAATTCAACTCTTACAATGGATTTATTCCAAGATAGCAGTATCACCCACTTTCAGAACTGGTTGGAGGGTTGGATACAAGGACAGCATCACTTGGTTCACAAACCAGTAAGCATCAACTATGATGATTACAATTATTACTCTGAATTGCACCTAGAGAACAAATTAGTTCTTCAGGAATGATATGGTCATGAGGGAAATGATATGAGCCAACACGGTACAACGATCACATGCACCTGTCCAACAGTCCAAGGCTACTAATAGAGCAATATAACACACATGAAGAAATATTAGATATAATGGGAATTCCTGTTCTACCCTGTATCTTTGCTTTCCATCACTTTCTCTTCTCCTAGGACCTGCACCTGCTGAAATGGTGTATTTTTCTTCTCTCTAATAGTTTCTTATTATGAACAAATCAATTTATTTCAGCAAAACTCTCTATAATAAAAAAGTAAACTACTCTATTTAACGTATATTGCACCAAAAAGGATGATTAATTGCCTCAATGTACCAAACTTGTAGTGAACCAAAAGTAGAATCTAGCATTCATCTTTAGCGAAAATCATTTTACAACAAAAATCAAGAAAGGGAAGAACAAAAATACAAAAGATGAATTTACTTTCAAGAACACATTCAAATCAACCGGACAGATTGATTTTGACCAGATTCTACACAAACAGATCATACAGAAAATTAATTAAGAAATAATGAGAGGAGTATATTGCGTGATATAAGGAGTGTAATTATAGAAATTGAATTCACCCAATGTCTGCATTTCGGCTCTGAACTCTGGATCAATCTCTGAGCTCAAAAACTAAACATTAAAAAAACAAAATGGTGTCAATTTAGGGTTGGAAGCAAAGTTGTCTCTTTCGAAGTTAAAAAAGAAAATAGTAGCAGACATGAAGAAGGAAGAGTAGAGTGGCGGCAGGACTGCTCTGTGAAATCATGAAGAAGAAAAATAAAGCAATCATACCAGAGGTCGCAGTGCCGGAGAAACTCGAGCGGCGGTCGCCGCCCGAGTCAGAGGAAGTAAGCTTAGTTTCTTCGCCACACTATTTCGTCGTCCGGTATTAATAAGAAAGATTTGAGTCCGACTAGGGTCCCTGGTCACTGTATGCAATCTTACATGTTAAATTAATTTTTAATTCAATCTTAATCATAAAATAAAATAATTAATTTCTTTTAAAAATAACTACTCACTATCCATTATAACCTAATAAAATTAGGGATCCACTAGTACATCTCAAATCACCCAAAAGATTTAGAGTAATTATAATATAGGGTAATATAACTAAATAGTTGATTTGTTAGAATATATAAAAAATAAAATAATAATATGTATTATATAGTGTTTGATAGTAATACTAGAATTTATGTATAAGATGTAATTTATATGATCAATTACTTAATTAATATATATAATAAAGAAAAAAATTTAAGATATCGTTAATTGCTAATGCTTAGAAATTTTTATGATTTATATTTTTAATAATTTGATAATCTCTTATAAGTTTAATATAATTAAAAGGATTATTTATTATTTAAAATAGAAATACATCGTATATTACAATTACTATATCATTAAAAAAATTGTTTATATCTAAATTTATTTTTAATTCAAATATTTATTTTATTATTAAATTAATTTATTTAATATTAGATTTTTTCAAGATTTGTAGATTACAGTACGCTCTCATTATTTTTATGAATTTAATTTTATATTTATTTTATTATTATTAATTTAATTAATAAAGATATTTTAGAGCAATGAATATGAATCAGCAAATAATATACATATGAATTTATTTATTTTTTCATGATAATTTTTTATAAAATTAAAAGACATATTACAGCTTATTTTATTATCTCCAAATATTATAAAATCTCAACAAATTTATTTTCATTAAATATTTGTGTTTGAAGGTGGTATGAAAAGGAGTGAAATGAAGATGCGGTTTTCAGCTTGGGAAAGTGAGAAAGGTTTAAGAGTAATTAATTCATGTCCGAAAAGTTGAAGGGTAAATGGGTAATTGTGTCTTTTAATTTAATTTTAATTCACTGTTCAATTTGTTTATTAATACCACATCGTACTCCATAATATAAATAATATAAGGAGGAATAGTCTTTTACATTGGGCCTTTCCATTAGCATTGGGCCCCACAACTAAGTTATATGGGCTATATAAGATTCTGCATACAACTTTCCCGTAATAACCCATATCAAAGCCCTCTATTTATTGAATATTAATGTGACGTTGTTTCTGGTCATATTATTGCACATCAACTTTTATAAATGGGCAGTAGTAAAGTTCAAACTTTTGACTTTTACTAAATCTTCAACTCTAATATCATACTCCCATTTAATTACAAAGAAAATGCGTACGTTTCAATAAGACGAAGGAAGTATTAAATGATTACTTCATCTAAAAGAGTTATTCCCTATGTCCCATTTCAAAATATAAACTTTCTATTTTGGGTTGTCCCACAAAAATTTGCACATTCCTAAAACTTAAAAAGTCAAATACAATTACTCTTCCTCCTATACTTTATTTACAAAAAAATCATCATTACCTAACACACCTAACATACTTTATCATTTATTTATTATCAAAAATATCATAATACCTCTAAAAATAACTTCATCCGTCCCGCTCAAACATCACCGGTTGCTTTTTGTGCATAGATTAAAGAGTATTATTATTTTATGTGTAGTGGGTAGTTGTATTAGTAGTAAGTGGTGGACCACATGTGGTATCATTTTACTAAAAGTGAAAAATGAGGACATTTGGATAAGACACCCAATATAGTAAAATGAGGATATTTCAATGGGATGGAGGGAGTATCACTTTTCTTAATTTTCGTGCCGAAAGAGGCATACAAACTTTTGTAGAATGGATGGAATATATCATATTAAATTACTACCCCATCTAAAAGTTTAGTCATTTAGACATATATGGCGTCACATGCATGTTGCAAGAATAATGATGTTCAAATTTTTAAAAAGTGAAATTTCTCCATACTTTTATACGAAGTGTTGTTATTTACACACCCCTCTTTATTGAATACAACACTTTTAATGAATACATACTTTTTTTAATTTTTTATTTTTAAATTTAAATTTATACACACCCTAAAATTCCAAAACTACCCTTAAAAAAATAAAATTATACACACACCCAATTCATTCATCTCTTAAATAGGTCTTTCTTCTCCATTGATAATCAACAGGCAGCTTCGGGAGAAAAACAACAGAGAAGAACGTCTGGCGAATTGATGAAGGCACCATGTGAAAAATGTCAATGTCAGGCATTAGGCAAAGATTTTTCCATTTAACATTTTCTTCTTAAAGTCTATTTTCTTAGCCAATGAAAATTAGGATCCGAAAATAAGGAAAAGAAAATATATGGATTGAAGCATGAAGAATTGAAAGAAGGAACTTATACTCAGATAAAAATTAGGCATATTGTTTTAATTATGAATTAGATTTACAACCAAAACTTCTCATAAAATTCACACTTCTTGAATGGTTTCTAGGGTTTTACCAATATTTCTTGAACTTTGGAATTTAAATTCGTATTGTCCTGTGAACGCTTCTTACAATCATCATGAGTACATAGATTATTCTGAAAAAATTAATTCTGGGAATTCAACAATGCACAACCCAATTCCTCTTATTAATTCAACAATGCACAACCCAATTCCTCTTATTAATCATTTTTAAAAACTTCAAGTTATAACATTCACCCTTGATGTAACAGTGGATTTCAAAGTTTTGTAGAAATTAAAAAACCCACAATTAACATCTATGAAACTAAATTTTATTTCGATTTTAACTTGTATTCCATTATTTTAAATATTTCAATTTTAAAAGTGTATAAAATAAGGTGTGTATTAATAAATTAGGGGTAATTTAGATATTTTAAATTATTAATATTATTTTTATAATAATAGAATATGTATTCAATGAAAGGAGGTGTGCAAATAAGATAACCCTTTTAGATATATATTTCTATTTTTTTATTTTTAAATGTTTTTTATATATTTCTTATTTACTTTTAATTAATTCCCTTAATTTTAGATAATTTTATGAATTCAGAAGAATTTATAGTTTTTTATTCATTTCATGTACTTTTCACACGTACTCAAAAAGAAAAAAGAATAGAATTTCATATTTCCTCATTTATTTATTCTTTTCACACCAACATTTATTTCCTCATTTAAAAGAAACCAACAGATTACGCACATTCTAGAATAAACCAACAGATTATTTAAAATAAACCTCATCTTTCCTCATTTATTTCCTCTTGTTTGTACTCCTCCAAACAGATTACGCACATTCTAGAATCTTCACCCAACAGCCCCACCCTTCTAGAATCTTCATCTTCTTCTTCGTCTTCCAACTCAAATTCTTCCTAAAAAACCTCAATTCTCCACCATTTTTTTTAAAATAGGTATCAAAAGCAACAAACCTACAATAACCCATACCCATTTCAAAAACTCCTTCTCCCTCTCATATTCGAATAACTTCATCTCCACAGATATAATCAAGAATTATTTTATATATTTTTTTTCTAAAAAAGGTTATATTTATATGCAGAGAATTTTGGCGGTGTTTTCATGTGGGAGAAAAAGGGAAGTTTTATTGTTTTCCTAATAAAAAGAGATTATTATAAGAGAAATAGATTTGAGTGATGAAGACCTTTAACTATATTTAGTGACCACGGATATTTATTTCTATAAGTACTCTCTTGTTAAACTGATTTCACAGTGGATTGTGATAGGATAGATTTGTTGTTATAATATATTTATTATATAAGTAAAAGACTAAAATTTGTGTCTTCGGGGTACACTGTACGCTTATACCTTTTAGTATTAAATTATATACAATTTAGTATAAAAATGTGAACTCTTCTGAAACAAATAAAAATATATTAATGAAAAATATATACTTTTTAGAACAAAATATTGTACCCTTATTAATTAAATTGTATGAGGTATCATTTAGAACAAAATGATGTACATTTATACACTTTGTGCATTTGGAACATAAGAGATCAATTCTAAATAAAATATACTTAATTTGATAGTTAAAGTATGTTAGCGGAATATCCACTTTAATTATAATTATAAATGGAAATAACAGAATGGGTCTGAAAGTGGGAACTTTTAGAACTTTAGTCGTTAAAAAGAATAAATTGTAGAAATTATAAGTAAATGATTGAGAAAGAATTAATATTCGTGCGATCTAAAATTTAGGGTTACAATAAAAAGAGTGTCCCACCATCGTTGGGTCATGTTGAAAAACTCGTCCAATTAATAAAGCTTTGAATATTTTCAACACTTATGCGATAAGTTTCAGAGATTGTTTTTATATTTCTTTAAAATAATTATTATATTTTATCAAAAATATTATCACTGATAATTAAGAATTATTCATGAAATAATTCAATTAACTGTTATCACTTTTCATTAATTCGATTATTCTTTTTATTAAAAATGTAATCACTTCTTCTCTATCTTAAGAAAATCTTCTCATGAGACAGTCTTACATAAATTTTTGTTTTTTCTATTACACGTATTTATTAGTATATAAGTTGTGAGGTACTCCCTCCGTCCCAAATTCAAGTTCACGTTTACTGTAGATACGGAGTTTAAGAAAATTCACTTTTTGACTTACTTTTGAGGGTAGTATGATATTTTTGGGTAATAAATAAATGATAAAATATGTTGTGTGTGTTAAAAAGGCGATGACAACTTTGAAATTAAAGTATGTTAGAAGAATATTAGTTTGTTGCTTTTTTCTTTTATGAAAGTGTGAAGTTGAATTTGGGACGGAACAAAATGGAAAGTATGAAGTTGAAGTTGGGACGGAGAGAGTACTTTTTAAAACACTTCTAGGTAAATCAAATTTGTTTGAGTAGAACAATTACATTTGACTTTTTAAGACGTGATTACTTGTACTGCATTACTACAGTCGCTTAGAAAAATTGATGAACTCTATATTACAGCTAGTATATATTGATAAGTATTTAAAACTCACTAAAATGAATAACCTTGTAGCACCCTGAGCCCAATTTTTTTTAAATCGAAGTACTACTAATAAATAGAAAATATTATCATAAACTTACTTAATAGTTTAATATAATTTTTTTAAAAAAAAAGAAAATATGATCTATAACTTTTGAAAATGATTTTTATAATAACTTAATAATGTAATACTAATAATAAAATTTTAATGTATGCGCACATACATATATTAAAAATTACATTAAGAAACCATTATTTGAAAATTCATAGTCTTTGCATTTTTATAAATATATATGTAGAATTATAGTGAGAATCATGGAGAATGTCATGTCTTGTCGCAGTTCAGATGTCCCAACCATTGACCTGAAAATTTGTTGTTTGAAAATGTGAGATTAAAATCTCAGTGGGTAATTTTGGCAGAATGTTAATTAGTAAATACATAATGATATGATTACGTTTTTTCATGACAACCCGATAGTTAATTACTACCATATTTCATAGCCCGTCGACTACTACCATTGGCAGGTGAATTTTTTTGTCTAACGTATGCACAAAAATAATTAGAAGTTATATTTAATACTGATTTTTGTTTGATTCTAAGTTATATATATATACTAGTATAAAACCAGCGTACTATACGGAATCATTTAATTGTTATTCTTATTTCTTGTAATTAAATAATTCATGTCATATAACGATCTAACAATAATTAGGGGGACTTTTTGTTTATTTATTTTTTGTAATTAGATAATCTCTTTCATCAACATAAATAATTTGCAACAAATTATAACATTTGATTTTTTACGATGTGACATATAACTAAATAATGTAAACAGTTAATATATCCGTCATGCGTTATCATTGACGTTTTTAATTTTGGGTTGTCCTAAGTTAAGGTTTATGTTTCTTTTTTGTTAAATTGGGGCAAAACAATTAATTATTTCATGTACGGCTCACACACAATACTAATACAACTACCCACTTTACATTAAATATTATTTCTCTCACCTCAATACACAAGAATACTTGAATTTATTTATTCTTAAGAGGTAATACTTGAATCGAATTTTTTTTCCTTTTGAAGAATCAATTTTTAAGATATAAATAGATTTAAGAAAACTTGAATCGATCATCTTTCTCTTGAAAAATCGATTCTTAAGAGGTAAATCAATTCAATAATAGTTGAATCAGTTCTCTTCCTCTTGTAGAATACTTAAACCGATTTTTTAAAGTTAGATTGAATCTCTACTTGATTTTGCTCTATCGAAATAAACTTTTATACTTTCATAAATCAATTCTCTAGAAGAATATAAAGAAAACTCATATTTCTCTTGGAGAATCGAGAATCGAATGTGTATTAATTTAGAATGAATAATCAAAAAATTTTATTAATAAGTGGGGATGAGAGAAAATATTATATGAAAAATATTCTTTTTTTCTATATATATATTAGTATGAAACCCGCGTACAACACGAGATCATTTAATTATTATTCTTATTTTTATAATTAAATAATCAGATTATATAACGTAACAACATTAGTTAAGGAGATTTTTTTTCTTCTTATATTTACACAATTTCTTTCATCAATTGAAAAAATTTACAACAAATTATAACATTTTACTTTTGATAATGTCACATATAACTAAATCATGTAAAAAATTTAATATATATGTACATGTATATTCTAATTATTTGAAAAATCTTGACTTGTATTTTTTTAAATGTATAATAATAATTCTATTTCCATTAATTATTATTCTTAAGAAATTAATGTAAATATATATATATATATATATATATATATATATAATTAATTAATTTATATAATATTCTTTTAAATATTCATAAATTTGTAATGAATTTATTATTTTTTAAAAAATTTTATTAGTTTCAAATTATATTATATAAACAATTAAAGAAAATAAATTTTATAATTAACATGTCATAATTAAATAATTAAGATATATGTAAATAAATAAATATTAATATATTAAATTTAAAAAATTAACAAATATTTACAAACTCAATTTTAATGTTATTTGATATGAAATAATGATTTAACTTTTAAGCTTTCGATTCTATACATAAAAATATTTTTCAACCTCTTATTCTTTAGAGTTAAATCGATTCAAGAGTATTTGAATCATCAATCCTCTTACTTGAATCGCCGATTCTCTTTTACTTAAAGAATATTTGAGTCAATACTTTAGAGATAGATATTAAAGAATACATGAATCGATTCTTAAGATGTAATACTTGAATTGATTTTTTCCTCTTAAAGATTCGATTCTTAAGATGTAAATTGATTTAAGAATACTTGAATTGATCTTCTTACTCTTGAAAAATCAATTTTTAAGATGTAAATCTATTCAATAATACTTGAATTGATTCTCTTTCTCTTGAAGAATCGAATCTTAAGAGGTAAATAAATTCAAGAATAATGGAACCAATTCTCTTACTCTTGAATAATACTTGAATCGCTTGATTCTTCGCTTTATCGAAATAAATTTTTATACATTCATAAATCAATTCTCTAAGGAAATTGAAGAAAGCTCATATTCCTATTGAAGAATCGAATGTGTATACTTAGAAGGAATAACCAAAAAGTCTTATTTATAAGTGGGGCGAGAGAGAGTATTATATGAAATATTCTTTTTCCTTTTATATATATGATTTAAGATATTAATAATTTATTGTATTGAAAAATTTAGTAATTAATTAATGATACCCAAATAAATAAATAAAATATTAAAATTTAATCATTATTAAAATAAGAAAATCTTTATTTAAAAAAGAAAATATTAAATAAGGAAGTTAATTAAAAGTAAATAAGAAAAATATTAAAAAAAGTATTAAAAATCTAAAAAATTGAGAAAATTACACGTCACGTTGGAGCGCTTTGGAGAAGACACGTCAGCAAGAAAAGTTTCTGCTATAGTATACTTAAGATATATATATATATATATATATATATATATATATATATATATATATATATATATATATATATATATATATGATTTAATTTGATATTAATTTATTTATTTATTGCATTAAAAGATTTAGTAATTAATCAATGATACCCATATAAATAAATAAAATATTATAAATTAAATTATTATTTAAAATAAGAAACACATTATTTAAAAAATAAAATATTAAATAAGGAAGTTAATTAAAAGTAAATATTTAAAAAACTATTAAAAAATAAAAAAAGTGAGAAAATTACATGTCACTTTAGAGCACTCTGGAGACGACACTTCAGCAAGAAAAGTTACTCCTATAGTATACTTAATATATATATATATATATATATATATATATATATATATATATATATATATATATATATATATATATATATATATATATATATATATATATATATATATATATATATATATATATATATTTAAAAGTCCAAACTCATGTCTAAATATTTTGTGTATTTTATTACTCTCTATTAAATTCAAAATAGTGTTCTTTTATTAATTTATTGGTGCTAGGAGTACGGTTGAAACTTGGATGTCTCCGTCACTTCTTCATGTAAATTTTTAGAAGCAAAACAATTTATATTAGTAGCAATATGAAAATAGTGTAAAAATAATTATAAAAATTTGGGGTATTACATCATCCCCCACTAAATAAAATTTCATCCACAAAATTTATTTACTCGATATCCTGTAAAAGTCTGGATATTTGGCTAAAATCTCGTCCTCACTTTCCCATGTTGCTTTTTCTCTGTCGTGCCTACTCCATTGTACTAATATTAAAGGTATCTCTTGATTTCTAAGTTTCTGAGTCTTTCCCCTAAAATACTCATTAGTATCTATTCGTAGGTCAAGTTCTCATTAACTTCCAGATATTTAAAATCAATCACGTGGCTTGGATCTGCAATATACTTCCGCAGCATTGATACATGAAACACATTATGAACTAAATATAGTTTAGATGACAAGGCCAATCTATAAGCCACATTTCTAACTTTCTCTAGTATTTCGAATGGTCCAACATACCTTGGCTTCAATTTTCCTCTTTTTCTGAATCTTATCAACCCTTTAATTGGTATAATTCCAAGATATATTTTTTCTCCAACTTCAAACTGTAAATCCTTCCTCCGTATATCAGCGTAAGATTTTTATCGGTCTTGTGCTACTTTGATTCTTTCTCGCACTGTAGTGATCACTTCTTCTGATTTCTCTATCAATTCAGGATCAAAAATTTTTCGAACTCCAACTTCGTCCCATATAACTGGTGAGCGACATCTTTTCTCGTATAGTGTTTCAAAAGTTGTCATTCGAATAGTAGCCTGGTAGCTATTGTTGTAAGCAAACTCTACTAATGAAAGATGAGTTTCACAGTCTTCCTCAAAGTCTAAGGTACAAGCTCAGAGCATATCTTCTAACATTTGGATTGTCCTATCGGATTGACCATCTGTTTGTGGGTGATAGGCAGTACTGAACTTGAGTTCTGTTCCCATTGCCTTCTGCAAACTTATCCAAAATTTTGAAATGAAACGCGTATATCGATCGGATACTATTGATACTGGTATTTCATGCAATCTCACGATTTCTTCAATGTACAGCTGAGCAAGATGATCCATAGTGAATGTCATTCGCACTGGGATAAAGTTACTTACTTTGGTGAGTCGATCGACAATTACCCAGATAGCATCATGGTTTTTGCTGGATTTTGGCAACCCAGCTACAAAATTCATCGTAATATGTTCCCATTTCCACTCAGGGATCTTGAATGGTTGGAGTAATCCAGAAGGTCGTTGGTGCTCAGTTTTAACTTGCTGATATGTTAGGCATTGTCTCACAAACTGTGTAATACTTCTTTTAATCTCCATTGAGGATCGCCTTCTGTAATTCTTCATTATTAGGTACACTAAACTTCAACAGTGGTTATAAGAAATCCTTGAACACCTTCTACTGCAACTTTTCATTTATTTTATTCAGAAAAACATCATCCCTTTGTGCTTCCTTTATGCGGTCTCTCAAGGTAGGCTGTACTGCCGAAGTTGTAACTATAATTGAGGTACAGTATGACCTAACGAATTACAAATTTAATTTCGAGAATTCTAGTATCAATGATCTTTGCTTCGTAGGTATCATAGTTGCTAATATGTTAGGCATTGTCTCACAAACTGTGTAATACTTCGATACGTGGTAATGGGTATTTATTCATTATAGTTAGGTGATTTAGTTCTCAAATAATCAATGCACATCCTTAATGATCCATCAATTTTCTTTACAAACAATACAGGAGCCCCCAAGGAGATACACTTGGTCTGATAAATTTTTTATCAATAAGCTCTTGTTACTGTTCCTTCAATTCTTGCAATTCCTTTGGTGACATTCTATATGGGGCCTTTGAAATCGGTGCAGTGCCTGGAATAATATCGTTGGTGAATTCTATCTGGCGATCGGGAAGTATTCCATGTAGTTCTTCAGGGAATACATCAAGGAAATACTTAATGATTGACACCTTATTTGGTGGATTGTTGTCTTCTTTCTCTTTTATGATGTTCACCAAATATCCTTGGCATTCTCCCTTCCGTAACATCTTCATGGCTTTTATTGAGGATATGATTCTTACTTTTGGACGTTGTCTTGTACCATAGAATATGAATTCTTGGCCTTCTCTCATTTCTAACTTTATATTTCGCTCTGCACAACTTATGTTGGACTTGTACTTACCCAACCAATCTATTCCCAAAATGATATCAAAAATTTTCATTTCAAGGATATAGAGGTCAACATCAAGTATGTGCTCATTCACTTCTAATTTAACATCTTTCAACATATTGTTTACTCTTATATTTTCCCCAGAAGCAACACCTACATCCATTGTTACTTCCACGTCTCATTTGATTCCTAGTTTTCTTATAAATCTTTCAGATATAAAGGAGTGGGATGCACCAGTATCGAATAAAACACATGTTGGCATGTTAGATATCATTAACATACCTGTCATTGTTTCGTGCCCCTCCGGATTTTCTTGTTCAACGACTGCATTCAGTTGTGTTTTTCCCTTCAAATTTTGGGTACGATCATTCCCTTTTCGTAGTCTTGGTATCACATCATTCCTCTTTGCCGGTTGCCACACTTGTATAAGCATCGGCGCTTGACTGGTTCCACCAATTGGTCCACCGTTGTTGATCCTTGTGCATTCATGAGCTCTGTGCCCTTTTTAGTTACATCTGTAACATACATCCTTCCATGCCAAACATTCTCCCTGATGCATACATTTACAAATGGGACATGGCAGTATTTTAGTCGAATTGGGCCTTGTGGTTATTGCCAATTGATTTATTTTTATAGAGGAATCTAGCCTATTCCTTTTGTAGGCTTTCCACTTCCTTTTGATCGATGTTTCTTGAGGTTTTTGATTGTATTTAAACCCTTGACAAATAAAGATAGGTTATTAAATTTGCGTTAATACTCAATTACAGAAGTAGTTCCTTGATGCCGGTTGATGAATTCAATTTTCTTTTGATCACAAAGGGCTTGTGGAAAGTATCGGTTCATCATAATTCCCTTGAAATTATTCCAAGTTAAAACTTGTCTCGTCTTCTCACCCATAGTGTGCTCGTGTGAGTCCCACCATTGGCCAGCATCTTTAGCTAGTTGGAAAATAACGTAAGAAACCTTTTGTGTTTCGGTTAGCTCCATTTGTTTGAATATTCGGTCCATCTCTGCGATCCATTCTTCGGTGACTAACGGTCCTTCCTTTTCTCGAAATCGAGATGGTTGCAAACGATAAAATTGTTCCACGAAATCATTCATTCTTGGTCTCGTTTCGTTCTTGGTGGTGGTGGTGCTTGTTGAATATAGTTTTGAAGAGAGGTGAAAAATTCTCGAGCCATATCGGCTCTCGAAATAGTGTTGGTGCGTTCCTATTGATCATATCTCACTGAATCCTCAGATGATCCCCTGTTCCTTCTAGTCTTTCATTGGTTTCTAATTGATGGCGCCATTTGTCAAAAACTGAAAAGGATCAAGAAAATTATGTTTTTATTGATGCTATGTTTATAAACAAGCCTTTATTGTATTTCTGCTTATTACGGTATACGAGGTAAGAAAAAATATCTAAGGAAAAACTTATTAAAAAGACTTGAAAACATTCATTTATTATAAGTCGTAGTCACACCACATTGATTTCACATTATTAACTTATGATTCTATTACCGTACCATACTCTCATTACACATTTTATAAGAAAATTATAAATAGGCATCGATAGTCTGGTTTCTCATGGTTCTCAATTAGTCTTAAAGAAGAAATCACGAGTTCTGGGTCCCGCTTCATCCTCAAACCTTGGAATGCGAGTACCAGGTACTGCTTCATCCTCATATCCTGGGAAAAGAGAGATATTATCATTCATATAGATGTTTCCTTCGCATTGTGATGTCCCTGCTGCAGTCATTCCTAAATTTCTTGGGTTGTTGTAGGGGTTGAATGGCGGCATCATGTTATAGACTAGTTCTTCCTTATTCTCTAACTTTATGTTTTCAGTCCAAAACATCGGCAATGCTGTGGGATCTGAAATTATTCCTCCATATACCAATTCATACTGGTACCTTATGGATTTTTCTCTAGATCGATTTTTGCCTTTTTTCAATAACCTTGGTCCTGTAATCGTTTGCTCGCCTCTCATACTCCATAACCTTTTATTCCCGCTTATATGCTTTGGCATCTCTCTTTCGTGCTTCCGTCTCCCACTTTGTTGCTAACTTTTCTACTTCTGTCCTCCCTTCTGCTGCTTTAATCAGTGCCCCTGTATATTTCACATAGTTAGTCCTTGATTCTCTGTATATTTCACATAGTTAGTCCTTGATTCTCTAGCTGAATTCGTTGTGCTAAGATTATCAAATAATGTATGTGCCACTATCCTGTATCTGGTGGAGACAATTTCCTTCGAGCGCATCGCAGCGTCGAAGTCTTCTTCCATAAATCCTTGTTTCCATGCAATGATCCTAAGATCTAGGACTCGGTCAACATAGTGCCTTAAAGTTTCTGTCCCGTATTGGGCACAAGTCTGGTATAGTTCAACAGCCGAGTTTCCGTGGGGTTCCATTCCTAAGGGGACAAGATTTTATTTATTTATTTTAAAAACACTTTATAAACTAGCATTATTTGGAAGAGAAGAAAAAATTATAAAGTGTTTCTAAAATAAATAAATGAAATTCAACACAATGAATTCAGCTGGAGAATCAAGGACTAACTATGTGAAATATACAAGGACATTGATTAAAGCAGCATAAGGGAGGACATAGGTAGAAAAGTTGGCAACAAAGTGGGAGACGGAAGCACGAAAGAGAGATGCCAAAGCATATCAATGGGAACAAAAGGCTATGGAGTATGAGAGGCGGGCGAACGATTACAGGACCAAGGCTATTGAACAAAGGCAGAAATCGATCAAAGCTAAAGAAAAATCCATAAGGTACCAGGAAGAACTGGAAAATAGAGGAATAATTTCAGATCTCACTACGTTGCCGGTGTTTTGGACTGAAAATAAAAAGTCGGAGAATGGGGGGAACTAGTCTATAACATGATGCCACCATTCAACCCTACAACGACCCAAGAAATTTAGGAATAACTGTAGCAGGGACAACACAATACAAAGGAAACATCTACATGAATGATAATATCTCTTTTTTTTCAGGATATGAGGATGAAGCATGACCCGGTACTCATATTCCAGAGTTTGAGGATGTAGCGGAACCCAGTACTCGTGATTTTTTCTTTTAAGACTAATTGAGAACCATGAGAAACCAGACTATCGATGCCTATTTATAATTTTCTTATAAAATGTGCAATGAGAGTATGGTACGGTGAAAGAATCGTAAGGTAATAATGTGAAATCAATGTGGTGTGACTACGACTTATAATAAATGGATGTTTTCAAGTCTTTTTAACAAGTTTATTCCTTAGATATTTTGTTTTATCTGTATACCGCAATAAGTAGAAATACGATAAAGACTTGTTTACAAACATAGCATCAATAAAAGATAACATTCTTGATCTTTTCATTTTTTGACAAATGGCGCCATCAACTAGGAATCAAAGAAGGACTAGAAGGGACATGGGATCATTTGAGGATTCCGTGAGACATGATCAACATGAACGCACCAACACTAATTCAGAAACCGATATGTCTCGAGAATTTTTCACCACTCTTCAAAACTATATTCAACAAGCACCACCACCACCACAAACAAACAAAACGAGACCAAGAATGAATGATGTTGTGGAACAATTTCATCGTTTGCAACCACCTCGATTTCGAGAAAAGAAAGTACCGTTAGCCACCGAAGAATGGATCGTAGAGATGGACCGAATATTCAAACATATGGAGCTAATCGAAACATAAAAGGTTTCTTGCGCTATTTTCCAACTAGCTGAAGATGCTGGCCAATGGTGGGACTCACATGAGCGCACTATGAGTAAGAAGACGAGACAAGTTTTAACTTAAAACGATTTTAAGGGAATTATGATGAACCAATACTTTCCACAAGCCCTTTGTGATCAAAAGGAAATTGAATTCATCGACCTGCGTCAAGGAACTGCTTCCTTAACTGAGTACGAATACAAATTCAATCACCTATCAAAGTATGCTCCATAGCTTCTGGACACGGATGAGAAGAAGGCTAGGAGGTTTGAAATGGAACTAAGGCCAGAAATCGTGAGATTGCATGAAATACCAGTATCAATAGTATCCGATCTAGATACGCGTTTCACTTCAAAATTTTGGAGAGTTTGCAGAAGGCAATGGGGACAGAACTCAAGTTCAGTACTACTTATCACCCACGAACATATGGTCAATCCGAGAGGACAATCAAATTGTTAGAAGATATGCTCAGATATGCTCCGAGCTTGTGCCTTAAACTTTGAGGAAGACTGGGAAACTCACCTTTCATTCGTAGAGTTCGTTTACAACAATAGCTACCTGGCTGCTATTCGAATGGCACATTTTGAAGCACTATATGGGAAAAGATATCGCTCACCAATTATATGGGACGAAGTTGGAGTTCGAAAAATTTTAGGTCCTAAATTGGTAGAGAAAAATCAGTAGAAGTGATCACTACAATACGAGAAAGAATCAAAGCAGCACAAGACCGACAAAAATCTTACGCCAATATACTGAGAAAGAATTTACAGTTTGAAGTTGGAGAAAAAGTGTTTCTTAGAATTGCACCAATTAAAGGGTTGATAAGACTTGAAAAAAGATAAAATTGAAGCCAAGGTATGTTTGACCATTCGAAATACTAGAAAAAGTTGGAAATGTGGCTTATAGATTGACCTTGTCACCTAAATTATCTTCAGTTCATAATGTGTTTCATGTATCAATGCTTCGGAAGCATATTGCAGATCCAAGTCACGTGATTAATTTTAAAGATTTGGAAGTTAATGAGAACTTGACCTACGAAGAGATACCGATGAGTATTTTAGGAAGAAAGACTTATAAACTTAGAAATCGAGAGTACCTTTAATACTAGTACATGGAGTAGGCACGGTAGAGAAGAATCAACATGGGAACGTGAGGACGATATTTTAGCCAAATATTCAGACTTTTACTGGGAATCGAGTAAGTAAATTTCGGGGATGAAATTTTATTTAGTGGGGGAGGATGAAATACCCCAAACATTTATAATTATTTTTACACTATTTTCATAATGCTACTAATATAAATTGTTTTGCTTCTACAAATTTACAGGAAGAAGTGATGGAGACATCCAAGTTTCAACCGTACACCTAGCACCAATAAATTAATAAAAAAACATTATTTTGAATTTAATGAGAGTAATAAAATACACAATATTAAGCCATGAGTTGTACTTTTATATATATATATATATATATATATATATATATATATATATATATATATATATATATATATATATATATATATATATATATAATTAATGAAGGTACGTGCATGGTCATGGTCAATAGACTTAGCGTGTGCATGAAGAATATATCTGCAATTGTACGTAGGAAATATTTTTTCCACAAAAAGTAATAATGACGGTGAGAATTTTCACCTATAAATAAGAGGAAATCACCTTTTTTTTACCACTCAGAACCAAATAGAAAGAGTAGTAAGCATCTGCTATACTTCCATATTCATACACAATACACACATGCAATTATAATATATATACAAAAGTTTATATACTTATTTCTTCAATATACATTTATTAAGAGAACAAACGATGGATTCAATAAGTTCTTGCCTATAACCACGTCCACTGAATAGAAACATTAAACTAAAAGTCCATACAAAATGAGCACCTAGGAAAAATTCTTTTTGTATCATTTTATGATTTAAAAGGAATGCGCTTCTGACCTAATCATAAAATGATAATACGAATTCTTTACTATTATTATTATTATTATTAATTATTATTACTAATATTATTATTATCGTCATTTTATGATTTAAAAGGAAAACTAAGCCTCCGACCTAATCATAAAATGATTATACAAATTTTCATAGTTGTACTATTATTACTATCATACTTTTATTATTATTATCATTATTATTAAATTTTATATTATGAAATTTCTTATAATTACAATTACTATTATATTATTACTATTATTATCATCATTTTATGATTTAAAAGGAAGACCAAGCCTCTGACCTAATCATAAAATGATGATAACAATTTATACTAATATTATTATTATTATTATTACTATTGCACTATTTTTATCACACTATTACTAAGAATAAGGTTTATGATTTTCATTCCTACTTTTATAAAAATATATGGGTGAAAGTTTTTAAATAAACCTCTGGTGCTAGGTGAAGTGGTGGTGAACAGGACGTCGGATCACTCTTTCATTCAAGTTGTAACACGGTAATATAAGAAAATCAAAGTGGGTAAAATGTTTGAAAATGGTTGGATGTTATTTTTGGTTTGCATATGAAGTATGATTATTTCTTCTCTTATGGTAGTGGTCGTATGTGTTATGAATTTTATGGCTGCGATTGACAAGTCGCGACAATGTAGTAGTCGATGGGCTATGAAACATGGTAGTGACTACCTTACAAGTTGTCATGAAAAAGAGTAATCATATATTAACATCCTGTCAAAATTACCCACTGGGATTTTAATCTCACATTTTCAAACAACAAATTTTCAAGTCAATGATTGGGACATCTGAAATGCGACAAAACATGACATTCTCCATGGTTCTCACTGTAATTCTACATATTTATTTATGAAAATGCAAAGACTATGAATTTTCAAATAATGGTTTCTTAATATAATTTTTAATATATGCATGTATGCATACATTAAAATTTTATTATTAGTATTTTACTATTAAGCTATTATAAAAATCATTTTCAAAAGTTATAAATCATATTTTCTTCATTAAAAAAAAGTTATATTAAACTATTAAGTAAGTGTATGATAATATTTTCTATTCATTAGTAGTACTTCGATTTCAAAAAAAAAAAATAAATAAAATTTTAGGCTCGGGATGCTACAATTAAATATATAAATATAATTTAATAACTTAGATTATCTAGGTGCACCGGTTCACATCAGTTTGATTCTAAAATTTAACACTTAATTATGAGGATAAAATTGTAATTAACCTAACGTAGAACTGTTTCCATTGAATACTCTCTCGTATAATAATATATGCTGGATTTTGACACCTAAATAGTTGTGTTCTTAAAATTTGGCAAATTTTGAACGAAATCAAGTTGAAATAACTGATGAATTCAGCCTGGTGTGAAATCATATTAAATCACACATTTCGCAACTTGAAAGAAATAATACCACTTTATTTATTTATTTATTTAAAAAGCCTATTAAATTTGCCTTTAATCTATCTCCAGAATAAATAACAAAATAAATACATAAATAAAATGGAATCTAGGGATATCTTACACAACATTTCACTTTGTTAGAAGAATCTGTTTTTTCACCTGTGAAAAAGATGTTAGCACAACAGAAAAATCTGTGAAAATTTTCAAATTTTAAAAACAAATTTTGGAAGATAATGAATGATTTCAGAGTGAGGTTTACCTGAATGTTAACTGATAGCTGAAATGATACAGAAGCACCATATCTAGGGAAAGAGAAAGAACATCAGAGATATGTGTGTCAACGAGAGAGACGGTATGAGTCAACGCTTGATTCTGGAAAAACCATTTCAAGTATTTTTTACTTGGTAGAATGCTTACAAGTGATCAAAAGTTTACCTGTCCAACCACACTCAACCCCTGAAGTGTATTTCCTCAACCGTCGTAACACTGTCCTCAAGTCCGTTATCTTTAATCTAATGAAAAGGTAACACAGGAACTTTCAAGAATGAAGAAAACAATGGAGACAAACCAACAGCAACAAAAGATAGGTAATACTTACAAAGCCTATAACAAAGTCAGCCCAATCTTGAATCTGATGCCAAAGGATTAGATTTGTCCTATGTCTTTCTTTTCAACCATTCAGTGTATCCTGTCATTTGGAACTAATTCCAGTGAGCAACCAAAGGTTCCATTTAATGCCAAATTAGCATGATAGAAACAAACCTTCGGATACCAAGGCAGAGAGAGATATGTCTCCCTCACTTCATGACTTACAGATCCTGCATAAATCACTAATGTTAAATGTAAATAAAAGTAGATTTCTAAAAGCTAAACTATAGCTTTAAAAAAATCAATTTTTACAGCATTTTCTTGAATTGAATGTGATATGGTAATCACTTTGAACGAGCTAATAAGCATCTTCTCTATGGAGACATTCTGGAAGAGAATCCCAAGCTATACATTCTATTAATGGTTTAATCAGCTTGACCTTGATTAAAATAGAATTTCTCATTTGCACATTCATATAACATTCAGTGGCCTGATGCAGACTTGATAAACCCACTTACTCAGTTTTATCTGCATGATATCAATAGTAGTTCTCGTGACTAGCAATTGTGGGTTTAGAAGAAGAAGAATTGTATCTAAGAGTCTTTAATCGGTTACAAACAACAGGAATTGAAAACTTAACAACAAAAGAAACAAGATTCCAATTTGAGTACGCTCAAGTGTCCATTGATGGCACCAGTCTCCATAGGAAGGGAATAATTTAAAAAAAAACCCCAAAACAACCTCTACCAAAAGAGTAAAGTTGAATTAGAAAATTCTCATTCAGATACAATACAAACAATGAACTTTTTTGTACCAAGTTCATTTAGTTGGCAAGGCTTAGGGCTTATTGTCACACCTAATAAGTTTCTGACATTGGTGAGAGGCAAAAACAAAGCAGCAAAATTTCTTAATTGGTTAGCCTGCTCATAGAACGGAGCTCCAAGCCTCGTTTCCACCTCATCAGTTTCAGGAGGCGATCAAGATGACTTTGCAATGATCCTAAAATAAACTCAGAATGAAAAATAATGCAACTGAAAGGAGATGACTTCCGAATTCTCATTGATGGGACTGATTCTTTTATAGCAATTACAAAAAAAAATTCAATATTAGGTCTTTCACAGATTCTATCGGTGACAACCACAGACAATTCAACTCTTTCAATGGATTTATTCTAAGATAGCAGTTTCACCCACTTTGAGAACTGGATGGAGGGACAGCATCACTTGGTTCACAAACCAGTAAGCATCAACTATGATGATTACAATCATTACTTCGAATTGAACCTAGAGAAAAAATTAGTTCTTCAGGTATCATGATATTGCCTTGTGTGAAATGATATGAGCCAACAAGTCCTAGCTTGTACAATGATCACAAGCGCCTGAATGGCTGTCCAAGACTACTAATAGAGCAATATAACGCACATGAAGAAATATTAGACATAATGGGAATTCCTACTCCACCCCATATCTTTCCTTTACATCCCTTTCTCTTCTCCTAGGACCTGCACCTGCTCAATGGTGTATCTCTTCTCTCCAGTAGTGTTTTTAGGAATTCACTCATTGAAGTATTCTTATTATGACCAAATCAATTTATTTCAGCAAAACTCTCTATAATTAAAAAGTAAACTACTCTATTTTACTTATACTGCTCCAAAAAGGATGATTGATTGCCTCAATGTACCAAACTTGTAGTGAACCAAAAGTATAATCTAGCATTCATCATTAGCGAAAATCATATTACAACAAAAATCAAGAAAGAGAAGAAACTCATACCACAAGTTAACAAAAATACAAAACATGAATTTACTTTTAAGAACACATTCAAATCAACCGGACAGATTGATTTTGACCAGATTCCACACAAACAGATCATACAGAAAATCAATTAAGAAATAACGAGAGGAGTATTTTACGTGATATAAGGAGTGTAATCATAGAAATTGGGCAGCTTGAATTCACCCAAAGTCTGCATTTCGGCTCTGTAATCTGGATCAATCATCCTTTTTGGTGTGAATTTAGGGTTGGAAGCACACTTGTTAGAGGGTAGAGGGGCGATCTAGGTCCGCAAAATTGGGGTCCTGTTTCGAAATTTAAAAATTAAAATACTAGCATACATGTCAATTGAGATCCACGGTAAAAAGAAGGAAGAGTAGAGTGCCGGCAAGACTGCTCTGTGCAATCATGAAGAAGAACAATAAAGCAATCATACCAGACGTCGCAGCGTCGGAGAAACTCGAGCGGCGGTTGCCGGCCGATTCAGAGCAAGTAAGCTTAGTTTCTTCTCCGCACTATTCCGTCGTCCTGTATTACAATTTTGTCGTCTCCTCCTCATTCCTGAGTTATTTACTATATAGTCCCCAGTCCCATAATATAATACGCGTTTCATAGATTTTAAAAAATTACTCTGCCCGAAAGAGGGTCTTTTATTTTTGTGCACGTTGATTAAAAAATATTATTATTTAATGTGCAGTGGGTAGTTGTATTGGTGGGAGTGTGGACCCCATATTTTAGTTGTATTAGTGGGTGTGTGTGAGTCCTATGTGTGTAAAAAAGAAAATTACTCTCCTCTTTGGAGCGGACCACCAAAGTAGAAAAAAAACTCTCTTTCAAAAGGATGAAGGGAGTACTCCCTAGTTCCTCCATCCCAGACTCCCAGTTAAACATTCTTTTTTTCATTTTCTTTTTTACACACATGAGACTCACACACCCCCTCAAATATAATTAAAATATGGAGTCCACACCCCACTAATATAACTACCTACTACACATTAAATAATAATACTCCTTAATTTATGTGTAAAAAAGCAAAAGATCCTCTTTTGACGGGACGGAGGGAGTTAATATTTTTTAATTAACTTTAGGATTGGATGCACATAGAGTTAAATAGTTTGATTCAGGGTATAACAGTACTGCATATTTTAAAAAGTTAGTTATTCTTTAAAATTTAAGAATAGAGATTAATTATTATAAAATTTAATAATTTAGATTTTACAAGTGCACCCTTAAAAGACTCATAATTTTATTAAATTTTAGAGGGTAGTATAATTTTTTTTTATGTTATAAATAAATAACCGTGTTTTTATAATAGGACTGAGGATCGAATAAGTAGAGACAACGGTTCTTGAGTCCTTGCAAGGCCCAAACAAGACCCGCATCTACCGTGGATGGATTTCTATCAACGAGAGTACCAATGATACCACTTAAATTGAAAGAAATGAACGATTACAAAATAATAATTTTCCGAGCGGGTGTAAACTCAAAACAATAGAGTAAAAAATCAAAGAAACCTCACAATATTCATCTATATCCTACTGATTAATTTATATAGGAAGGGAAATGGATGGAGAAGACCTTTGTTGAATCATAATCCTCTACAAATTGTACCCTGCGATGCATTCCTTTATTTAGGGTATTGCTTTGGGTTGTATCATAATTTTAGGCTAAGTTATTGAGTTGTATGGTATAATGATCTCACACAAAATTAGAATATGCTTCATTCTGGAAACAGTGTATATAAAGTTCATAGTACATAGCAAGAAAAAAAAGAGGTTTGAAATTGTAGGGCATATTTGGGTTTCGATATATTACGTTGACTAGAAATTATTATAGAAAATTATATGAATGGAATTTGAGTCGAATAAAAAATTACACTCTTTCTTTTTAAGACGAAATTGCCTCGATCTGGTGCTTACGGTTTGACGAAAATTATCTCCAAAATACAACGACTCACATCTTGTTATAGTAATACTACAAATCACAAGATATAGCGAACCAACTGATATTATGAATTCAACTTATGAGTAAGACGACATAAAAATACACAACGAATTCTTTAGGCAACTCAAACTTCATTGGACATCTATGACAGATGTGTCTTTCAGTAAATAAGAATTTGAAAATGTCTTGTTCCAGTGACGAATTATGGAAATAAATGATCTATTTATAAATTTTAAGGGGTCTTTTCGTGAATTGACCATTGTATTTGGTTTTGAATTTAAATTCAATTTTCTTTTCATAAAAAGTCATAATTATTCAACAATCACACTATTTGATAACACCTCTTCATAAACACACTTTAATCTAATAGACATCATTTTAAGGTGACTTTTCAATTCACCTTAATTTTCCAACAGAAATACTCCTATTATATAGGAGAAATTAAAAATACATATTCTTATCATTATATTTTATATTTATAGAGGCCGTTTGAACATTCACCTCTCTAATATCTTTAAGTAAAATAATTTTCCATATATATATACTCCATATACTTTCAGGGGTACAATCACAACCACTTTAAATTGATATTAGGGTTAAAGGTCTTCCCTAATAATAACATAAAAATCTTGATTAAGAATGAAGCATACATAACGACATCATCATCATGCTTCATTTGCAAGAAAAATTATGGGAAATGCCTCAAGTACTATACGATTACTACTATTAATCAATTAAATATAATTAGCAATTGCATGCCTATGAAAATTGTAGAATATAAGAAGATTACAGATGAGAAAAACAAAATCCAACGTTATTATCAAGAATAAATTTCTAATATCATCCCAAGAAATGGCAAAAAATGCTACAACATCCAATTCAAGGTGCACCATGAATTTTTGCTACTGCAGTGATCGACCGGCCAATCCCGCCGTCAAACCACCGGCGAACTCCGCCGTACCGGCGGTGCACAAGAAGTTTGATTGGGTGGCGACGTGGCTGTTGAGCGGGGTTACGACGGCGTTCTTCGCCTCACTGGAGCGGTGCTCCTGCATTAACATTGCCACCAAAGATGACGTGGACGATGGCGGTAGCCTACCGTTGATCCTCGGTGACATCATATATCAGGCCACTGACGTCAGATGTACGGCCGACGAGAAGGATAGTCATTCATGTACTGAAGTGAGCGCTTTAGGTAATAAAATAGTCTAACATAAGGATCGTCTGAGACTTTCTCAATTAATTACTCACTCCATTCCAAAAAAATAGAACAATTTCTTAAAAAAATATTAAGTAAATGTTCACGTTAAACTGGAAAGAGAAAATATTAATTACTAAAAACACTTATAATAATAGAAATTATGGAGTATATATTTATGCACACTCAAATTTTTCTATTTGCCGTAAAGATGTTTTTTTTTTTACTTATTTAATGTGGAAAATAATGGAAATATAAAATGGATGTTCATAAAATGAAATATAATACCATTTGCGAATATTTAATTTATTACTCCATATATTATTGGAAATTAAAATCGATCATGCATGAAGCTGTCTAGCTACAAACCTAGTCGGAAAATCATTTGAATTTATTACGATTTGGCAATTCAACTGACAAATTATTCGTTTGATCTCTATTTATAATGAGTAACGCTTTTGTGATCCGGGACACCGTGACCTTTTTCAATTTAAATCTCTATCAATACATAGCTCAAGTGGTAGAGGGGAGGGTGGAAAGACCTTCCAATTGAGCTTGGTAGCTGCAGGGTGAGGGTTCGAATCCTGCCTTTGGCATGGATTTGGCCCCTTGCAAGCACAAGTTTAGCAGTGAGCCCTCTCTATAAGCCACTTGAGGCACATCATGCGATTTGCCTCCTCCACCAATCCCCAGGGCAGGGGCAGTGGGGCCCCTAATGGTGGGGTACATCATTTAAATAAAATACGAGAGGATTATGTTCTCATAGGGATACGGTGTGTCCAGGGGCGCTAGAGCTTTTATCATTTATAATAATATTTCAATTTGTGTTTTATAATATGTTGTAAATAAAGACTATCTCAGATGAGATTAGAGGCTTTCTTACTGTTGATGGTCGTTTTTAGCGGGTTAGATTAAGATTAGCGAATAATCGGACACTAAAACGGACACATCAAACAAGTAATTTTCTCCGTCGCCCCATAAAATTGGTGTCCCTTTCCTTTATAATTGATGTTGATATTCCAAGTTCCATGAAGGAATGTTACACAATAGTGAGAGAAATACAAGTGAGATTCTAGAGAGATAAAGTAGAATGGAGAAGATGAAGATGAAGTCCCTTGCCCACCAAGTAGCGTGTGTCTTCTTACTGCAGATGTGTTGTCTTATAGTGGAGATATTTTAGGTGAATGGTCCCCTTTGGTGTTGTGTTACCACGTGTCCCTCCAAGTACAATGAGAAGTCTGACATGGGACTTCACGCGTTATGCATGTTGTGTTCTGTTGGTTGAGCGTGCTTAACAGGCCAACAATATTCTGATGGGCTGAGGATAGTAAGCCGCGCGTATAAGTCACGCCCTTATATGAGGGTATAAACACCCATAACAGTTACTATGAGACAATTACACATTTTTTTATTAGTTTACTATTTAATAGAGAGGTTAACACTTTTTTTAAAAAAATATTATCACATTTTATTTATAGTATAATTTGTTCATGAAATAGTTTTCTGCATTTTTATCATTTTTCATCAATTGAGTATCACTTTTTCATTAAAAAATTATTATCATTTTTTATCCGTCTAGAGTCATTTTATCACATTTTTTTATTCTTTCACTCTATATCAAATTTTAGACCAAAGTTTCACCAATTTAAACTAAATTAGGAAAGGAAAAAAATTAAGATTTTTGCCAACAATCTTTACCCATCAAATTAAGTTAACAAATGTTGATGTTTCATTTGTTTAAATAAAACATTAATTTAGTAATATACTACCCTTTAAGAAAAAAAAGTAATGAGTACTGAGTAGTGAGTTGATGTTTCATTTGTTTAAATAAAACATTAATTTAGTAATATACTACCCTTTAAGAAAAAAAAGTAATGAGTACTGAGTAGTGAGTTGATGTTTCATTTGTTTAAATAAAACATTAATTTAGTAATATACTAGAAAAAAAAGTAATGAGTACTGAGTAGTGAGTACACCTGACTCTTAACCTCCTGTCCAATCCTTAGACACATATAAGGGCATTTTGGCCCGCAGGGCATAGTTCAAGTGATAGATGGGAAGATATAAATATCTTTAAATTAAGTTTGGTTGCTGCAGGGTGGGGATTCGAATCCTGCCTTTGGCATAGATTTGGCTCATTGCAAGCACAAGTTTAACAGTGACCCTCTCTATAAGCCACTTGAGGCACATCCTGCGATTTACCTCCTCCACCAATCTCCAGGGTAGAGACGGTGGGGGCCCCTAATTATGTGGTACACCGTATAAGGGCATTTTGGTAGTATTAATTAGACCATTTTTTTTTAAACATAATTTGATCAATATGTTGGTTCGGTTCTAATTTTCTATAGTACCACTTTCATATATTATTTTCTGTGCTATCCTTTGGATTGAAGATTGGAGGGAGAAATTACTAATTCTTCCGACTAACGAAGTTGAGTCCATAATTTAAGAAAAACACATTAGTATTTTTCTTGTTTACTTAATAGGTACATGTTCAGTTTATTTTATTTTATTTTTTAATTTTTAATCATATTTTCTTCTCCTTCCTCATTTTCTAATTACGTTGAATGCTTGATTAAGAACATGAAAATAGAAAATCTTGTTCAGCATGTTTGCTTCAATTCTGATTTGGATTCTGCCATATTCGATTCAATGTTTCCTTTTTATATTGAAGAATGAGGAGCTTCTTAAACTATGCGTCAAAGATCTTGGATGTCCTGTTATATTTTGGTGTTATACCTCCTGTTACATACGTTAGATGAGTGACACGTATGCGGAGAGGAAAATCTCAACCTTTCCTCTTAGGGTTGATTTTTAGGGTATAGATTAGTTTATCCTACGTGTCAATCATCCAACGGTAGATCCGAACCGATGCATCAAGTGGTTGATTATTTTCTAATATATGACTGATTTTCTTAAATTAAGCAATCGGGTTAATGATTTCTCTCTCTTATTTTAATTGACGTCTATTCGAAGAGTGGCACAGGAGATATGTATGGATTTGACGTAAGAAATCCGAGTTATCATAATAAAGCACATTTTATAGAAGCCTAATCCAACTTCCAAAATTCATAACTAAGGGGAATTAATTGGTTTCATAATATAATTAGCTGCTCCATGTTTCCTTTTTGATGTCAAAATTACTGTAATATAAAGAATTACAATGAAGTCCGAATCTCTGCCAAATTAATTAAATTGGTTTAAATATCCAAATATATAAGAGAGTTTATATCTAACGACTGCACATTCGATACACGTGAATTTTGCAATATTTAAAAATGGAAAAATCTAATGATAAAAAAAGGGGAAAATCTGCTATAATGTAGTAATAATTAATTTATGAAATATTGTCTGAAGATGAAACTTATAAGCTAAAGTAAGGGGTAGAGAAAAAGTTATTGACTGAGTCAGCTAAACTTTGCTTACTGAGTCGACTCAGTTCTCATTTTTGTTTGCCATGTGATAAATGTGGTCAGGATTTGGTAATGCCGCCCATGTTGCTATATGTGTATGTATATATCTTTTTATTGTATATATTTATTTGGAGTATTATTTTAATTTTTAAAAGACTATGTTGGACGTATAATTTTTGGCATTCAACATTTTACTTTTTTGAAAAGAAGTTGATGCGATAAGGATGTCCTAAACTTGTAAAAGTCTTGTTTTGAAGTTTACAATTTTGATAATACTTCTTCCTCTATCTATATATTTTTTTTAAATTATTAAGGGTGATTTTTAAGTTATGCTTTTCTCTTTCTAGAAGACATATTTATTAATTGAGTGATTAAAATTGAAGGTTCGAAAAATGGATGATGATCATAAGGTATTGGATTCTTTTCTTTTGTGTGATGTATAATTAATATCATGAAGATAAGCAACTTTTTGAGAGATTATTATTGTTTAAATTAAGAGGCATAATTATAATTTATTCTAGGACAACTTGGTTTCATGGGAATTGTGTTTGTGTACCAGAAATAAGTTTTTTTTTTAATTATATATATATAGGTGTAATTAGTTTCACAAATTATGAGTGTGGACTAATCTCTCCACTAGCTTTTGGAAGGTGAATCTGTGAACATGGATGGTTCACTTTGAATTAATAATTTTTTTAATTAGAAATATATATATATATATAAAACAAGGGTATAAGGCATACCCAAGTTACAGTATCTCCAAAACATACATTCACAAGAAGATATCAAAATAGTAAAGCTAATTCTCTTGGATCATCCATCCAAAGTTTCATATCAACTCTTCTTCCTTTTTTATTTGTCTTCCAAACAATCCAACTCCAAACCATTGCCTTCACTTCCGCCAATAGTTTCTCAAGCTTCCACTTCCCGCCATTAAACACGATATCATTTTTCGTCGTCCAAATTAACCAAACAACACAAGCTCAAATGTTCAAGAAGACATGCGACTTATTTTTATGTTGAGCTAGGCTTCAAAACTGCACCAAATGATTTTGTATACTTATGGGAAGCACGGCTACCAAACCCATCCACTTAAGACATTCAAGCCATACCTAGTTAGTTACATTGCATTGTATCATGGTATGATGAACTGACTCCTCCTCAAGCCTACATAAAATGCATTTGTTGATCACATTTGGCGGAGGACTGCTCTTTTTTTCCAGTTCCAATAGAGTGGGGATTTTACCATGCAATACTTTCCAAGAATGAGCAACAATTTTTTTTTTTGGAGGGGGGGGGGGGCATTAGAATTCCATAAGAGTTTAAACACATGTTTGTTTATACCTGGTTCCACCCGACTTCTATTAGCAATCAATTAGTATCCTTCTTTGACCGAGTATTCTCCATTGGAGCTTGTTGACCATTCCCACAAATTAGTTTCATTGCTTGGGTTCCGTCTGCATTGAAGAAGACTTTCAAGTTCAGCCACAGAATCATGCTCCCATCCTCTCAATGATCTTCTTCATCCACCCGTCCACCTCCAATCATTGCCACTCCATTTGCCCATTTCAGCAATCGAAAGTCCTTTCCCCAGGCTCAACCCAAACAATCTAGGAAATTGATTTTTCAAAGGAGAGATTCCCAATCACACATCACTCCAGAAATTTGCGTTTTTACCATCTTCAACTCTTCTTTTTACATTTTCAACAAACCACCTCCCATTCTGATCGGATAAACTTTTAACTACATCACCCCACCATCCACATTGATTTCTAGCGGGGTCAAAGCAATTCAAGAAGCCCTTCTTTTTCACTTCAAAGCCTCGTCTCTCACAAACCACTTGCCACCATAGTTCGTCATTTTCGTTAAGTGCTCGTCATGCCCATTTGGCAAGGAAGGCTTTATTGAACAATTCTAAGTCACGAACTCCCAGTCCACCATCATCTTTTGGGATTGTGATTTTTTCCCAACTAACCCATGCAATTTTCCTTGAAGAAGAGTTGCCACCCCAAAGAAAATTACGCTGAAGGGCTACCATTTTCTTGATTACACCAGTAGGAGTTTTGAAAACTGACAAGGCATAGAGCGGAAGTGCAGAGAGAACCAAATTGAGTAAAGTGATTCTACCTCCAAAAGATAGCTTTAGATGATTCCATTTAGCAAGCCTTTTACTGATCTTTTCCAACATATATGACCAATCATTTATTCTTTTATGGGAGGCTCCAGTCATGAGTCTAAGGTAGCGAAAGGGCAGACAACCTACTTTCGCATTAAGCACCTCCGCCATATCTGTGATGACAACATGATCAGCTCCAATTCCATATATCTGACACTTCTCTAGATTAATTTTAAGACCAGACACTAGCTCCAGCAATATTAAAAATCTCTTGAGAAATAATGCGTTCTCCAAACAGGCTTTACCAATGAAAATACTATCGTCTGCAAATTGTAGGTGTGAGATTTTCAGCCCGTTACGCCCCACTGTTAGCGGAATGAATAGACCCTTATCAACTGCGCTATTCATCATCATTCCGATGCAATCCACATCAATAATAAAAAGAAACGGTGAGATAGGATCACCTTGTCTGATTTCTCTTTCCATTTCAAAATCCCCAGATGGGCTGCCATTGACAAGAACTGACATATGGGCTGATGTGATACACTCTTTTACCCAACTTCTCCACTTAGCACAAAACCCAAACAATTCCAACATATTTAACAGAAAACCCCAATCGATCGAGTCATATGCCTTTTCGAAATCAATCTTATAACGAAAGCCTTTTCTCCTTCTTAGTTTTCATCTTCAATCGATTCATTCAATGTAATTACGCTATCAACAATGTGCCTCCCGCCCACGTAGGCACTCTGCTCCTTTGATATTATAGAGTCAACCACTTTCTTCAAACGATTCGCCAGGATTTTAGATAATATTTTGTATGGCCCTCCTATCAGCGAAATAGGCCTGAATTCCTTCAACTCACTAGCCTCCTCCTTCTTCTGTGTTAATGTTATGAAGGTGTAATTGAGGCATTTAGTGATTTTTCCATTTTAATGGAAATCATTCAAGAACCTCATAATATCACTTTTACAAACATCCCAGCATTCCTTGAAAATTACTAGATTAACACCGTCAGGCCCTGCACTTTTTGATCCGTCACAATTCTTTAGAACTCCCTAGACTTCTTCTTCAGAGAATGGCATAGTGAAAAAAGAGTTATCAACCTCTGAAATTTTCTTCATTACTGGTAGCACCTTCAAGTCTGGCCTGCATACAGACATTTTGCTAAAATGTTATTTGAAGGAAGAATGAATGAAATCCTTTACTGCCCCACCTCCTGACACCATCTCTCATTGATGTAGATTCCTTGGATTTTATTGTGCATTTTCCTTCCATTCACAAACTTGTGGAATAGAGCTGAATTCATATCACCCTCATTTAGCCATTTAACTTTCGCTTTTTTATGCCCAAGGTTGTTCCTCATTTTTATGTCTTTGAGTAGTAAAGCCTTCTCCATATTTCGTCTAATCACCTCATCGTCTTCAAGTCCCAAGGCATCATCGATCATATCTAACTGGAAGATCTTATCCTTCCTGTTTGCAATAGATAAATCCAACCTGCCAAAAACATTCTCATTCCATTGTTTAAGGTCTGCTTTGAGTAGTTTGAGTTTCTCTTTCAGTGCGTAACCTCCCCAGCCTTCTATAAAATAATTGCTCCATTTCGATTTAACAAAGTGATGGAACCCGGGATGTTCAGACCAAGTATTGATAGATCTAAATGGACGAGGACCCCAGTCCATGACTTTATGTTCCAAGATGAGTGGACAGTGATCAGAATCTCCTCCCTTTAATCCTCTCAGATATATGTCGAGCCACTGTTGTGTCCACTTGTTGTTGCCAAAACACCTGTCGATCATACTTTTGCGCAGGCCATCCGATCCATACCATGTATAGAACCTACCATGAAGTGGATATTCAAACAAACCAGAATCTCTAACGAATTTGTCAAAAATCCGGGTATCCCTTCTGGTATACAACTCGCTTCTGCCGGCTCTTTCATGCTCCTTTCTAACAGAATTGAAATCCCCGCAAATACATAGGCATGTGTTGTTTGACTGCTCAATCACCAAAGCCAGCCTATCCCACAATTCTTTCTTATCCCTTTCATCACATGGGGCATATATGTTTACAAGACAACAACTGGTACCAATCTCTACCCAAAAACCATTCAAAATCAGAGCTCCCTGCATATCCCAACTGCTACTAGCTCTGAAAGATTCATTGTTCCATAAAGTAATAATATCACCCGACCTACCTTCTGCGTTCTTCCATACCATTCATTACACATTCCGCCACCGATTTCTTTGCCATTCATTACACTTTGAATTAATAATATTCATTGGACTTTAAAATTTTTCTAAAAATTAGAGAATTTATATACTAATTGGACTTATGCGGACTTAATTTTCATCTAAACCCATTAGTAAAAAGTAAGGGGTACGATAAAACACAACATTGAGGGGAGAGGAAGTGTGTTACTATATCCCATGAAACTAATATGGAATCAAGAGATTTTTAATGTTCATCTATTACTTATCACATTTACAAGTTTTATTAACTCACTTACAAGCTTTATTAACCCACTTATTAATTTTAATGAACCAAATATTCCTTAATCTTTTAGACCATAATTATCTATGCTCTCAATGTCTCTTTTTTCTTATATTTCATATTCATTTTGTGATGCAGTTGTTTCTTGACAGCTAGAGCAAAATTACTTAAACCAATACAAGTTTCATTAAACCTATCATAGGAACCTAAATTAGTAACTTTTTTAAGAAATAATCACAAATTTTAAGGTTGTGTTGTTGGATTGCTATTTGGAAAATCTTCATGAGCACCTTCTTTCAAGTCCTGATAATGTAATACGAAATGGGCCGGGGCGAAATAAAAAAAAATACCCGGAAAATTTTAATGAAGAATTGAAAGATTTTAAATTGATATTTTATAAATTTTCCATTTAAAAGTAAATTTTTTTTTTAACAATGAAAAAAAAATGATTTTTTTAATTGAAAATTTTAGAATGAATATTTGTTTACTCATTAAATAATTAATTTCTAGATAAAGCACCCACCGTCTTACGGTGAGATTATTTTAAGCTTTCGTACTTAATTATTAAATTTTATTAAAAATATTATAACTTTTTATTTATACAATATAAATTATTTATGAAATAATTTACATCATCATTATCACTTTATATCTATCGAATATTATTACTAAGGATTATCACTTCTTATTATTTTATTATGCATATTGACTTATAATTATATTCCCATTTCTTCTATAGGTCAATCATTCCATTGAATTATATATAAATTTATACTTTCGCAAATATTGTTATATTTTAGGTATCTCACAATTAATATTATATTTACATTTTTAATGAAATTTACACAAAACAATTAATATATTTTCATGAAGCTCAAACACAACTCTAATACAATTATTTACTATACATTAAAATAATATTTCTCTCAATCCAACAATGAATTCTATTTACTTTTTGCACATGTATTATGGAGTATTATTATTTAATGTATAGTGAGTACATATTTGTATTAGTGGATGTGCGTGTCTCATATTTTAACTGTATTAGTGAGTGTTTGTGGGTCTTATGTGTGTAAAAAATGAAATGCGACTCTTAAGATAGGATGCTCAAAACAAAAAAATAAGACTTTTTAGAGAAGAGGAAGGAGTACTACTATATACCTAATCAAATAGTAAATGTAGTATAAATTGCGGTACAGAATGAGTATATAATAGAGTATCAAGAAACATATTTTATAGAAAATTAAGTCTTGATAGCGTATCACTTTTTTTTTGAAATTATTATTGAGTACAATTTTTATTAATCTAACGAATGCTTCATAAATAGTTCAATTAGTAAATGTCATCAAATTTCTTCAATTAAATATGGAGTATTTTTTTTATAAAAAACATTATCAGTTGGGAAGTCATTCTATAGATCATTCACATCATTTTAACTTTAGTAAAATACAACTGAAAAAGTGAAGCAGACATAAATCCCTTTAAAAAAATCACAAGATAGCCACAAACACAGTGACATTTCTATGGCAATACATATGCTTATAACTTTTACACTAGACAGTTTTTTGTCCGTTAAAATAATTTACTAATAAATAATTAATCCGAAAATATAAAGTAAGCTAGGTTAAAGAATATTCTAGAGTAGTTCAACACATCATCATGGCAACTGATGCTCTGTTTATGGAATCTAATCACAACTAAGTACGTAACCACCCCACCTACCCTTTATTCATATTCTCAGATAATAATGACCAGAACTAGCTACCTCTAATTTTAATCCTTTCACCTAAGATCAAACTTTTTTTTAACGTTCCAATTTTTTTTTTTTTTTACTTTATTGAAAATAGTCATATGAAAGTTTAAAACATTAATTTAGTGTCACACCTTCCATAATTGCGTTATTTTAGTTTAATTTTTATTTAAAGTTGATAAAAATTGTCGAAATTAGGCGCATGCCAATTACATTAACCAAAGTTTGGGGCTTTCTGGCTAAACATTTGACGTGAAGTTCGGTCATGTGACACATTTTATACTCTTTTAAGTTTTGCAAAAATATTTATGTTTACTTTTTACCCATATATTAAAAGATATAATATTTTAATATGTAGTGATGTGAGAGAAATAACAAGAGTATAGTATTTAATGTGAAGTGGGTAATTGTATTAATAGTGTGTGGGTTCTACATTAAATAATTTATTATTTTGTGTGGGAATAATTTGACAAAAAAAATGGATGTAAACCTTATCTTGAAACAAACCAAAATAAAAAATGTAAACCTCAACGTGGGACGAGGCGAGTATTTTATTCGAAACCAACAAAAGTTTTTTTTTAAAAAAATCATTTAGTCTCAGTACACGTTTAAAATTGCATGGGATTAAATTAATTTCCGGAAAAATATTAAATTAAATTGATGCTTTCGAAAGTGTGGAATAAATTGGTATTTTTTTACTTTAGAAAGACTATTTTTTTCAATAAAGAAAGAAGATGTGGCACATTTTTTTTTTATTTTAAACTCCTCATTTATCACTACTATTATTTTATCAATTAAAAAAGGATTAGTAACTAAGGAAAAAGAATTTATTAGGTGTTTGGATTTGTTTGGGTGGTCGGCCTCGTGGTAACCACTTAGAATTAGAGTTGCATGTAAAAGTTTAAATGGAGGTAGGGTTGTTTTCTGGGTGATTAAGCTAAATGTGGTGGCCTCCTACGATTGTTCTAGTTAAAGGTTCTTACATCAGGGCATTCTAGTTAAAGGTTCTTACATCAAGACCCAAGAGAGAAATTTTCGAGTTTGGTCTAGAGACAAGGATTTGAGGTGCTTTGAGGTGAATTTTTTTTAAGTTTTAGGTTCGAAACATGCGAGTATGTTAATAACTGTGAGACCAGTTCATACATAGCGCAAAGCTCTGGCTTGAAATTTGAATCTCCACTAGTGGACGGTGGGTTCTAGCCTGCACAGATTAGTCGGGGTTGGTCTAGCGGGGGGTCTTGAGGCACTTTTAGGTGAAATTCCTTAAAATTTCAGGTTTAAAACCGGCGAATGGGATTCTGGATTGAAATTGGAGTATCCGTTAGTGGGTGGTGGGTTCTGACTTTCCCGAATTAGTCGAAGTTGGTCTGGTGGTGAGGGCTTGAGATGTCTTAAAATGAAAATTTTTTATTAGATCTCGTCTCAGTTCCGAACTCCACAAGTGCTATCAACAACTGTGAGGTAAGTCCATATAGAGCGTAAAACTCTGACTTGAAATGAGGATCCTGCTAGTAGACGGTGGGTCTAGCCTTTCCGAATTAATCGGTTTCTAGTGTTTTTTTTCCAAATTAGTCGGTCTACATATTAAATACCTGAACAATAGATTCTTTACTATCTCTAGATTAATCGATCTACCGATTGAATAAGTAAAAAAAGAAAGAGAAAGAGGAATGAGAGAGAAGAAAAGAAGATGAAAATAAGGTAATGTCTTTAATTTTGTTACCCCTAATAGAATGGAGAGGCCATAGACCAACAGCAAGGGAAGGGATCAATGGTTGAAGAGACATGGGCGGCTATAAAGTCGGTTTCACATTTATGTTCACTAACTAGTTGTCTCCCCCAATTAATTTACATTTAATTACGCTTTATTGTTTTTAATCTCTCTTTATAATTATATTCTAATATATTGATTCTTATTATTATTATTATTTAATTTATAGTGTTTTAATATTAGTGTAATTCTTAATGGTTAACTTGCGTGTTCCTGAATACATATCTCAAAATCTCATGTTTTTCCTGAGTACATATCTCAAAATCTCATGCTTTTTGAAATTATACCAGTTAATATTAAATATTATACTATTTCGTATAAGAATATATACCTTTGATTTTTTGAGAAAAAACTTAATTTTTTTTAGTCAAGTATTTATGTTATTCATATTTCATTGATATTTTCACTAAAAAGATTATATCCTTATTAATTATATTTTATACCCTTTACAATAAAATATTATACACGAAAGTGACGAAGTTGCTTTGACAATAGGTGCTCTAACTCTATTCCTTGGGAAGGAATAGTAGGAGCTAGAACAACACTTGACAAGCTGTTCGACCTTTCGAACTTTTGGTCCCGCTATTCAGGCTAAACTGCATTTGCAACTCTCATTCCTTCGACTAATGTGCTCTCGATCCATCTTCCTTGTAACTAGGTCCATCGGCTCAAGTCCGTAAAGGCTTCGTAAGAAAATGCCCCTCTGGTTTAAATAAAGTCACCGGATCAAGCACCTGGTAATAGCGTCTAAGTTGGAAGAATCCCAACGAACGAATGTCTCATCCGACTTAAAGAAAATTGTCCTTGTACTTTTTTTTTTCAAAGAAGAAAGGGGTCAATAAGTAGAAGTCATAAAAGAGAGATCTTTCTATTATTTAGATAGAAAGAAAAAGATTCGCTGTCTTTTAACCCGGAGCATAAGATATCAACTATTTTTTATTTAATCCGTTAATTATTGTTAATAGATTAAAATTAGTTTGATAGTGTGCTAATGTTATTCATATGATTTATTTATATAATTATTAAAAGTAAGATATATCACGCTATAATTACACATGAATACGCTTTTTTTATTAATCTTTGAAGTCCGGTGCTTAAAATCAATCGGCATCATGAAGCAACAACCCGTATAAAATTATTATTAATAAATCAATGGAATTTTTATTTATATAGTATACTTTTTTTTAATACTAGTATTAGTATTTGTGTGAGATTGTTTTAAGAATTTTTTAAAAAAATTAATTATCACTCATTTATCAAAAGAAAAATAGAGTATTACTTTTCAGTAAATATGTCATTACTATTTATTTTTATATCGTATTGTTTATGAAATAATTTATTACACTCCCTATCACTTTTCATTAATAGCATTATTTAAATATTATTTCCTTCGTCCATTCTCAATCTATCCATTTATTTTTTGTGCATAGATTAAGGAGTAATATTATTTAATGTGTAGTTGGTAGTTATATTAGTGGGATGTGTAGGTCTCATATTTTAATTTATTAGTGGATGGGTGGGTCTCATGTGTCTAAAAGAGGAAATGAATAGATTAAGAGTGGACGACCCAAAATGGTAAAATGAATAGATTGTGTGGTATAAATTCTGAGAATGGGTGGCTCCGCCTCACCAAGCCAAATAGACCACTTGATCCAACTGCCTCATATACGCAAAATCTGACCCAAGATACACGCGTAGAAGATATCCTAGATCGTATCCTATAAATAAATCACATGAGGCTAAAAAGCATTTAATGCTCGCACTGTACACAATAATCTGTCAACTTGCCTAGATACGGGTGACGTCAGATTATCCAATATAAATATGGGAAACCCCCATAGCAATACAATCATCCCCTTTCCCCCCCTGAAAAAGGCACAAGCACACCTTGGGGGCAAATCTCTTTTTATGTTAGCTTTACTCAGATTGATGTCTCTTCTCCCTATAACAGCCATATTAATCCATCATTAAGAAGAGATTAAAATCTGACGAGCGACATTTGGCGCTAGAGGAAGGGGCGTGCGTTTACGCGAGGCCCTTTACGACTCTGACAACCTACTGTTGGTAACCTTCGATCTTCAGGACTACTGCATTCTTCAGTTTGCTCTGACTCAACTAGACGTAAAATGGAGGATGAGCAAGACGAAGCCACTCCTAATAGGGCCGATGCGACCACCAGCCGACGCTGTCCAGAGGACCTTAACCTCCCCCAGACAGTGGAATAGGAAGTTTCGCCGCACAACACGAACCCGAAAGAAGGCGACCCACAGATCGATTTCCGACAAAAGTACTTTGACCTTCTCAAACAGATGAAAGAAAAACGAGC
Organism: Pogostemon cablin; assembly: GCA_023678885.1. NCBI lineage: Eukaryota > Viridiplantae > Streptophyta > Magnoliopsida > Lamiales > Lamiaceae > Pogostemon > Pogostemon cablin. The sequence goes on along the minus strand of CM042994.1, from coordinate 6,805,386 downwards.
GACAACTGCCAGTCGGAGACTCAGCTTTAACCTAGAAGAAAATTCAGCAGAATAGACGAACGCGCAGCGACATGAACGAACTCCGCCTCGGAAGTTGGTACACGAACGAATGACCCAAAAGGATCATCTAAGGAACCAAGAAAGGCCTAGAAAGTGATAGACGAAGGACGCGAACGGAGAAGGATGGCATCCCGAGCTAACTCAGTCGCCAGCTGTTCCCCCGCACACACAACTGGACGCGTAAGTGCAAAAGATCGATTGGGATCAGATCTCGAGAGGACCCGACGCGAGCAAGTGGGAGAAAGCGCAGGAGACGACCCTGTCGCCCGACTCAAGCGACAGCATGATGAGGAAATTAACGCGCTAAGAAAACGACTCAACCAAATGGAAAGAAAAACGACGTCGGACTCCACGGTATCCCTGACCCGGAATCGGAGAGGTCCCCATTCACTCACAGAGTGATCATGACCGCCACCATGAAAAAAATATGAATCTCTCAGATCCCCCAATACGCCGGTGAATCCAGCCCAATTTCACACCTTAATAAGTATGTTGGGTGGATGATGGTGCAAGGGTGCTCAGAAGAGGATCGGTATAAGATGTTCCCCTTGACATTGGGAGACAAGGCGCACCGTGGTTCGAGTCACTCCCCACTAACTCCATCGACTCTTGGGCACAACTCGCCACAGCCTTTTCGTCCAACTTCGCCTATCTGGGACAAGAAAAGGAGCCCAAGAAAAAATTAGCTTTTCTGCGGCAAGGCTCGAAGGAATCTTTGAAGGACTTCATGAAGAGATTCAACGAACAGCGCGCTAACACGGAAGAAGTGTCGGAGGAAACATCAACCATTTTGACAACCGCTGTCTTACTCTCAGGATCTCCTATCTGGACTAGCTGCCAGCAGAAATTGCCAAACAGCTACGCGGCTTTCATGGCCGCAGCTCAAGCATTCATCCACAGCGAGAAATTTCTCGAAGAATATAGGAAGTCGAGAGTCGACCCTAAAGAAGGCGACAAGAAGAGGAATAAATGGAAGAAGGATTACAAGGCTCCCTCTTCTTTCAAGCCATTCCCTGATGATGACCAAATTCAGTAGATCACAGAGTTGCTTGAACTTACACCCGAGGAGATATTCAGCAAGATACAAGATACCAACCTGCTGAGTCCCCCGTCTAGGATACGCGCGGATCCGACTAAGCTAAATAAGAAAAAATTCTACAAATACCACAAATCCATCGGCCATGACACCAACAAATGCCGAGATCTGTTGACCGAACTCATCAGATTGTTCGAGGATGGAAAACTAGATCGACTGGTGGCTGGCCCGAAACAAAGAAAAGAATAACCCCAGACTTTAGCCGAACGACCTAATGGACCAGCCCACCCTCAGGGACAAGGGGAATTAGGAGACCGTCTGTCCACACTACCTAGGGAGGTATACATGTTGAACGAAGGGTACGTAGGGACTTTCCAGGCCTTGACAACCCTTTCACGAAGAAAATGGAATGCCGAGCTACGGGAGCTCGACAGGTACCAGCACGTGTTTACGGCAAGCCCGCGGCCACCTTTACACGAAGTCGATGTCTTTTTCTTCGAAGAGGATCTCGCCGACATACGAACCCCTCACAATGACCCATTAGTGATTACGGCCACAATCTCAGGAGTAAAGGTGCACCGGTGCCTGGTCGACACCGGCGCATATACAAACATCATCTTTAAAGAGGCATTCGGAGCCATAGGAGGACTCTCTCACCACAAGACGTCTCCATGCGATGATGAGATTCGAGGGTTCGGTAATGCTGTCACTACCCCCTTGATGCAAACAGACCTATCAGTCCAAATGATAGATAAGAAGCAGATGGTAAGAGCTCAACACGTCCTTGGGTTCAAAGTGGTAGATCTCCTATCACCTTACAACTGCATCTTAGGACGGACATTCATTCATCAATTTAACTCTGTCCTATCCACATTACACCAATGCATAAAATTTGTAATCGCCGATGGTCAAGTCGGCACTGTTAGAGGTAGCCAAAGGAAAGCTATAGAGTGTTCATTCATCAAAAAAGGAGACGGGCTCAACTACTACGACCCAAGTTTCCAATTGATGATGGTGGAACAACAAGATCATGAAGAGGAAGCAAATCGGGGTGAGGTTCTGCCGCTGGACGACTTGGCGGTAGGGATGGCCAAAAATTCTGACCTTTCGACGCCAGAGAGTCGATCTACCCTCAACAACCGACGAAGATCCAAGGTCAGATAAGAAAAAGAAAAGGGGGGAACCGGTCGAAGAAACCGAAGCGATAAGGATGGAGCCAAGTAACTCGGACTTGGAGTTGTATATCGGATCACAACTAAAGGATCCCCATCGAACGGCTCTGATTGAATTTCTAAAGTACAACTTGGATGTGTTCGCCTGGACATCCATCGACATCCAGGGGATAGATCCGAAACATGCATGACACCGACTTAACATAAACCCATCCTATCGCCCTGTAGAACAGAAGAAAAGAAAGTATAGCCCCGAAAAATATGAAATCATTGAGGCAAAAACCAAAAAAGTATTGGCGAACAATCTGGTGAGAGATGCGTTGTTTCCCACTTGGGTAGCCAACCTAGTACTAGTGCAAAAGGCAAACAAGTCATGGAGATTATGTATCGACTTCATGGACCTCAATAAAGCATGCCCGAAGGACAGTTTCCCACTGCCGCATGTTGATCAAATGATGGATGCCACGGCCGGCCACGAGCTGATGAGTTCCATGGACGCATACTCTGGCTATCACCAGATTCCTATGCACCCAGACGATGTGGAAAAAATGGCTTTCTACACTAAAAAGGAATCTGCTATGCTGGGTAATGATGTCATTCGGGTTAAAAAATACAGGCGCCACGTATCAAAGATTGGTGAATAAGATGTTTTGAGAGGAACTAGGAAAAACCATGGAGGTATATGTGGACGACATGCTGGTTAAGAGTATAGATATAAACGATCATGTGCGCCACCTGAGAAAAGCATTCGACACCCTACGACAATATGGAATGAAGCTCAACCCCAAAAAATACACGTTCGGGGTGTCCGCTGGAAAATTCCATGGATCATGGTGAGCAAAAGAGGAATAGAGGCAAACTTAGATAAGGTGAAAGTCATACAAGACATGGAGCCTCCAAAACACTCAAAAGGAGTACAAAGGCTAGCCAGAAGAATTGCGTCTCTCAGTCGTTTCCTACCTAGAGCCTCCGACAAATGCAAGCCCTTGATGGAGGTGATCAAAAAAGAAAAGTTCGACTGGACGCCGCGGCTCAAAAGGCCTTCGGAGAGTTAAAAGACACATTGCCTAACACACAAACCTTGTCCAAACTGCAGCCGGGTGACCCTCTTAGCTTGTACCTAGCTGCTTCCGAGTCCGGATTAAGTGCGGTATAGGTTCGGAATAAGAGAAAGCAATAGAAGCCAATATACTACGTGAGTCAAATGCTCTATGATGCTGAACTCAGGTAACCTGCAGTCGAGAAACTTGCTTACGCCCTGGTAATGAGCGCGCGAAAACTGAGACCATATTTTTAGGACATTCAATCGAGGTGGTAACATCTTTCCCACTAAGGCAAGTGCTCTCAAAATCAGACGTAGCAGGAAGACTAATGAAATGGGCAGTGGAATTGAGTCAGTTCGAAGTACGTGCCCCGACTGGCAATCAAGGCACAAGCCCTGGCCGAGTTCATTGGGGAACTCACCATCCCCACTTTACCAGGAGAGGTGACCGACAGACCCTGACAAATGTCGGTAGACGGATCATCTACGACTTATGCCTCCGGAGCCGGTGTAGTACTCACTAGCCCTATCGGAGAGACGTTTTGCTCGGCCATCAGGTTTGGATTCCCAGCAACTAACAATGAAGCCGAATATGAAGCTCTACTATCCGGCATGAGAATGACACTGACAATCGGGGTGAAGAGAGTAATGATCTACAGTGACTCAGAATTAATGGTCAACCAAATAAGAGGAGACTATGAAGCAAAAGAGCAACAGTTGGTCGGATACTGCAAGCTAGTAGCAGACATGATCTAAAAATTCGATCACGTCTACATCACGTGAGTCCCTAGACTGCGAAACACCCAAGCAGACGTGTTAGCTCATTTGGCAATCTCGAAAAATGCCGAGCGACTGGAAAGTATCAGCATAGTGAACCAAGAAACCCCAAGCGACCAGGTAATTTGGGAAGTCAGCGAGGAAGAGACATGAATGACCCCCATTAAAGCATTCCTGAAAGAAGGAGATGGACCAAAGGACAAGGCAGAAGCGAGGCAACTGCGGCTCCGAGCCACCAGGTATACATTGATAAATGATGTGTTATGCAAAAACGGATACCTGATGCCACTACTAAGGTGCTTGAATAAAGCGGAAGCCACCAAAGTGTTGATGGAAGTTCACGAAGGTGTCTGCGGGAATCACTCGGGAGGACAGGCACTGGCGTTGAAGGTAATTCGACAAAGATATTTCTGGCCCACTCTTAGAAGGGACGCTATCGAATACGCCAAAGCATGTAGAAGTTGTCAGATGTATTCTCCCATAATCAGAGTCCTTCTACAGAATTGATCACAACAGCGGCACCTCGGTTTTTTTCCAAGTGGGGAATCGATCTGATAGGCCCATTCTCGCCCGCTAGAGGAGGCGTCAAGTACACCGTAGTAGCGATCAACTACTTCTCGAAATGAGCGGAAGCAGAATCGTTAGCCACAATTAATGAGGTTAGCATGATAACCTTCATATGGAAAAACATCGTTTGTGGCTTCGGAATACCCAATGCAGTTATGACGGATAATGGGAAACAATTTGAAGGCATGCAACTTAAAAAAATTTGTGATGGGCTGGGGATAAGGAAGTTGTTCTCAACACCTTACCACCCCCAGTCAAATGGACAAGTTGAGGCGGTCAATAAAGTAATTAAACATACCCTCAAAACCAGACTGGAGAGCCTCAAGAAAAATTGGGCCTCACAACTGCCTGGTGTTCTCTGGTCGTACTGCACCACCACCAGAATGTCAATCGGAGAGACTCCATTCTCGTTAACATACGGAATAGAAGCAGTCATTCCAGTAGAAGTAGCTTGCCCCACATTTCGTGTATCCCAAAAAGGAGGAAAAACCAATTTAGAAGCCACCAAACTCAACCTGGACTTGTTGGAGGAGCTTCGGCTACATGCAGCAGAGAGACATGCGATATACAAATCAAGGCTAGAATTCCAATACAACACAAAGGTACACAATAAGGATTTCGCAGTTGGAAATTTGGTGATGAGGAAGATATGCCAACCAGGCGGAGTGTTCGGAGCAAACTGGGAAGGCTCATACGTAATAAAAAGGAATTTGGGTAATAGGGCGTATGAACTAAGTGAGCTCAGTGGCGAAGGCATCAAGCATCCGTGGAATATACAAAATTTAAAACGCTTTTATGCTTAAGCATAGTCGGTGAAATTCCTATATGCACAAATTGTAAAGTTAAGGCTACGGAGTTATAAAGTCATAATAAAGAGTGCAGGAAAATACACATCACATATCACCAATGTCAAAATAAAATTTACAGCAAAAGGGAAAACACAAAATAAAGAGGAGCCTCCATCAGACACCACTGGGGCCCACACCACCCACACCACTAGGACCTGTGCCGCCTGTACCACTAGGGCCCGCACCGTCACCAGCCCCTGAGAAGTTACGAAGACTCCTCATCCATGCTACCTCCGCCTCCAGCTGGGCAACATGTCCTCTCTCCCATTCCAATTCATGCTCAGCCAAGTAACGTGCAACCTCCAACTGATGAACCATGGTTTTGGCCATGCGTGCTCTTTCCCTACTGATGAACCTGGTGTTAGCCGCAGTAATAAGTTGTTCCGCTACCATAGTTTGGCGAGTCTCCACCATAGAAGGATGCCCCTCAGCACTGTTAGAGGCCCCCGCGCTAAGACCGACTCCAAGAGGGATAGACTGCCCGAACTCTGTCACAAGAAGGAATCGGCACAGAAAAGTCAATGCATGCCCAACACTCACCAAGGCGGCATTCCCAATTTCATGAGGCCCCACACTCTGCAACTAGCGAGACATCATAGAATTCCATAAACAAGCAGGGACAAAGCCGGCTTTCGAGATGCTCAGTTCTGACTCAATAGCTGATCGAGCATCACCCATACTCCTCAATCATAACAACTCATCCAATGCAACTAGGGGGATGCCCCCACTAATGCCGCCTTCCGGGGCAAAAGTCTCTCGTACCGGTGGAGCCCGAGGTTGGGCAATGTTCTCACGCCTTTCCTCTCCGGAAGTCGGATCGCTATCAGGGAGAGGAACTTGAGGCTGATTGGCACTAGGCGGATCTTCAATCGGATTGATCCGAACGCCGGCGCCCCGACTAGCCCTACGACTGGCTTCCAGGATGATTGTCTGTTCATTTCCTCGCACCTCAGTCTCCTTCATAGGAGTTTTTCCCTTGTCTAATGAATGAGGAGGCACCGTCTCACCGGCCGAAGCTGCAACTTGAGCCACACTTACCACCGCCTCCTTAGTTTCGTCAGCATGAACAATTACAACACCATGAAGACCAGTCCTACCCCTTGCGACTGTGGAAGCATCTTCAGCCACGATCATGCTAGGACCAGCTTCTTGACGGGGCCTTCGAGGCAAAGGGAAAACAACCTGAACCGAAAAATACTCGTCAAGAGCAGCATCCCAAGATGAGAAATTATCACTTATCCCCCCTTCGAAACTTACCGGCTGAGCCCAAGTCGGATTCTGATAAAGATTCGCTCCCGACAGTCTGTTGTCCAACAAAAGTAATAATACACCGCGGGGAAGAGTCATGCGGATGATCACGTCAAAGGCACGGCGGAACCCTAAAGATAGCTCTTCCTCAGCCGGCCGAATCAAGGCTACTGAAAAAAAGGGGGGAGGCCAGTAAGTTACAGTAAGAGCACAAGAAAAAAGGCGATGATAAGACTTACCAGATTCAGGAGTCCGAAAGGCACACGATACAGACAGATAATTTCTGTGTGGGTCACGACATTCAAAATCCCGTACCCAAAACCATTGGCGCCTCCAATGCTGGCCGCCGATGGAATTTTTACTGAATATAAGTTGAACGCCTCTCTGCACCTGTAAGTAGTAATGACCATGACAACCAGGGTTGCGGATGTAACGATAGACGAAGTCGATATCCCGGGCAGAAGGAGAAGGACACCCATTCTCATGGAGCAATACTAGCAGACCAATCAAGTTCGCCCAAGCTGAAGGGATTATCTACATTGGGGCCAAACCTTAATTAATCAATATTCGCCCGATAACGTGGACCAGAGGCAACCTGACGCCGGCAGCAAACATACCCGTATTAAAGGCAGCATGATCAGGCTCACCACTCCATGGATGTTCGCGTAACACAGACGTGCCAAACTCAATCCCAGGATAACTGTATAAAGCGAAGACCACGTCCACATTTTCATCCCGCATACTGGTGGAATAACCCCGCAGAGTAGAATCAGTCACTGCGCGTCCCTGACTGGAGGGACGACTTGTGCTATTAGGGCCGACAGAATCTTCCAGGTTAACGAAAGATGGAGAGGCTTGGCTTTCTGTCTTAGGAACCACTCGCTGCCGCGAGGAACCCTTCCCTTGAAGAACAGGCTCCGGAGGAATCTCATAACGTGGGGGCGGAGGAACAGAACGGCGCCCACTCTGCGTCACGGGAGTGATGGAAGGAGCCCTAGCATTACTAGCTTCTTCCTCCTCCTCAGAACTGAGAAATTCCTGGGAGGACCGCTAATCCGCCGCCATAAGGGGAGGAAGAAGAATAACAAAAAACAGAAAGAGAAACGCAACTAATGCAAAAGACGAAGAAATTGCCATTCTTGGGGAAACGAGTTCAACAGAAAGAAGAAGCTTGCTCTGAAAAGTTTAAGTGTGGGTTTAGATTTCAACATGGCCATCCATTTTTATAGGGAGAAGCGGAGGCGAAGAAAGGTGGGGGCCCAATAACTACCCCACTCTCCGTCCCACTCCTCGGAATTCGAAGAGCCCATTTGCAAAGAAAATTATGTAGCGTCCGATCAGGACACGTGGACAAAATCAAGGATGGAAGATCGTGGGGTAAAGACGTTGATGTGACAGTTCGAAAGGAAAACTGGCGGCGAGGATATGAGGGATCAACCGCATTAAATGCGCAATAAATATATGTCAGAACCACCATCAAAAGCGATCATTGCTATTAAAGAACAAGGTTACAAACCAGGCGAAAATCAACAAAAGAGAATAAAAGCTACAATTCCATCCTGGAGGCTAAGACCCGTCAGGCGGAGCAGGGACAGATCGAGTGGGGGCCACGGCGGAAGTCGATGATGTAGAAGACTGGGATGCTACCCGACTAGAAAAGCCGGGGACACGGAAAAAGTCTGACACAAACCCTAATGGAGCTAAGTTCATCCCCTCCGACTCCCAGTCTACGCCAGTCGGTAGCCCTGAAGCCGCTATACGGGCATGCAACATTTGACAAAAATTTTTCGTAAGAACTGATGCGCCGATTCCATTAGCCAATCGCGCCGAATGAGCCAAGGCTTTAGCAAAACCCACTATACCCGGCAACTTTTCTCTCGGAATTAATCAGGGAGGAGAAGTTCGTCTCATATTTGTGGGACAAGGTGGTTACCTCTATTCCTTTGACCTTCAGCCCTTCCTAGGTATCAGCCAGCTGCCTCTTCGCATCATTCAACTCTTGAACGAGTCGGTTCATTTCTTTCCCCGACTCCCTCAAAGCTTCCTAAGCAGCCCTCGCAGACGCCTCACTTGAGAAGAGCTTCCCTTCGACTAGCTTTAGCTCTTCCTGAAAGGCTTTTAGGGCACCTTCTGAAGCCTTGCTTTGGTGATCCGCTTCCTCTTTAACCTCCGTCATCTCTTCCGAGTGCCTCTGCTCCCTTTTCTCCATCTCCTCCCTCAACTGAGTCAGCTCCACCTCCTTTTGACGATTAATAATAGCGACTTGAGCCGCCTCGTGACTCTGACGAACCAAAAGGAGAGACACTTGACTGGAGTAACTTAAGGCTCTTGCATGGTATCCAGTCGCCGCGTATATGAGATTATCTGGATTCAAACCCCCTATGATGTCACTCTCCTCTTGAGTAAAACTGGTGGGGATAGACTCCACCGCCCTCAACATATATGCCGAAAGAGTGGGCTGACTGGGATCATATGGGTTTGACCGTACAAGCTGTGGAGTACAGGGGGCAAAGAACGAACTTCTGGAGTAGAGGCACCAACCTTAAAATCAAGATAAGGAGTCTCGGTGGAGGGCACTCGTAAAGCAGCTCCGTCGGAGAAGAGACCATAACTATCAACCCTAACCTTCTTACTTGGGGGTTCGGAAGGCCTGCTGACGGGCCCCGACTGATCGTCCACGGCCATCCCCCTAGATCCCGAAGGATGGGCCTGCACCATGCGGACGACGGGGGAAGAGCAACCAGAATCATGAAGCAAAAAGTCTTCCTCACGTTCCCCCTCTGAAACGACTACCAAGTCGTCAAGACCCTCTTGAAGCATAACACCAACTGACTCACGATTCACTCCGACATCATCTCCCGTGAAGTCCTCGGCTCCCGACATCAGTGCGGCAGTGTCTCCCTGTAAGGCCTGAGGACTCATCTCCCTCGGGGAGGACTCGTCCACTTCTATTATAACAGTCAAGGCATCAGACCTTGGAGCCGCTTGATCATGGGAGGCGGACGACCCTATAAGATTTATAGCCACCCCGACAGGGATATCCAGATCAGCAAGGGAGGCGGTCGGTGGCTCCGAATGAGTGCCTGCATGAGCGGCCACGATCACCATCTGCAGAGGAGTCGGTGCCTCTGAGTCTACCATGAGCCCATACTTTTTCAAAAGCTTATTGGTAATGATGTCGATACTCCTCTCCTGGGCGCTCATTTTTGCTAATAACGCCCACCAACTCCAAGAACTCTTTTGAAGTGAGAGGACCAGGACGAGTGTCCCTCTCTGAAAAATTGAAACAGTGATTATACCTCACGTGCACACAAAAATAATAACGAAAGACAAAAGAAAGCGAACATACCTTCGCGAGAACGAATCAACTGGAAGGTTGAAGGAACCCTAATGTGCGGCGACTTCCACACGCCTGAAACCCAGCACCACCACTCCTTCCAATTCTTGATGGAGGTAGACTTCCCCGAAAGAGTCAATCCTCGAGAAGGTTTGACTCTGTTTTATGCACATTCTCCTCCGAAGGACGACACAGGTAGTCGATTTCCTTGGGAGACAAGTGTTGATACCTTTTCTGGCAGAATAGAAGTATTAACCCAATAATCGTAGCCCAGGCATTCGGAGAAAGTTGATGAGGTGCCAAATTCCAGAAGTTAAGGAGCTCCGCCAGACAAGGCTGAAGAGGCAAGCGAAACCTTAATTTCAACATATGAATGTTCACTGCCACTTGCCCTGGGGCTGGTTTGCTCGCCCTTTTATTTTCAACCGGCAAGATAAAGTCCACATCTGACGTCGCATATCTCGAACATAGCTCCTCGAATTGGGCGTGAGGAATAGTGCTATCCTGGAAATGGGTCCACATCCCATTGTGGGCACCGTTGTGAGACACGATTCGTGCCCAAATGTTCTCCGGATCTAGTATATCTTCCGTCATAGCAAACGAAGAGGGCAAAGAGCGAGTGGCTGGCGGAAGCCTTCGGCGAGAAGAAGAAACCTCTGTTTCTTCCTGTAAATCCTGGAAGGCTCTCTCCAAAGACTCCGACACCACTTCACCACTGCTCTTCGCTCGTCGAGGACCTAACTGACTAGTTGGATGATCGCCGGAACTCATTCTTAAGCGCTATGGATAAACAGAAAGGAAAGTCGGAAGAATAAACAGAGGATGAAGATGAAATTGTGACAGGAGAAAAGGCCCTTTTTAAAGCATAGTTTCCTGATCGACGTGACCCATATGCAGAGGGTCATTAATACGGAGTTTGACGAACGCAGCTCGAATGACGAAAAGGTGCATCGAAAATGCCCCAAAAATTTCGAAACGTCGCTGCACAATCCTTAAGACGTCATTTCAGATCCAAAAATACGAAAATTGGGACACGCGCATGCTTAAGGAGGTTCCGCCTCCAATTACCACGCGCCAGTGACGACGAAACATGGGGGCTAATGTGGTATAAATTCTGAGAATATGTCTTTCACCTGTTAATACATTGGGCCCAACAGCCCAATTATCCATTAGGAGCCTACGAGCCTCCCGGCTAGAAGCGAAGAGGCTCCGCCTCACCAAGCCAAATAGGCTACTTGATCCAACTGCCTCAGATACGCAAAATCTGTTCCAAGATACACGCGTAGAAGATATCCTAGATCGTATCCTATAAATAAATCACATGAGGCTAAAAAGCATTTAATGCTCGCACTGTACATGATAATATGTCAACTTGCCCAGATACGGGTAACGTCACATTATCCAGTATAAATATGGGAACCCCCATAGCAATACACTCATCCCCTTTCACCCCCTGAAAAAGGCACAAGCACGCCTAGGGGGCAAATATCTTTTTATGTTAGCTTTGCTCAGATTAATGTCTCTTCTCCCAATAACAGCAACATTAATCCATCATTAAGAATAGATTAAAATCTGACGAGCGACAGATTGACAGTGGACAAATGGAGTATTACTTTTTATTTATTATACAGAACTCATTCTACAACACGCTCTCACGTAAACGTTTGCAATATTATTTTCCAAGCCTTATTAACATAACATGACTTTCTTTTGTAAACTACATGTTCCTAGTATGATAAAATTGAAGAACAAGTTGGTGAGTCTTACTAAGAAATCTCTACTTGAGTTTTTCCCAAACTCAATCTGGGATAATTTTGTCCAAATTCTTTAATTTGGTAAAATATCAAAAATGCATTTTAGTACATAGTTTTCATCTTTAATTTCCAGATTTGCTGGAATTGTATAACGACACAAATGTGATTATATGAATCTAAAATTTGACTTTTAATTAAATTAAAATAAAAAAATCAACAAGTATTTTCTTGGTAAAGTTTCTTAGTTGGAGGAAACAATGACCTCTTACATTAGTGAAAGACTAGTCTACTTCACTGCTTTGGGCAATTGAAACAACCCTCTTGATCAACTACTCAACTTGATAAATTATTTTAAATTATTTTTTTTATATATATGTGCGTATCATTAAATAAAATCTTAAATGTAGTATTCCTAGTTTAATAATATGATTTTCATTTTTTTATAAAGAAACCTAACTACTTGGAAGATTATGATGATGTGACATGTATTAATTGCCTATTGTTGAGAGCCTGTTGGGCAAATTAAAATTATATTTTGAAATTTATTAAGTAAAACAGGCAATAATTACTATATGAGAAACTCTCATACAATATGTGAAATGATAAGAAAAAAAATCGTAAAAGATAATTAGAATTATTTTAAAATATAGTACTCCCTCCATCCAATTAGCTCTTTTATTTTTACGTAGATATGCAGTTCAAAATTTTTTTAATCAACTTTGTTAATTTTAAGGGTAACATGGTATTATTAAATAAATTATAAAATAATAACATGTGTTAGGTGGAAATGTCATTTTTTTAATATAATATATTGAGAGATTTTTTATTTAAAATTTTTATTATTTTTTTAAGGTAAAAAATGTTATGAGATAAACGAACAAAAAAAATATTTGAGAGCAGTTTAATGGGTAGGGAAGAGTATATGAAATGTATGAGGAAATATTATGTAATCTCTTCGTATCATAATATTTTTCACATTTTCCTCATTTGTTTGTCCCACAAAATCTTTCATACCCCAAAAAATGAAACATCACTTTATCCAACAACCTCAAAAGTTATTTTAATTTCAAAATTTTCACTCTTTTTTCACACATATATCATTACTTTATACTCTCTCTGTCCGTTTCTAAGGTATCCATTTTATTATTTTTTGCGTCCGCTTCAAAGATATCAATTTCCCCTATTTAGTTAAAAAATTACACAATATGGCCCACCACTTCTCTCTAATATAATTACTCACTTTACATATAATAATATTACTCATTAATCCACGTGCAAAAAGCAAATGGATACCTTAGAACCGGATGGAGGGAGTACTTTTTAATTACCTGAAAATACTAAAATGCCCTCCAAAGTCAATAAAATTGATCAAAAAGTGTAATTTTTTTAAATAACGTGGAACAGTAAACGTGAAAAATATTATGGGATGGAGGTAGTACTATTTATGAACAACCAGTTCCAAATGAGACCTCCCACTACAAAAAAACTGTTTTTTATCAATGAAATATTCCGTTGGCAAAAGCCTTAATTACACTGTTAAATTGACTTACCAACGGATTAGCAACGGAATCCGTTGGTAAAGTGGTGGTTGATAAATTTTTAGCAACGAAAAATCAATTTCGTTGGTAAATAATTTCGTTAGTAATCCGTTGCTAATAATTTCGTTGGTAATTTATATAATGATTCCTTTGGTAATCCGTTGGTAATTACCAACAGATTGAATTCCATTGCTAAATTAGAGAATAAATCTGTTGGCATTCCGTTGCTAAAACAAAAAAGTCATTTTTGTTGCTAATCCATTGGTAATTACCAACGAATTGAATTCCGTTGATAAATTCGGTTGTTAAAAAATATTTTTTTTAGTGTCCTCAATTATAAATTTAAACTATAAATAGTACCTATATAGTAAGAATTTATTTTACTTAAACTATAATAATAAAATATTGGATGAATTATATTGGTAATGTTAGAGTTGGTTTTTGTTTGCGCATAAACCTTTTAAAATATAACATTTTATTTTAAAAGTTACTTCATAAAAATATTATTTTTTTGAAAAAGCATTCAATTAAAATATGAAAGATATGAAATTTGAATAAAGTTACAAATATATTAATTAAAGATTAAAATATAGGATTAACATAGTAAATGAATCAATTTCATGAAAATGGTGGGTAGACCCATTCCCCAATATACTTTGTTTAAATTCATTAAATAAGTAAATAAATAAATCATAGTATTAACTATTAAGTAAATAATTTGACGTGAAACCGTTTTCAACCATGAAATTTGTCCATTTAAATTTGAACATCTCTGAAAATTTAAAATTATTGTTAAAGTACAATATACTCCTATTCATTACTACCGTTCCAAGGAAGATTTAATTTCAACTTTGCAGCATTTTTCTTTTCTTAAATGTAGTCAAACACGAAAAAAGTAGAAGATTTAATTTCAACAAATCAATCATATACACCACATTGTACTACTTTCATTATTACACACATAATAATGCACATATGATTGTTTTATTTAATTAATTAATTTCATGAAGATTTACTATTATGCTTGACCAAAAAATGGTGCGCATAATTTAGGAATCTCAACTCAGTGAGTCGCATCGCGTGAAACACGTACCACAACATAAGTTCATCAGACCACGATAACTCGACACGTGTCCAAAAAACCCACCTGTCTTATTTCTTCATGACTAAGCTTAACGGGGCCCGTGTGCTGATGTAAGCCTACAACTCCTTTTTAAAAGCCAAGAGCTGACCCCACCCACAACCACTAGTGCCGGCTGACTCAAAAGCTGCTTCCGGAATTACCAAAACACCCTCCTGTAGGCCCCACAAACTGCCCACAGGCTTCGCCGATAAATACCGCTCTAAAATCCATCGTTTCTTCCCTTTTCCCCTCCTCTCCTCTCCCCCCTCCATTAAACACTTTTACGGCGATGTTGTCCGCCGTCTCCGCCGAGTCCTTCCTCGGAAACCCCTTCCCCCCCTTAGAACCCGGTTTCTCCCCCTGGGGGGAGTACCACGATTCCTCCTTTCTATTCCCCCCACTGGAAGAACCGGTTGTTCTGAGCCCACAGGGCTCCCAAGAACCGGTCTCCTCCAACTCCGGTTCGGAGACGCTGAACCCGTGCGGTTCGAGCGAGCCGGATCTAATCGAATTAAAAACCAGTTCGGAAGAGTCGAACCGGGATAATTTAAATAAAAAGCGGTCCGGTTCCGACGAGATTATTGTGTTAGACGAGCGAAAGCGTAGGCGTATGATATCGAACCGGGAGTCAGCCCGGCGGTCGCGCATGCGGAAACAGCGGCATCTCGAGAACCTGAGGAACCAGGCGAACCGGTTCAAGGTGGGGAACCTGGAACAAATGAACCGGCTGCGAGTGGTGGTGAACCAAACCCAATTGATCCGGCGTGAGAACGAATGCCTCCGAGCCGAGTCGATGATGCTCCGACAAAGACTTTGGGACATACGACAAGTACTGGTCGTACGGCAGCTGCAACAGCTTTACCCAGCCGCCATGCATCAATATGAATTAAATAAGGATAGTTATTACCGCCGTAATTAATTAATTAATTAATCGAGTACAAAAGTTAATGCGTGAAGTACAACCATGAAATTCACAACTCGAGATCTCTGGAGTTATATGCTTTGGTGCCTGTGTATATCGAAGATGGTAGAAATAGACCAGTAGGAATGGATTTCGGAACTGGTTTTGGTAAGAAGGTTGTTTTTTCTGACAAAACCATACTTAACTGATTATTTTGTAATTAAAGAGTCTTTTTAGAGAGTCTGTTTTTTTAATATATATATTATATATTTTGATGATTAAGAACCTTTTAGCTTATGCTCTACTACATAATGTACACTCCTAATATTAAAATAAATAAATAAATAAAAAAGAGGAGGAATGCGACATATATAAGCTGGTCAACATTTCATGCTTTCTTTAAATTAATATTTCTACGTAATTTACCTTTATTTTCAAGTGTTACATGTTAGTATGTTAATCCGCGAAAGCAGGCATGCAATCATTTATGGCAAAGACTTCCTTGACATTCGCTCTTGTAAAACGAATAAATGATATTCTTTATAATTGATATCTAATTAATTAATTAATTAAAAGTTATAATAGTACTATAAATTATTTTATTAATAATTTATAATATAAATATAATATAATACTCCTTACGTCCTGTCCAAACGTCATCGGTTGTTTTTTGTGCGTAGATTAAAGATTATTATTATTTTATGTGTAGTGGGTAGTTGTATTAGTAGTGGGTGGTGAGCCACATGTGGTATATTTTTATTAAAAGTGGGAAATTAAGACATTTGAATGTGACGCCCAATATAGTAAAATTGTGACATTTTGATGGCTCGAAGGAAGTAATAACTAATTATAAAATTATAAATATTCTCATTTCAAAGATCAATAAAGAATGGTTGGTATTAATTATTAAATCAACTAAAAAATGGAATAAATATAAAGTAAAAGCGCGTTTGCTAGCAATTACTACTTACTAATATTATAGTAGGGTTAAAAGGCAAGTATTCGTTATCTTTCACTCCATCAAAACACGAGGCAATCTACAAATGCTATGATCATTTAAGATTTTTAATACTCCCTTTGTCCAACTAAATGATTTATCATTATTATAGTAACAAAGTTTATAAAATGTAATTCCTCTGTTTGTCCAACTAAATGATTTATCATTATTGTAGTAACAAAGTTTATAAAATGTAACTCCTCTGTCTGCTTTAAGGAAACTTTTTTGTTTTTTTCGTGAATTAAAGAGTATTATTATTTAATATGTAATGTGTTGTATAAATAAAATATGTTTAGGGGGTTATTAAGGATTAAAGTTGGATGTTTGCACTTGATATTTGTACGGTACATTATAAAATTTTTAGCAACAAAATTATTATTTAAGGATTTACTTCTTAATAGAGGGTTCTTTTTTGGCAAAAGCTCCTGCTCCCCGAGAGCACGGAGCGTGCCCCCATGTGAACACAATTCTCCCCTCCAATTCTATTTAAATATATGTATTGCTAGAGGTTTAAATTGCAAAGAGACATGAAAATTGCAAAGGCGCACGGAATGTGCTCCGTACGCCCGGGTGCACATGAGCCTCACTCTTTTTTTTTAATCCCATTTTTAAGAAAAATATGTGAAAATGTTCGATTTTATCAAAATAATATTGACTCGGTTTCTAACTTGGTTGAAATAAATGATTCGATTATATATTTATAATTCGATTGTAAAAATTTTATGACTCAATTGTACATATAGCAAAAGCTCCTGCGCCCCCGGGGACACGGAGGGATACTTCGTGTCCCCATGTGAACACAAATCTCTCCCTCTATATTTTATTTAAACATATGTATTGATAGGGGTTTGAATTGTAAAGACGCACGAAAATTGTAAATGCGTGCGCCCGGGTGCACATGAGCCTTACTCTTGTACATATTTATGACCTGATTGACATATAGATTGGTTAAATTATTTAAATCAAGTCACAAATGAGTAAATCGAGTCAATAATGTTTCATTATTTTTGGCATTTTAAAATTTAACAATAAACATAGGCATTAAAAAAAATGTAAAATTCAAAGGGTACATTAAATTTTACCCCTGATGTTAATATTAAGAAATGTTATATGCTTGCAGATCATTTTATGAGTACATCGACACTTTGTTTTACCAATTAGGCCTTTTTGGAAAGACAGTCAAAATTATTCGAAATCAGACTCAAAATCAAATATATAGTATAATATTATTAATTATATAATTAATATATATAATAGTCTAAGTAGTTCTAATGTCACTGTCTTATTAATTATATGAATTAAAAAAAATTCCCTTGCAACTGGATGAAATTTATTAAAATTTTCTAAGTTTGTTCTTGCAGCTGCCTGTTGTTCTATCAAGAAATTTCTAAACAACTAAAAGCCAAGAATGCATATTGGATGAATTTCTAAATATGGGAACATATATATACATGTATATACAAAACAGATCCGATCATTTTTACATGTATATATATACATAATAATCTTTTTTAATTATTTTTGTAATTAATTATATTTTTAGTATTAAAAATGTTATAATTTTTCTTTAAAATGTTACTCATTTTTCATTTGTACGAGTATAATTTATCATGAAATAGTTCACTGCATCATTATTACTTTCCATCAATTAGGAGTATTTTTTATTCAGTCTAAAAAATATACTCTATCCGTCCCAAGAATATTTATACATTTTTTATTTGGGTCCGTCCCAAGAATATTTTACACTTTAGAAATGGAAACAATACTCAATATCAATAATCTTATAATACTACAATATTACAAAAATACCACCTTCTTTTTACACTTAATTTAGTCAAAGTCAATTATATTACACTTTATTATATTCAATTATCCAAAATACTCATTTCTCTTTCTTACATCATTACAACAAAAAATTAGTACCTTTTTTAAACTACATGTCACAAAGAATCAATGAGAGAGGACGAATATGATTATCACTTTATTTACCAATCAAAGTATTAAAACCCACTAATTATTAACGGGAAACACATAGACCATTTATTATTAAAAATATTATTTTATTTTTTAAATATCATACTGTAACTTTTTATTTATACTACAAATTATTTATAAAATAATTTACTGCACAAATACCACTTTTCATTAACTCTTTTTATTATTAATTTACCTCACTAATCAAGTACAGATAAGATTGTAGCTTTTCTATCTTTTGATAATGTCATTTGATGCATGATCTTTATGAAATTTTACAAATTATATAAATAAAATGATTAGAGGGCCATGAAGACGTCGTCCTACATTAACCCCATAAGCAATAAAAAGTTTTAAACGTCATTTCCATTAATAATCACTTTGATTAAGTAATAATGTAATTAATTGGAAGTAACTTGTGTTGATTTGTGGGTAGTAAAGAAGTGGCATTTTTTTTTGTTGGTGCGTCGGATATTCCCCCCATATCTCATTATTTGATTGGTATATTTTTTATGAGCTCGAGTTTAGTGCTTCAATGTGATTGACCCAGATAAATGTACACTCACTAATTTATTCGTAATCGTCCCATGTTGTACGTAATTAAAAGTAAAAATTGAGTTTAAAACATAAATTATATCTTTTTATTTTATTTAAAATAATCCCTAAAATTTTAATTTTTCAGAAATAGTTTCATAACTTTTAAATTCTTACCGAAATGGTTCTTTTTACTTTAAAAAACTAAATTTTTCTAATTTCATAGTATTGAATTGATACTTTTACAGAAATAGTTTCATAACTTTTAAATTCTTACCGAAATGGTTCTTTTTACTTTAAAAAACTAAATTTTGCTAATTTCATAGTATTGAATTGATACTTTTACAAAAATTATGGGACGAAATTGGTAAAAATATTACTTTGAAACGAAATCGGCGCAAGCATAAATGTCTAGTTCGAAAATAAACGGTTTATGTTTTATACACTATGCCAAAATTTGCTATGAAACTAGAGCATGTATACACGCGATTGCAATTACTTTTCCTTTTTTTATTATTTTTTTATTTTCATCTATCTCGTTATTCACGCATTTTTAACAAATGGAAATACAATATAATGTTAATATCTTCACAATTAATATATAACATAATATTAAGAAGTATATATATATATATATATATATTACCTATACAATATTAACCAAATAAAAGCAAACAACTCTTTCACAATTTTCCAATTAAATAAACTAAAGTGGTATATATATATATATATATATATATATATATATATATATATATATATATATATATATATATATATATATTACCTATACAATATTAACCAAATAAAAGCAAACAACTCTTTCACAATTTTCCAATTAAATAAACTAAAGTGGTACTCCTAATTAGTTATCTAATATTATATACTTAAAAATATTTTTTCTTTATCCACGTACTTATGTACACATACAAATATATTATGTAGGGATGGAGAGTAGTTATTTTTAATTTTTTCTTTATGAAATAGTAAATGTTTTTTCTTTTAGGAGTATTTAAATGGGTAAAAGATACTATCTGCAATATTGTGTGCATATATTTACATTATAGTCCCTGCGTCCCGTCCTTATGATTACGTTTGTTTTTTGTATGAGGATTAATGAATATAATATTTTATTGTGTATTGAGGTGAGAAAAATAATAATTTAATATAAAGTAGATAGGTGTATTAGTGAGATGTGTGGGCCTATAGAGGGAGAAGTAATTAATTTGTGTGTGTCTCATATGCTAAAAAGAGAAATGTAACCATCAGAATGGAACGCCCAAAATAGAAATATATAACTATTAAAATGGAAGGGAGGGAGTATATGTGAATCCATGTATATAACATTTAACGAGAATTGGGTACTAAAAATGGGGAATAACCGATACCCTCCCAAAAGTAATGTTAGTGTCAGTGACGATTACTGTATTATTTAGGTTAAACTTGTAAATGCATTTGTATGTTTGTTGTGTCCTTTTATTTGATAATTACAAATGAAAACATATAATTATCCAAATTTGCTCACTATAAATGAACCAATATTTTAATAAATAATACTCGATTAATAAAAGAACAATAACCGTTAAATTGAATTATTATTTAAAAATTTGTAGCATAAAAAAATATTATGTAAGAATTTATAGCATAAAAAAATATAAAGGTTAATTGCAAGAAAAACTACGAATTTTATTCCTATTATAAATTAATTTTCACCTCTGAAAAATTGCAAAAAAAAAAACTCCACTTTTAAGTGTTGTTGCAAAACGCATCCAATTTGTAATTAAAAGTGTTTTTTTTTTTTAGAAAATGAGTGTGTTTTGCAATAATATTTAAAAGGTAATGTTTTTTTTTTTTTCAATTCTCAAATGTGAGAATTAATTTTCAATAATAGTATATTTTGATAATTAATGGAAAAATAAAATATCTCACACAAGTATTTTTTTTAATTAATATAGTATAGAAATCTATACATTTATAAAAGCAAACATAAACTCCCACTTTTGTTTTCAATTTTTTTTTAATTTTACTCTATTTAGAAATAATTCAATTTTAATCTTGACCGTCCAATTAATATTTTTGATTTCAATAATAAAATCTAATCTTAACCGTCTAATTAATGTTTTTGATTTCAATAATAAAATATAATCTAATTATACTAATATAATTAATTTTGTTATTTAAATTTTACTTTTTTATTTAACAATATAAATTTGGTAAATATAAGAGATATTTTTGGCATACTTAACTAATTTTTAATCAATATATACTTAATTTAAATTAATATATCAATCAATATTCATATATTATAATTTAATTTATTATACATAGGACCTATGATTTCCTTTGATTTCAATCAATCATAAAATTTAATTATACTAATAATGGATTTTTTTATTATTTAAATTTTACTTTTTTATTGATTTAATTTAACAATATAAATTTGATTAATTTTTTTTGAAATAATTCAATTTTAATCTTGACCGTCCAATTAATATTTTTTATTTCAATAATAAAATCTAATCTTGACAGTCCAATTAATGTTTTTTATTTCAATAATAAAATATAATCTAATTATACTAATATAATAGATTTTGTTATTTAAATTTTACTTTTTTATTTAACAATATAAATTTGGTAAATATAAGAGATATTTTTGGCATACTTAACTAATTTTTAATCAATATATACTTAATTTAAATTAATATATCAATCAATATTCATATATTATAATTTAATTTATTATACATATGACCTATGATTTCCTTTGATTTCAATCAATCATAAAATTTAATTATACTAATAATGAATTTTTTTATTATTTAAATTTTACTTTTTTTATTGATTTAATTTAACAATATAAATTTGATTAATTTTTTTTTATCAATATATGCTTAATTTCAATTAATATATTATCAATTTTATTTTTATTAGAACCGTCTCTATAAATATTTGCTTTCACTCACGATCGTTTATTTATTAAAATCATTATATATATAAATCTTTTCAACCTAATCAAATTCTTACTTTCTCCCTATTTTTTTCTCTCTCTCATGCTTTTTTTTTCTCTTTTACAGATTCTACTTTCATATTATTTATAATCAACTCTTATTTTTTTTGTCTTTTATATTTTTATTTGATCTTATTTGCAGGTTTAATCATTCTCCTAAAGTATCATTTTAATTTTGTTATTTTATTCTTTTCGATTTTTGTATTTTTTTTAATAATTCTATAAACCCTATTTTTATAATTTAATTTATTTTATCTTCTTTTATACGTACTTTTATTTGATATTATTTTTAGATTCAATCATTCTCATATTTGATCTTATTCTTTTTATATATTTTTTTCTCTAATACTTCTTCTTTTTCTTCTCTTTTACACAGATTCTACTTTCATATTATTTGTAATCTACTTTAATTTGTTTTGTCATTTATACTTTTATTTGATCTTATATACAGTTTTAATCATTCTCCTAAAGGTATCATTATACTTTTTAATTTTTTGTTATCTTATTTTTTTTACTTCATTTTTGTATTTTTTCAATAATTCTATAAACACTATTTTCATAATTTAATTTATTTTATCTTCTTTTATACTTTGATATTATTTTTAGGTTCAATCATTCTAATATTTATAATCTATTCTAATTTGTTTTGTCTTGTATACTTTTATTTGATCTTATATGCGGGTTCAATCATTCTCCTTAAAGGTATCATTATACTTTTTAATTTTTTGTTATCTTATTTTTTTCCTTTTTGATTTTTGTATTTTTTTAATAATTTTATAAACTTTATTTTTATATTTTAATTTATTTTATCTTCTTTTATACTTTTATTTGATATTATTTTTAGGTTCAATCATTCTCATATTTGATCTTATTGGTAAGTCCAATCAGGTATCATTCTTTGTTTTTTTGTCTATCTTTTTTCTCTTTAATTTTTGTGTTTGTTTTATTATAATTATATGAACCATATTTTTATATTTTAATATTCTATCTTTTGTTCTTCTTATAATCTTCTTTTTGTTTTTTTTCCTCTAATACTTCTTCTTTTTTTTCTCTTTTATATATTCTACTTTCATATTATTTATAATTTAGGTTCAATCATTCTTCTTAAATTTAAAGGTTCAATCATCTATCTATCTATACATATATAAAAGTAAACCTAAACTTCTACTTTTGTTTTTAATTTTTTTAATTTTACTCTATTTAGAAATAATTCAATTTTAATATTGACTGTCCAAATAATGTTTTGATTTCAATCATAAAATTTAATTATACTAATAATGGATTTTATTATTTAAATTTTACTATTTTATTTTACAATATAAATTTGATAAATATGAGATATATTTTTGGCATATTTGACTAATTTTAAATAAGCTTAATATATATATATATATATATATATATATATATATATATATATATATATATATATATATATATAACCTTAATTTCTATTTTTATCTTCAATTTTAATCTTGACCGTCTATTACTTTTGATCTCAATCATGGATTCTATTTATGCTAATAATAAATTATTTATTTATTTTTTAATCAATAATATAAATTTGATAAATATAAAAAATATTATTGGCATATATTCTATTAATTGTCAATCAATATACTAATTTTCTTAATATCAAATCTTTTAACGCTATCTTTGGTAATTTTTCACATTTTTTCCTACATCGTTGATTACTTTCAATCATGATCGTTTATTCTTTCAAATAATTCTATATAAACCTTTTCATTACCTAATCAAATTCTTACTCTTTTTTTTCTTCTTATTTTTTTTCTCTATTTCACTTTCATACTATTTCTAATCTACTTTAATTTATTTTATCTTTTATATTTTACTTTGGTTTGATCTATTATGCAGGTTCAGTCATTTTGAGGTATCATTCTTTTTTTTTTTTTTTGTTATCTTTATTTTATCTTTTATACTTTTATTTGATTTTATTTTTATGTTCAATCATTCTCATATTTGATCTTATGTGCATGTTCAATCATCTCATTTGAAATATCATTCTTCTTTTTTAGTTTTTGTTATCTTATTTTCGTTTCTCTACGATTTTTTATTTTCTTTTTAATTCTACAAACCTTATTTATATACTTTAATTTATTTGATCTTTTATACTTTTATTTGATCTTATTTTCAGGTTCAATCATTCTATTTGAGGTATCATTCTTCTTTTATTATGGGCGTAGGTGGAATGGGGTGGCGGAGGTTTTGGGGATGGGTAAGGGTTAGAGTTGAGTGGTAATACTTTTATTATTTAAATATTAAAATCTAAAATTTTATTTAAAAAAATTCTTTTGAGTGTGGGGGATATGTAGGGGTAGATTGGGTGGTAGAATTTTCTCCACGAAAAATTATTTTTAATAAAATTTTAGATTTTAATATTTAATATAATAAAATTTTATTATTTTTATTTATCATATATAAAATTCTATTTTAAAAATAATTTTTAAATTATGAATTTAAAATCATTTCAAGGAATTTAAAATCCACTCAAATCAATTAGATTTGAAATGACTCAATTCAAACTCAACTTAAAAGTATATAATTGTAATAAACTTTAATTCTTTCCGTGCAACGCACGAATGTGTAATATCTAGTTTTATTAATTACATAGTTTTGATTTTAGTCCTCAGCTACTAATGTAATGGATGAAATGAGAGCAACTTGGTACAAGGAACAATTTCTGAGTTGTGCAAATGTGTCCACCATTGTTTGGCTAGCCGGCTATCTTAAACCTTAATTAATTTAGGTTTTGGTAACTATATACCTATCTTTATATTTTTATTTAAATTTCCTTTTCATGCCTTTGATGTAACTCCTAATTACACAAATTTTTTTCTCCATATATGTTTTAGTGTATCAATTTAACACATAATTTATTAATTTTTGTATAATAAATATCAAAATTCTTTCATTAAATATGACCAATTTTAATTTTATAGTACAACTTTTATTTGTAATTCTCAATATTTTTTTTTCTTTCAGATTTTGATTTATTTTTTTCCAAATTTAATCATTTTTATCAAATTTAGGAGTCTTAACTTTTTTTTAAAAAAAAAACTACTCACTATCCCATTTTTAATCAATAAACATTGTAGTGTATCCTAGAATCACTACAAATGTAGTTCCTTTTTAAAAAAAATAATATTTCATGTCAGAATTTGTCTACTTTTGTCCATAATTTGAATTAAAAATGACTAAATTTGATAAAATTACAAATTAGGAGAAAATTTATCAAAATAAAACAAGAAAAGATCAATTCAAATAAATTTAATTAAAATTAGAATGGATCATATTTTGTTGTAGATGGATGTGAAACGTTTCAAGGAGGGAGGTCAGTAATTAAAATTCGTCATGCATAGTCTCAATGTGACATGTTTTGTGTGAAAAGGGAATATACTCCCCGAAATTAATTTGCCAATTTATTTTTATTTTAATAGTTAGTAGTAAATTATATTTTGATTTGGGCACAGTTGTTCCCAATGAAAACAATTGGATCGCCATTGATTATAATATCAAAAATAAAAAGTATAAATGTATGAATAATGTGTGTTTGAAACATGATATAGAACACCCTGTTAGAGTAATTTAATAAGCATTAAACAATTTATTTCTCTATTGAATTAAACTTCTAGATGAGGTGGTCATTTAATTAGATGAGGTGGTTATTTAATATGGTATCAGAACTAAGGCCTAATAAAGGTTCAGACTCTATTCATTTATAAAAAAATTCCACATGAAAAACTTGATTAATCCCGCCTACATGTGAGGAAATGTATTAGAGTGACTTGATAAGTTTAAGTATTTACACTTAACTTTCATAGTATAAAATTTTTGTGCACAACCACTAAAATAGGAATCCCAGTAATGTACACTTAACTTTCACACTAGTATAAAATTTATGTGCACAACTTAAGTGTTAACCCGTGTATTGTTTGTCAGATTGATAATTCTTTAAAGAATCGAAACTTTATCAATTCAAAATCTAAAAAATGGATATACTATCAATTCGGTGTTTGAATTATTTTTTATATCACTTAGGTGCCTGAATTATATAAACTATCAATTAGAAGCTAAAGTTATGACCTAAATTGATAAAATATTAGATAATATTTGACAAATCCATGTCTTAAATTGATAATTTTATATATTTCAGGTATGGATTAATAAAAAAAATAATTCAGACCCCAAATTAATAATTTATTCATTTTTCGGACCTTAAATAGATAAAACTCCTAAAAAAATCTATAACGAAGTTCGATTTTAATCACACGAAATATAGATGTGTAATTAATTTTTTTTGTTAAGCAATAATTAATTTATTTCTTGAAATTGAAGATATAGATTGAAAGGGGAGGAAAATGGCGAATAGAAAAAGGTATTGCACGTGTCGCGTTTCTCAACCTTACGTCCACGTGTCATATTTGAACGTGCTATGGAATACAACATTGTAAGATTTGGTGAAGCATCAAAATTGGACGGCTTACCAAGTATACAGATACATATACTCAAAATATATATATTTTGAAAAAGATAATATTCTAATAAAGTATGATATTCTAGTGATGGATTTTATAAATAATAAGGTACAAACATAACGAGAAGAGATAACATTTTTTTAGTTGAAATTAATAAGTATAAAAAATATAAAACAGTGTCATAAAAAATAATCTTATCCTAGTGTTAACTATACATGTTGAATACATGAGATTTAATTTTATAAATGAATGTAGTAAGAAACATCAAGAGAATCTTATTGCGGCGAGTAGATTCACTATTTATTTCTGTCAGATTATAGCATAAGATTGAAGATGAAGACTCTCAAAAACCTCACACTCTGTTTGATTGTATGAACTTATGTGTGTTTTAATATATGTGTAAAGCAATAAATTGGCTAAGAAATTTACGTGGTTCGATTCATGAAGAACCTACATTGATGGGGAGGGAGATAAGATTTTATTGATTGAGAGTTTACAATAGAAATCGGAGCTGCTAACTAACAACTTCACAGCTAAAGATGTGAAAAAACGAATAGATGAAGAATGCTGCCAAAAACTGATTGAATGGGTTGTTTTATGGGGTAGATGAGCTATTTTACAATCTATCAACCATGCACCAGTTTTAATTTTGGATTAAGGATTTCATGCATGCACTCTTCAATCTCCACCTAAAGACTTGTATTCAATAAATCAAACCCTTAACACCTCCCACACTACTCCCTAAAGAGCAGCACCTTTCTTTCTGATTTTGATTTTAAGGATCAGCAACCTTACCCGCTGTTCTAAAGGAACAACAACCTATCCAACATATTGTGAAAATTTTAACAAACATTCACTAAGTTCAAGCATGGCTCAAATTTAGTAGTAGACTTAACTTTGCTAAAGCTTCCTTCATTCCTATTGTTGCAAGTCCTTTTTCTCACCTTGATTGCATGCTTTCACAGTAGCATACATCCTTCTACACTTGAATCTGATGGCTTTTCCACAGCTTCCAACATGATGAGCCTCCACCTCAAGTGCTAGTGCATCATTAAACAAAGTATGCTTCTAATCTAATTTTTCACAATCATCCTGCCTTCCTCGGCTTGCTCCACCTCAAGTGTTGTAGTCTTAGAAAGCACCCCTTTCGACTCTAGACCTCTACCTTGAATCTAATCAGCCCATTCATTTTCAGTAGGACTATTACAAACTTCAAGCTTCGAAATGTTACCATCATCGAGTGGACTGTGCTTTTCTTGATCTTGTTGCCCCTTCATTGTCTTACCATTTAGAGTTTAAGGGTTTAATATTAATTTTAATGGTATAATTGTAATTTCATACTTATGGTTTATGGTATAGTGTTAATTTTAAGGATATAATTATAATTAGCACTTGATAAAAGATTTTTTTTAAAAAAAGAAAAGAAAAGAAAATATTTTTTTAATTAAAAAATATATAGAGAGGTCTATATATTAACCGTTTATAATTAGAAAATACATGGAGAGATCTATATATTAACGGTAAACATAGTACATGACATAGATGTAGGGAAGTTTACGAAATTTACGATCCTCTTAAATGAAATTTCTCTTAAATGGAGAGATCCAGGTCCTTCCAATCTAATACTTGTGGCCCAATGATTAGTACGAATAGTACATGGATTTCATGTAATAAGATGAGGCATGCACTTTTTTACTTTACTCCATTCGTTCGCTATAAAGAAACTTATTTATATATTAAGGATATTATTTTATTTTTTACATATATGAGACTCACATACATCCACTAATACAATTAAAATATAGGATCCACGCATCTATTAATATAACTACTCACTACACATTAAATAATAATATTTTTTAATTCGTAAAAAAAATAAATGAAACTAGGCGAACACAACTTAATTCCCCTAATTTCTAAAATTTTAATGGGCGCTCTTAAATAATTTAAATTATTAATAATTGTGATCTACATATATTCTTGAATTAATTTAAATTTATAACCATGTATATTCTAATAATAAGTGAACAAAATGCAATTCAAAATCACCCTAAATTTTAATAAATAGATAGTAATTGAGTCAGTTTTACAAAAGCTGAATTGACATATAAGATGGTCGTCACGCTCATTTTGAAATTTTATGAGTATATAAATATATATATATATAGTGTTGTAACAGTGAATATTTTCGATCTCACAAAATATTTATTAATAAGAGTATGTTGCAATTAAATAAGGCAAAAACTCTTGTGCCCCGGGGACACACCATGCCCCCACAGGAACACAAGAGTAAACCCTTGTGTCCTCGGATACAGGAGACCAACTCATTAAATAATTAATTAATTGAGAATAAATTAAAAATAGGGCGGTACTATTGTCACCCAAATCATTGCTAAGAGTACCCAAAAGGACGTATGAGAATACTATTTTAACCTTACACCCACTTTCTAAATAACAAAATACATTCACTTCAATTACTAATCACACCCAACTATGAACAAACAAACTATGTAAATACTTTAAGAAGGGGAAATGATAGGATGGATAACGAAAAATCAGCGTGAGATCTACGTTTGCGATGGTGCTCGAGTCTTGCAGCGGTGATGGGAGCAGATATTCAACACCTCATTTTCTTTTTCATTCTTTATTTTTAAAAATAATAATTAAAATAATGAGGAAATCCTTTTGAAATTCTTCTCATTTTTCTGCTTCGGCATCATCCATGAAAAGTGAAAGAAGCAGCATTACATCATCAAATTATTGCAAAATAATCAATACTATATATAATATAAAACTAGTATTAATTAAACAAATTATGGAGTAATATTAATGGGGATCTTTGTTATCTTTCTCCATCGGCCATCATCACTGAAAAATGGAAGAAGCAGGATTGAAATGAGGGATGTGATCGGTGTTGGGTGTATTTAGCAATTTTACTAATTAATGCATTAGTTTAATTTAATGTATTGGAAATAAATGCAAGGTTAAAATTGTATTTTAATACAGCATTTTTTAAATATTTGGGTGCCCTTAGTAATGATTCGGGTGACAATAGTGTTGCCCTTAAAAATATTGTAGTAGTAGTACTCTTGTACCAATTTTAAAGATTGGATCATTTACAATTTACAAACAAGTACTGGTTGGTCTGTTGGGCTTTGTAAAGGAGATCCAAACAGACTGGATCAAAGTTCTAACTTTAATTCCTTTACATTTCGAATAGTTAATTAATTTAATCAGATTCAAAATTTTATATACTTCTTTCGTACCAAACTCAAATTCCTTTTATTTTATTTTATTTTTTCTTTAACAGCAAAAAGTTTTTATTAAGATTTTTACAATGAATATAAAGAGTATTCACAATATTACACTTCGAATCTCCTTAGTACTTTTAACATGAATTTCCAAGTACAATATTATTAAAATACATTTACTTCTACAAGGCTTATAAAACATTACTTTCTAACTTATTTTACTGAATTTTTAATTTAATTTAGTTTTTAAAATAATAAATATTAAATTGTAATATAAGTTTTGTGTATTAAGTAAGGAGTACAATTTTAAAATTAAAATGTATTCTAAAATTATTTTATTAATTTATTTTTTTTACGAAGTGAAGTAGAGTTGGATGAAAAGGAAAGTATAATACAAGAAAAAATAAACATATAATTATAAAGAACAAGGTCAATAAAACCGTAAAATATGGTATTTTTGAATTAGTTGAGGTAATTACAGTGATTTGTACAAGTTTAATAAGAGAATTAGTTAATTATTAACAAAGGATTTAGTATTGTACCTCTGTTTAGGAATAGGGGGAAGCTTTGAAAACTTCACCAAATTATCATTCTCAACATTACAAGATTGCTTGCATGAGAAAAAACTACTCTTGCCATAATTCTTCTCCTTAGTAACATGTTTCTTCTGCCTCAACACCTCGTACCCTCCGTGAGTCGAACTGCAAGATTTTAAGGCTACGAGAAACGGGTCATCTTGCCATCGAAGGCTCCTTCCCGAGTAGCTTTTCCGTGGAGGTTGAAGAACGCACGCGCATGGAGGGGGCGGCATGAGAATGCCTTTTGGCACCAATATCTCTTCGTCTGCAAATAATTCTCGATGTGAAAGGACATCGGAGGAGGAGGAATTTTGGTGGTGGGATTTGGGAATTCCGGGTTTTTCTTCCCAAGAAAATGGTATGTAACTTTGTGAACGGATCTTTATGTGATTCATTGTCAATGTTGGTAATGAAGTTAGCTAGCTAGGGTTAAATGAATATGTACGTTTTTATGTGCTTTTAGTTTTGGTTTTGAAATATATTTGGTGTCTTCTTTTTGGTTGGTGAATAGTATATTATCCCGAAAGGCAAGTTTGAAATATTGGGTATAAATTTTATATGACAAAATTTTGATGATGTTATATGTTTGTATAAGAGATTTGTGTTTTATAGATTCTATTATTTTAATATATTTTACTCATTTAATAATTTAAATAGCGTATGTACGGTGAAATATCATTAAGACAAAAAACCTTATATACTTTTCATTAAATTGCGACAAATTATTTGTTGTCTTGTTTTATTATGCCCGATTGACTACATTAGCGTGTGCATAATTAAGCTTAATAAAGGAACAGTCTATGGGTGAATCAATGAAGTAATGTTTTTAAAAAGCTTTTTATCTTTAATTATTGGTTAATACCATGACCATGCACGATATATAAGTAAAAGTTTAAGAGTGTTTAGTTAATTAAAAATCAGTAGGTAGTGGGTAATTAATAAAGTTTAAAATATCAGACATAAGAAATAAATATGAATTCTTTTTTTTAATTTTTTAGTTTTATGGGATATATTATAATCTTTCTATTAGGTTGTAATTTATCGGACCTTTTTTAACTAACTAGCTTAAAAGGAAATTAAGTCTACACAAATGTAATTAGTGTGTAAGTTCTTTTAATTTTAGTAAAATTTTAAATTATTAACTAAACCAAACATAACCTAAAATTTATTATTTACAATTGTAAACCGGATGTTTTTTATTTTAATTTATAGGAATATTGTAATTTCAAGATTCGAACCCGGACTTGATGTTTTTATTTATTTTAATTTATAGGAATATTGTAATTTCAAGCCTTGGGTAAGATTCGAACCCGAACTTGTAGGCATTGGGAGCCCTTATGATGGCCATGTATGCCAACTTTGCTAGAAGTTATTCTTATTATGTATTCATTATACAATATATGTATATACACTTATTTCTGCTCATGGTGGACATGGTTTGAACCTCGATTCATTAATTTTGGCAAAATTTAATGGTTGGAGAGGGCTTTAGAGACGGCTAAAAACCATCTCTAATTGAGACTGGAGAAAGCCGTCTCAAATACAATCTCAATTATAAACAATCAATAGTTTGAGACGGAGAAAACCGTCTCTAATTTGAGACGGCAAAAGCCGTCTCTCATACCGTCTCAACTTAAAACCGTCTCTAATACCGTCTCAAATTGAGACGGTTTGCATCCGTCTCAATAATTGAATCGGTCAGAAACCGTTTCAAAATTACACGATCCGGTTCTCTAGACTACCAACCCATTCCGTCTCTAAAACCGTCTCAAATAGAGACGGAAAAACTCCGTTTCTAATTGAGACGGAAAAAAATCGTCTCTAATACCGTCACAACTTAAAACCGTCTCTAATACCGTCTCAAATTAAAGACGGCAAGAAACCGTCTCTAATTGAGACGAAAATAACTATCTCTAATACCGTCTCAATGTGAAGTCGTTTCTAATGCCGTCTCAATATTAAATTTATTATTATTGACCAATAGTCAATGAGAATGCTGTCTCTAATTCTAAAAAGCCATCTCAAAAGCCGTCTCAAATAGAGACGGCTAACACGCCGTCTCTAATTTTGGTCTCTGATCAAAGCTTTTTTTGTAGTGTAAAGACTGGTGTGAGTTATGTATAACGATGATCAAACACGAATAAAGCTTAGAGTGAGCAATTCATTAAAAGAACAAAACTTGAACATTATATGGCTCGTTTTAGTTTTTGGGTAGTGTTTATGAACAAGTACATTATTTTATATTTATATATATGTTTGTTTAATATTTATGAAGTTAATAAACAAAAAGTTCTTTTATTATAAATGAACGAAAATATTTATATATTTGAACTAGCGTTTATGAAAATGTTATCAAAGGCGCTTGTTTGTCATTATTATTAATTTTATATTTTAAAAAGAAAGTTATCATTATATTATTATTTTATATACTTAAACAAAAAGAGTTATCTAGGATTTATTTTCTTTATTTTAAAGAAAAACTCGATTTCAAAAAAGAAAAGGAAATCACAACCAAAATATGGATTGTTATTTAAGAAAGGAATGTTTGGGTGAAATAATATTAAGATAGGGAGTTAGTCAAGAGTGAGGGTCTTATACCATCATTGTTTACAATGTTTTTTGCCAATTTTATCAAATCTGCTTTCACATCCACTCTTCTCCAATGAAACTTCACCAACTCAAGAAAAATTTCAATAGCTCAAAACATTAAAAATATGTTTAATATGTTTTCTATTTATTTGAATTTTAAAAATTAATAAATAGTAGTATATATTTGTTTTGAGTTTTTTGTATGGTAATATATGTAAAGTGTATTAGTAAATTTGTGAGAAAAATGCAAAGAAATGAGAGATAAAAAGAATGAGTATTAATTAAGAATATAAAAGGTAACTACATAGGTAAATAGTTAGGATTTAATAAGGTTTGTAGGGTTTTTGAAAACCTTGATACAAATTTTTTGAAAATAAAAAATTGTTTTTTTAAAATCGAAAATAAACAAAGCGTGAAGAGGGTGTTCAGTTTGTAGTGAGTTAATATTACTCATTATATCTTAAAAACTGTTAAAAGTAAAATAATTTGTTATTAATTGCATTTAGATGTGTTTATCTAACTTCTTAATCCATTAATAAAAAAGTAAGTACCTTATGGGATGAAATTTAGGAGAGTATGGATTACCATATTTTAAGAAACTGAGTTCATTTCTTCTGTTTCAAGTGCACATGGTGGGTAAGGATACAACATTTTGATCTAAAAGGTATATATTTTCATTAAAAAAAAATTCATTAAATAAAGGGTACACGTTCTTATATTAAAGGATATACGTCCTCAGGACATATAAGTTTTAGCCCTCAAGAAACTATAAAGTTTTAGCCCTCAAGAAACTAATTAAAAGTACTCCATCTGTCCCAATAATTACTGCACACTTTCCTTTTTGATCTGTCCCATTTCTAAAAATTGATAAAATACATTACAATACTATTTACTTTTTACACACATACCAATAATTTTACACACATTTTTCATTAAATTATCTAAAATACTTATTTTTTACACATATTTCAATAACTTTATATATCTTTATACATTAAAAAAATTAACTTTTTTTTTAATATTCGACACACTAGAATACGTGTGCAAATTATTGAAACAGAGGGAGTAAAACTGTAAAAGAGAATTTTTATGATCACAAACCTTACTAATCACATGCCCAATTTTATTAAATTATAGTATATTAGCTTGAACTAGACAATCCCAAAATATTTTAGATTGTATTTGGATGGAGTCATTTCAAATCCAATGAATTTGAAAATCTGTGAATTTTAAATTCCTTGGATTTTAAATCAATTCATTTGAATTCCATTATTTGGATAAATTATGGATCTTTGGAATGATTTCAAATCCATGATTCAAAAATTATTTTTAAAATAAAATTTTATATATAATAAATAAAAATAATAAAATTTTATTATATTAAATATTAAAATTTAAAATTTTATTAAAAATAATTTTTTTGGAAAGGAACTCTACCACCCAACCTACCTCCTACCCACCCCCCTCCACCCCACCCAAAATTTTTTTTTTATAAAATTTTAGATTTTTAATATTTGAATAATAAAAATATTACCACTCAACCCTATCCCTCCCCCACCCACCCATCCACCCAAAAAAATTTATATAAAACTTTACTTTTTAATATTTAAATAATAAAAATATTAACGTCCAATCCTACCACTCTATTCATCTACCCACACCCCCCACCCACCAATTTTTTTTTTTAAAAAAATTGATTTTAATATTTAAAAAATAAAATCTAAAATTTTATTTTTAAATTTTTTTGGGGGAGTGGGGGTGTGGAGGGGTGGGTTGGGTTTAGGTGGTAATAATTTCATTATTTAAATATTAAATTCTAAAATTGTATAAAAACATTTTTTTTTGAGTGGGGTGTGGGTAGGGGTAGTTTAGGTGATAATATTTTTATTATTTAAATATTCAAATCTAAAATTTTATTAAAAAAATTTGGCTTGGGGGTGGGGGTGGGGGTAGGGGTGGGTGGGTGGGTAGGGGGTAGGGTTGGGTGATAATATTTTTATTATTCAAATAATAAAATTAAAAATTTTATAAAAAAATTTTTTTGACTTGGAGGTGGTGTTGGTAGGGGTGGGGATGGGGGTGGGGTTGGGGGTGGGGTGGGTAGGAGATAGGGCTGGGTGTTAATATTTTTATTATTAAAAATTTAAAATTTTATAAAAAAAAAATTTTTTGGGAAAGGGGTGGGGTAGGTGTAGGCTGGATGGTAGAGTTTAAAATAATATATATATATATATATATATATATATATATATATTAATATAATCAATTACACAACAATGAAAAATTTCAAATGACACGGTTTGAGTAAAGATTTAAAATTCATTCAAAAACAACTAAGAAAATTCAAAATCAAATCAATGATTTGAAATCCATTGATTTAATATCTTGGATTTATAAATCCGTTGATTTCAAGTAGCATCCAAACATAATGGATGGATTTAAAGGATGAATTTATAAATTCTTCCTCAAATCCATCCATCCAAACACAGCTTTAAATAATTGTAAGTTTTTTCATTCGCTTCGAATCCTTCATTTTAATTTTGAAAGTAATCATTTGCGTTACGAAATTCGACTCTTTTTTTTTTTCTCTTTTATATGACACGCCTTATTGTTCACATTAATTAATTAATGATGTACGAAGTAATTAGCACTGCAGCAGTCCAAACTAAAGTTAGATGGGTAATAGCAATTACAAGGTATTATAAATTCAAACCAGGCCGGCCCAATGGAAAAAGGCCCAATGGACTCCTATTAATTAATGTGTAGGCCCAGCAGCGCTAACCCTAACCCTAATCCACCACTATTAAATCCTCGCATATCGCAGCTTCTCCACTCAAACTCAAAAATCCTTGTTCAAAATCTCTGTAATTTTTTTTTTCTTTCTGAAAATTGAAAATATGTTTGTTTGTGTAAATTCACGTCAGGCCATGAAGACAGCAAACATTTCTCGATGCTGAGATTAATATTACCTGTGCTGACGTGTAATTTATGCGTGTCTGAGCCGTCTGTTGTTTCGATTTGATTTGAATTCTGATTTGCAGAAATTGCGATTTGCGATGATTAGAATTATAATTCCTCGTACTGACTGCTAAGGCATGACAGACTCTTATACACCCATAGAATCTGAGCAAATCTCTCTCTCTCTCTCTCTCATAAAAATTACCTCTCTTATTTATTTTTTAATGATTTTGTTATTTTTCAGTCGAATTTAATGTTTTTTTTAAAATTTTTGTCTTTTGATATAATTATTTTTTCTTAAATAAATAATCATAGTTTATTATCTCTTTGAGAATATTAAATTTCTGAACTGGGATTTTTACAAAAGTAGCATATTTTGATTAATTAAATGTGTTGAGTATTTAAGACTTATGGTTGTATTGTTATTTTAAGTGCACGCGACTATATTCATTTTCATTATAGTTCAGTAGAGTTTCAATTTTACTCAACAATTTTCAACTTATCTTTTTAATTTTAATTCAATATATATATATATATATATATATATATATTCATGCTTAATCTTTAAGCTTAAGTTTATATTAAAGATGGTGTTTAATTTTAATTACATTTTAATGGTCTAATTTAATTTTATTTTTGCAGGATGTTTAAGTTTCAAGTGTGATAGTTAGGCATGGTAATGGATGGACTATTGCTCTATTGCTTATTTTGGATGTTCGTTCAAAATTTTAATGGAATTTTATTTAATTCAAAACTTGTTCAAAATTAAAATTACATGTACACTGCATTTGTAGTGTTAGGATGGCATGTGTGCACATTAACTTAATTGATAATTCCAATTAAAATTCTGTGTAGTGTTGTGGGCTTATCTGCCAAGCCCATTTGGAGCAGCCCAACTTAAATTTTATGGACACCATCCTTTGCTCATTATTCATATTATTTTAGCTTGTTCACTATTTGGTATTCATAAGATTGGGCTTGATTTAAAAACTGTTCATCACCATCAAATGTTTACTAACTAATATAGAAGTGAATTAACGTATTTTGAATGAAGTAGCATATAACAGCACTCATTAAATTAAAATTTAAAAAAATTATAATTAAACTGTTATTTTAATTAAACAAATTTAAATATTACAATTTATATTATAAAAATAGAGAGAATTGAAAAAATATTAAAATTCATGAAAAATTATTTTTACATCATTTTGAGAATCTTGTTTGGTTTTTTTATTGTCATTAAGTACCGGTTGTTTCTTTCTTTTTTATATAATTTTCTTTATGAAAAAAAATATAGTAATTTATTTTCACATTTATTATAACGTACTACATATAATCAGTTATTTAATATTATTAAAAATATTTTAATTAACAATCATTTTGTGTTCAATAATGTTCTAAATATAATCAATTATTTAACATTATTAACAATATTTCTATTAACAATCATTTTGTGTTGACACTACAATGAGTATTTAATTTTTCTCAAGTTTAATATATAAATGAAAGTAATAATCTTTTAATACATAATAAATAAATAAATAAATAAACAATATGTTTAATTTGCTTATCTAGATTAGTGACGATTTCAAATATTATACTTAATAATGTCAATAAAAAAAATAAAAAATTTCATTCAAGTATTTGATAATATATATATAAATTATACTCCACTTAACAAAATAATTAAACGTATTTTAATTATTTTAAGATTCTCATGTCTAGTTAATTGATCAATATTATAACATGTTAGATTTTAATATTCCATCTGGTAAGATGCATTGAGAACTATTTCTTTTTCACATGGATTAAGAACTTACACATTTGACAAAATTTTATAAGCTTTTAAAAATTGGTTTAATCTTACATTGATTGATTTATTACTTTAGGGGACACTTAGGTATACTCCAATTCATAATTAATACTTAACACATTCAGGTATACTCCAATTCCATAATTAATACTCCTACTTAACACATTCACAATTAAGAGAAAATATTAACAAACTAAATTGCAACATCCCAATACTCACTTTATCCGAATAGCATATGAAGGCTCTCTAGGACAGCAACATTTGCCTATTCATTGGGAATGAACATATTGATTGTTTAGACAAAGAAATCTTACCCTATGCGGGTTATAACAAAAACATCACATTTTTAAACATAATGTAATCAAAATTAACTATATCATACAATTTGTTAAATTAAATTACCCTAAATAAGTATTGTTTTAAACATCAAGGGCTGGGGAAAAATACCGAAATTTTGGTATACCGCCCTTACCATATAAAAAAATACCAATTTTACCGAAATTTTAGGTATGCCAAAATTTTTAGTAAGGTATGATACCGTATTGAAAATTTTGGTACGATAAAGATATATAAATTACTAATATCGCGGTATTTCAGTATATACCGAAATACCGTAAAATATTTAATTTTTAGGTAATATGATATGATATATCATACTACATGATATATGAAATTATTATTATTATTATTTATATATTATAATTTTTAATTAAATTATATATATACACTATTTTATTAAGAGTGAGGCTCTTGTGCCCCAGGGGATACCGTGCCCCTTTGCAATTTAAACCCCTAGCAATACATAGGTTTAAATAGAATATGGAGAGGAAGAGTTTGTGTTCACATGGGGACACGTTGTATCTCGGGGGCACAGAAGCTTTTGCCTTTAATTAAAAGATTAAATCTAAAATCCTAATATAAATTACATAATTATAAATGGATGATAAAGTTGATTGGCTTTCATGATATCTTGTATTTCTTTTTTAATTACGTAGTTCTATCCTATATAAAAATTTAAAAGTGTTGATTTTAATATAAGTTTCATATGGTTCTTGTGTAG
Source organism: Pogostemon cablin (assembly GCA_023678885.1). NCBI lineage: Eukaryota > Viridiplantae > Streptophyta > Magnoliopsida > Lamiales > Lamiaceae > Pogostemon > Pogostemon cablin. The sequence continues at coordinate 6,766,726 of CM042994.1, read as the reverse complement.
ATCTCTTGAGTACTATTTATTTAATGACAAACACTTGTTGTAAACCGTGTTTACATACATTAATTATATAAACATGTTACTTTTTAGTACATAAAAAATTACTCTTTAACACATAAATTGTTATTCTTCTAAATTAAAATATTACTCTTCAAATTCTTGTAAATCCTGATTTATCGATTGCTTTTTAGTATATGAAAAATTACTCTTTAGAGATATGAATTATTACTCTTCTATATAAAAATTATTACTCTTCAATGAGTAATTTTTTATACATATAAACCCGATTTACATGAGACTCACTAGTATTTAATTTGATTGTTTGTGGATTGTCGTATATTTTTCTTATTATGAATTTGTTATCTAATATTAGAATTGTTTTATAGTTATCTTTCACTTTTCTAGTACAATTTTTAATTAGATTTATTGAATTTTAGGTGTATAACGACATAGCAAACTATCTAATAGTACGGTATATATCGACATTTTAGGTATGATACGGTATACCGAAATATTGGTAAGCAGAATGTATATTATTTTCCTATACCGAAATATTGGTTTACCGAACTATGGTATACTGAAAGTTTAAGTAAGATAACGATATGATTTTTTATATACCGAAAATTTCGATACGATATATGATATGATCAAAAATCTTTGGTATCTCATATCCCCCTAATCAAGTATATATCTTGCTTCAGTTTAACAAGAAATGACGCATCATATACATTTAAGCATATTTATATATAGTAGGGATTAGGGACATTTATGGATAATAGGGTTGACTCTAGAAATTAAATTGTAAAATCAGTTTGTAGGAAAAGAGATCATAATTAAAGGGTCACTTACTATTAAAATATCGATAAATTTGATGCCGTCTCGTAAAATGGATAATACTCCAAAGTTCCATATTAAATTGCAACGTTATTATAAATTTGAAGTTTAAAAAAAAAATTGGTTTTCATCAATCTTATTTACTTTAAGAAGATAATATAGTATTTTTAAATAGTAAGAAGTAAATTTTACAAAATATGTTACGTGTGTTAAATGAATATCTCCAACGGTATCTTTATAATTTGGAAAGTATTTGATGTAAAATAAATAGTATTTTAAATTTAGAGAGCTATTTTTTATTTTATTTTTATCTCCTCCAACACTCTCTCTATATTTTATTTAATTTATTATTTTTTCAATGTCCATTTATTATATTTGTGTTTATTCTTTATATTATATTTTTCACTTCTAATTTATGTGAAGCAATTAATAATTTTGATGGAATTTTGTTGGGAAGTAATGAAAAAGTAATTTTAAAGAGTTGTTTTGATTCCTTAAATTTAGAGAACCAAAATTATTATTTAAAACATTTTGTTATTTTAAATAGGCTATTGGATCTACATTTTAAAACATTTTGTTATTTTAATAAATTTATAATTAAAATATATTTTAATATTAAGAATTGATGTGAGGTTTTTTTTTTCTTTTTCTTAGTAAATTTAATGTGTGTATAAAAGTGTAAATTTTAATATGGAACAATATATAGTATTATTTTTATTACTCGTTGAAGGAATGTGCTTCCTTGACTTGGAGTCCAAGTCCTTACACCACACCTCAGGAATTTTCTTCGTAGCCTACATTCATCGTAATTCAATTACATTTGCCATTCAAGACTGGAAAATTTCTCACCCACGAATAGGAAATTTTCGACCGAGTCTAAGGAAGTTATTTGGACTAGATCACACCAGATGCTCTTGCCATTTTTTGTATACATGAGTATAATTGGTGTACCCCACTATTAGGGACCCCCATCGCCCCTGCCTTGGGGATTGGTGGAGGAGGTAAATCGCAGGATGTGCCTCAAGTGGCTTATAAAGAGGACTCACTGTTAAACTTGTGCTTACAAGAGGTCAAATTCATGTCAAAGGCAAGATTCGAACCTCCCACCCATGCAGCAACCAAGCTCAGTTGGAAGGTCTTTCCACCCTGCAGGGGCCAAAGTGGATTTGAGTATAGTTGTCAAATGGGACGAATTGGCACGGTCCAGCTCAGACCAACTTGTTGGGCCGGTCCGGGCACAACTCATAAATAATGTGAGCTAAATGAGTCGAATTTCATGTGTTATTAGTAATTTTTTTTAAAACTTAGCTCAGCCCACGACTCAAACTCATATTCGACCCAACCCGGACTCTGAGTGGCGGACTAATTCGACCCACTTGATTTATTTTTATATAATAAAAATATGTATATTTATTTATTAATGATAAAATTCTAAACATCAAATTTTATATATATCTTGATATGAAAATTTAAGATTTTGTAATTATAAAACAAATTATTTATAAAATATCAAGTTGATATTTTCTCTATATTACATTATTATACAAAAAGCTTCTTTAAAAAATTGAATATATTTAATTAATGATTATTTTTCATAATAAAGTACTTCTTCCATCCCAGACCACCCTTTCCATATACAATACCACGATTTTAAGAAAAATTGCTCTTTTTGACCAATTATGTTGACTTTAGAAGGTATTGTAGTATTTTTAAATAATTAAAAAAATATAAAGTAATGGAATGTGTGTGAAAAGGGAGTGGTAAATTTGAAATTAAAGTAATTTTTTAGATGTTAGTTAAAGTGTGTTTATTTTTTTTAGGGTGTGAAGAGTGTTGTGAAACGAATGAATAAGGAAAGTGTGAAGGATTGTGTGGGATAGAGAGAGTATATTATTGAATGTAAGAATACCATAACCTATATTATACTATTATTATTAATGTTATTTCTATAATTTAAGCATTTGATAAATTATAATTAAAATGATTTTCATTAAATAGCCCACCGACCTACCAATTCAGCCTATGTATTAACTCGTGTAGCCCGATCCAGCCCACGACCAGCTCATTAGATATAAGTCATGTGCCGAGCTGGGCTCATGTTTTCTCAAAAAAACATGATCCAGCCCAATCTGTTGCAAGGTGAGCCCAACCCGGCCCATTAAATACGTGGGATTAGGTGGGCCTGCTGCCAAAGGACTAGATATTTTTTTAGAATGTAGTTTTCTTTTCTCTAATGTGTCATCCATCTAATAATTTGACACAGAAAATAGCATATAAATTCTATTAAACTATTTTATAAACAATTTATGATATAAATAAAAAGTGATAATAAGAAATAACTAATTAAGAAAGCGTAAAATAATATCATCGTAAATCGACCTCCCATATTAATAAAATATAATTACATACTATACACATAATATATTATAGTACAACCCACCTTTTACAATATTAAAAGAGTCTTTATGTTATTGTATAAAGTATCTTAAATATTTATCACTCACATCACATAATACTATTACTTTATATTATTTTATTATCTAAAAACACTATAATATCCTTTAAAGTTAATAAAATTGGTTAAAAAACACCTTCTTAAACAACATAGAACAATAAGTGTGAATGATTCTTCAGAATGTGGGAGTATTTATTTTAATATTTGAACTTATCCTTATCCTTACGCCATATATGTATGTTTAATTTAATTTTTTTAGATTTATTTAATTTGATTTAATTATTTTAAATATCAAATCTAATCTTTATTTTAGTTAGTTATGATTGAGTTGGTCTCTTGTATTTCCAAGTGCACAAGGTAGGTGTAAGGTATACCATTTTATTTTAAATGGTATATAACACTTTCATTAATAAGGGTTCATTTTTTCAATGAAAATATCGCCTAAAACATGAATAGTATAAATGTTTGATTAAAAAATTAATATTTTTTAGGAAATAAAGAGTAAACGTTCTTATATTAAAAGGGTATACAATTTAATATAAAGAGTATAACTTTCGAAAAATGCCAGATTTAAGGGCGGGGTGTTCCGAGAGCACGCAAATTTTAGCCTTTATGATTTATTCAATACAGAGAGTTTATTTTTATGAGGTGTCTCCAAAATTATTCTTTTTTAAAAATTATTAATTATTAATTGAAATATAACTTATAAATGTATATGAAGTTTTATTTATCATCATTTGTTTTGAGTTTTTATTTTTATATGCTATCTTACATATAAAAGTTTTAATAATTTTAAGGAAAATTTCAATTTTAATCCAAAAAAATTTTGATAGTAAAACTCTCACTCTTATTTCTTTAGTTAATGGATGGAAAACTTTTAATTCAAAAATTATATATATATATATATAAATATATATATATATATATCCCTTTGAGAGAGGGAAATGATCATTGAGAATAAAAAGCTACTGATTTTAACAACAGTTTACTTAAAGCTATTCATCATATTATTCTCATTCAACCGATATTTTTTAAACCTCATATGTAAATAAATAAAAATAAGTTTTTAGAAAAAAAAAACCAATCTTCTTACAAATTAAATATGATGAGAAAGAGGAATGCAATGAGCGAATCTATGGACTCACCGTTTTCCTTGCTACTATATACGACTATACAACGAATTTGAATACACAATATTTGGAAGGAACACCCATTGCCTATTATAGGCACTTGAATTTTATTGTTTATTAAAGGAAAATATGTGCCAAATTAATACAATAATTATCAATTAATTGTTTATTTATTATGGAATTTAAATAAATAAATTCCTAAAATAAATGAGTAAATAATTGATAATTGGGCCAGATCCAGTCAAATAAGTCTGACTTAAAGCCTAAGCAAGTTGGAGGTCTAAGCCCGCAAAATTAAGTAAAATCAAGCAATGACCAATCAAACTGTGTTATATATGGAAAGGCCCAAACCCGCAGGTCAAATCAGCTCTGGACCAATCAAATTGCGAGTTATTTATGGGGCATCATCACCCTTCACCTATATAAGGAGCCCTCCTCCATTCATTCCACACAAACTAAAACATCTGAAGACGCAGACGCTTCTGAAGAGATCAAGAATACGAGCAGTGCTCCCTTGAGATCTTCAAGCATCTTCAAGTCAAGAACGGCCTCCGATTAGAGATAAAGATGTCAAGCCCCTCCGATCCGGCGTTCTTCCAGCCAACAGCCTCCAATCAGAGATTAAGGCATCAAGCCCCTCCGATCCGGCGTTCTTCCAGCCAACAGCCTCCTATCAGAGATCAAGGTTCTAAGCCCCTCCGATCCGGTGTTGGTCTGAAACAACACTCGACCTGAGATCAAGGTGCTAAGCCCCTTAGATTCGACGTTTTTTCCAGTCAGACTCATCCAGCTATCTTTGTGAAGTCAACGGTGTTTTACCAAATTGAACGACGTTCTTCATAAGAAGTCTTCAAGCCAAGTCAACGTTCAATTCGAACAAAGGCTCGACACATCCGGATCAACATTATAAGACTTCACATCCGAGCTTGGACAAACTTCAACCGAAGATCTGGCTCAACATATAGTCAACATATACTCCAGTCAAAGAAGTCAAAGTCAACACACACAAGTCAAAGTCAAGCCAATCCAAATTGATTCGAGAGAAGAATCAGATGATTGATTGAGATTGTAACCCGTTTACATATCTTTTAAATTAAATCCATCTGAAATTATCTTTATACTCAATTTGTATTTATTTCATCATAAATACAAAATTTATTGTTATAAATTTTAGCACGCCCGGTGGGACCGTCTCTACTTCTCATCTCTTCTTTCTACAAGAAAAAATAATGACTCCTCTTAGGATCGCGATCAAAAGGTCATTCACCTCAAAGCCTTCAGCGCTGCAAGCTGTGAAGACTCAAATAATGACTCCATTAAAGATTGCGATAAGAAGGCCTATTGCATCAAAACCTCCAGAGTTGCAAACTGACAAGGTTGAAGACTTTACAAGAAGTATGTCTGAAGGCTCCTCAAGGACGAACCATGTGGTGGGGATTACTCTCAATAAGCTATTGCAGGGCGATAAAGATAGTGATGATGACTCTGTCTGCTCAACTCCTCACTCCACGCCAAGCTCACCACCTGCCTTAATTGAAACTGCAGTGATGACGACAAGTGATATGACCATTGAGGATCAACTCGCAAGTATGATGAGAGTTATTGAAGGACTCAACAAACACATGAAAGCTCAAGACGTAAAGATCTCCATACTTATGAAGAAAATGGATAATGCGAAGACAAGCCATGCAAATAAGAAACAAGTTGAGGATGAGCACGAGGAAGAAGACTCGACGAAACATCATTCACCTGAAAAGAAGCAAGTTGGGAAAAAGTGGAAGTCTCAACTGACGGAATGCTTCATATCAACCAATTAAAGAATATCATCATAGAGACGATAAAAGACAAGTTTGAAGTAAACTCCAAATCTCCTGCCACCTACAAAAAGCCATATACAAAGAGAATTGACAACTTGAGGATGCCAACTGACTACCAACCTCCCAAGTTTCAATAATTCGATGGCAAAGGCAACCCAAGACAACATGTGACACACTTTGTTGAGACATGCAATGATGCGGGGACCTACGAAGATCACATGGTGAGATAATTCATCCGATCTCTAAAAGAAAATGCCTTCGATTGGTATATTGACTTGGAAGCGAACTCCATTGACAGCTTGGGGCAAATGGAAAAAGTATTCCTCAACTGTTTCTATAGCACACGAAGAACTGTTAGCATGATGGAGCTAACAAACACTTGTCAAAGTGATGAAGAATATGTCATCGATTACATCAATAGATGGAGGAGCCTAAGCCTCAATTGCAAAGAAAAGCTGTTAGAAACTTCAGCTATTGAAATATGCATTCAAGGGATGCAGTGAAATCTTCACTACATACTCCAAGGAATTCGGCCTAAAACTTTTGAAGAATTGGCTACAAGAGCTCACGACATGGAGTTGAGCTTAACATCAAATAACATCGAATGGCCCTCTAATTAAAAATCTTACGAGTTTGAAGAAATGTCTTCTGATGAGCTCGTGGAAGAGGAACCGCAAATAAAGACTACGGTTTCTATAAAAATTCATATAAATAAGGTTAAGCAAGAGAAAGCATCTCATCCCAAGATTGTGAGGCAATGAACTGTTGATAAATCTAGTCAAAGCTCCTTGATATGAGCGAAAACTGTCTACATCACGCTCCTTGACACGAGCTAAAATTATCTACAAGTCACGCTCCTTGATATGAGCTAAAACTATCTACAAGTCATACTTCTTGATACGAGTCTAAACTATCAAAAAAGCCTCAAGTCATGCTCCTTAACATAAGCGAAATTGTCTGCACTACGCTCCTTGATACGAGCTTAAACTATCTGAAATCTCTTAAGTCCACAATACGCTCCTTGATATGAGCTTAAACTATCTAAAATCCTTCAAGTCAAAACTCCCTGATACGAGTCTAAACTATCAATCTCCACACAAAGCTCCTCGACACGAGCTAAAAATTTCCACACAACGCTCCTTGATATGAGCTAAAACTACCTACATGTTACGCTTCTCGACATGAGATAAAAATGTCTACACAGTACTCTTTGATACGAGTTTAAACTATCTAAAATACTCAAGTTACGCTCCTTGATATGAGTATAAACTATCTACACATCAAATCAAATCTCCTTGGGAAGAGAATAAACTCTCTACACACAAAGCTCCTCAACATGAGCGAAAAATATCCACACAAGGCTCCTTGACACGAGTATAAACTGTCTGTTCAAATTCAAAACTCATTGACATGAGTATAAACTGTCAGCACATTCAATTCAATGCTCCATGACGCACGAGCCTAAATTGCATGTTACTCCTGGCCCGCATGAGTATAAAATGTGTACGACACCTCCCCAAATCAGATCATGTCCCCTTGAACTACGTTATGACTTGATCCTCTTCGAAGAGGTACGCAGGCAGCTTATCAATTTGCTAAGTTCAGTCATAATTCAGGCTATTCACATCAAGTTGGTGAGACAAGCAATAAAATTCAATCATGTTGATCAAGAATGGAGTGTCGCAATTTGTTCACTTCAACACAAATGCGTCCGTGAACAAAATGCGATGGGGCATTTGTAAGCACTTGAATTTTATTGCCTATTAAAGAAAAATATGTGGCAAATTAATGCAATAATTATCAATTAATCATTTATTTATTATGGAATTTAAATAAATAAATTCCTAAAATAAATGAGTAAATAATTGATAATTGGGCCAAATCCAGTCAAATAAGTCTGACTTTAAGCCTAAGCAAGTTGGAGACCTAAGCCCGCAAAATTAGGTCAAATCAAGCAATGACCAATCATACAGTGTTATATATGGAAAGGCCCAAGCTAGCAGAATCAGGTCAAATCAGCCCTGGACCAATCAAATTGCAAGTTATTTATGGGGCATCCTCACCCTTCACATATATAAGGAGCCCTCCTCCATTCATTCCACACACACTAAAATATCTGAAGAAGCAGACGCTTCTGAAGAGATCAAGAATACGAGCAGAGCTCCCTTAAAGCATCTTCAAGCCAAGAACGGTCTGCGATCCGAGATCAAGGTTCTGAGCCTCTCCGATCTGGCGTTCTTCCAGCCAACCGCCTCCGATCAGAGATAAAGGTGTCAAGCCCCTCTGATCCGGCGTTCTTCCAACCAACCGCCTCCGATCAGAGATCAAGGTTCTAAGTTTCTCTGATTCGGCATTCTTCCAGTCATCCACCTCCGATCAGAGATCAAGGTGTCAAGCTCCTCCGATCCGGCGTTCTTCAAGTCAACAGCCTCCGATCAGAGATCAAGGTTCTACATCCCTCCGATCCAGCGTTGGTCAAAACAACATTCGACCTGAGATTAAGGTGCTAAGCCCCTCAGATTTGACGTCTCTTCTGGTCAGACTCATCCAGTAGTCTTTGTGAAGTCAACGGTGTTCTACCAAATTAAATGGTGTTCTTTATAGAAAGTCTTCAAGTCAACGTTCAATCCGAACAAAGGCTCGACGCCTCTGGATTAAAGTCAAGACTACACATCCGAGCTCGGACAAGCTTCATTCGAAGATCCGGCTCAACACACACACTGTCAATATAGTCAGCATACACTCCAGTCAAAGAAGTCAAAGTCAACACACACAAGTCAAGTCAAAGTCAAGTCAAGCCAAATTGGTTCGAGAGAAGAATCAGAGGATTAATTGAGATTGTAACCTGTCTAAATTGAGATTGTAACCTGTCTATATATCTTATAAATTAAATTCATCTAAAATTATCTTTGTACTCAATTTGTATTTATTTCATTATAAATACAAAATTTGTTGTTACACTCATATTCTCCTGTGTAAAACGTTGGCGGCTCTCTGATGCAGTTGTCGTCCTCTAAGGCAGTGGTTGTGCCTTTCCATTACTCTAACGGTGGCCAACTTCTCCATAGACCTGGTGTTTGTAGATGATGATCTGATACTCATTTGTCACTCCTTGTACAAAATTATTAATCTGATCGAAAGAGGGGAAAAGCAATGCAAAACCCCTGTGTATCTAATGAAATCAAAACAGGTTAGATTTCCATTCAATCACGAATGGGTTGAAAAATCACTAACAAGTTATATATATGTGGATTATAGAGTTTTTACTCACTTTGAACCATTGTTGTCAATGTGTTTGATAAAATTCCTCAATGAGCAGGAAAATTATTTGGAAGATATACGAGGTGAGGTGCGTGATTTTCCATGAATTATATGATTATTATTATGTTATATGTCATTCTAAGATTTCTCCTTTGCTTCAAGTTAAAAAGTTCATTGTGCTTAAAAGGGAACTGGAGGAAGGGTGCATTGTGGCCCTATAAGGGCATGTCACTCTGTCATTGAGTTAAAGGTAGTAGACTCTTTTGCACATTCACATTCTGTAACTAAAATGGAAATATTGAACTGATCTACATATGAGATGCTGAGGATTAGCTGGTAGATAAAATATTGTAAGGCATGTATGATCAGCTTATCCTTTGTGATTATCTTGCAGACTCACATTTATAGTTTGGCAATTCATTAAATTCTGCTCCTTGATTTTGTGAGGAAACATAGTTGATGAATAACTATAGGAACCTTTAGAGAAATTTGAAAGATTTTGGTCTGAAATTCTGCAGGAATTTAGATTTGGAAATGAGGGTTGGGTTTTGGGATTTTTACAGATAAAGGTGAAATGTGTGAAGAATCTCAACTACTTAAAATTAGTTTATTTTGATGTTTTCCATTGGAATATGAAAGGTTGAGAAAGACTTGAATTCTTTTTGAGGACTAGTGTTGTGAGGGAGATGGTAGTAGAAAAATTAAGATTAATTTATTTATTAGTTTAAATTTTAAAAGGTGTTACAATTACTGTTTGAGTTTCCTACTTGATTGTAATTTTTACTAAAGCTTGTTTTCCTTAATCACGTGAAGGATGAAAGCTTGTTTACTGATGATGACCAGATTAATCTCAAGCCTTTTGGTTCTGTTGTTACCCTTGAGGTAATAGCTTCAGCCTATTGTGAAACAGGTTGAAACTTGTATTCAACAGCTGAAATTCTCTGTAACATGCAAGGCAACCCCTGCAAAACTTCGTGTTTGCATTACAGGTTTATCTAGAGAACACAACATGTGCTTCTTCTGGAAGTTCATCCTACAACACATTAGAGAATGCTCATACTGTTAAGGTGAAGTCCAAAACATGTTAGTATTTTCTTCTTTTTGTGAATCTTATGTTATCTTTTTTATGTTGGAACTGTGTAAAGTGAAAACTCATAGATATCATGCTTAAAATTCCTATGTTATGCGGTGCCAGTTTTTATTTTGAATTTGTTTTCGCTGCAGTCTGAAATATTCAATGAAATTCTGGCTTGCATTATTGTTTGTGAACTTTTTTGGTTCGTTCCACTATTGCTAGAAATATAGGAAAGATTAATTTTCCATAAAGGCCAAAAGTGAGAATTTCCTCACCATGCTATTCAAGCTAGTCTTTGTTGATGTCATTTGTTTTCAATCTTTATTCCAAATATTTCTAGATATGTAATCTATTATTATCTAATGAGCAGCGACCTTGGACTGTGTAATTGTTGAGTAGGTCTTCCTTGTCATGTAATAGAAATGTCTTGCTAAATTCATCTACGGAGCATAGTTACATCTGGAGGAGTTTATATGCTCTTGAACTTTTGCCCTTTTCAAAGAATCTGTTAATATTGGATAAATAATTTCTGTTACCAGGAACACTGATGTATTGGTTGTGTTGGAAACTACACTCATAAGGTTTTCCAACCATGTATTGATCAATGTCTAATTCATTTCCTTTAAGTAGCAACTTTCGTTCAAAGTGACCAGATTTGCTGTAGAACATGCACTTAGCAATGAAAACTTAACTCCATTAATTATATAGTTTGACAGGTATAATGGTCTCTCACAGTCCACTGCTCATGACAAAAGAAAGATACAAACAACCTGCTAACTGGAATGCCATCAATTCCACCATTCAGATGGGCATTCAGCAGGAAAAAGAAGCGCACTGATGTCGTCATCATCCATATTCATCATCGGAAAAGGTTCTGGCGTTGGGTCTTCGCCATCGTGATTGATCAGATATGTCCAGTAATCCCCACCGTCGATGTAAGGCAGCGTATAATTAACATTATGGCCCAACATGGCATGATCTCCAATGACCGGCGTTGGCGCCGATACAAAGTTTTCGCTGTCGTGATTGATTAGATACACCGTCCATGCAAGGTCGTTTTCTTGATTCATGTGATTGAGGATCAATTCTTGTTTCTTCAACAAATCAATTCTGGCGTTGGCAGCTTGGCCTTCCGCAGTTTGATAAGCTCTTCATCACTTTTCTTGAAATCGGAAACTCCATACCACTTACACTTCCCAGCTTTGTAAACCCCAATATCCGGATTTGGTGGCCAAACAACGCCACCCTCATCTGGGATTGGGCCGTAGATAATGACACATGCCGGCACATCACATAGAATACTTAATTCTTGCACTTTCTTTATCACATTCTCTTTTTGTTTTTTAAACGCAGCAACCTTCTTAATCAATTCCATATCCAATTTCTTGCTACTCATGATCGTTCTTGAGCAATTTAGAGATGAAGAAGTATGCAAATTTGAGATGGATTCTCGGATAACAAGATGGGTTCTTTATATATATATAATGTTTTAGGGTTAGGAACGTGAGATGATTTGTTTGATATTGTGTTAATTATAACAATTATATTACCAAAAATAAACTGCGCAACTTAGAACGCAAGTAAGTTTGTGTGAGAGGGTTCGTTTGATATTGTGTATTAATTACAACAATTATATTATCAAAAATAAATTGTGCAACTTAGAACACAAGTAAGTTTATTTTATTTATTAGTTTGCATTTAATGAACATTAATATCAATAGCTAGATGAAAATTAATTTATTCAGAATCAAAGATATTCTAAAGTGAGTGAAATTAATAGATAATAATAAGCTGCCAAATCAGACGTGAAATAAGGAGAGAATGACACATATGAAGGAGGAAACCTTCATTTGTAATCAATTCCATGTCCAATTTCTTGCGACCCATGATTGTTCTTGAGCAGTTTAGAGATTAAGAAGTATGCAAATTAGAGATGGATTCTCGAATAACAAGATGGGTTCTTTATATATATAATGTTTTAGGGTTAGGAATGTGAAAAGATTTGTTTGATACTATATTAATTATAACAATTATATTACCAAAAATAAACTGCGCAACTTAGAATGCAAGTAAGTGTGTATTAATTACAACAATTATATTACCAAAAATAAATTGTGCACTTAGAATGCAAGTAAGTTTGTTTTATTTATTAGTTTGTCATTTAATGAATATATTAATATCAAAGCTAGATCATATTAATCCGTGAAAATTAATTTATTCAGAATCTAAGATATTCTAAAGTGAGAGAAATTTATAGATAATAAGAACACAAACTCCGTTCTATATTGAATGTATTCCACCATTTATTAATATAGACATGAAATTTAAGAATTTATTTTTTACTAATTTTATTGATTTTTGGGATAATTTTTTTTTTTTGTAATTATAAATAAATTATTCTTATAATTAAACTCACACTTACTATTTTTATTCATCTGTAAATAAATTCACACCCCTAAAATAAAAATATTACACACAACCCAACAAATTTACAATACCTTTTAATTTCTTATCAAATTTATAACTCACATAACTCATTTTATATTTTACTATTATTGTCTAAAAATACCAAAGTATCCTAAAAGCAAAGTAAAAATAATAATTTTTCTAGAATTTTGTATTTACAATAACTGTGAATTTCATTATATGACGAAAAGAGTAAAATATGTTATATGTATTAGGTAAAAGTTGTAATTTTAAAATTAAGATATATTTTGATGTTATAATAAGCTTGATGTTGATATTTCTATTCTACTGGGAAACAAACTAAAATAAAAGGTGTAAAAGTATATGGGTACCGAAAATGATAGCTAAGCTTAATGTTACACTTGATTAGTTTGGGCAATAAATACCAATTTTTTGCTCCACAATCTATCATTTGTTTTGTAACGATTTATTAGTCCCACAATTAGTTAATGGATGAGGATATTAAAATTAAAAAAAAAATTCAATATTTTAAATCAAATAACTTAAATACTCTTATAACATGAATATATATTCCTAAATACATTACTAAATATACCCAACCACTTAAATACATTACTAAACATACATCACAACTACCTTGGCCTTTTAATTGTAAATGTGGATGTTCGTCGGTTCATGTCAAATTAGTGAACTTCGGTATAAAAATTAAATTCTCGAACACCAACACAAAAATTCAAATTTCTTTACTCTCTTTGTTTCAAATGTCTAAGGTTTGTGTTCTAGCATAATTAATTTATTGCGTAATTTACAATAAACTTTTGATACTACGTCCCATTTATAATTATACATCCAAATCTCAAGAAATTCTGAAGTTATTATTGTTAAATAAGAAAAGTTAATTAGTAGAAGAATTGTACCACCAAGCAAAAATTGGTTGTACCTTTCAAACCAAGATAATTGAAAGACATGCAGGTGATACACTCTCATACCCTAAAAATAATTTCAAGTCCAAACTTGAGTGTTTCATAGTCATTTTTCACAATAATTAATTTAGTTTGGAGAACTAAGATAAAACCATGGCATCATAATTAAGGTTGTACAGAGTGGAATGGAGGTTCCGTTGCCATTAATCCGGAAGAACACTGATGAAAATTTTAGGAATTTGTAGAAGATCAGTTATCACAGTGATAAGACCATAATATTATTGGATAATTTCCAATTATCAATTAAAGATTATTTATCAAAAAATTTTAGGTAATTTTAGATATACTCAATAAATGTATTTATTATATATTTTATAAGGGTATATAAGTTATTTTAATTAAGAATATTTAAATTTAAATTCTTTCATTTTGAGGTATCTTTAGAGAGTACGAAGCCGCACCTTATTAATGAAATAGTAATTTAATTTTTTTTTATCAACTACTCATCAATCTCACTCTTCTGCAGTTAATTAATCTCGTTAAACTTTTAATTAAATCACTTTAGTTGTCATTGACTTGACTATAGAGGATGTGAATAGGTGCTCCTTATTGTAATTTAAATTTTTTTTATCAGCTACTTATCAATCTCACTCTTCTGCAGTTAATTAAACTATTTAAACTTTTAATTAAATCACTAGCATGTAATCTGCATACTACGCGGGCTCATTAAAATTTATTATTAAAGTTTTTAATGGTCTAAAAAATTAAATTTTGTTATTATATTGTTCATGTATTAAATAAAAATGTTTTTCATTTATTATTCATAATATATGAATATAGAGTTTTAACTTATAACTTAAATTAAGAAAAATAATATTTCTACGATTATAGTCAACGTATTTTAAAAAGTCAAAACAATTATATTGAATAATCTTATTGCTACTTCTATTAGAATATTTGTCACATTGTTTATTTGACTTATTAGATAGCAATTTTTTGTTTACACATTTATGTGTGACTTGTGATTATTCAAATTCGAATCATGAGGGCAATGCAACCATCAAATTGGGTATGAAACAATTCAACTATTATTACTTTTCATTACTTAAATAACACTTTTTACTGAAATATTATTTCATTTAAGTTTTTGTCAAATTTTTTAGATAATAAATATTCCCTCCGTCCAATAACAGTTTACACAATTTATTATTTGTTTGTTCCGCAATTACTTTTATAGTCCAAAAAAGAAAATAAAATTTTACTCAATAATCTTAAAAGTTATTTTAATAACTATTACATGTACGGATGTGTCCACAATCACTGGCAAGATAATACAATTTCTGGTTATTATTAAGCAACAAATTATAAGTATGATTTAGCACTTTGAATTGTGGATCATTACATATGAATAAAAATTACTTCCTATCAGATTTAGAACAAAATGAGAACAGTCAATCCCAATTCCCAACCACCCATATTTACATATGAAAAGAAGAAGCACCATAAAATTGACATGATAAAAGGCTAGTAAAAATAAAGACGGGACAAAAGCCATCCAACTACGTACAAAGATACAAATAAGCAAGTCCTTAATCATGAATGTTGTAATACACTTTCATTTCAGAACTTGTCAATCTAAAGATATAATAAAGCAATATTTATTGCATACAGAACTTGGGAGCTTTTATAGCGCCTCTATTTGAAACAACAGTTGTAACAAATCAATAAATATTGAAGCTTGATTCCTCAGTAGATTCTTCTGAAGCTTGGTTTCTGATTAGATTCGATAATTCTTCTTGGACTCCTAATTCTCATAATAAAAAATAAAAATCTATGTCATAGAGATTCATAAAAATTGCCCCGTCTAAGCAAATATAAATGTAAACTATCATGAAGATTTGAGGGAGAGACAGGCATACTGATTGAGAATGGAGACACATTGGCAAGAGGATTTGCAGGAAAATGTGATAAGTGAGCATGATGAAATTGACAATAGTGCAGAGATCCCACTAATTGAAAAATGGCACGGAATCAAAAGACTAGAAGATCAGACGTCCTCTATGATAATCAAGACAAAAAGAAAACTAAATAAAAATTAGAACTCACCAGTACAGATTTAGCCAACAACAATGTAGAAGTGATTGTGTGTAGACTAATTCATGACACCAAGCTCTTCAAGCATGATGAAATTGACAAAAGGGCAAGGATCAACAAATTGAAAAAATGGCACAGCAACTAAAACTAAGAAGATAAAACCTCTTTGTTAATCAGGAACGAAATAAAATAAAATAAAAAATTAGAACTCACCAGTAGAGTACTGGTGATTTTCTAATACCAATGTAGGAGGGATTATGTCTAAGCCTAATTCATACCAAGCTTTTCTGATAGGTTTCAGTTCTAAGTAAAATGTGTACATGCATTCCATTATCTAGATGACAAATGGCACACCAATGCACCAAAAAACCATTCAAATTGTTATTAAAATTTGTCGTTTATCCATCAACAAAATAGTACACCGACACATATAAATTGCTCTCCCATAGTCACTGGATTAGCAGGACAGCCATATAGCATATGTATTATTCTTTTTTCCATCATTCTACCTCATAGAAACATTCCAACAGAAGATAACATGATACAAACAGTAAACCTCTGCACTGAATTAACTAAAAGGAACATGAAAATCCAATCAACAAATACAACGGAAGATAAACATAGATACTTACACACTTGCATCCTCTCTACCAAGGAGCTTTATAGGGGTCCCTAACCTGGGCGTGGGGATACAACCCTCTGGAAGTTCATCAGAGCCAAAAATCCGGCCATACCAGCATGAATCGTTTCTCCTACAAACCCAAACTAACCAACCGACAGATAAGTCACTGCCTTGCTGGATTCCCAAACTTCAAATTGGAAAAAAGAGACGAAATTGAGTAGTGAGAAATTAATAAGGAGACAAATTTAGAAATATAAAAATGGAGTAAATCCATGAACACGTAACAAAAATCAATGAGAAGAAATAACATACCTTTTAAGATGATGATACGAACAGTACCTAAAATTGTATGAAAATTACACCTCAATCCAGTGCGGCACCGGCACAAATGAAGCTACTGCAATCGGATTCAAAGTAAATAAAGTTAATTAAAATAATAGAGAATAAATGTTTACCCATTGTCACTCACCATCACCTAAATAACTATTAACAGTTTAATAATTTTTAAGTTGTAGAAAAGCTAGCTTTTGAAGTTATAATCTTCAGCTCACTTGAATAGTAGCAGCGTTTACAATGTTATATACACATCCCTGAGAATTTTATTTCTGAATTAACTCTATTCATGTATGCATAGTTGTTAGTGGCAAGAGGCCAATGGTGCTCTAAGCACTAAGTTTCTATAGTTTTATTACCTCCAAAAATGGTGTATTTTGAACATTCTAAATTTTTTCCATTAAAGATGTATTTTTTTCAAGAAAATAATGCACTTGAATTAAAGCTGTATATTCAGTATTCACATTTTGATCCATCAAAGGATGGACACAGAGCACATATATAACACTGTCAAAAATGAATGAATACAGTAAGTAGGCTCCATTATATATATGCATGTAGATTTCAAATACCAAACCATGAACCATAACTATTTCTCTCTCTTTCTCCGTGGATTCGATACAGATTGATGACATCTAAGATCATAGACAATGAGGAACCAACTTTCACCTGCAGATTTAATGTGGTTTATGAGGTTTAGGGCAACAAACGTAGCAAAATCATTATTTTCATAGCACAAAACAGAAAGAGATAAATTGAATTGAATAACGCAAAAACCTCCGTTGAACGTTTTCCCCGAAGAAATCCTTTTCAATTGATTGCTGAGAAGATGAAACCTATATCTTAATAACGATAATAATGGAAAAAGAACACTGCAAATAACACATTCGCTACCAATTTTATACCAAAGTAACTACTACACACCCAGAAATACATATATTCTTACTCAATCAATCAAATTTTAATTCGAAAATAGTGTATGACGGCCTGAAAGGAAATTCAAATTGAATGAAATATTGGTATATGGGGGAAGATTAATACTTACCCAAATCTTAGATGGATCCAAATTGTGGAGAAGGACGACAAACCTGATCGAAACGGCGACTGGCGGCGACCCGCTGGCGAGAGATGAATAGGAAGAGATTAAGGTGTCCACGGCGGCGGACGAAGAATATGAGTCGAAGATACAGAGAAGGGTGATTTTGTGACATTAACGAAGTCTTACTGAGCTCCATTAATATTAGGTTAATTGCAAAATACTCCCTCCGTCACCTTGAAACTTAACCGTTAAATTAAGGAGTATAATAATTTATTGTATTTTGAAGTGAGAGAAATAATATTTTATTGTGCAGCGGGTAGTTGTATTAGTGTTGAGTGTGAGGTTAGGTGTGGTCACATCAATCTAAAAAAGGAAATGGATACATTGTAATGAGACGGACCAAAATGGCAAAATTGATACGTATCAAGGGGACGGAGGGAGTAAACCACAAACTTTACTGATATTGAAAATTAATCATCATTTTTGAGAAATTGCAAAAAAAAACCACTACCTTTAAGTATTGTTGCAAAACGCACCCAATTTCTAATTAAAAGTATGATTTTTGGGGATTTTTTTGCAACAATACTTAAAGATGGTTGTTTTTTTTTAATTTCTCAAAAGTAAGGATTAATTTGCAATAGGAGTAAAGTTCATGATTTTTTTTGCAATTAACCCTTAATACTATCATAAATCAAAACGCAAATCGTAAATAAGAGAGAGAGGGGTGTAGTTTTATGTGCTCAATTTCTTCATAACGTAAGCAAGGAGAAAATTAAAAAAAGGGAAAACAACAGAAAAGTTTAAAACAGATTATGTCCTGCCAAATCAAGCGTGAAATAAGGAGAGAATGACACATATGAAGGAGGAAACCTTACGTTTGTAATCAATTCCATATCAAATTTCTTGCGACACGTGATCATTCTTGAGCAGTTTAGAGATGAAGAAGTATGCAAATTAGAGATGGATTCTCGGATAACAAGATGGGTTCTTTATATATATAATGTTTTAGGGTTAAGAACGTGAAAGGATTTGTTTGATACTGTGTTAATTATAACAATTATATTACCAAAAATAAACTGCGCAACTTAGAACACAAGTAAGTTTGTGTGAGAGGGTTTGTTTGATACTGTGTATTTATTACAACAATTATATTACCAAAAATAAACTGTACAACTTAGAACGCAAGTAAGTTTGTTTTATTTATTAGTTTGCATTTAATGAACATTAATATCAATAGCAAGATCATATTAATCCTGTGAAAATTAATTTATTCAGAATCAAATATATTCTAAAGGCGAGTTAAATTAATATATAATAAGCTACCAAATCAGCTGCCAAATCAGGCTTTAAATAAGGAGAAAATGACACATATGAAGGAGGAAACCTTCGTTTGTAATCAATTTCATATAAAATTTCTTGCGACCCAGGATCGTTCTTGAGGTGTTTAGAGATGAAGAAGTATGCAAATTAGAGATGGTTTCTTGGATAACAAGATGGGTTCTTTATATATATATATATATATATATATATATATATATATATATATATATATATATATATATATATATATATATATATATATAATGTTTTAGGGTTAGGAACGCGAGAGGATTTGTTTAATACTGTGTTAACTATAACAATTATATTACCAAAAATAAACTACGCATCTTAGAATGCAAGTAAGTTTGTGTGAGAGGGTTTGTTTGATACTTTGTATTAATTACAACAATTATATTACCAAAAATAAACTGTGCAACTTAGAACGCAAGTAAGTTTGTTTTATTTATTAGTTTGCATTTAATGAATATTAATATCAATAGCTAGATCATATTAATCCTGTGAAAATTAATTTATTTAGAATCAAAGATATTCTAAAGTGAGTAAAATTAATAGATAATAAGCTGCCAATCAGGTGCCAAATCAGGAGTGAAATAATGAGAGAATGACACATATGAAGGAGGAACCCTTCGTTTGCAATCAATTCTATATCCAATTTCTTGCGACCTTTGATCGTTCTTGAGCAGTTTAGAGATGAAGAAATATGCAAATTAGAGATGGATCCTCGAATAACAAGATGGGTTCTTTATATATATAATGTTTTAAGGTTAGGAACGTGAGAGGATTTGTTTGATATTGTGCTAATTATAACACTTATATTACCAAAAATAAACTGCGCAACTTAGAACGCAAGTAAGTTTGTGTGAGAGAGTTTGTTTGATACTGCGTATTAATTACTACAATTATATTACCAAAAAAAATTGTGCAACTTAGAACGCAAATAAGTTTGTTATATTTATTAATTTGCATATAATGAACATTAATATCAATAACTAGATCATATTAATCCTGTGAAAATTAATTTATTCAAAATCAAAGATATTATAAAGTGAATGAAATTAATAGATAATCAGCTGCCAAATTAGACGTGAAATAAAAAGAGAATAATACATATGAAGGAGGAAACCTTCATTTGTAATCAATTCCATATCCAATTTGTTGCAACCCATAATCGTTCTTGAGCAGTTTAGAGATAAAGAAGTATGCAAATTAGAGAAGGATTCTCGAATAACAAGATGAGTTCTTTATATATAATGTTTTAGGGTTAGGAACGTGAGAGGATTTGTTTGATACTGTGTTAATTATAACAATTATATTACCAAAAATAAACTGCGCAACTTAGAACGCAAATAAGTTTGTGTGAGAGGGATTGTTTGATATTGTGTATTAATTACAACAATTATATTACCAAAAATAAAATGTGCATCTTAGGACGCTAATAAGTTTGTTTTATTTATAAGTTTGCATTTAATGAACATTAATATTAATAACCAGATCATATTAATCCTGTGAAAATTAATTTATTCAGAAAAAAAGATCACTTTTGTAATTATAAATAAATTATTCTTTTATCCGGATTTGGTGGCCTAACAATGGCACCCTCATCTGGGGTTGGGCCATAGATAATGACACATGCCGGCACATCACATAGAATACTAAGTTCTTGGACTTTCTTTATCACATTCTCTTTCTGTTTTTGAAATATAGCAATCTTGATTTCTAGTTTTTTATCAATTCCATATCCAATTTCTTGCGACCCATGACCATTCTTGAGCAGTTTAGAGATGAAGAAGTATGCAAATTAGAGATGGATTCTTGGATATCCGGAATCGGTGGCCAATATCCAAATTTGGTGGCCAAACAACGACACCCTCATCTGGGGTTGGACCATAGATAATGACACATACTGGCACATCACATAGAATACTTAGTTCATGCACTTTCTTTATCACATTCTCTTTTCGTTTTTTGAAACACAGCAACCTTGATTTCTTATTCTTAATCAATTCCATATCCAATTTTTTGCGACCCCAATATCCAGATTTGGTGGCCAAACAACGACACCCTCATCTAGGGTTGGGCCATAGATAATGACACATGCCGGCACATCACATAGAATACTTAGTTCTTGCATTTTCTTTATCACATTCACTTTTTGTTTTTTGAAACACAACAACCTTAATTTCTCGTTCTTAATCAATTTCATATCCAATTTCTTGTGACTCATGATCGTTCTTGAGCAGTTTAGAGAAGAAGAAGTATGCAAATTAGAGATGGATTCTAGGATAACAAAACGGGTTCTTTATATATATAATATTTTAGGGTTAGGAACGTGAGATGATTTGTTTGATACTGTGTTAATAATAACAACTATATTACCAAAAATAAACTGTGCAACTTAGAACGCAAGTAAGTTTGTGTGAGAGGGTTTGTTTGATACTGTGTATTAATTATAACAATTATATTACCAAATATAAACTGTGCAACTTAGAACGCAAGTAAGTTTATTTTATTCATTAGTTTGCATTTAATGAACATTAATAACAAAAGCTAGATCATATTAATCCTGTAAAAATTAATTTATTCAGAATAAAAGATATTCTAAAGTGAGTGAAATTAATAGATAATAAACTGCCAAATCAGGCGTGAAATAAGGAGAGAGTGACATATATGAATGTGGAAACCTTCATTTGCAATCAATTCCATATCCAATTTCTTGCGACCCATGATCGTTCTTGATCAGTTTAGAGATGAAGAAGTATGCAAATTAGAGATGGATTCTCGTATAACAAGATAGGTTCTTTATATATATATATATATATATATATATATATATATATATATATATATATATATATATATATATATATATATATATATATATATATATATATATAATATTTTAGGGTTAGGAACGTGAGAGGATTTGTTTGATACTGTGTTAATTATAACAATTATATTACTAATAATAAACTGCGTAACTTAGAAAGCAAGTAAGTTTGTGTGAGAGGGTTTGTTTTATACTGGGTATTAATTACAATAATTATATTACCAAAAATAAGTTGTGCAACTTAGAACGCAAGTAAGTTTGTTTTATTTATTAGTTTGCATTTAACAAACATTAATATCAATAGCTGGATTATATTAATCCTGTTCAGAATCAATGATACTATAAAATGAGTGAAATCAATAGATAATAAGCTGCCAAATCAGGCGTGAAATAAGGAGAGAATGACACATAAGATGGAGGAAACCTTCGTTTGTAATCAATTCCATATCCAATTTCTTGCGACCCATGATCGTTCTTGAGCAATTTAGAGATAAAGAAGTATGCAAATTAGAGATGGATTCTCGAATAACACGATGGGTTCTTTATATATATAATGTTTTAGGGTTAGAAACGTGAGAGAATTTATTTGATACTGTGTTAATTATATCAATTATATTACCAAAAATAAACTGCGCAACTTGGAACGCAAGTAAGTTTGTGTGAGAAGGTTTGTTTGATACTGTGTATTAATTACAACAATTATATAATCAAAAATAAACTGTGAAACTTAGAACGCAAGTAAGTTTGTTTTATTTGTAAGTTTGCATTTAATGAAAATTAATATCAATAGCTTGATCATATTAATCCTGTTAAAATTCATTTATTCAGAATCAAAGACATTCTAAAGTGAGTGAAATTAATAGATAATATGCTGCCAAATCAGCTGTCAAATCAGGCGTGAAATAAGCAGAGAATGACACATATGAAGGAGGAAACATTTGTTTGTAATTAATTCCATATCCAATTTCTTGCGACTCATGATTATTCTTAAGCTCTTTAGAGATTAAAAAGTATGCAAATTAGAGATGGATCCTCAGATTAAAAGATGGGTTCTTTATATATATATTATGTTTTAGGGTTAGGAACGTGAGAGGATTTGTTTTATACTGTGTTAATTACAACAATTTTATTACCAAAAATAAACTGCGCAACTTAGAACGCAAGTAAGTTTGTGTGAGAGGATTTGTTTGATACTGTGTATTAATTACAACAATTATATTACCAAAAATAAATTGTGCAACTTAGAACACTAGTAAGTTTGTTTTATTTATTAGTTTGAATTTAATGTGCATTAATATCAATAGCTAGGTCATATTATTCCTCGGAATTTAATTTATTCTGAATCAAAGATATTCTAAAGTGAGTGAAATTAATAGATAATAAGCTGCCAAATCAGGCGTGAAATAAGGAGAGAATGACACATATGAAGGAGGAAACCTTCGTTTGCAAGCAATTCCATATCCAAATTCTTGCGACCTATGATTGTTCTAGAGCAGTTTAGAGAGAAGAAGTATGCAAATTAGAGATGGATTCTCGGATAACAAGATGGGTTCTTTATATATATATATATATATAATATTTTTGGGTTAAGAACATGAGAGGATTTGTTTGATATTGTGTTAATTATAACAATTATATTACAAAAAATAAACTGCACAACTTAGAATGCAAGTAAGTTTATTTTATTTATTAGTTTGCATTTAAAAAACATTAAAATTAATAACTAGATCATATTAATCCTGTGAAAATTAATTTATTCAGAATCAAAGATATTCTAAAGTGAGTGAAATTAATAGATAATAAAAACACAAACTCCGGTCTATATTGAATGTACTCCACCATTAATTAATATAGACATGAAATTTAAGAATTTATTTTTTTTATTAATTTTATTGATTTTCGGGATAATTTTTTTTTTGTAATTAGAAATAAATTATTCCTATATTCGGATTTGGTGGCCAAATAACGACACTCTCATCTAGGGTTGGGCCATAAATAATGACATATGCCGACACATCACATAGAATACTTTGTTCTTGCACTTTCTTTATCACATTCTCTTTTCGTTTTTTGAAACACAGCAATCTTGATTTCTCATTTTTTATCAATTCCATTTCAAATTCCTTGCGACCTATAATCGTTCTTGAGCAGTTTAGAGATGAAAAAATATAAAAATTAGAGATGAATTCTCGGATATCCGGATTTGGTGGCCAATATCTGGATTTGGTGGCCAAACAACGGCACCCTCATCTGAGGTTGGGCCATAGATAATGACACATGCCGGCACATCACATAGAATACTTAGTTCTTGCACTTTCTTTATCACATTCTCTTTTCATTTTTTGAAATACAGCAACCTTGATTTCTCGTTCTTGATTAATTCCATATACAATTTCTTGCGACCCCAATATCCGAATTTGGTTGCCAAACAACGTCACCCTCATCTGGAGTTGGGTCATAGATAATGACACATGCCGGCACATCACATAGAATACTTTGTTCTTGCACTTTTTTTATCATATTTTCTTTTCTTTTTTGAAACACAGCAACTTTGATTTCTCGTTCTTAATCAATTCCATATCCAATTTCTTGCGACCCACGATCGTTCTTGAGAAGTTTAGAGATGATGAAGTATGCAAATTAGAGATGGATTCTCGGATAACAAGATGGGTTCTTTATATATATAATATTTTAGGGTTAGGAACGTGAGAGGATTTGTTTGATACTGTGTTAATTATAACAATTATATTATGAAAAATAAAATGCGTAACTTAAAACACAAGTATGTTTGTGCGAGAGGGTTTGTTTGATACTGTGTACTAATTACAACAATTATATTACAAAAATAAACTTGGCAACTTGGAACGCAAGTAAGTTTGTTTTATTTATTAGTTTGCATTTAATGAACATTATTATCAATGGCTAGATCATATTAATCATGTGAAAATTAATTTATTCAGAATCAAAGATATTCTAAAGTGAGTAAACTTAATAGATAATAAGCTGTCAAATCTGGCGTGAAATAATGAGAGAATGACACATATGAAGGAGGAAACCGTCATTTGTATTCAATTCCATAACCAATTTCTTGCAACCCAGAATCGTTCTTGAGCAGTTTAGAGATGAAGAAGTATGCAAATTAGAGATGGATTCTCGGATAACAAGATGGGTTCTTTATATATATATATAATGTTTTAAGGTTAGGAACGTGAGAGAATTTGTTTGATACTGTGTTAATTATAACAATTATATTACCAAAAATAAACTTCGCAACTTAGAACACAAGTAAGGTTGTGTGAGAGGGTTTGTTTGATACTGTGTATTAATTAAACAATTATATTAGCAAAAATAAATTATGCAACTTAGAACGCAAGTAAGTTTGTTTTATTTATTAGTTTGCATTTAATGAACATTAATATCAATAGCTAGATCATATTAATCCTGTGAAAATTAATTTATTATGAATCAAAGATATTCTAAAGTGAGTGAAATTAATAGATAATAATCTGGCTAATCAGGCTTGAAATAAAGAGAGAATGACACATATGAAGGAGGAAACCTTCGTTTTCAATCAATTCCATATCCAATTTCTTGCGACCCATGATCGTTCTTGAGCAGTTTAGAGATGAAGAAGTATGCAAATTAGAGATGGATTTTTGGATAACAAGATGGGTTCTTTATATATATAATGTTTTAGGGATAGGAACGTGAGATGATTTGTTTGATATTGTGTTAATTATAACAATTATATTACCAAAAATAAACTGCGCAACTTAGAACGCAAATAAGTTTGTGTGAAAGGGTTTGTTTGATACTGTGTATTAATTACAACAAATATATTATCAAAAATAAATTGTGCAACCTAGAACGCAAGTAAATTAGTTTTATTTATTAGTTTGCATTTAATAAACATTAATATCTATAGCTAGATCATATTAATCCTGTGAAAATTAATTTATTCAGAATTAAAGATATTCTAAAGTGAGTGAAATTAATCGATAATAAGCTGTCAAATCAGGTGCCAAATAAGGAGAGAATGACACATATGAAGGAGGAAACCTTCATTTGCAATCAATTTCATATCCAATTTCTTGCGACCTATGATTGTTCTTGAGCAGTTTAGAGATGAAGAAGTATGCAAATTAAAGTTGGATTCTCAGATAACAAGATGTGTTTTTATATATATAATGTTTTAGGGTTAGGAACTTGAGAGGATTTGTTTGATACTGTGTTAATTATAACAATTATATTACCAAAAATAAACTGCGCAACTTAGAACACAAGTAAGTTTGTGTGAGAGGGTTTGTTTGATGCTGTGTATTAATTATAACAATTATATTACCAAAAATAAATTGTGCAACTTAGAACATAAGTAAGTTTGTTTTATTTATTAGTTTGAATTTAATGAACATTAATATCAATAGCTAGATCATATTAATCCTGTGAAAATTAATTTATTTAGAATCAAAAATATTATAAAGTGAGTGAAATTAATAGATAATAAGCTGCCAAATCAGGCGTGGAATAAGGAGAGAATGATACATATGAAGACACCCTCATCTAGGGTTGGGCCGTAGATAATGACACATGTCAGCACATCACATAGAATACTTAGTTCTTGCACTTTCTTTATCACATTCTCTTTTTGTTTTTTAAACGCAGCAACCTTCTTAATCAATTCCATATCCAATTTCTTGCGACTCATGATCGTTCTTGAGCAATTTAAAGATGAGGAAGTATGCAAATTAGAGATGGATTCTCAGATAACAAGATGGGTTCGTTATATATATATATATATATATATATATATATATATATATATATATATATATATATATATATATATATATATATATATATATATATATATATATATATATATATATATATATAAAATGTTTTAGGTTTAGGAACGTTATAGGATTTGTTTGATACTTTGTTAATTATAACAAATATATTACAAAAAATAAACTGCGCAACATAGGACTCAAGTAAGTTTGTGTGAGAGGGTTTGTTTGATACTGTGTATTAGTTACAACAATTATATTACCAAAAATAAATTGTTCAACTTAGAACGCAAGTAAGTTTGTTTTATTTATTAGTAAGTTTGTTTTATTTATTAGTTTACATTTAATGAACATTAATATTAATTGCTAGATCATATTAATCATGTGAAAATTAATTTATTCAGAATAAAATATATTCTAAAGTGAGTAAAATTAATAGATAATAAAAATACAAACTCCGTTCTGTATTGAATGTACTCCACCATTAATTAAAATAGACATGAAATTTAAAATTTTGTTTTTTATTAATTTTATTGATTTTTGGGATAATTTAAATTTTTTTTTGTAATTATAAATAAATTATTCTTATATCCGGATTTGGTTGTCAAACAACGACACCCTCATCTAGGTTGGGCCATAGATAATGACACATGCCGACACATCATATAGAATATTTAGTTCTTGCACTTTCTTTATCACATTCTCTTTTCGTTTTTTGAAATACATCAACCTTGATTTCTCATTTTTTATCGATTCCATATCCAATTTCTTGCGACCCATGATCATTCTTGAGCAGTTTAGAGATGAAGAAGTATGCAAATTAGAGATGGTTTCTTGGATATCCGGATTTGGTGGCCAATATCCGGATTTGGTGACCAAACAACGACAGCCTTATCTGGGGTTGGGTCATAGATAATGACACATGCCGACACGTCACATAGAATACTTAGTTAATGCACTTTCTTTATCACATTCTCTTTTCGCTTTTTTGAAACATAACAACCTTGATTTTTCATTCTTAATCAATTCCATATCCAATTTCTTGCGATCCCAATATCCAGTTTTGGTGGCCAAACAATGGCACCCTCATCTGGGGTTGGTCCGTAGATAATGACACATGCTGGCATATCACATTGAATACTTAGTTTTTGCACTTTCGTTATCACATTCTCTTTTCATATTTTGAAACACTGCAACCTTGATTTCTCGTTCTTAATCAATTCCATATCCAATTTCTTGCGACCCATGATCATTCTTGAGCAGTTTAGAGATGAAGAAGTATGCAAAATTAGAGATGGATTCTCGGATAACAAGATGGGTTCTTTATGTATATAATGTTTTAGAGTTAGAAATGTGAGAGGATTTATTTGATATTGTTTTAATTATAACAATTATATTACAAAAAAAGTAAGTTAGTGTGAGTTGGTTTATTTGATACTGTGTATTAATTACAACAATTATATTAACAAAAATAAACTGTGCAACTTAGAACGCAAGTAAGTTTGTTTTATTTATTAATTTGCATTTAATGAATATTAATATTAATAGCTAGATTAATCCTGTGAAAATTAATTTATTCAGAATCAAAGATATTCTAAAGTGAATAAAATTAATAGATAATAAGCTGGCAAATCAATTGCCAAATCAGACGTGAAATAAGGAGAGAATGACACATATGAAGGAGGAAACCTTCGTTTGTAATCAATTCCATATCCAATTTCTTGCGACCCATGATCGTTCTTGAGCAGTTTAGAGATGAAAAAGTATGCAAATTAGATATGGATTCTCGGATAACAAGATGGGTTCTTTATATATATATATATATATATATATATATATATATATATATATATATATATATATATATATATATATATATATATATATATATATATATATATATATAATGATTTGTTTGATATTGTGTTAATTATAACAATTATATTACCAAAAATAAACTGCGCAACTTAGAACGCAAGTAAGTTTGTGTGAGAGGGTTTGTTTGATATTGTGTATTAATTACAAACATTATATTTCCAAAAATAAACTGTGCAACTTAGAACGCAGGTACGTTTGTTTTATTTATTAGTTTGCATTTAATGAATATTAATATCAATAGTTATACAATATTAATCCTGTGAAAATTAATTTATTCAAAATCAAAAATATTCTAAAGTGAGTGAAATTAATAGATAATAAGCTATCAAATCAGTCTCAAATCAGACATAAAAAGATTTGGCTCTACTAAAAATAATTAGATTTAAAATCTAAAATTTGAATGTTTTTGGAGATGTGATGCTTCTAACTAAATTTACTTCTACTCTAATACATGGCATGTACAATGTACAGTATATACAAACGCTTCAATTATACTTTTTCTTTACCTTTTTGCTTGCGTATTTTCAGATTTCCTATTTCCTAAAATAAATGTTACATTCTCAAAATGAAAAATTAAAACTCACAATACTACAATACTGATAAAATGACTTAGTTTTTCTCATCCCATGAAAATATTCTTTTTTTTTCACATAATATAAGAAAATTATTTTTTAATTAACTTTATTTTATTATAAATATGGACGGATGAGTAACCATCTTTTCTAGTAAATCCATAATTAAAAATCAATTGTCTATATAAATAACAATTCGTTACTCATTAGTATTGTTTTCATTACAGAGATTATGTATTTTTCATTTCACTCTAATTACATTTATTTCTTCTAAACATGGGATATCCGACATAAGTCTCTCTCTCTCTCTCTCTCTCTCTCTCTCAGACAAAATATTTTTTTCAAAAATTATTTCTATCCGAAGGTGAACTCATCCTTAAGCTTAAGCACCTCCCTTTTACTCTCTCTCTCTCTCCACCATTTTTCTTTCTAAGGAAGTTGCTTACGATGAACTCATGCTCTTGCGTGGGGATAGTGCTGCTATAAATTCGTCCTCTCTTCATGAGATATGGATTTTGAGGTGGTGGCCCACAACCAAACCTCTCCTTATCTGCCTGATATCCGCCATGGATCTCTGAATCTGAAGAGATCTGGACCTCCCACCATGCCCAAGCCTGCGGAAGTTGATTTCTCTTCCGACAAGACTGCTCACATTTTTACTGCCTTGGACAGATCCAGTCTTTGGCCGGATGATGGCCAGAAGATGCTTTCTTTTTCATCTTTTCCCCCTCGCTCTGCCCCCACCAGGAGCATAGCGTTTTCCATTTCCCAGGATGACAACATCACCTCAAGTGGAGGTAATTAATCTTCTTGATTTATCTAAGATTGCTCTGATTTTTGTTGTAATTTGTTGATGGGGTTTTCATAGATTTGATATTGGAAGTTGGGTTTGTTCCACATGTTAACTTTGGGGGAGATTTTCTGTCTAACTCCATTTTTCATATCTATGTGTGGCCACTTGTTAGGAAAGAAAGATGCATCTTTTGAGATTTGGCTGTTGAATGGGATATGATACTTATGAGTTATAACATTAGTGATCATACATTTACTGTTTTGTCTTAAGGAGGATCTTTTTGATTATGATTCCTTTGATCCCTTTGTTTATGATATTGGTTTGGATAAGGCCTAAGGGGGTGTTGTACAGAAGCATTAGGTAGTCTATGGTCATGATAGGTCTATCATCTGTATGCTTCAAGCAGCACACTAGCTTATTTAACTACATTTAAAGGAGTATATGCATATGTTACTGTTCTAAGGAAAAATCCAACTCCTGTGTTGCTTCAGGCGGGGGGCTAAATGGAGGTGCACGCGGAGGTGGGACCTTTACGCGATTGAAAGGGCCGTTTACTCCCTCCCAGTGGATGGAACTCGAGCACCAGGCTCTGATCTATAAGCACATTGTTGCTAATGTCCCTGTTCCTTCCCACTTACTTACGCCTATCAAGAGAGCCCTCTACTCGTATGGATCAATCGGATCATATCCCTCCAATTTTTGTATGTTTCTTTACTGGCCTGGTTATGATCTTGCTGCCTTTAGTATCCATTGGTGTGCTTTTATTCAGCTTTCTTAGAAAGAAATGCCCTTTGAAAATGTATTGCATTAGTTTCCTGTGGTTTTTAGGCTTCGTATCATTAGCTGCGTTTTGTACGTGCAGTGGGGTTGGGTCCTTTCCATCTAGGTTTCTCCGGAAGCAATGATCCTGAGCCAGGACGGTGTAGGAGGACGGATGGAAAGAAATGGCGGTGCTCTAGAGATGCTGTCCCTGATCAGAAATACTGTGAAAGGCACATTAATAGGGGCCGCCATCGTTCAAGAAAGCCTGTGGAAGGCCAAACTGGCCATGCTGTATCTGGATCCACTCCATCAAAGGTGGTGACTGTTACTTCTTCCTCACCAGCGTCAGTGATTTCTATCACCACTGCATCTAACAGCCTTGGTTCGATGCAGCATCAATTCGGTTCCTTACAGCCTAATACTACTAATTCTCCC
Source organism: Pogostemon cablin (assembly GCA_023678885.1). Taxonomy (NCBI): domain Eukaryota; kingdom Viridiplantae; phylum Streptophyta; class Magnoliopsida; order Lamiales; family Lamiaceae; genus Pogostemon; species Pogostemon cablin. The sequence continues at coordinate 6,735,324 of CM042994.1, read as the reverse complement.
TCCAACCATCTTGTTAGCAGGTAGTAATTTTGTTCTTAGAGCATCTTTAATGAAGATTCATGTCGTTTTATTGGACTTTGCTTAATCTGTTCTTGATGTTTACCCTCATTTGATAAAAATTGAAGGCAATTAAAGCGAGTCTAGAACGATAACTTTAAATGTGGGCTTCTTAGGTCTTACATCTATGAGCTTGACATTTATGAATGTATAGAAACGACTCTTTATCGAGCTGCTGTTTGTCTATCATAATGCGATGAGATTGTTTTTCAGATCAAAAGGCTTGCAAGGCCTCTCGTTGATACCTCCAACAGCCAGTCCAAAGTCTAAAGATGCTTCGTTCTTGATGCAAAAGCAACAACATGCCCCGTTCAACGAAATATCTCACTCAGAGTTTGGGAGTGTCCCCTCAGATTCCCTTCTCAACCCCACAGAAAGAATATCCTTCATGAACACCAGTAACTCAGATTCTTTCCTTCAATACAACGCCAAAGAAGCTAACAACCAGCAACCCGTTCACCATTTCATCAACGATTGGCCAAAGGACCAGTCGGACCGTGCCCCCGTGTCCTGGCCTGAAGAACTGAAATCAGATTGGACACAGCTTTCAATGTCCATCCCCATGGCTCCCGATTTCTCATCTTCGTCCAGCTCTCCTGCGCAAGAGAAATCCACCGTCTCAACCCTGAGGCTCTCCCACGAGCATAACCCTACCCATATGAGCCTGGGTGCAAGCCACTACCTCAGTGAATCCATTGAAAAGCAGTCGTCGTGGTCTCCCGTTATCTGGGGGAACCTGATGGGTGGACCTCTAGGAGAGGTCTTGACTACCAAAACTAACCCTGCACCCGCGAGCTTGTCGTCTTTGAAAGCGTGGAAGAGTAGCCATCAGCTTGGGACCTCTCCAACCGGCGTGCTTCAGAAATCGACATTCGTTTCACTCTCTAACAGCAGTTCAGGGAGCAGTCCAGTTAGTGCTGATAGCAAGAAAGCACCTGAGAGTGTTAGTCTGTGCAACGACGTGCTAGGTTCGGCCCTCGTAAGTTCTGCAGCCATTCCATCTCTGTAGGATATATCGAGCCGAACCTAGTTGAGCCGAAGAACAGCAGCAGGGAAAGTAATGTGGTAATAGAAACGATCCTTGTTTGTGTACTTGTTCACTTGTATTTTGTTTTATTTTATATTTACTTGAACCTTTTCTGCATTTTAAATCGCTTTAATGTAATATTTTTGTTGTTTTTGTAACCTTATTCCTTTGCAACTGCAACTAATATAAATATGTTTGAGTTTAATGTGAGCTACATATGTACTCACTCTTCATTTTATTATTTTGGTTGTACCATTTAAAGGATCTCATTTCCTTTTTTGACATATGGGACCCACTCACACCCACTAATACAATTTAAACATGGGGTCTACAAGTCCACTAATACAACTACCCACTTCACATTAAATAATAATACTCATTAATCAACGTGCCCAAAAGCAAATAGGACTCTTACCATGGGACGAAGGGAGTATATTTTTTCCTTACCTTAATCATGTTAGTTATCTGTGTTAAAGATATTAGATAAGTATATAGTAGACGAGGACTTGATTTTAATGGTATTTTTCAATACTATATTGTGAGATGGGTTTATGTGAGACAGCAGACGATTGACTTATTATTAAAGTATGTTATTTGTATAGGCAAAGTATGCTCATTTGCGGTTAAAGTATGTCGATAGTGAATCATATTATAACACCTTAAAATCAAAATTTAATGCATCATTTATTATACTTAAAAAATATAATTTAACAATCCATAAACGTACTTTATTATTATATAATAAACATACTTTAATACTTTTCGCAAATTGTACTATATGGACTTTGTCAATAATTGGAGCTAAAATGAAAGATTAGGTAGAGCAATGGGTGCACATATGTTGAGAAAGTAATTCCTTTTTTTAGTTGGATCCATTTGTTCAAAAGATATACTCCATGAGAGAGAAGTATATCCGGCTTCTAAAGGCCCACTACCTTGTTAGAAACAACAATAGTCCAAAAACAAAATATTTGAGATATTAAATTGAGTACTATTTCATTGATTGTAAGTAATTTATTTCATTGATTATTGTAGTTCAAAAACATAATATCTGAGTTAATTAAGATTGCATTAATTTCATGCCTAAGCTTTTGGTTCAGTATGATGTAGCGTGTTGGATTTTAGAAAGAATATTTTGAAAGCACCACAAAATGTTAGAAACTAGTACTCCGTATATTATATAGAAGTAATAATAATAATAATAATAATAATAATAATAATAATAATAATAATAATAATAATAATAATAATAAATCATGAAATAGTGAGGGTAAGAGCTGAGTTTTAATTATTAAAATTTGTGAAGTTTGAAAATCTCGATTAATTGCCATGAAAGCCTTCTTAATGGTTGATCATAATTAAAGCCATCGAATAAAATCAATTAAAATGGAGATGGAGTATCTTTTCAGCCCGTAAAATGTTGAAATCTACTATGGCTTAATGCATCTTTTTCTTTCTTTTTAATAATTCAATATTATGATTATTTTTATTTTTGTCTATTTATTTTTATTGTAATATCTCATCATCTCATGACTATATTTTATTTCTTAGTTAATTTTTTATTATCATTTTAATTTTATGTATGTCAAATGTGACCAATAAAATGAGTAATATGTTTAATTAAAAAATTAAATAAATAATATATAAATATTTTAAATTTTAATGTAAAAAGTAGTGTAAACGATTGAAAATTAATTATTGTTTGTGTACCATTTTAGTCAATCTCAATAACAATAAAATATGCAACTCTCTCTAAAACTCTAAAATATAAACCATTTTCAAATGTCATCTGTCGCATAAGCATTAAAGCATTAACAGATAGTATTTTACTTTGATAAAATCAATTAATATAATAGGGGTAATTTTATAGTACTCCTCTGCCACCAAAAAAATAAAAAATCTTTAAATTTCTTCCTGCGCTTAAGAAATACTCCATGTTGCTTATAGGATATTTTCTTATTTTTTAATAATAAATTAATGATGAAGTATGTTCTGCATGTTATGTATTTTTATAAGTGTAAAGTAAAATTGGTTGTTTTTGATATTTTACAAATATAAAAGTTTTTTCAGAAAAGACAGAAAATAAAAAATGAGAAGGTTCTTTTTAAGTTGGAGGGAATTATTTTAAAACTATCCCAATATATTAAATAATTAACCATTTATATATTATCTAAAAAAATTACATTATCCTTATAAAAATTAATAAAATCAATTAATTAACAATGTAATTTTTTCTTTAATCTCTATTAAAAAAACCAAATGTTCTTAATTTAAAAGAATGAAGTAAGTAAAAAAATAATGGAAAATTATGAATCTCATTAATTACCCTCAACCAAATATCCAAAGAATGGATAGAGAGGGTACAAGTGACAAGTTCTAATAATTATGAAATGAGTTACACATGGGTTGTGTTTGGTCATTTTCAATACATTATGATTTAACTTAATTTATTGTTCCACCCATACATGTTTGAATTTGTTAAGATTTGTGGTGTTACAACATGCACATTGATCATGTTTCTTATTGCATGTAAGATGAAGGAGCAAGATTTGAGAGAAGATAGTGATCAAGAAAATATTGGAAGATCTATTAATTCCTTATCAAGATAAGATGCAATTGTGAGATAATTGCAAGATTAGTTTGTTTGAACTCCTTATTAAGACTTGATTGAATTCTTCTTTATAAACAAAAGGTGCAAAGAGAATTAAGGAGTTCTACATTATCATAGAGTGTCTTTATATTCCGCTTAAAGAAAATATCACAATTGTTCCTGTTATTATGATCGATTCCAATTTTAGTCCTTTTTAATTTTTAATTCTTAATTTTGCTAATTTTTTATTCAAATTTTTAGTTCTTTTTGTTCAAATTTAGTCTTTTCTGAAATTTAATCTTTTTTAATCTAAATTTAATCTTTTGTGTTAAAAAATGATCAAAATTGATAAAAAAAAATCGCAAAATTTGGACCAAAAATAGAAAAAAAAAAAAAAAAAAAAAAGGAATCGGGTTCTTTCGCACAAGAAGGAATCTTGTGGGGTAGTTGGATTTTGTTAGAGTGATGCATAAATTGTAAAGTAAGTGATATAAGAGCGATTTTTTAATAAAATCAAAGGGAGGAAGGGCTCTTCTCGTCTCCCCCAGTTAGGTGGAATTGAGTGCAATAATCTTTTAAAATAATTCCACATAGTAATAAATATTTATATAAATAGATGAACATTATGTAGGTGAGTTATACATATTCCTTCCTTTGGGGAGAAAAGTTTATGTGGCAAATCAAACTCAACTCATGTAAAAGCTGGTCCAACATATGAGCAGGCCAGCCAGCATTTCTCTCTCTTTTGATGAGAGAAGATGTGTGTGTCCAGTGTCAACAACCATTTGGATTTATCTCTGAAAGTAAAACCCTACCAGCTACTATTTGCAGTTGAATTGAATGCTTTTTAGTGTATGAGTATTTATTTTCTTTTTTTTAATTTTCTTCTCTTCTCTTTTTTCTGTCTTTGACTTTCTTATAGACCTAAGAACAACCCTAGGATTTCGGGTATTTTTGTGATTGTCTTGGGATGCCTTTAAAGCATGTTTTGTAGGCCTGCTTCCTCTACTACTTGGGACCTACTTTTCTATTTTGTGATCATGCCCCCCTCCCCCTCCCCCTCCCCCTCCCCCTCCCTCTTTCTCTAAATTTTTACTCTTAACATTTTCCATAAAAATAAAAAATAAAAAAATAACCATAATAACTATAAAAGATACTTCATCTGTCCCAGGTTAAGAGGGTTATTTTTCCATTTTGATCGTCTCACCTAAAGAATTCTCTTTCATCTTTTACACATATGGGACCCACACATCCCCTCTAATACAATTAAATGTTGGGACCCACGCTCCTACTAATACAACTACCCACTACACATTAAATAATAATACTCCTTAATCTACGTACCAAAAAGCAAATGACCCTCTTAATAAGGGACGGAGGGAGTATTAAATCTAAATACTCCCTCCGTCCGATTCTAAGGTGTCCAATTGTTTTTTGCACGTGGATTAAGGAGTATTATTATTATATGTAAAGTGAGTAGTTGTATTAGAGGGAAGTGGTGGGCCATATTGTGCACTTTTTTACTAAATATGAGTAATGGATACCTTTGAACCGGACGCCAAAAATAGTAAAATGAACACCTTAAAAGCGGACGGAGAGAATATTTTTATTTTGATTTGTCTTGTACTCTGTTTTTTTTTTGTATTTTCACACGTATTTGGGTATGTGGATAATAAAAATGTATATATATATTTTTGATTTATAATATAAGAAAAATAAGGGTAAGTATGATAATTTAAAAGGAAAACGTAAATAAAGTTGGTTGGATTGATATATTAAAGTGTAAAAACTAAAAATTAACTAGCTGGTAGCACTTTGATAACATTGTGATGTTTTAAGGATATTATTATTATATACTCCCTCTATCCCACCGAAAATCTCAATTTTATTATATTGGATATCACATTCAAATATCCTCATTTTTTCCTTTTGTGAAATTGAAAAATGTTATTTCACTGGAAACGGTTACAATGTACTTGCGTACAATGCGAATACAAGTTCAAACCAATCTATCCAACCTACTTATGCCAAAGGCCTAAGGTAAATAAAAATACATCAAGAATTCATATACAAAGACGCTATCTGAAGTTTGATTTTGTCTGCGATATGGGTCGGGGACATCATCCTTGTTCCAAACTGTAGAGCATTCATTTCCATCCATATGTAATAAGTCATAGTAGCAAAAGTGATGAAAAGAAGTCTTCTTGCCTTGTTGCATAGTCGGGTATCCATGCAAATTTTACGGAAGGCGTCCGTAACTGAATTGATTCTTCCTCTTATCCATCCTATCCATCTCTTCACATCGTCCCATATACATTAGGTATAGGGGCATTGGAAGAAGAGATGCGTTGTGGACTCTCTATCAAAGCAGAACCCACATCGTTTGTCTTCTTCTGTGCACCAAATTCTGTCCTTCGTGGATAGTCTTTCTCTGTGTACTAACCATAACCTGAAGCTGTACTTCCTCACAATCCATTTGTGTCAAATCTGCTTGTATACAAAGCTTGTGTCTTCTATGTATCTGTTCCTCAAGTAAGTAAACATTCGACTGGCTCTGAACCTTCCATTCTCACTACAATTGTCCATTCTACTAATCATTCCTTCACATTCCTCATCCTATCTCTCAATCATATTTCTTGTGGCGACCAATGTTCTCCTTAGATAGGAAGAATTAGCACGTGGAGAGACCACCGTCCAATGGTTGGATGATAAATAGACAGTTTGGATCCATTTTACCCAGAGGGATGAAGCCTCATTGTGTATATCCCACAAGGCTGCTGTTAGTAAGGCTCTATTCTAGGAAAGGATATCATTCAACCCTAGCCCTCCTGCATTCTTAGGTTGCATAATATCTTTCCAGCACACCGGACTCACCTTCGTACCCCATAGGAATCTGCGAATCAACGTCTCCACCTTATTCACTACCACCATGGGGATCTTAACAATACCAAATTAAAATGATAAAATACCATAAATTCCAGATGTGGTGAGTTCCAATCTTCCCGTGAATGATAGTAATTTAGAAGACAATCTCTGAATCATGCTATTAATATCATTCAACAAAGGCATGAAGTCCTCCACTCATATTCTCTTACTACAAATAGGAATACTCAAATATTTAAAAGGAGTGGTACCTCTATTGAATGGAAGAATCTGAACAATCTGATTACTGATGTGTTTTGAGACTCTAGTAATGATGAGGTTGGATTTCTGGGGGTTAACTATTAATCCAGATACCTTCCTAAATTTATCCAAAAGATGTTGAATAGTAGAAGTCGTTTTAGTGTTACCATACCCCAGGAATAGTAGGTCATTAGCAAAAATCAAATGAGAGACATAAACCTTCTTACAAATTCTGGAGTGAAATCTGTATTCTCAATTCTCCACAGCTCTTTTCATCAAGTGACTAAAATACTCCATACAAAATAACGAAAAGGAGTGATGATATAGGATTACCCTGACGGAGGCCTCTCTTACCTTTGAAAAACCCTTCTGGTTTACCATTAATAAGCAAAGAGTATGAGGTAGTGGTCACACATTGTTGTATCCAATTACGAAACACAGAGGGGAAACCCAAACCTTCCAGCAAATAAAAAAAATCCCCAATGCACAGAATCATATGCCTTGGAAATATCGATCTTGACCGCCATCTTGGGGGAAAGCTGTCCAATCCTCCTACCATAGCCTCTGAAAATTTCTTCTGCTAAGAAAATACAGCCACTCATTTTTCTGCCTTTGATGAATCCAAATTGAGCGGGATCGATCAGGGTAGAAAGGCAATCACGAAGACGTTTGGCTAATATCTTAGAAATGATCTTATAGATAGTGTTGCAACAAGATATAAGCATGTAGTCTCGGACTCCTAGTTCATGAGTCTTTTTCGGAATCAAAGAAATAAACGTAGCATTGATTTATTTCAGTAATTTATGTTTCCGAAAAAACTCATTAACTGCAGCTACCACATCATCACCAACTATGTTCCAAGCACTCTGAAAAAAGGCCGAGGTGTACCTATCTGGACCTGGAGATTTATTCTTATTAATGGACCATAAAGCTTTCTTGATCTCCACTTCTTCAACTCTAGATTCCAATCTACTTGCTTCTTCTGTACTCAGTTTCTGTCCCAAGACAATAACTTCTTGTTCCACTCTATCTGTTACTGATCCTTCCTCACCAAGAAGTGATTGATAATAAGAAAGGAAATTATCAAACATTTCTTGATATGAAGTAGTGGGACTCTGCTCAGAGTAGATTCTGTAGATATCATTTCTGACTCCGTTACTACGAATAAGAGAGTAGAAATACTTGGTTGGCTGATCCTGATTCTTTATGTGATTGTTTTTGAGGACCTGCAATAAGAAATTAGCCTCACAATCCTCCAAGTGTATCTATTTGTTGATCTCAGCTCCAATCACTAAATGCAGTTATAGGCTGCTTGGATCCGTTATAAAACGCGTTTGAAGATGGGTCAAACAATCTCTTCCTCTGTTCTCCCTTTCTAAAATGTGACTGTAGTTCTGATGATGAAGCTCCTTCAAATTTTTTTTGGTAATTTCAGTTTCTGGAATAAGATGAATTGTCTAGTACCTGCAAAACAGACCTGTCAATGATAAGAGGTTAGTAGAAAAAAATTTCATAGTTAGTCCAAAAGTTACAGAATCTGAATGGCTTTATAGATTGAGGGTTATGATTTTGGAATGAAGTAATAGAAGGGCAGTGATCGAATTGTGTTCCTTGGGCTAAGAAAGTAGAGTGAAGCACCCAACCCATACTTCTCCAAATCTTGCATGTCATCACTTTATCTAATTTTGAACAAACTGTGCCTTTTGTCCAAGTGAGAAACAGCCTGATGAACGTGTATCCTCAATTCCCATCAAGGAGCACGTTTCATGGAATTCTTTTATCCCTAGATTAAGAGAATTGCCCATTCTTTCACCTTCAAAATAACACAGTTGAAATCCCCTCCCAAGATCCATGGCAAGTTATTAGAATAGAATAAGGAATTGAGATGTTGCCACAACGTTCTTCTAGCTACATATCTGTTATGAGTATAAATGATGGATAGAGCAAAATCTTTAGCATTAATTAAACAATGAACATTGGTTGTGATGGCCTGATCAAAGATGATGAAGTTTTGAAGAGATACTCTCATAGGGTTCCAAAGAAGTATGATTCTGCCTCCATTACAGTAATCAAAATTATGTCTACAATTCCACGCTGGAAGAATCTTGCCCACCACATCATCCATTTTGGAGGTGTTCAATTTCGTTTCCAGCAGTCCTATGATCGAAGGATCATGGTCTTGCATAAGCTTTTTGAGTGCTTTGTGAGTTGGTGTACACCCCAACCCATGCACATTCCAAATGAGAAGAGTCATGAAGAGTATTCAAAGGATGGGATACCCACCTTTGCAATCTTCTTGCTTATCCAATCTCGATAATCTTCAAAGTTTTCATCGACGTCATCTTCTTCATTAGTTTCCAAATATTTTGCTCTTTTATACTTGTAATTTCTTCCAGTTGATGCCGATGATTCTCCACTGTAGGTCGGCACCCAGGTTCCTTTAAATTTGTTGCCATAATTCAAGGTCCCATTACTTGATATTGGTGTTTCACGAACTTGCTCCTTATCACTTCTTAGATGATGAAAAAGACTTTCAGGAGTGGTGATGGGCTCAGAAATATGAGTAGAGTAAGATAGGCTGGGCTTAGAAATGGGTTGAGGATTCGGATAAGGAGGGATGATTGCTGGGATTGGGCTGGTTATTGGGCTTTGGGTTAATGGGAATATTTGGGTCAGGTTTCGGATTATGGGATAGGTTTTATTAGGAAGAAGGGGATTGGGTCTAGGATTGGGCTTGAGTAAGGTATTGGGCTTAGGGTTTGGAGCATTGGGCCGCCTCCCACGGTTCCTGTTCCTTTTTCTTTTTCCAAACTGGTAGTGCATATCATCCTCACCGAACTGCTTTGTTTGTAGAAGATCGTCGGAGCAGCGGCATTTCGGTGAAAAATGTCCAAGGGATTGCAGGAGTTGTAGAACTTAGGATTGAATTCATAAATAATCCTCTGTTTGAAGCCTCCAATTCGATTTTTGGCCCAAATCTCTTCCGGAAGACTCTTTGAGGCATCGACATGCACTAGGATGCGTGCAAAAGAGACTCGCTCCTTATTAGTGGTATAATAGTCCATCACGATGGGCCCACCGATAGTAGAGGCAATGAGACTTAAACGATCAGATGCCCAATATTTGAGAGGGAGGGATGGAAGACGAATCCATACAGGAACGATGGACAATCCCACATCATCAAATTGAAAGTCCTCGGGCATTCTTCGTAACATGAGGTATATGAAGTTACCATCATATGGGCAATTCTGCATGACTTTTTGTACATCATCTTCGCTGTTTAGTTTGAAAATTATCCATCCACTATCGTGACTAAATACACGAACTTCAACTCTCCACTTTTTGGTGATATCCTTCACAGCCTGGAAACCTGGATATCTACCAGCAAAGCAACCAATAAGCGTGTAGTTCCATGCATCATTCTCATCTTCAATCATGTTATTCGAAATCTCCACTACTTCTGGTTCCTGCGGCGGTACGAATTTGAGGAAGTGATTGGGATAAGGGCGATGGTTGTTGGAATAAGGATTCTGGATGGGTGGTTCTGGTAGAGTTGAGGAAAAGGGAGGAGACATAGGCGGAGGACGATCGTGAGGGATCAGTGAGGGGAAAAACAGAGGAATGAGGGGTGTGAGGGGAAGGGAAGATTGGGGATGCGGGAGCGAATGGTGAAACAGTAGCATTTAGGAGATGGAAGCTCCAAGATGTGTAGCGGAAATAGGCAGGGGTTGGGAAGAGGAAGCTCCAAGAAGTGGATCAGAAGTAGGCGGAGAATGAGTGGAATGACTGGCAGAATGTTTGGGGTTGAAAGGAGTGAGAGTAACGAGCCTAATTCCGGGTGAGGACAAGGCCAGAGAATTGGAAATAGCCTACTGTATGGGAGGAGAGAGAGAGATGGGGGATGAAAGAGAAGATTTGGATCCCAACAACTTTTCCTTAAACGAAAAAGAGTTGGTGGGGCTATTAGGGGAAACAGTGGGACAGGTGGAAGAAAGAGGTAAGGATTTTTGAATTATTGGATAAAGGTGGATACATGTCGACTTCTACTTTCTCTATGCATGTAGGTTGTAGAAAGCAGTCTGCAACACCAGCCCCTTTTGTACTATTAGACACCGCTTCCAAGGCAGAAAGGATCTGCAAAATTCAAATTGTAATTGTGAGGCGGTGAGACTTCCATCAGATCTACACCAGTAGAAACTGGCCGCCGAACAACCTGCTGATCCTCCAATGTTCTATCCTCCAATCTTGTATTCTCCTTAATCTCAGTCGATGGACCACTGTGTAAGGCAAGACCTTCATCCTCTCGGACTTCCTCAACGGCGGCAACAACCGAAGAATGATCCAGTATGGACAGCTGGGTTTTAAGAGATCACTCCATACACGAGGGGGATAATGGATTTGCCCAAGAGACACCTTTAATACTAACTTTTGATTTTTTTGCTCTCGTCCCATTGCTCAACTTCATACTGGAAGAGGAGGAATGAGCCGACGAGGCTCGCCGGATCTTCATGGCTCGCCGAAAACTGGACATAGTCACAACAAGATGATGACACACAGAGGTAGCCAGAACACTGGCCATCATCAAGTTTCCTAGAGGAGGGACGGCTGATGATTTTTAAAGAGAAGGCAGAGCACAAAAATCTAGAGAGAGAAAAGGTTGATTTCTAGTTAAAAGGTTCCACAATATATGGCTCACCATTCACTGTTAATACAGCTGCTCATATAAAAAAATAATAATACTCCTTAGTCTACGTATAAAAAATAAACGGTGACCTTTCACCGGGACGGAATGAGTAGTTATTTTATTAGAGTTAGTTTCTTGTATGTCCGGAGATATGGACATAACCCGTGCGCCTAACCTGCCCCATTTATTAAGCGGGCCATTTATAAATTATAAGTTTAAGAAAATAAGAAACTCAATATCAGCAGGGTCGGAGTTAGGCGCATTTGTCTAAATCTGTGCACGTGGGGCACAAGAGTTTTTGCCATTTTATTATTGAAAATTTTCAAAAGTAGTGAGACAAATTTGAAAAGAAAAATGTGCAAAAGTATCAAAGAGGAAGGAGTATAATTTTCATATTTTTCATAATATGAAAATAAAGTCCAATTAATATAGGGATAAAAACGCAGTGCCCTGTAGACTATAACAAATTACTTTCTTATCCTATATTTAAGAACATATCTTTTTATGTCCAAATTGATCAAAATGCCCTTTACTCGAATATTCGAGTAAAGTATTCGAGTAAAACAATAAAAACATGAAAAATCATATAAAATGCATTACTCGAAATACATTACCTGCTCACTCATGTTACTCGAATTGCATTACTCGTTCACTCATGTTACTCGAAATTGATTACCTGCTCACCCATGTTACTCGAAATTGCATTACGCGCTCACTCATATTACTCGAAATTGTATTAGTCGCTCATTCATGTTACTCGAAATTGCATTACCCGCTCATTCATATTACTCGAAATTGATTACCCGCTCGCCCATGTTATTCGAAATTGTATTACCCACTCACCCATGTTACTCGAAAATGCAATATCCGCTCACTCATGTTACTCGAAAATGCATTACTCATTCACATTATTCACATTACTCGAAAATTGCATTACTCACTCATATTAATTGAAAATACCCTTTACTCGCTCACGTATGTTACTCAAAATTGTATTATCTGCTCACCCATGTTACTCGAAATTGCATTACACGCTCACTCATGTTACTCAAAAATGCATTACTCACTCACATTATTCACATTACTCGAAAATTACATTAGTCACTCATATTACTCAAAAATACCCTTTACTCGAATACATTCGAGTAAAAGATATTTTCGTCAATTTGGGCATAAAGGATATACACTTATAATTAAGATAGAAGATAGAAAAGTAATTTGGTTTATCTGATAGGACTCTACACTCAATTTCCTCATTAATATATTGTATTAAGTGTACTAAACAAGTGGATTCTTCATGACATCCATGAACTGAACACCCAAATTTAGTTCTAACGTACAAAAATAAGAAGTAAACCATGAAAATGTACTTTTTATTATTATGAAAAAAAATGTATATCTTAGTGATATGTTTTAATGCTCGATTTGAGAAATATATCATTAACTCGATTGATGACTCAGGTTAAAATAAATGATTTGATTGTACATATTTTATGATTTAATTGATGAGTTGGTTGAACTTTTAAATTAAGTTACCAATTGAGTCAGATTTATTTTAGTCTATTAGAGCATTTTAAAATATATAACTAAAAATGTGGTTAAAAATTATTTTGTAAAATCTAGTTTGGGTACATCTAAAATTTTCCCCAAAAATAAATAGTACATTCTTTTTGTCTCATAGTTCACTTCTTATGAGTATTAAACTTGTGTTGCACTGTCTATAAGAATTTTTGTAACGTGATAAAAAATACACTCCACTTAAATTAATAAAAGAGTTTGTCTCTTATGTCCATATGTGCACAAGATGTGTAAGTGTACAATATTTTATTTTAAAGGGTTTACACTTTAAATAATAAGGGTACAATATTTTATTCTAAAAGTTATACACTTTAAATAATAAGGGTACAACATTTGTTTTAAAGGGTAAACATTTTATTTAATTTTTTTATTTTTCATAAAGTAAAGGTATACATTCTTATATTAAAATATATATTATTTAATACTAAAGAATATCTGCGCGCACGGTGTCCGAGGAGATACAAGTTTTGGTTTTAATAAAAAGTGATAGCGCTGCAATAAGTTATTTTATAAATAATTTATAGTATAAATAAAAAATTATAATTTTTTAATAAAAAGAGGAAAAAATAAAACAGTACCATTCATGTATTGCCGTTATTAATTGTTCGTTTTATAGAATAGAAGTAAAAAATCACCACCAAAAAATTAGTTAAAAATAATGATAATAATAATAGTAACACAAAACACATGGAATAATAAGTGGGGCCAAAAGTATAATATTTGTACACGAAGAAGTATTCACTCTTAGTTTTATGTATGAGCACTATGCACTTGGGTTTGGGTACTCGGATTTGGGTGCATGAGATGCCAACGGTATAACATTTTACTATGTCCGTACCATAAAGATTGACACACTTTTCTTTTTTATTTATCTTATAAAAATTAACACACATTTTTTTAAAATATGGAACCCACCCAAAAATAATTAATTTACACTCATGTGACCACATACACCTCTAATACAACCATCCACTACACATTAAATATTATTTCTCTCACTTCACTATATATTAAATTATTATATTCTTTAATCTCCGTGCCAAAAAAAATGTGTCGACTTCTTCAGGAATGAGGAAGTAATTAATACTAGTAGTATTATTATTTTAATAAAAATGTGGTTCAAACATGAAAAATACTCTCTCCGTCCGCTTTCAAGGGTTTCATTTTACCATTTACGTCGTCCGTATCCAAGTGTCTCGTTTTTATTTAGTATATACAATGAGGGACCCACCAATAATACTCTTACTAACCCTAAATGTATTTGCAAATTACTCATTTGTCACTCCTCATATTAATAAGGTGAAGAGTTAAAAAGGTAAAAATTACACATTACCTACCCACTACACATTAAATAACAATAGTCCTTAATTTCTGTGTCCAAAAGCAAATGATACCTTGAAAGAGCGGACGGAGAAAGTATTAAAGTTTTATTTAAAAAATTTATGCAAAGTACTAATAAAGTTTGATTAAATTTCATTTTACCTTATTTTTTAGGAGTATAAATTTTTATACTTAAAAAATATAATTTTCAATAAAGGTTATGAAATTAATTTTGAGCGTACGGAACTAGTTACATGCATCCAAATACAAGCAAGAGTTTATTATATATAAGCCGATTATAAAGTGCATAATTTGATATTTGGAAAAATATTGTCAAAGAAATATTCCCAAAGTGGCACATCTTTATTTAGGATAATTTGATATTGCTAACAAAAAAGTGTAATATGTTGAAAATATTAACTATAAAGTAGACATTTATGTGAGATAATTTGTAAAATTTATTAAAATATGTTTGTTATATAAATAAAATATATTTATTGAAAATTAAAGTATATTTTCTTAACGTACAGTACATTAAAATATAATTTAATGATGATATAATATAATTTTAATATCAATAAATACATTTAACAGATTATAATATAATATTTTAATAATGAATCACTAAAAAATTATACCTAATTACCAAAAATAGAAAATCAAATATAGGATGGTGAGATGGTCGATTTTTTTTATTTCTTTAACTTATACTACTTTGTTTGTTTTCTCTTCTATTCACCTTCTATTTATTTGTGATGTTTCAAACATGTTGCCTAAAATAAACTGTGCATTCCACAAATTGAGTGGATAAAATTAAAAATAATGTGTTGGCAAGGGCCCACAAATATCTATATGGCTGCGAGATGGAGTTTCATTATTATTTTTTACCCATAATTTTGTCAAAATTTAACTTTAATCTTATAAGTAAATTTTTATTTTTTATACCAACTTAAAATTCTTTTTACCTTTTTTAGTTTTCATCCTTTTGCTATACAAATTTAAAATTACTCTACTTACTATGAATTAAGAAATATTATTATTTTATAAAATAGGTAATTGTATTAAAAAATATTATTATTTTATAAAATAGGATTGTATTTGTAGTGACTAGTGAATGATTGATGTATGTGGAATCTTTTGTTAAAATTAAAAGAAAAAATAGATACGTTAATGAATATTTTATCAGTGGAGGGAATATATGACATGCAAAGTCTTATTGTGCAAATTTTTTTGCAAAAAGAACCAAATTTTTTTAAGTGATACAAGTAGTTACTACTAGGTACATTAAAAACTTCTTTATTACTATGAGATACAAATATACAAGCATAAAAGTTTGTGTGCAACAAAAGTTATGTGCAATAAAAAAAGTGAGTGCAGCAGCAAAAGTTATGTGCAGCGGCGCAGCTCCAGCAGCGGCAGGGGGCGGCGGCGACGCCGGCAGCAGTGGGTTGGTGAGGGATTTAGGGTTTGTGGTTTAAGAGTGTGTGATATTATAATGAATTAAGGTTATTTGGTAATTAACTTTAGTATTTTGTATGTGAGTAATTTTTTTAAATCAATGTATCTAACAGTAATTATGGGGTACAAGTGTGTATCTATTAGTAATTATTTTTTTTTTTAAATAATAAAAAGTTACAGTACTACAATTTATACTAAAGAACTATACTTGAAAATTTTAAAAAGTATAGGATTGAAATTGAATTTATCTAAAATTATGGAACTTGCCAAAATAACAAAATAAATGTGTATCAAGAGGATGGAGGGAGTAGTTCACTATACTTATTATCACTTTTTATCAATTGATAATTACAAACTTCCTCCATCCGCCGTAAAGGTATAAATTTTGCTATTTTGGACGGCCGCACCAAAGGTATATATTTCCTTTTTTAAACGCATGAGACACACACACATCACTAATACATTTAATATATAGGTCTTACAGACCTCACTAATACAACTACTTATTACACATTAAATAATAATACTCCCTCCGTCCCGTTTCAATATTTACGTTTCTATTTTGCGCATCTCATTTCAATGTTTACGTTTTCCTTTTTAGGAATATGAGACCCACCTAAAATAATTAATATATCATCCAACACTGATACACCTACCCACTTCAAATAAAAATATTATATTTTTTCATCCACTATCTATTAAAATATAATACTTTTTAATTAACGTGCAAAAAGTAAACGTAAACATTGAAACGGGACAGATGGAGTACTCCTTAATTTATGTGCAAAAAAGTAAATATGTACTTATTGAACGGACGGAGGGAGCATTTTCATTAATTGATTATCATATTTTATCAGTTACATAAAAGTCATTTCGTGAGACAGTCATTGAAGTCTTTGTCATTAATTTAATAGTATTATAAAGTTAAAATCTAACTCTTGTCAAAAACCTAAACAAATATGTATTCCATCTGTCTCCACACTTATATTCACACTCTTTGTTTTCGTCTGTCTCACACTTATTTTCACCATTAAAAAAAGGAAACTTCACGTCAACCAACAACCTTAAAAGTTATCTCAATTTCAAAGATACCACCCTCACCTAACACACACAACATACTTTATAATTTACTCTTTACCTAAAAATATCATAATAACCCTCAAAAGTTAATAAAGTTGGTCAAAAAACAACTTTTCTTAAACTCCGTATATACAGTATCGGTGAACATAGTTTTGGGACGGATGGAATAATATATATATATATATATATATATATATTAATACTAATAACTTAGTATTGAATTTGAAACCTAAATAAATCGAAAATTAACATGGCGTCGCGGAATTAAGGTTGAAGAAAGCATTAGATTGCAAATTAAGGATGTTGTTAAGGTTAAGGAGACATGAGAAGTAAATTTTGTTGTTGTATGAACAAGTTTGGGTGATAGTGTGGATGGAGAGAATCCGATTGTGAATATGACATGACACTCATGCTATGGACTATGACAATTCGAGAGAGAGAGAGAAAGAGAGAGGATAGAGAGAATACGTACAAAGCAGTGCTGAATTTTGGCATGAGAGTTTTAAATAAAGAGAAGTGTCAAGGCAGGGTGTGTTTCTCTCTCTAGACAAGAGAGAGAAGAGAGGTAGGTTCTGGTGTGATGCATCCAAACAGCAGGTAGAGCAACAGACTAGTCAGAATGCTTTCTGTAATCCACAGTTGACTCATTGCCAATTACTCCCTTCTTATTAGATCTTGTTTGGATTTTCTATTACATCACCACTTCTCTTTCCCTTTTTTAAACCACTTTTTCTTTTCTTCCAGTTACTTAATTACTACCTAATTATTGGGTGAAGTTAATGATGCAATGCAAATCTCTCCTTGGCTCTGGTTAGCTTTTGCAGCGAGGTGGAGTATTCTGTTTTATTAATTTTATTGAATTTTTAGATGCACGATACTATTTTCATCCTATAAACTCAACGTTTTATCATTTTTATTTGTCTTAACACAAAGTGTGTATTTCATTTTTTGATAAATGAAATTCACACAAATTAATTATTTTTCTCTTTATTGGTCCACACATCATATTAATACAACGATTCAAATTCTCTGTACCATTTTTGTATACCATCTACTGTGTCACTGTTCGAATCACCGCCGCATAGGATGAAAGTGAGAAATCACTAGCTTTGCAATGGATTTACTTCTCCATTTGAGAAATTAATCATATATTAGAAAAGAATTATGATTAATTATTTTTATTAATAAATAGAATCCGATGTTATAAATAAGAAAATTAGAAAATTTTACATGAAAACGTGGAGATCATCCATTCATCGTTCCATACGTCCGCACTATACACTTTTATATTAAAATATTTTATGAACATAAGTTGGCCGAATATGACATGAACAAAAATACTACGTAGCAGTTAGCACACAAGTTTTTGCAATTACTAGTATTCAAAAATACTACTATTAAACTTTTATTGAGAGAAGGGATCTCATTAAAATACAAAAAATTATACCATATATTCTTATACATCCATATAATGAAATTTAGATCTGTACCATAGCTTCAAGCCTCAAGGCATGATATATAATGTGAACAGAATCTGATATTGAGTTTGAAAAAGGCACAACATTATTGGTGGCAATATTTTTTCAGCCAAACAAGAGCAATAAATGGGGGGAGTCCAAGCAACACTCCAGGCCGTACAACTTAATACAGCACAACACAACACAATGTACACAAGTTAATATTTTCAGTACTCCTTCTGTCCAGGGTATTTTTATCTATTTATACGGACACGTAAATTAAGAATTATTATTTTTTTGATATATAATGTAAAAAAATAGGGATAAATTTGTAATATTGAGTGAAAAAGTAAATAAAGTTGTTGGGAATGATAAATAAAGTGTAAAAAAGTAAATAAAGTTGTTGAAATTGATGAATAAAGTGTAAAAAGTAAATAAGATGTGTAGTGTATTTTTATTATTAATAGAATGAATAAAAATATGTAACACACTCTAAAATGAAAAGTATATAAAAATAAGTGGGATGCAGTATAAGATTTGGGAACTGCCCTATATCCACATTTGGTCTCTCTCTCTCTCTAACATTTTCTCCACCTCTTTACTAAGGTACAATTACAATACATTCTATACCATAAAGCAACTCAAGCATGCTCTTAGTCAAACCACTCTTTTTTTTTCTTTAAAAATTAATTTAATAAACTCATCTGCCATTGTATCATAAGTAGTACGTAGCTTACATACCTTTCGTAATTCCATCAACACTTTTTAGACACCATTGTTTAGCCTTGTCAAGCAACCAACTCTCTCTCTCTCTCTCTCTCTCTTTATATCTCTCTAGGGGCCTAACTTAGGTTACCTATATACCCACTGTTGTGTGTGTTTGTGCGTGTGTGAGAGTTATGAGATGACAAGTAGGGGAAGATTTCTGAGATTTCTGGTGAGAAAGATCTATTCCAAGATTTTGCTAGTGTTGTAAGAAACTTAGTCATAATTTTGAAAAGAAAGAATTCTTTTAGTCAAGTGTGAGTAATAAGAGGGAGTTGGCAAGTGTTTTATTACTACTTATAATGTATTTATTCCTGGTGTCATGTATGATTGCTAATATTAAATATTTGGGCACCCTCTTATGGATGATTATTCAATACTAGATTTAAAAGAGAGAGAATTGCTAGTCAAATAGTAGGCATCATGCATAAATATCTCTGCCCAAATGGAAAAATAATATAATTAAAAGTATTTATGAGAAGTATGAATGAGATGATGATAATACAACAGTGTATTAACTTCACATATGTGGCGTGAAAAATAAATGATTAATTAATTAGGGGAAAAGGGTGGGAGCGTAGGAAAAGCAAAAGAAAATGTCTTTCTCAAACACGGATCCCTATGGAATGCTGGAAGGATACCCAGCATTGCTTGCTGGAACTCATTCTTTTTGTTTAGTTCAAAGGGCCTTGCTTTGTTCTCTTTAGAAATCTTTTCAGTGAGAGAGAGAAAGAGAGAAAAGCAAAAGAATATGAGAGCATAGATTCAGCTGTGGGGGGGTTTAGATTTGGTCATTCTGCATATATAAAGATAGATAGTCTGCTACTACAAAACAAAACAAAAGATTAGTCATTAGAGTATATTATTTCAAGAAAATATAAAACCCAGTTTTCTTTGGGATAGAGGAGGTTGATTTGGTGCATGATTAGTTTATTTGGTTCCAATCATTGACTTGCTTTCTTGCAACAACTAAAATAAAACTTGGGTTGGAGCTCTTTTTTTTAATATTCTCTCTCTCTCTCCCTCCCTCTCTCTCTCTCTCTCTCTCTCTCTCTCCCTCCCTCTCTCTCTCTCTCTCTCTCTCCTTTGTTGTTTCAAGTGTGTGTGTGTGTGTGTGAAAGGAGGTGTGTTTTTGGGTGAGAAATGAGTAATGATAGCAACAGCAATCAAGACAACAAGTGGTTGGGTTTCTCTCTCTCTGCTCCCACCATGGATGTTACCTCATCACCTCATCCTAATGCTAATGCTGCCTCTGCTGCTGATGCTGTTTCTAACCCCATCTCCATTAACACTTTTAACTACCCCCCAACTAATTACTATGACCCTTCCTTCTACTCCCATCTAACTGTCATGCCACTCAAATCAGATGGCTCTCTTTGCTTGATGGAAGCCATCAACAGATCACAGCCACAAGGTGGTTCTCTGTTTTCACTACTCTGTTTTTACTTTCCCATGCATTGTAGTATTTTACTAACTTTTTTACTGCCAATGGTAAAACTTCAGCACCCAAACTTGAGGACTTCTTTGGGGGTGCAACCATGGGGGCCCATCATTATGACAACAGAGGAGGAATGGCTCTCAGTTTAGACAGCCTTTACTATCACCAAACCTCTGCAGAAACACACAACAACAACAATGCCCACCATTTTCTAACACATGACCACCAAGACGACCATCTTCAGGAATACCCAAACTACCCCTCCTTCCACCACCTCCCGTTGGACGACGAGATGAAGGCCTTCGCCGGCGGCGATGCGGCGGTGGGGTACGGCGATCTCCACTCCTTGAGCTTGTCCATGAGCCCGGGCTCACAGTCCAGCTGTGTCACTGGTTCACAACAGATTACTACCCCTGTGGTGGATTGCATGGGATTGGAGAAGAAGAAAAGGGGCCCTGAGAAAGTTGATCAGAAACAGATCGTTCATCGGAAGTCCATTGATACGTTTGGACAAAGAACTTCGCAGTACAGAGGAGTCACAAGGTTGGATTTTTTTCTTAATCTTTTTTTATTAATTTTTTTTTTCTTAAAGATTTGATTTTTATTAATTTTTTTGAGTAATGGCAGGCACAGATGGACTGGGAGATATGAAGCACATTTATGGGACAATAGCTGCAAGAAAGAGGGTCAAAGTAGAAAGGGAAGGCAAGGTTAGTGAGGCATTAATTAATCTTGATTACCATTAATGTGTTGGTTAATTAATTAATTACTAACTTGAGTTATTTCTGTTCTTTTTCCTAAATCTTTAATGACATATGGATTCCCTTCCAGTTTACCTAGGTAAAACACTTTACCAGATTCGATCTGTGTTTTAAATTATTTCTCCACTTTTTTGACTGATTGAATAATTACTAAATTTGATCTTTATTTAGTAGTAAAAAGTGATTTTTGAATGGCAATTTAGGGGGATATGATGTGGAAGAAAAGGCAGCAAGGGCTTATGATTTAGCTGCTCTCAAATACTGGGGACTTTCAACTCACATCAATTTTCCTGTATGTTTAATTTTATTTAGCTTTTGATAATTATTAATGAAGAGAGTTCATATGTGAGGTGTCATTTTCAGTTGGATAATTATCAATCACAACTTGAAGACATGAAGAATATGACTAGACAAGAGTATGTTGCTCACTTGAGAAGGTATATTTTTTTGTCTGATTGATAGTGTTTTCTAAGCTTGTATAGTGCTTTTATTACACTAGTTTTTCTTACATTGTTGTAGGAAAAGCAGTGGTTTCTCTAGGGGAGCTTCAATTTACAGAGGAGTTACAAGGTCTTGATATATATACTTCATGCTTTTGATCATCAAAAATGGCATTCAATTCATTGATATATTCATATGTATGAATTATGATTATGAAGAATGATCATTTCTGAGTTCATTTGTGTATTGTTCTTTAGCAGACATCATCAACATGGCAGGTGGCAAGCTCGGATTGGCCGAGTGGCTGGAAACAAAGATCTTTACCTTGGCACTTTCAGTGAGTATGATCATGAGAGTTGAGCACAAAGAATGTTGTCTTTGCCTTTATTGTGATTTGGGGTAATGTTGTCTTTTCAGGCACTCAAGAAGAAGCGGCCGAGGCGTACGACGTGGCTGCGATCAAGTTCCGGGGCGTAAACGCTGTGACCAACTTCGACATTTCGCGGTACGATGTGGAGCGAATCATGGCGAGCAACGGCCTACTCTCGGGGGAGATGGCGAGGCGTATCAAAGACAACACTTCAAACGACAACAGTTTCACGGACCCTAGCAACAACAACAACAACATCAACATCGAACCCGTTGCCTCCAAGGAGAGCAGCAGCAATGTGTCCGAGTGGAGGATGGCGCTCTACCAGCCCCCTCATCAAAAACCAGCAGTCGAAAACTCGAATCTCTCGAATGGGGTTGTCGGGATGGAGGCGATGAACGTGGGAAAAATAGGGAGTCATGTGTCGAACACATCATCTTTGGTCACTAGTTTGAGTACTAGCTCAAGAGAAGGAAGCCCCGATAGGAACAACCAGCTCGTCCCGATGTTTATTCCAGGGCCGACAAGCGACGCCACGTCTTGGATCCCGTCTGCCCCGATAAGGCCTCAAGTGCCACTGTTTTCTGCATGGACGGATGCATCATGATCATCATGTATTCATCATGAGACAGCAATGATCTCTTTTCCATTTACAAATGGTCTAATTAACTTTGATGTCGGATTTTCTAAATTAAACCCACAAAACATGGATTCATTTTGGTGGGGATAAATATTTGGTCATCAAGATCCTATCTTTAATCTAGCAAGAATTTGGACAAGTTCAAATGAAACCATATTGAGTTAATTAAGAAGTGATTAAGTCATCATGGATGATTCCCCTAATCACAATCACATGATTCATTCTTTCAATTTCAAAGGTTTGTATCAGTCCCATAAAAGATTAATAAGTTCTTGCCAGTTGACTTAACCATAATTAGTAAAACCATCCAAGTTCTCCAGTTGGGCAAACTTTCCCAACATGGCAACAAAAATTTATTTGGTGTATTTCCCCTTTTTATAACAACCTGTTTAGGCATTTAAGATGAAGACATCACCCCCTTACAACCTAATCAAGTTTTACCCTTTTACATTGCCAAGTCTTATTCACATTCTCTTCTCTTCTGTCATTTACCACCATAATGCTCCCTGCCAAAAGGGAGCATTATTACATCAAAAAAATTGCCCCATTCATTATATGGGGGATGGGGGGTTCACATTCATCATTGCCCCATCATTACATCAAAAAAATCCGACATAATTACGATTTGCATTCTTGTTTCTAGGGAAATTGTCATCATGATTCAATAGTCCTACTTGTCTCAAAATGAACCCAGATAATGTATTCCATTAATACAATTATATCTTGGAATTATCAGATTCTCTGTGTCATTTGGTATATTATCTCTTGCGCAAAAATTGCGTAGAAGATTCTATGTGTATCGGAACCTCTTCATTATGGGTTAATTTCCTCTCACGTGACTAGTCACGTGTCCAATGATTTTTCTTTCTCGTACATCGTAATGAGAGGATCCTCATCCCATCTACTTAGCATCCATAATGATGAGGAATGCATGGTATGCCAACTTATCATACTGATTTCAATTTGGTTTACTTTAATTACATTTTTTTAGTGTGTAAACTAATAAATTAAGTTACATTATTAATAATGTTGTGTTTAGGGTTCGTGGGTTAAAGCAGGAAAATGGGCCGGCCCGGCCTTGTTGGAGTAATAGTAATTTTCGGACCACCTCTAAAAAGGTATTTATCCATTTTATACGTACATTATTAAGAATTTAAGTTAAGTAAGAATTATACAAAGTAGTTCGTACATAACTATATATTACGTACAAAAAGTCTATGTAATGAATTTTGATTTAAAATCTATTCATTTTTAAATACTCCCTTCATCGCATTCAAAGAGTATCTTTTTGTTATTTTGAGGTCTCACCCAAAGAGTCCTCTTTTCTTTTTTACACATATGGGACTCACACATACTTACTAATATAATTAAAATATGGGGTATATACTCCCACTAATACAACTACCCACTACACATTAAATAATAATACTCTTTAATCTGCGTGTAAAAAGCAAAAACAATCCTTTGCCCGGAACGGAGGGAGTATATTGGATTTGAAATGACTTAATCAAAATAAAATTCAAAGGAGTTTCATATTTAACTTTCTAAAGGCAAAAACTTGTGTGCGCCTTTAGAATTTTGTATTAAATTGTGTACCTTTTAGTATAAAGATGTGTACCATGGAAAAAACTTGTGTGTGTCCGGGCGCACGGGAATACATTCCGTGCACCTTTGAAATTTTGTGTTAAATTGTATACCCTTTAGTATAAATATGTGTACCCTTTATTTTCTGAAGAAAAATAAAAAATATTAATAAAGTGTATACCCTTTAGAACAAAATGATGTACCTTTATTAATTAAGACCAAAGTAATGTACCCTTACCCATAATACTAAATTCTAAAGGCGCATGAAATATGTTCCTGTGCGACCGGGCGCACACAAGCCTCACTCCTTTCTAAATACTAATAATGTTGTTTTATTATTATCCTTTCGTCAGCTCGAAAGAGAGTATCTTTTCTATTTTTTGTCGTCCGTCCCAAAGAAAGTCATTTCCTTTTTTATACACATGAGACTCACACACACCCACTAATACAATTAAAATATGGGGTTCACATTCCCACTAATACAACTACCCACCACACATTAATAATAACACTCATTAATCAACGTGCACAAAAGTAAAAGATCTTTTTTCGAGCTGACGGAGGGAGTACTTAACTCATCGACTAGATAACACGTAGGAAAAAAATATTTAAACAATTTATAATTAGAGTTCATGTTCTCCTTTTAATAATATTTAAATATTATACTATCTTCGTCTCGCATTTATATTTAGGTTTACTTTTTGTATATACATTAAAAGATAATATTTTAATGTGTAGTTGATTAAGAGAAATAATATTTTAATAATAATTTGTTGTATTAGTACTTTGTACGACTATAATACCTTTTGTTGGAGTAT
This sequence comes from Pogostemon cablin, assembly GCA_023678885.1. Classification (NCBI taxonomy): domain Eukaryota; kingdom Viridiplantae; phylum Streptophyta; class Magnoliopsida; order Lamiales; family Lamiaceae; genus Pogostemon; species Pogostemon cablin. Next base: position 6,710,133 of record CM042994.1, on the reverse strand, counting down.
TAAGTTAATTTTTCGCCGAAAAATGCTTATTTCACGTGTGCCGCAAGCAAAACTTCGATCTGAGAATTCCGTTAATCTATCCTATGTGGTAAGGAGAATGAAATTTGGCCAATCAACGTGCCACCTCATATCCAATCTCTTTTTTTTCCACGTCATCTACAAAATATAAATTATATTCGAAATTATATTTTAAAAAGTGGAAATGTCAACGCTGCCCATTAAATCTTTCCCTCCATAGACTGTCCCCAGCGCACGGCGGCGCCACCCTCTTCACGACGGGCAAAGGCGGATCGAGTTCTCTAATGTCGACATCAACCTTGGCATGATATTCTTCGTCACATTGACCAATATCTCCATCTCCTCTTCGAATTCAATCTTCTTAAATTAATACTATTTAAAAATATATTTAGTGCTTTAAATGAATTGTGTCGACTTAAAATAATTATATATTACTCCCAATTAATTCTTCATCTTTAGCGTATATATGAATTTGTAAGAAAGTTGTCTTTAAAATAAAATTTACATTTTAGGGTAATATTGTATTTTTAAGAAAGTTGTCTTAAGAAAATGGGGATGGAGATTTTTAGCTGATTGTGTTTCCAATAACAATTTATACATACAAAATATCTTACCAAATACTCATGAGTCATGTCCACTCTTTAAAAGTTTTATAAACAATAACTATTTTTTTTAATTAATTTATTTCACAATCAGAGCACAATTTTATTTTTATTTTTCCAAAACCCCATGTTTCTAATAGCTCTTAATTTAATCGCTCAAGAAATAAGGATAATGTTGGGTAGAAGTGTAGAAGCCCAACCCAGAGATTAGATTTGGGAAGTCAGTAATATGAAGTGGGCCTCATTTCATGCTCAAATCCATCTTCATTTGGGCTGGATAATAAGGACTGTTCAGTCCCAACATTAGCAGGCTGGCCCAAATCACCTCTACACGAAGAAATGTTGACTTTGACAGTTAAATTAGGTTGAAACTTCGAATATTTTTTTACCTGTGTGCTGTACTCTGTAATTTCAACTGTTTCTATCTTACCTTTGCTCTCTGATTTATTTTAAGGATATATGCATGTAACCATTATTTATTAATGTAATATTAATATATTCGTCATATATGGTCTACTTTACCTCTATTATGGGTATTTTACACATGTTTATATTGGGCCACGACTCAATAGGCATAAACAAGGCCCAAAACGCCGAGGCCCACTTAGGGTTGGCTGAGGCCCAAACCACGACCGACAATAGGCGTCAAGATGCCCCTAGATCCAGAGCCCAGCAAGGCCCAAGGTTAATAGCCTAGTCTAATAGCCCCAAACCAAGGCCCAACATAAATAACCACATGGCCGACCTATCTGGAAGAGGGACAGTCGGCCCATCTAATAACAGAGGCCCAGCCGGCCCAATCACCACAAAAGTGCACGCATGCAGTATCGTGGGAAACGTCACTCTCACCTTTAACAGAAAGATCACACGATCATCACTCCTTTGATGCTCTCCCAACTAATTAAAAGCCTCCAAAGAAATTGGCAACAAGAAGCTAACAGATTGATTCCTCAGTCAATACGTGTTGGCAAAATATTTCAAGCCTCCTGCTATGGGTATTATATCCCCCATATCAAATGGACCGGAAGCCCAACAAGCGTATCTGCCATGAACAAGAGGCCCAACCACGAAGAGGTCTAGGAACAAGAATGAACGGTAAATGGTGGGAGGATGGCAGCCCAAAAAGATGGCCGGGCTCAAGGGACATAACTCGGGGTAGAACCAGGAAGAAGCTCAAGAGTTTAAGTCCATCATCAAAGGCCGAGGAGCCCAAGAAGACGAGGTCGGGAAAGGGCCAAGAGGCAGGAAGCCGGCTAAAAGGATAGAGGGCCGAGACCCCTCGGCAGGACACCTCGGCTCCGAAGCCGAAGGAGACATCCAGGGGTTCGGACGAGTAGCGTAATCTCGGAAACCAACCCATCCGAAGATTAGAAGGATTATCAGAACTGTTGGGCGAAGTACAGACGTGAGAACGGCTAGTGGCAACAGGCTAGAGGACAAGAATAACGGTAAGAAGGGATGTCTTGAGCAACACTCCTAGCTAAAAGACAACACATGACAGGTACATCCCTCTTCATCCGCCAATGAGAGACAAGCAAAGGACAAAAGGAGACCTTCGGTGTTCTGTTAGACATCTGGTGGCTCCCTGCACCAGCTCCAAAAGTCGCCGGTGTACCGACCAGATCATTTATGGCTGCTTGTCTTCGTCCAGGTGGTATCATGAGATTGGGCAATCGTTAGGGTTTTGCTGATAGTATAAATAGTTTTTCTCACAAGAGAGAAGTAGGTTACTCATTCTCACATTAGACATTACACTTGTAATTGGGAAGGTTTATAAGTGTAGTTCTTGATGAGAGTAGTAAAATCGATTAAGGACTTTGGTTGGATTTCTCATCTCTCACATATTTACTTATTTATTGTTTTTTATTGCGCTAGTTTTTAGCTCAGTTACACAACTCCATTATCTCCCTTAATTCTAAAATTAACTAGCTAAAGAATCGCCATCAACACCTCCAATGTTTGATTTGTTGGTTTTTGTCTATTAATCATTTACTATCCTAGCCTAATTCAACCACCGAAACCATTCAGTAACTTTCATGATTAGGGTTTACTTACCCTTAAGCTAGTTAGTTCGAATTTTTCAAAACTCATACATGCCTCAGGGTAAGTTTTTTAAAAGAGTTGATATTAGGTGCACTCATATGTGAATAACTTTTTATTTTATTTTGAATACTTTTTTATTATATTTTGTATATGTGTTTGTTAATAATTGTATTTTTTTCACACTAAATTTTTCATTAAAAAAATTAGCATCCATATATGTATAACTTTTTATTCAATAGTGTATACATGTTTTTTAATAATTGTATATATTTTTACACACAATTTTTCATTAAAAAACTAACAATTAAATTGTATATATTTTTGTTCATAATTGTATACGTCTTTTAAAATGGGTGCACTGTATGTTAGAGTACACCCAGATGCACAGTATAATTATCATTTTTAAAAATTATTAGTATTCCATCACCAACGTTTCATTCATTTTATCACTTCAATTAATATTTTATTTCTTTTTACTTTCATGTTCACTCTATCAATTAATACTTTTTTCACACATATCACCACTAAACCTTTTATGCATGAATTTGACACAAAATTAAAAATAATCGTACCAAAACAAACATACTACTCTATTTATGACTTTTAAAAACCACTCAAACTTCTACGTACATTATGACCTCAGAACAAAAGTATCAAAAAATGAAAAAAAAAAAAAAAAAAAAAAGAGAGAGAGGGGTTTATTGGGGCCACGTAGGTTTGGCAGTTAAAAAATCATATGTTGAACAAAATTGTCGAATGTCGCTTGCAAATCATTCTCTCTTTCATTTTCAGTGATTATGAGAAAACAGACCATCAGACCAAAGTGGGTCGGGTTATGGAGGAACATTTGACATCTCTCCAATCCATATACAGATCCGGATTCCCTAAAATCCATCTCCTCCAGCTGGAATATATTTATATATACACAATTTAATTCTCTTTATTTATTTATTTATATTGCCGTGTGGTTGCTCTTACACCTGCCAATTCGAACCCTTTCGAGTTGTAAAGTTGTTTCATTTCATTTCATTAATAATTAAGCAAATATAGGTTGACCCATAATATGAATGTGATTTGGGAACACTCAGGTTGTACCTCATGCATTAAGTCCTGTACCCACCATGAATGTGGCTCCTTGGTGATTATTACAAGTTCCACTGCTAAACCTAATACTTTAAATAGTTCAAAGGTTTGTTAACCATTGAGTTAATAATACTTAATAAATCTTAAAAATTTACTAAAGATAAAGAGACTTAATACACTAATTGCATTAAATTAATTTAATTATCTTCTAAATCCGTTAGTTAAAATCAAGAAGTCCAGTATATTATAACTTAAAGTGTAATCAAGAGGCCTAGTATTACTCCATAACTTAAAGTGCGAATTACAATATCTCAAATTAAAATATTTTTCATACTAATTACTTGTGACATTTTTAAATTTTATTAACCCACTAAATAACTTTGATAAACCAAACACTCTCTTAATATACTCTCTCAGTCCGGTTTAAAGGGAGGTCTTTTTCTTTTTGTACGTAAATTAAAGAGTATTATTATTTAATTTGTGTAGTGGTTAATTATATTAGTGAGTAAGTGGACCTTATATTTTAGTCGTATTAGTGGGTGTACCCTTGAGCGGATGACCAAAATGAAAAAAAAAATTGTCTCTTTAAAGCTTACTACAGTATAAATTTTAACAACTAATTTTGTTTGATAACCATAGCTAGCCAAATAAATCGGCCCCAATATATTTTGTTATCCATGCATATATTTAGACTATATTTCATTTTAATGCATACAATTTCATGTACCTTGTTCTATATATATAACTTTTACGTCGAACCTTATTACTATTCATCTTATATATATTTAGGGTAGGTCTGGTGTGAGATCGTCTCACATGAGACAATTTTTTCACTTTTTAAAATAGTTATCACTTTCGTTATAAAATGTTATCACTTTTTATTTATATTATAAACTGTTCATAAAATAGTATTATCACTTTTCATTAATTTATATTACTTTTTTTTTATAAAAAATATCACTTTCTGACTGTCTCACGTAAGGGCTTACGTGAGACGATCTCACACAAGTTTTTGTCATATATTAATCATATATTAATAGTAATATTTATGTATGAAAGATATTACTCCCTCCGTCCCATAGAAGTCGGTATAATTTTTTTTGGGCACGGAGATTAAGGAGTATAATAATTTAATGTAAAGTGAAGTAAAGTGAAATGAGAGAAATAATATTTAATGTGTAGTGGGTAGTTGTATTAGAGGTGATATGTGGGACCATGAGAATAGATTAATTATTTTTGTGTGAGTCTCATGTATTAAAAAGGAAATGTGTCAACTTTAATGGGACAAACCAAAAAGGAAAATGTGTCAACTTTATGGGACGGAGGGAGTAATTTTTTAAAAAAATTAGTTAAGTTTCCTTTTATATTTTAGAGTAATTTCCATGCATAAAATTAACAATTACATATTTCTAGAATATGTTTGATATATATATATATATATATATATATATATATATATATATATATATATATATATATATATATATATATATATATATATATATATATATAAACCGTAGGAGATTAAATTATCAGAAAAATAGTTATATGGAGACGATGGAATTGAAATTTTTGAAAGATTTGTGTCCTCATTTTATTGGCAAAACACCAGTCTCAACTAAGAGTTTACATTTAATGGATAAAAATTTATAACTTCTATAATGAAAAGTGATAATACTATTTCATGAATAATATAAATAAAAAGTAATAACATTTTAGAATGGGAGTGATACGAAAGCATCTCAGACTTACTCCATTTTATTTGATTAAATTACATATCCATATGTTGGTGTACATATAATTATTTCGAGGGAGCTTAATCATCGGTTTTGCACTATGTATATGATCATATTACAATATTTCTTGCAATTAAATTCAAGATCGCAGCATTCTAGTTTATATAAATGAATATAGAGTGTGACATTTTATTCCTAAAAATATAAATAATAGAAGCATTAATTAATAATTGAAGTAAAGTTAGAGAGATAGGTGTAAAGGTAGACATAGATATATATGTCTTTCTCAAATCAATCTCATTGTAGACAATGTTGTGTCGTGCATATTCCCACAAATAACTCACAAGTTTCGTGTGGAGGCGACAGCATTTGGTGTGAGATACCATGGACCAAGAACTCCCTATTATATTGTCTCAGGGACCATATACTATATCACCAAATAATGTGTGAATTTCATGAAACGAGTTATGTGAGACGGATGAAAAGTACGTACTCCCTCCGTTCCATGTTTGTTTGTACCGTTATTATAGATATAGAGTTTAAAAAAAGTTTTTTTTTATCAACTTTATCTATTTTTTTTAGAAAAGTATGTTCTCAATCAGTTCCATATACGTACTACTATATCTTCAAGTTATGCGTGTGAATTTCATGATGAAACGAGTTCGGTGAGACGGATGAAAAGTTTATTCGATCAATTAAATTAGTTTATGAATAATTTATAGAATAAATAAAAAATGATAATATTTTTAATGAGAAATTATGTTTAATTGGTCAAGGAAAAATAATATGAATACATGCAGTACATTAAGTTATTGACCCCAGTTTGTATTCTTCTGTATTGTGGAGTATTACCTCTTCTATTTAACAAATTACTAATTACTATTACATGATAGACTATAACTCTTTCAATAAGAGTGATCAGATGTTCTGAGAAGTAATTCTCGACATTTTAAAGAGTAATATTTTAAAAATGAGGCACTTATTAGACCCGTTTACTTGAAAGCATTTACGTGTGTATATAGATTAGATAAACAATGGATTTTTTATGAGGTTAGATTTAACATGTGTGTAAGATTTATTTAAGGAAAAAAAATACTCTCTTTATCCCACTGAGAGTATTTTAAAAAATAAAACTCTTTGGGTGTGACGCTTAAAATAGAAAGTAGACTATCTTTCAATGGGATGAGAAGAGTATAAATTTTGAAATAACGGAATAAGTTGTAGTCGTAGATTGTCGAGCTTCACCAAAAACCAACGTTGGAGCTAGAAAAATGAAATATCATCGTATGATGTGTGAGATAAACTTTTAAATCAAAGACCCATATATCTAAAACCATATTTGAAATATTGAATTCATGTCATCCTTAACACGTGTAGTTATTTTAGTTTAGTTATTTTTTTATCTTCGTCATTCTTTATAATAATACAAAGTAAAATAAGCTAATCAATTAAGTATATATAAATTAATATTCCATTAAATAAGTAAGAGATACTCTCTTGTAAGACGGGTCAATTCATCACTAAAATATGCTTATTGTATAGATAAAGTATGCTAATTTGTAGTTAAAGTATGTCAATAATAAATTGTATTATAACACTCTAAAATCACACTTTAATGCATAATTAAGCATATCTTAGAAAACATACTTTAACCACCATTAAACATATTTTATCTTAATAATAAACATATTTTAACACGTCTCACAAATCCTCTCACAAGAGAATTTGTCCATAACTAATCATGTGCGAGATATAAACGTCTGAATAATTTCTAACTCCGTTGCTTTATGGTCAAATAAAAAAATTACGTTGAATTTGTGGTTCATTAAAAGGTGCATCAAAATTTATAGGGCGAGCACCAATGACATAATTTATAACATCATAAATTCATAAATCGATTTAATGTACGTTAGATAATTTCTAAGTATTTTAATATAAAAATTTAATAAGAATCATAATCTAAATTTTGGAAAATTCTCCCGTATATTCGGATGCACGAATTCAAAATTTATACATTAATAAATAAAAATATTTTCACACTAATAAATAAGAAACTTATACACTTTGTTAGCAAATATTCGATTAGTTTTAAAATTAAAAAAATTAATATTAAAAAGTTATACATTTACTATTGTATAAAAATTAATACTAATATGAGTGGATACGTACATATGCACGATATATCATCTTAAATTTAGAGAACATGTTGCTCAATGACAAGGAACAAACTCAACAAAAGTAAATGCCAAAAAATAAATAAATTAATTAATTAATTAAAAAAAAAAACTCAACAAGAAGTAGCACCGATTGTGACATTATAATAAAATAGCCAAGACATAGCTATAGCCATATAGTAGTGGTATTTCATTCGCAACGTATTTCATGCAACCGTTACACACAATATTTCTATGGAATAATTTTAATTTTTTATTTTCAGAAAAAAATGATTGTGATGCAGACCATAGGATGTAACATTTCCTAATGAAAAGATTGGAGCATGCATATATAGCATTTAATAGAGAGATGGTCCATTGTGCCCTCCACTTAGGATGGAAATGGTCCAAAGTGTTCCAGCCAAAACAAAATAAGAAAATGAGAGGTAGGGAGTTTTAATTAGCAAATAGTGCATACAAACCAACATTCTGTTGGACTTTATTCATTTCTAATTCACTCCATGGGCCTCAAAAGAGCGATCAACACTTTTTATTTTTATTTTATTATTATCTGGGGCCATTTAAGTCTTTTCTTATTTAAATCATCCACCTCCTCTAAATATAATATTTATTTATTTATTTATTTATCTGAACTACGCACGCGGTATTCATTGTTGTTTGAGTTTGAATCTGTTAAAATAAGGTAATGTCAACAAATAGTAGAAAGAAAGCTTAACATAACATGTTAATTAGTTTAACTAATAGTACAATAAAATACTTGTTGATTTGTTGTCATACATTTATATAAAATGAAAAAAACAAAGAAATTAATTTCTTATCATTTACTATTTATTATAAAAAAATATTATAATAAACTTAAAAGTTATTACTTTTAGTAATCTACATGCAAAGATGTAATGAAAATTATTGTGAATTGGAGGAGTAATAAAAACTCAATATTACTCATATGATTAGATATATTAAAATGCATAATTTTTTGAAGGGTCAAACTATTTCTACCCCAAAATTATTAAACATACCATACTTACTAAATTTACCCTTATTTTATTTAAATATTACTAAATATGATTCATTTAAGATAATTTTGCCTATTATAAACATCCACTCATTCTCATAGTAATTCAAACCTCCTCAATATGTATTCTAATAATCTTAAATTTATTATAAATATGTTTAATATTACTTCTCAATGATAAGATATTTATTTTTAATAAAAAATAAAATAAAATACTAACAATATCAAAGTCACAAACGCAACCGATCAGAATTAAGGCAAATACTTATTCACCAGTTTCACAGAAAAATTACACAAGACGAATAAGAAGTGATAATATTTAATATTTGAATTAATGTTGATGCTGATATAATGAATTATTTTATAAATATATAAATAAAGATAATATTTTTAATAAAAAGGAATAACTATATAAAATAAAATATTATAAAAAAACTCTCACATAATATATTATCACGCAAGTACTGTTCCGTAGAACTAAGGTCATAAAACCTTAAATATGAAGTTGTGAACCCACATTAAGACAAATTATGTTAAAGAAAATATAATTCCAATCATAATTGAGTAATTTAAAAAAGAAAAGGAAAAATCTGTCATTATATTGTTTTATGATCATACCATGCATCCTCGCTTTAGACGCATGCCCAACTTTATTATGTATATTTAATCCAACAATATTTTTAATAGTACTTTTTTTAGTGAGCAATTTTTGTGGGATATTATTTTAACCATGTCAGTTTTTTTTTTTTTTTTATCTATAGAGCCTTTTTTCATTTTTATTTTTCGTATTTTGTTTTTTTCTTTTAATTTATATTTTGTCCGATTTAATATTTATCATTAAAATTTAGAGTAATTTGTGTTGCGCGGAGTACATTGATGAATCTAAGGTTTATAGACTTAGTTTTAGAGTATATTAATTTTTTTATAGAAAAATAAATTTTAATTAATTATTTAGATTTAAAGATTATTATTAATCAGATTCTTAATCTAATAACTCATATTAACTAGGTGTACCCTTTTGAGTTTTATGAAAAATATGTAACATAATAATACTTTAATTAAAAAATTATGTAATAAAGAAAATTTAATTTAATTAAACTATTTCATTATCAATAGAAGCTTAACTTGTAGAATTTTCTAGGTGCACAGATAAATTTAAAATTAATTGAGTTTTATTTTTAAACTTAGTTTTTAGTATATCATCATCCCACCAAATCATATTTACATTTTCTTCATTTTTTGTCCATACAAATCTTTCATACCAAAAAAATAAAATAAAATAAAATAACATAAAATAGAATAGGGATTATTATTGACAAGTACATGTATTTACAAATTAATTATTAATAAATACATTAATGGGTCAATAAATACTAAGTATAAAACTTATTTAGATATTACTAATTTATACATTTGCTTTAAAAAATTACTTATAAATACAAATTTATATTTTGTTTACTTATAATACCCATACTTACTGAACATCAATGTGCATGGTTTGAATAGAATTAAGAAAATACGATTAAGTATTTATATGAATATACATCATTGTGCAGTCATGTGAGATAAATAATATCCGGAGAGAGAAATAATGAATAAACTCTTTATATGAATATACATCATTGTACATTCATGTGAGATAAATAATTTTCGGAGAGAGACAATGAATAAAATCTTAATTTATACACAAGTGTGCGCAATGTACTTAATCAATCTTAATTTTGATTAATTAATCAACAAAAGGGATGTAATTTACTGTACATATGTACTATACATTTAACACTAAATAGGAAACTTGTCTCAAAAAGAAGAATTAGAAGAACAAAGACGAATCTGTATATTGGCGTGCATCTGGAGAGAGAAATAGAAGAACGTGACCGGGGAGAGAAATAGTAAAACGATTTGTGCCTGAATTCTTTCCTAAAATCTCAAGTGATGAGTACAATACTAATGTACATGTGCAATCTTGCAAGAGGAAAAAACACCCCATTAAATTTCCCCAAAATAAGAAACCCATTAAAATTTTACTTTACTGTATATTAGCGTGCAATTCGGAGAGATAAATAAAATATATTAAATTATGATTGAAGAGTACACGTTGATGTACATCAGTGTGCAATCTGGCTATAGGAAAAAATAAGCCATTAACTTCCCAAAAAAAAAGAAACTCATTAAACTTTATTTTATTGTACATTAGCGTGCAATTTGGAGTGAGAAATAGAAAATAGGGTAGTTCACGAAATCTCTCCTTAAAGCGCGATTGAAGAGTACGTACACTGTAATGTACATCAGAGTGCACTCTTGCGAGATGAAATTACTTGATTAAATTGAAGAAAAGGTTGTTCCTGAAATATTTTCTTAAATCTCTAACCCACTGTATTTCTATCAAACTGAAGAAAACAAACATAATATGCATGCAGTTACTTGCTGGAGGTTTAAGAAAGAGTCGGTAGTTGTTGCTGTACATTAGTGCACATTAGTTGTTTCCTATTTTAATTTAATTTAATGCACATTAGTGTTCAACGAATCTATTGTTAACTATACACGTTGATTATTAAACATTGTGAATAGGGTAATGCTGGAAAATAAATTAGGACTTGTGTATCTATCAATAATTATATTAAATCAATGTATTCATTAATAGAGTGTTATTAAATACATACCATTTTTTATTGAATACACACTCTTTATTAAATACACACCTCTTTTAATTTTTTTTCTTACTTTTATTGTATACACACCCCCTAAAATTCCAAAATTACCCTTTAAAATTAAAATTATATACACTATACCTAATCAATTTATCCTTTTCTTTTAGAGGATTTTTTCTCCATTCCTGGTGAAAAACTTCATTAATGTCGCTGCCATGATACTTCAGCCTACTGTTGTAGCCGGCTAACCCGCACTAAATCTCGAGCTCAATCGAGTGATGATAAAACGAGTGGAGGGGATAAGAGCTTAGGAATCTCTGGGGCTTTGCGCAAGATTGATTATTCTATATTTGTTAAAAGCTTGAGTGGAGACTATATCAATATGAATTTAAGATTCAAAGATTTAATGAATTTTCCTTTTGGTTTTACATGATTCAATTCTTAATGCGAAAAATAAAATTTTAACGTCATCGTATTTGGATCATTGTGATGAACGATACTAGAAGATGATCGATCCCAACTGTAAATTTGAAAATTCTATTTAATCATAAATTAATAATTTACGAAGTAATTCTCGCTTATTGAAACACAAATCGAATTTGAAAACCCTATTTTATCATAAATTAATAGTTTACGAAGTAATTCTCGCTTGTTGAAACACAAATTGTGAAATCTAGAATATTCACCATCTTCATTAATGACTAATTTATTATTTATATATTAGTGAGTATAAATTAAAATAATTAATTAGATTAAATAAGTTAAGGATAATATAGACATTCACAAAATACATATTTAAAATATATAATAATATAAGGTGTGTATTTAATAATAAGGCGGTGTATTTAGTGGAACCCTTATTGATAATTAGGCTATACAAAAGCGTACCTATCCGTAATAATCCCTACATGAATTTAATATAATTACTAATGGATACATAACGACTTTTTTTCAGCATTATCCTTGTTCACAACGTTTAATATTCAACGTTTATACTTAACAAATCTTTCTTCTATCTATGTACACCGCTGTACACTAGTATTGTACTTATCACTCGAGATTTTAGTAGAGAATTTAGGAACACATCGTTTTACTATTTCTCTCTCCGATCACGTTTTTCTATTTCACTCTCCAAATGCACGTCAATGTAAAGTTTCGTCTTCGTTCTTCTAATTTTGGCTTTGTTCTTTTTTCTATTTCACTCTCCAGATGCACGCCAATGTACAATTTCGTCTTCATTATTCTAATTTTGGCTTCGTTATTCTTTTTGTGATAAGTTTCCTATTTAGTATTAAAAGTACAGTACATATTGTATATATAGTACATTACAGTGCATTCCTTTTTGTTGATTAACTAATCAAAATTAAGATTGATTAAGTACATTGTGCACACGTGTGTACAAATTAAGATTTCATTCAATGTCTCTCTTTTCGAAAATTATTTATCTCACATGAATGTACAATGATGTATATTCATATAAATAGTTTATTTATTGTTTCTCTATTTGGAAATTATTTATTTTACATGAGTGCACAGTGATGTATATACATATCAATACTTAATCGTGTTTTTTAAAATTTTCTTCAGACGATGCACACTGATGTTCAGTAAGTATGGATATTATGGGTAAAACAAAATAAAATTTTGTATCTGTGAGTAATTTTCTCTAGCGAATGTATCAATTAGTAATATCTAAATACGTTTTATACCTACTATTTATTTACCCAATAAAATAATAATATTTTATCCAATAACCTCTAAAGTTACTTTAATTTCAAATTTGTTACTCATTTTTCACATTCATAACATTACTTTACATTTTATTTATTATCTAAAAATATTAAAATACCCTCAAAAATCAATAAAAAAATAGTAACTTTTTTTAAATAATAACATAGAACAATAAACTTGTAGGGTTGAGTGGATGGAGGGAATATAATTTACTGTTGATGTCTTTAAATATTACTAGTTTTTAGCATCTACTCCATCCATTCCGATAATTACTTTTACACTTTCTATTTTCATCTGTCACAAAACTTGTGAACACTTGTAAAAGTAGTAATTTATACAAAATTAATTTCCTCACAATACTACAATATTATTATAAAATTATCACCTACATTTTTCACTCAATCCAACAACTTTATACATTTTTTTTATTAAATTACCAAAAAAAAAAACCATGCATTACCTTACTTTATACGCTAAAAAAATATTTTTTTCTTAATCTCCGAACATAAAAATACGAGTACAATTTATTGGAAAGGAGGAACATTATTTAAAAATCACTTCAAATTAATACATGGATCCGTATATATGCACGCATAAGATCTTGAGTCATCTTTTTACTTGAAGGTAGATAAGTTTTTGTTAGTGCATCTTGTAAGTAATCACATAATTTATTTTAAAGTAAAGCAAAATTTATGACAATCCTAGATGATGTTGGAGTTGTCTACCAATAGAATAATTGCATAATATTTCCAATGCCAAATCCATGAGAAGTATTTTTGTTGTGCACTTGATGAAAATGGAAAGAGAATAAGTTGGTGATCAACCTTTTTTACACAAAAAAAAATACTCTCTTCATCCCATTAAAGTTGGTATAATTTTTTTGGCACGGAGATTAAGGAATATAATAATTTAATATAAAGTGAAGTAAAATGAAGTGAGAGAAATAATATTTAATGTGTAGTGGGTAGTTGTATTAGAGGTGATATGTAGGGCCCATGAGAGTAGATTAATTGTTTTTATGTGGGTCTTATGTATTAAAAAGGAAATGTGTCAACTTTAGTGGAACAAACCAAAAAGGAAAGCGTGTCAACTTTTATGGGAGGGAGTATATAATAAATTATCTTTAAGGGCTATCATTTTACATCTTTTATGATTTACTTTAATAAATAATTTGTATTTTAATAACCTCTATATAAATGCTTGAACTTTGTTTGGGTTCCTATCAAATTGTGATTGGATCATAAATTTCTCGTCGACTTTGTTAATCCTGCCTAATAAACTTTGTACGCGGAATGCATGGTATACGTTTTTGTTGAATCGTTTTTCCATCTCAAGTGATTTGCAAATCAATTTTAGGAGAAAACTTTTTAGTGAGGGAAAAAAATAGTTAAAAGCTTAACTCTATTCTTCAATCCCACTTTATCACAAATAGTTACTATCTTTCTCATTTGTAATTACAAATAACCTGTTATATTTGATTTTCAATACATTTTCCTTAGCTCAAGACCAAAGCCACATTTTTTCCATTTCTAATCATATTTTTGAGATTATATGATTGAGGTGATATATCTATTTTTATATGGTTAATTGCGTTAAAAATCATGACCTTTCAAGTTATTGCAAATTAATCTCGACTTTTATGAAATTACAAAAAAAACTATGATCTTTCATATTTGTGCAATTCGCACCCGTCGGGCAGCTGAAGTCTGCCCGACTGCTGACGTGGCTTTTAAAAATAAGTTGGGCAGACACGTTGGCATTTGAAACTACGTTGTTTCCTTCTATTCCTCTTTCCCCAAATTAAACCAAGCCCTAAACTAACGACTACTCCCATTCAATCCCAAATCCCACCCACGATTCCAAATTTAACTGCACGGTGGATCCCCGAGCATCCGGGAAAGCCAAGACGTCACCGCCGCCGTGATCACCCAAAAGCTCAACCAGTATCTCTTAAATTGCCGCCTCCCGCCGGCGCGTGAACCGTACTGTTCATGATCTCTGATCGGAATCCGGGAGAAGGCCACTTGACATGAGACAAACAGCTATCGAATAGCAGCCTGAAAATCTCGAAATTTCTGCTTCTGGAAGCAGTATAGAGTAGCACATCAGTGACACCATACTCTCCATCTCCGAACACCAAACTCTTTGACGAAGGCAACATCTCCGACGGAAGCGGTGGTGCAGAGAAGCCAACCGACGTAGCCGCCTCTGATCAGAGAATTGTCCTCCCTTTAGGCCTGGCATTTGGCGACGTCGCCGAACAGCCGGTCGTCGTCCCAGACGGTCTCGAGACGGCAGATTCTGGTTTAATGTAGGCCTATGACCATACACTCATGTACTAGTTAATGGTGTTATGTTCATCTGTAATACAAATATTTTACCATAGACAGGTACGCAAAGATTTGGGCATGAACTTGGTCTAATTAGGGTAAGAATCGCACCAAGATTTGGGCAAGAACTTGCTTTAACTAGGGTTGAATCGCTAGCGAACTGTTCATTTCAAATTAGGAAGAAAATGATTTCAAATGCCAACGTGTCTGCTCAACTTATCTTTGAAAAGCCACGTCAGCAGTCGGGCAGGCCTCAGCTGCCCGACGGGTTCGAATTGCACAAATATGAAAGGTCATGATTTTTTTTGCAATTTCGTAAAAGTTGGGATTAATTTGCAATAGTTTGAAAGTTCATGATTTTTAATGCAATTAACTCATTTTTATAAGGTAAAGTTTATCTTTCCCGATGGATAAAAATGCAAGAAGTTTGTTATGGGATAGAGGGGATATAATATTGTATTAACTAAATAAGTGAATTACACTTATATTCTTATTAAAATTAATACCAAACGCTAAAGATAAAAATAATATACTAATAAACTATGAAAGTTTTCTGAATCAAGTGATAAAATATTACATTAACCATAGCTGGATTTCAAGATGAAATCACAATTGCATCTCGTAAATTAACAACAAACCTTAGTGATAAACATTAAATACTATGGAAAAATAATACTCTTTTCTCGATTACTTTATTTTATTTTTTTTCATAGAATTTAAGAAAATTTACTTTGATATAATTTAATAACTTTTAAAGATAATATGATATTTTTAAATAATAAATTAACATAAATTATGTGTTGTTGGGGCATGAATATTTTGTTGCACTTTTGATTACATGCGTTAGATTGTTAAACTAATACGACGTAGAAATAAAATTTCATCATTTGTATACAAAAGATTGTGATATTTAAAATGAATACTAAGTATATCATATGTATGAAGTTTATAGATTCAAAATCTGATTTTATAATTAATCCAAACAAAAGAAGGTTTTTAATCTACAAATACAACCCCATTATTCAGTTGAAATCAAACAAACCCCCTATTGCTCATAATTGCATAGTGTGTGAACCAAAGAAAAACAAGACCATGTCGTGTTAAATGACGAAACTACCCCGGAGACCAGAGACCGTGCTATCACCATCTTTACCCCCTCCTTGCCACACTGCTTTCACTTTCACCAAACCCACAAACCTCTTTACTTATTAGTCCCATTTTCTACATTCCCCCTTTTTTCTTTTCTTTTATTTATTTATTAATTTAAGGTCCCCTATTACCCCTATATATATATATAGCCATATAAGAAAGAAAATAAAGAAAGCATTTGTTCCATGTTAAACTAAACCCGCAGGTCGACATTACTTACATTATAAATTAATTATTCCTCCTAATTAATTACTCTGCCACTTGTAATCCAATTCCAATATCTTAATCCCAATTCTCTGATCACCGCCACCACTCGCCGCCGATGCCTCTTTGGGGCCTGCTATTTGCCCTCACGGCGGCTCTTCTCGCCTCCTCCACCGCCGCCGATCCCAACGACGAGCAGTGCCTCACCCACCTCAGCCAGTCTCTGGAGTATCCCAACAGCTTGCAGAATTGGACCAAAGACTTCTTCGCTAACCCCTGCCAGGGATTCACCTCCTCCCTCCAAGGCGCCACCTGCAACAATGGCCGAATCTACAAGCTCTCCCTCGCCGGTCTCTCTCTCAAGGGTACCATCTCTCCTTTCCTCTCCAACTGCACCAATTTACAAGCTCTCGACTTATCGTCAAATCAACTCACCGGACCCATTCCGCCCGATTTACAGTATTTAGTCAATCTCGCCGTCCTCAATCTCTCCGCCAACCACCTCTCCGGCGCGATTCCGCCGCAATTGACGCTCTGCGCGTACCTCAACGTCATCGATCTCCACGATAACCAGCTCTCGGGCCCAATCCCGCAGCAGCTAGGGCTTTTGGTACGGCTCTCGGTCTTCGATGTGTCCAACAATAAGCTATCCGGGCCAATACCCGCTTCGTTGGGGAACCGGAGCGGGAACCTGCCCCGGTTCAATACGAGTTCCTTTTTGGGGAATAAGGGCCTGTACGGGCCCCCGCTGCCGCCGATGAAGAGCAAAGGGCTATCGGTGTTGGCAATCGTGGGAATCGGGCTTGGTAGCGGGCTTGTGAGCTTGATTTTGAGCTTTACAGCGGTTTGCATTTGGTTGAGAGTTACAGAGCAGAAATTGGCAAATGATGAAGGCAAGATTAGCCAACTCATGCCAGATTATTGAGATCCAACTAACATTTGGCAGATCAAGATTCATTAATTTTGCAGGTATGTTTTTTCTTCCAATTGTGATTTGGGATTTTTTTTTTTTTTTAGAATTTTTATTTGTGGGTAGCTGTAGCTGTTGGCTTTTTAATTTCCTCGGATCTTGTGATTCTTTTCCTAAGTTTAAGGTTTTCTTTTCTTTTGTTTTGTTAATTAGCAGTATAATTACTCAGTACAAATGTGTATAAAATGGAATGAACTAGTTTAATTATGGAGTTCTAATTACTCTCAATTCTTCTCTCTCTATCTCTACCCGCAATGTAGTGTGTTATATTATAGTATTATACCATAAACTAAATTAACTAAATTTTAAGATTAATTTTTAAATATGAAATATTTGATCTGGAATTAGGTTTACTGGGGAGGTTTAGTTGCCTCCATAATTTTAGGTAAGAACACACCCACAGCTGAGCTGCATGCTTAATCATTAATATAGATATCTCCTTTTGGAAACTTTTTTTTCCCTTAATTAATATTCAAAATCATTGTTGGTGGTATATCACTTCCATTATCATTAAAAAAAATGATAGAAAAAAATGGAGTATTTTACAATTGAATAAACATGAAATTTGGAAGCACATTTTGTTGTGGAGACATCCATCCACACTTGTATGTTATCTTGTTTCATTCAGGATATTTTTGCAGCTTATCTGTTTATTATATATTTATAAATAAATAAATAAATAAATATGTATACATATATGGAGTGAAGGGTCCACTGAATGAATATTCAAAGGGATGATCATTTATGTAATAAAGTTTTGACGTTATAAAAATAGGTTGGGGAAGGTTGGTGGACTTGGGTTTGGAAGCTACATTTATTAGGTTTCATTTGTGCATGTGGATAGATATGTGTATAACTCCTACATCATATTAATTTAATTAAATTAAATTGAATAAATAGGCAAACTCTTGTAAGTATTCATTGATGTAATTTTCGATTTTTTTGCCTTATTTTTATCTCTTGTACATATGGTTTAAAGTCTCTCTATTTTCTTTTAATTTACCATGTATATGATCATCAAAACACTATATAAATTAATAATTCAAATTAGAGAAATGTTTGAAATTATGACTATGCTCGATGCAATTGAATTATAACTATTATATAGAGATACATACATACATCCATGCAATCAAATGTAAAAATATTTTTAAGGAGGTGTTACTCTTCTTAAAAGAGTTATATTTTTGTCATAGACGAATGATCACTCTTTATTTATTTTAAAGAGTACATAAAAAAGCAACGCTTACTAAATGATCTTTTTAAGGATTCGATCTTGAATGTCTACTGAGCTCACTTGAATTGATGATGGATCATAGCTAAACGAGGGACCGTAGCACATTGAATTCGAACCTTCACCCGTATTTCATTCATATTTGAATGAGACTTCGAATGAATTACGAGAGAGGATCTAAATCCGACTATGAGTGTTCTCTTAGATATGATCAGGTCATTAATTCCAAATTTTCCAGTGTTGGAAAGTTTTGGTTTGAAAGAAAAAAACAAGAAGAAGAACGTTAAAATCGCGATGTTAAGTGATGATGATTGAGGTTGGTGGATGAGTTGGTTAACATAATGGGTTGATGTGCTGGATTGCATTTTTTGGGTATAAGCTGGCTTTAATTTAATTAAATATATTTAATTAATTAAGTTTGACTTAAATTATTGGTACTATTCTCCACGAGGCTTTTTGATGACATATTGCAGTAGTACTTACTGCCAACTTTCTGGTCCTCTCATTTACTACTTTGGTCATCAATTGTTAATTTTAAAATAGTTTTTTTTTTTTAAGGGAATAAATGTTGTGATGTGAAATCAAATTTTCCCTCTTCTCTCTCCCTTTCATTCTTTTTTTTTTTTTTTTTTTTTTTCTTTTAAAACAACTTAATTTGCTACTTACTGCATTCCACGTTTGTACGTTTGTATGGATACAAAGATTAAAAAATATTATCTTATAATGTAACAAAAAAATAAGGGAAAGTTGATAATACAATAAGAAAAAATAAATAAAGTTATTGAAAATAATAAATAAAGTTATTGAAAATAATAAATAAAGTTTAAAAAATGTGTATGATAATATAATATATTTTTATAATTAAAATGTACATAAATACGTGAAATACCTCAAAATGGACTCTAAGCATAAATACGTGGGACATGTGGAGTAATATTTCTTAAGAAATGAATTATAACTTTGAAAAAAAAAACTCTTCACAAATTTATGCACTTTGGTATATCGATTAATATTTAAAACTCTTATAAAAAACTATTTTTTAGAGAGATGAACTATTACTATTGCGAACGAAAAATATTACTCGATACTTTTCAAATTTTGTTATGTTGTGATTTTTTATATTTTTATTGAAATGAATAATATTTTTTATTTTGAAAAGTAATAATTTATCTCACTAAAGAAGAATTTTGAAAAATAGGATCCACGATTTACTACAAAAATACTTTTGTTTTACCAACGAAACTTACAAATAGATTGTCACAAATTATATTTTTATTTCTTTAGCAATGAAATCTTGATGGATTTATTATGTTTTTATCAATAAAATATTTGTTGTTATTTACTAACGGGTTACCAACAAAATCATTGTTTTTTTTTTGGAAAGGAAAATTTCTTTATTTTTGGGTATGAGATTTACCCCAAATTTACTATACAGATACAAACAATTAGAATTCTGACCCAAAAATTTACCTTTTGATCTCCTCTATAATTTTCTGTAGTTCCACTTTTCTGAATTAAAGAGAATACAGTTCCTATGTTCAGAGGTATTTCCAAATTGAAGTATACTTACTTTTAGATCTTCATGTATCGGCACTTGTATTCTAAGCTACTTTTTGCACTTTGTCATTAATTCTTGAATTTTTATGCATCTTCCCATAATGCTTCACTGTTTCCTCATTGCATAGAACACATTTTTTATGCGGGATTCGGGAGACAGTTTCGTCGATAGAGCTCTGATGCTGTTGGAATGCCTTTGTTGATCACTCTCCTCCACGCATGGATTTTGATCTTCGTTGTGGCCTCGCTGTCCCATATCATCCTTGAAATCATTATTAATTTCCAATAGAATTATTAGCAACACATTATAAACGGAATTGAATTTTTGTTGGCAAAAGTTTACTAACCACCATTTTATCAATAAAAATTTATCAACGTGTTTTATTATTACATTGTTAATTCAATTTAACAATGAAATAATCTTAATTTGTTTATTTTATTTTTTTTAATTGGGTCACAAGAAAGTCTCAGTTTTTTAAATTTAATTTGGGCATAAAGTAAAACAAACTCCTTATTTCATTTTTTTTTTTTGGGGAAAAACCCTTCTTTATACTTTCGGTGACTTTTTTTCAAAATATGTTAATGAGAGCTTTTTCATGAGTTTAATTTTCAAATAATGAGGGATACATTTGATTCAATAATAAAAAAGAGTTGATTGATTGAGCAAAAACATTGATGAATAACTTTGCCTCCATAAGATGAGGAGGTATTTAAATCATTTGCAAGGAGTTAGATTATATATATATATATATATATATATATATATATATATATATATATATATATATATATATATATATATACCTTGTAATATAAGTTAAGACAATCAATTTATTTATTTTTATTATTTTTTTACATTCTCATATTACTCATTCTATACGCATAGATTGCACCATGTACTTTTGCACGATGTTTGTGCATACGTATATGTGAAATCAAAACATTAAAAATACTATTTACATTTAAAAAAATAAATAAATTGAGACAGTCTTACGGTGTGAGACTATTTTATGCTTTCATAATTAGTTATCACATTTTATTAAAAATATTATCATTTTCATCTATACTATACATTGTTCATAAAATAGTTTAAAACTAGTACCATTATCATTTTCATTCATCAGTCCAATCTTCGTACACATTTGAAGAGCAGAAAGTAGATGAAATGTGGAAAAAGTTCTTGAATTCCCTACGCAGTAAGATATTTCTCTATTAATTTATTCATTTTCAGTATTAGTAACTTATTTCCATATAAAAATGCATCACCTTTATTCACATCTGGGTGTACGATACCCGTTGGCAAGATTTCTTCGTGAAGATGACGACTCCCAACGTATGGATGGAGGATGATATAAGCTTATATGCCCACAAACTCACCCTAAACACAATATGGGATGAGTTTGTTGACACACACGGCGATAACCCCACTATATATGCCCAGTTATCTGAAGAGAAGCTATCTGTATCGGGCCAGTGTATCGCATTAAGTGGGCTCAGGACATTTTCTCTTACAATGTTATACAAGAGAGGGACGATACGCACGCAACATTGCTTTAGGATTTTTTGGGAACACCATTATCACTTTACTTTAAGATTATTTGATATTTTTCTCCTCGTATACGTGTTGCTAATCCAATTCACATCAAAATGTAAGAGGACATCATTTTCCAACGGCCATCCTCTCATTATCAATCTGTTCTGTTCTGGTGGAGGTCATAAATATATACTTGTAAAACTCATGCACACGGATTAAGAGAATCCAAGTACTTATATTCTTCATTCTTGTAATATTTGAATAAACATGACTTGACATTTCGCCATTTAATTTCATTATTTGGTATTCCATTCCACAAATTAGAAAATAAATAATTAATTTAATGGTTTTTGCGACTCGCATTTCTCGGGCAATTGCATTCTAGTCGGTCGCGGATGTCATCATCTTTTTAGCGTGTCCATTGTTCAATACAACACAAAAATGTCCTAAATAAATTCTAATTTGTCACAAAGAAAAAGAGCATCACTAAGTGCAATCGTTTTTTCATATTTATTTTTTATTTTTTTTAATTTTAAAAATCACTCGCATCTATTTTTTTTTTTTTGAACTGCAAAAAGTTTTATTAAATAGAACTTCACATGTAGTATTGAGAATACCCCCAAACAATAAATTGTGTGGCTACAATAATAATAAGACCATCTTGAGCAATAGCAACACAAAACCTAGTCTATATAAAACCATAACCCACGCTCCTGTGCAAGAATGAATAAAAAACACCACCTATTCGTGAGCTCCGCACTACATCCATTTTATTATCGTGCCAACAATATATCCTCAAAGCTTTTTTCCTTCCTAACAGCCTTTCCACAAAGTTGTATATCTCAAATTAATTGAAGCAGTACACTTCCTTATCCTCAACCAACTCCAAACTCTAATCTTCATTTCACCAAATAATTTTGACTCATCTAATTTCTTATTTTGAAAAACCACTTCGTTTCTACTTTTCAAAATCAATCAGATCACACACATCCAAATCATCAATGCAACAGACCTACCAATATAAGTTCTAAACAGACAACTAAATAGATAGAAGTTAACTTTTGCTGATGTATGCATAGGAGAGCTTACCCCTAGCCACTTGAGACATTCACCTCATATTTTTGAGCTGGAGCTACAATTGAAGAGCTAGTGATCATCAGTTTCTTCGTTCTGTAATTCTCAATAGACGTATCTTCCATGTATCATCTCTCACAAATTGATACTCAATCACTCTTTATCTCTCTTCTTTCATCTATATATTTTGTTTGAGAGAGGCTCTTGTGTACCGATACGCACATATTTCGATACATGCGCCCACTAAATTAATGAATATATAATATAAGGTTAAAAAAATAGATTTGGGTCAACTTCTTATTTGGGTCAAGTTGAATCCGGACACACGAATCTAAATCTGTGTGCCCGGGCGCACATGATACTTTGCCATTTTGTTTTACATTACATAAATTAATACACTCTCAATTCTACATTTATATTCACACTTTTTGATTTCGTCTATTCACACTTATTTTCACCACCCAAAAAGAAATATCACATCAACTAATAACTTTAAAAGTCTTTTTAATTTCAAAATTATCAATCTTACCTAACATATGCAATATACTTTATATTTTATTTCATACCTAAAATTACCATAATACCCCTTAAAAATGAATTAAGTTAGTCAAAACATAATTTTTTTAAAACTACGTATCTACGGTATCGTTAAAGATAACTACGAGACGGTAGAAGTATATTTTTTTAAATTTGATTTGATATAAAATTAAATCCTACATACCATAAATCCAAACAGACATTATGTCACTATTAGTTGATTTTCAATTATTACAAAAACCTCAACCAAAATGGAGAAAAAGGTGGAGTAGGTAACTGGACCATGCTTCAGTAGTATAATATTTCCTGGACTTAGGATTACCACAAAACACAATTCAAACCTTGAATAACTTAAGATATCATAAAGTATCTTAGAGAAATCTCAATGTATAACAGAGAATTCAGTTTGTTTTGAATGTTTATCACAGTGGATACCGTTTGTCGTTTGGCACTGAAATTTATACCGTGCTTGTGAAAAAAGATTAGATGTGGTTGATATAACATTGTTAGTTTGTTGTTTGGGATTCCAAGTTTGATCGATCATCAGTGATTAATAAATTACAAGATATGAGTTCCAATCACGTGTTACATGTTGGTTAATCTGTATGTCTCACATTCCAGGATAAAATAAATGGCAACCTCCATTCCAGCAGGTATATCAAATCGTTCGGATATTGGTGTATTACGGTGTATCGAGGAAAAACTCAGCGCTACTAACTTAGCTAGGTTTCTTTCAGGCTGTTTCGGAGAGTTATTAGGATTAAATGAATTTTAGTTCCAGGGTCAGTTGAACCTGCATCTCCTGTCAACATTTGATTTGGAGACATTTGAAGATGCATTCATATTCAAAATCAATGAAGTTGAAGCTAAGTTTGGGCCCCGTGAATTTGCTTGGTGACTGGGTTGCGGTTTGGGCCACTACCTGCAATTTTAGACAAAGGTGAATTTCTTCTCCGGGTATTTGGGGATAAGAAGAACATTAAACCGCCCCAAATTCGACAGAAGTTTATGAATTGTAGCGACGAGGATGATTCTCTTAGACTTGCAAACCTGATGGTGCTATTCTTCTTACTTATCCCTCAAGGATCAAAACTCGGTTTGGTGAACCTTGAATACATGCGCCTTGTCAACGATCTTCATCTATTTAACGCCTATCCATGGGGTTGTGTAGTTTTCTACAAACTGTTGAATGAGTTCAGGAAGCTAAAGACGTTCAGGAAGAGATCAAGAGATGTTGAAGGACGAAGACAATATTATGATGCCAACGGATTCAGCTATGCTCTGTTGGCGTGGTCATATGAAGCAATACCGATTATTGGAGAGGAGTATGGTCGATCTAGGGGGCAAGCATATCCTCGGTTCATGAAATGGTCACCGAATTGCACCCCTAGTTATGAAGAACTAAGAAAGTTATTGTTCAAGGAGATTCGTGGGTCTGACACAGGTGCCTGACGCGTAAGTTTATTACGAAATTTTACATACTCATATGTCTTGATCAATGGAGATTGTTGTATAACATGATGTTTTCTTCTTTAGGTTGAAGTGAATCACGCACTAAAGCCATCCGTTGAGGAGCTTAAATCTGAATCGTATATTAGTGCTGTCAGTTGGGAGAACGAGCTCAGTAATGCGCAGCCACGTTGTAGTGTACCCAGGCCTCAAGAGCGTTCAATACCCGTTCGAGAAGCTTCCCCTCTAGCCGCACCGTCGCCACCGGTAACACGTTACGGAAGATTGGAAATGAAAATTCAAGAGCTTAGTAGCAGTCTGGAGACTGTGAAAAGTAATCAAACGCAGATTATGCAAATGATTGAAGCTTTTTCTCGACGTTTTGATGCGCGTTTCCCAGTAAAATTTCCTTCTTCTTCTGGCTCAAGGAGAATGAATGGAGTAATGAACCAAAAGTGGAAGATGTTGGTAATGAAGTTGAAGAACAGACTGCAGAGAAACAACAAAATTTGGATAAAGAAGAAGTTATGATGAAGAACATGGTGTGGGAGAAGAAGGCATTGAAGAGGAAAATGCCAAAGATGAAGGTCATGATAAGCAATCATCAGAAAAAGAGAATGAAGATCTGGAAAAGGAGAAAAAAGACGTAATCGAGGAAAAAGATAATCTTAGGGGTAGAGAAGATATTGAAGGTGAAGGTGAAGATGAAGCAGTAAAACAATCTGATAAATGAAAGGACGATGAACAGTTAGATGTAGAAGGAACTGAAGAACATGTGGTAAAAAAACGCAGGGTATGTACGGAGGAAGTTGAGCATTCGATGTAAGGGTCGTTCGGGGTTCCAGAACAAACTCAAAGTGAAGTTTGAAATGAGAGTGTGCACTATGATCAGAGGATCTTTAGTGAACAGGTAACTGTTCTTATTTGTGAAATAGATTTAGTAGGACGTATTAGTTTTTTCTAAATAATCCCCATGTGTATCCACTAGGATCCGGCTCTTGGGCAAGACGATACATCGATGCGTAGCCACCAGCCTGGACGACATAGAAAGTCTAAGAGAACAAAACCAAATCGCCCCAGGAACAAACCAAAGACTAAAAGTAAGGCTAGGTCAAAGGTTGAGGTGGATTGCCCTGAGGATTCCGTAGATGAGGAATACCCACCTGAGTTTGTTAATGACTTTGAAACTTGATTTGATCAATTTAAAAAAACTAGCAGCAGTTTCTATTTGTCCATGAGATGAATCTGCACGCTGACAGAAGGCTTTGGAAATCTATTATAGAGGTTTCGTCATCCATCATGCCGCACGAGAAATACGGGCAAATTATGGAGATGAAGATGGTGAATAATTAGAAATGAGTGGTGTTTCCAGAAATGGATTACAATGGCAGGGTCAACTTTGATGTTACTGATTTGAGCAGGGTGAAATGATGAAGGTGGCGAGACTGATAGAGTGAGCGTGTAGAGAATTCATACTTGTATGAATTTATTCACAGACGGTAGGGCTGGCGACGTTGTGGATTAACGGCAGAGGTCGGATTCCGATCATCAATGAAGATTTCTCTTCGAATCTCTTGCGATGATAGACGTTTTTTCCCTAAAAATTTTGCCTTCGTGTTGGGTGGGAATGAATTCTTATCGTCGGATTTGACCATCGACATCGACACATAACATGAATTCAAACTATACTTTTGAGGTAAAATAGAACCACAATGTAAAGTTATGATGATACTCTATAATTAATTAAATACAATATAGATAAAATAGAGAATAACAAGTTAAGAACCACCAATATAATGAAATCATAATGGTACCCTATAATTAAATAAACATAATATAACCATTAAAGTAATAATATTATAATTATTGTTTAAGAATTAATTAAACTACTATGAACTTTGCTTTTATGGACATAAACATAATTTTCTTTTCATTATAATTATAATTAATAATTAATAATATATATTAATAACGGTTCCATACTAGGATAAAAAGGCGTAAAGACAATATGACTTTAGGGCTCGTTTGATAGAGTGATTTAAATAAGAGAGTATATATTAAAAATGAGATTTAAATGAAAATAAAAATTGATATTATGAAAAGTGGAGATTGTTTGATAGGATATATTAAAATTGAGATAATAAAACTTAAAGTTGTTTGATAGGAGACATTGAAATTAAGATAAAATGTAAAATTACCTTTATACCCTTATTTATTTTTTTAATTCAACATTCAAAACAATATAATACTCACATTGTAAACCAAACTATGCGATATCTTCTTAAGATCGGAAGAGATTTACGTGAGACAGTAATGGACGACTTCCATTTCCATAGATTGGTAGAAAAGAAGAAGAACCAGCCACCAAGCAGAAGAAGCGATAAGGGGTGTTTTGAAGTTTGAGAAATGAATCTAGGGTTAAAGGCACATAAGCATAAACAAGTGATTTTTATTATTTGCAAATTTTGGAATATAATAATTGATTAAAAACGATAAGGTGTGTTTTTTTGTAAATTCCATCTCTTATCTTGAGTTACTGTAATGTTCGAATTGTTAATACTACGGGGAACACAATATAGCCAACAGTAATTTTAACCGGGCTTTGGGCTTTTTAACGACCCCCACACAAATGAATTCTGGGGTATCAAACTAAGTAATAAAACCTATAACTGTCCATATGAACCCATAATAACTAGTATCAAACGAGGCCTTACAAATTTAGGAGTTTTCAAAGTAAAATTTTTACCATTAAGAATAAGCATTAAGATAAAACTAGGTGACGAAAGAAAAAAATGAACCGGATTAGACCCGGTTCAACAATCCCTATTCAATCCACCCGGTTCTATAATCCCCATTCTCAAACAAAAAAACCCCATCATAAACCCTAATCACTTGCTCCAGTATCTACATTACATCAACCTGCAATGGCGAAAAGAAAGCGGAATCCTCAGGACGACAAAGCTGAAAACAAAATTGAACAAGAACCTCAAGAAAAAGCAGGCGTAGAA
This sequence comes from Pogostemon cablin, assembly GCA_023678885.1. Classification (NCBI taxonomy): domain Eukaryota; kingdom Viridiplantae; phylum Streptophyta; class Magnoliopsida; order Lamiales; family Lamiaceae; genus Pogostemon; species Pogostemon cablin. The sequence continues at coordinate 6,682,034 of CM042994.1, read as the reverse complement.
CAAGAGGATGACTACGAGTTGAGCTTCGAAGAGTTGGGACTCGACCCTCGTCTCATTCGCGCCTTGTCCAAAAAATCAATCGATAAGCCCACCCCAATCCAACGCGTCGCTATCCCTCTTATCCTTGTACGTATTCTTCTCAAGTTCCTTGTTCGACTAGCATTTGTTAATTTTTACATAATTCTTAATATATGTTTGTGATTCTGTGTTTACAGGAAGGCAAAGATGTGGTGGCTAGAGCAAAAACCGGGTCTGGAAAAACTTTGGCTTATTTGCTTCCATTGCTTCAGAAACTCTTTGCTGATTCACCTTCAAAAAAGAATGTTGCTCCCGCGGCTTTTATTCTTGTTCCAACTCGAGAATTATGCCAACAAGTACACTTTCATTATTCAACTAAATCTTTTGCCTTTTTGAAATTCTGTTTTTGTTGCCAAATTCAATTTTTTTGTTAAATAAATTATCCAGGTTTATTCGGAGGTGACATCGTTAATCGAATTATGCAGAGTGCAATTAAAAGTTGTTCAAATGCAGAGCACAATGTCTGCTTCTGATTTGGTTGGTCGAATTAGTTCATCGTAACTTGATTAGTCAGAGATTTAATATATTATATTTAAATGTGATGTGAATTTGCAATTGTTTGACACTTATCATTCTTTCATCTTAGAAAACGTCTTTGGCGGGGTTTCCTGATATTGTTGTATCCACCCCCGCTTGTATACAAGCATGCTTGACGAATGGCATGCTTCAAACTAAAGCTCTTCAGGAATCGCTTTCAGTTCTTATCCTTGATGAGGTCTGCATTCCACTTTCATCCTATTTGAACTATGCTTAATCGTTTATAACTCCAAATAGAATTGAATTCAGAAGAAAAGTATGATGGACATCTTGTTTAAAATTAGGCTGAACAGTCATGTGGGACACAGACAGGAGTTTACTTACTTCTTCATCCAACATATAGGCTGTACCTATTTGTTGTTTATATAAAGTTTATCTGTGTCAGGTGTGGATGTTTCAAAAGTTGCCTTAAGAGGAATTTTAAATGTCATTGCTGTGTAATCGGGTTGATTATGATATAGATAATAACTTAATAATAGTCAAGATCAAATTATTATGGAACCTAGACTGCTAGACTCAATATTAAGAGCAACAAGTCTATAAGATATGAAAATCTGAACAGTTCCAAGATATAAACTAGATTCCGTAAGTTCAGAGTTATGCAATGTAGTGGTTCTATAATTATTAGTGGGTACTGATACTGCAGATGCATTACTGACACTTTTTTGTACTAAATGTAACCTGAATTATTTATGTTTTAAATCAACATTTCAGGCAGATCTTCTGTTGTCTTATGGATATGAGGACGATATAAAGGCGCTGACCGCTCATGTTCCAAAGCGTTGCCAGTGCCTTCTCATGTCTGCTACTTCGAGGTTTGTTTCGGCAATAATGTTGCCATGATGTCGGGGTTTTAGTGGTGTGGTGTTTAATGTTTTTAACAATAAGATAATGAGATATGAAATGTTTTTTGTGCTCCATGTCATACAGTGGCTTAAATGCTTTTATATATACATAGCTAAATATGATAAATCATCCAGCAGCGTGTTTAAACATACTAAAATAATACTTACCTTACTTGGTACAATTGTAAAAATGAGCAATTCTTTTTCTAAAATTTAGTGGGAGAAATTGCGTCTGATGTATTTATATTTTGTTGATTTTTGGTGAGCTAGTAGCTGGGATGACCTCCCTGGACCAAATTAAGTCAAATTGCCTTCTTTTCGATCAAAGTGTGTTTGTTCTGGGAGATTATGCATTTGTTACCCTTCCATGACATAATCCCCTTTTCTCTATGTTACTTGGTTATATAACTAGTTTAATCTGAACTTTTTAACTGACCTGTCAAGATGACACATTTTACATGGATATTTTCAGTGCTGATGTTGAAAAGCTGAAAAAGCTTATTCTACATAATCCCTACATTTTAACTTTACCTGAAGTGGGTGATGTAAAGGATGACATTGTCCCCAGAAATGTTCAGCAATTTCATGTAAGTGTTTATTTTGTGTTACCTCAATTTTCATATCTTCTCTTCCATCCGTTTTTTATTTTACATATGTTGACTGAAGAAATATGTTCTCCAAAGACGTCACCTTGAAATAGTGCCTTTTGATGTTTAACCTATTTCAGTATATATGATTTTAATTTTCCACCTTACCCTGTGTTTTTGATTCATTTATTACTTGTGAAGATTTTATGCAGTGCCCGCGACAAGCTTTTGCATATCCTTGCTCTCTTAAAATTGGAGCTTATCCAAAAGAAAGTGCTGATTTTTGCTAACTCAATTGACATGAGTTTTAGACTGAAGCTTTTCCTTGAACAGGTAGAATGATTTGCCCGTGCGTTCATTAATTTTTGCTGTACTATAATGCCTTATGTATTTTAAACTGAGAAATCTCTTCTATAGTTTCATAATTTTATGGTCCTTGGGCTTAGGGCAAGTAATAATATACTGTTATGATTAGCCAATAAGCAGGTCCTATGTGTATGATAGAATTTGAGAAAAAGTTTTTAAGTTCAAACAAGAAAATATTTTTTCTTACTTGTATGCTCTTTAAATTATTATTGAAATAATTTATGGCAGAAATATATTTTTGCTTCTTGCAGTTTACTCACTGGCAGTTCAGCGCAATTGATGAAAATTATTTCCTATCATGTTTAAGGGCGCTATTCGTGTCAGGAGTTCAATTCAAATATATACTCTTTTACATAGATATAAATACATATACATGCAAAGTAAACTATTAAATGGGGTTTTATAATTATCTGAAGTTAATTGATGTGTTTGTATATTCAAAACTGAATAGCAACAATTTTGGTTAAGTCTAATTTAAGTTTTTCTCTGTATCATACTCTATTGAAATGCTTTTATCAAAATAGAAAATATTTAGGCTAGATAATTCAACTTAATGGCTTAAATCTATTCCGATATCAAGCAGGTAGATTCATACGTTAATTCTTTTTTGATCTAAATCATGGCAAATGAATGTGCTTTTTAAGAGTTTTCCTGTATTTTAATTGCTTATGTGGCTTGGATCTTGCAAGGAGTACCCTAAGGTTTATATTTACATGCTGTCACCGAGAGCTGACTTCTTGGTTATTAATATATTTCATTATTTTGCTCTTGGAATAAAAGCTAATTAAGTTTTACTTTGGCAGTTTGGAATCAAATCTGCGGTTTTAAATGCCGAGCTGCCTTTGAATTCTTGTCTACACATTCTTGAGGTAGCTCAAGTGTTCCAAGTTTTCTGATTTTGGTTAAATTTAACTTTAGTCACTTTCCTTGCTTATTTAGATTTCCAAATGATTTTGTGGCATTATGTATCAACTTTTTTTTTTTTTTTTAAATCTCAGGAATTCAATGCTGGTCTTTTTGATTACCTTATCGCAACCGATAACAGTCAATCAGCGGAAGATGACAATGATAATGAAAGTCATGCTTCTCAGAAAAAAGCTAAAAAGCATCCCAAGAAAAAGCTGGATGCAGAATTTGGTGTAGTGAGAGGAATTGACTTCAAAAATGTGCATACAGTGAGTTGATTCTTTTTTATAGCTTGCACATGAGTATATCTTACATAAATGTTGTGCTAGTTTGCACATGTAATCTAAGTCAGGAGTCTTTGGAGATAAACTGCTTAACGCCTAATATGTGTTGTGAAATCTCTATTTGTGTTTGATCTGCGTCAATGATGGTAATACGGCTTATATAGCCATTCAACTTTTGCAAGTTAAATTTGATTTGGGTTTTAGGGTTTAGGTTCATCCATTAGCTAAATATTAGACTTTGATTGGTTACTTGAGGTGGGAAATATTGCAGTAAAATTTGAATTGACTGACTGCACAAAATATATAATTCTAACATTAATGTGAGTTTCCGGTGTTCTGTGTTTCACCTATTTGTTTTCTTTTTTCTTAACCCTTGTAACAATGTTGACCAATGTGTTTCGCCTATTTGTTTTCTTTTTTCTTAACCCTTGGATAATATGGCTGACCTTCATTTACACCCTTAATGTGATGATGGCAATTATTAGAAAACAAATTGTATATGATCAATCCTACATCTGTTAGGTGGTCAACTTTGAGATGCCTCAAACTGCAGCGGGGTATGTGCATCGGATTGGGCGCACTGGAAGAGCATATAATACTGGTGCATCAGTCTCTTTGGTATGATTGTTCTTGCCTAATTTGAAACCATTACTTGAAAGAACAAGTGACTAATGATTTGCTCACATTTTTTATCTATCCAAAGTAGTTAAATTTTATTTTATTATTTGCATGATATATTGTAATATTCTGGAATATTCCCATACATTACGATTTCTGATTTGCACTGTTTATCAATTTGCTGACATTGGGACAGGTCTCTCCTGAAGAGATGGAAATTTTTGAAGAGGTCAAATCTGTTTTGGGTGAAAATGATGATGAAGATTCAAAGTTTATTGCTCCATTCCCATTGCTTAGTAAGAACGCTGTGGAGTCATTACGGTACAGAGCTGAGGTAAATAACCGTAACATGGAGAACTTTTTTTTTTTTTTTTGCTTCAATTCACTGTATAGAAATTATTCTAAAATTTTTGCAAACATATTTTCACACTTCTCCTCTCACCAACCCCCCCGAGGAAAAGTCTTTTTTTTCATTTTATTTTATTTTTTATTTAAAATGGTTGTCTATGTACTCGTGTCCTTATTGCTATCAATGAGAATTGTTTCTTTTGCTCTTAGGATTGAATTCTATATTTTTGTTCATTGTTTGCACTACACTTTCATTAACAATGCTTACCAAAGATCGCCCTTTTACAGTGAAATCTGCTGTAGAATTGTGGTCACAATTTTGTTTGTCGGCCTCCAAGAGCGACCTTGCTTCCCTTAAAGCAAAAACTACTACAGTTTAGGTTGACATGAATGGGTATAGATGGGAATGATACTTGCTGTCTTATTACAAAACCCCCACTTTCCTCTGTTGGTTATATTGGAATATAGATTCCTTAAAAATTGCATTTTTGGCTAAAATGTTGGTTTATCAAGTACATTTTTATTTTGCAGGATGTTGCAAGGAGTGTGACAAAAATTGCTGTGAGGGAATCACGTGCACAGGACCTGAGAAATGAAATTCTCAACTCTGAGAAGTGAGTTATTTTCCCTTTTTCATTAAGCAAAAAAAAAAAGGGTACTGAGAATCCTTCAAATAATTACTTTTTGATCCCTGAGCTTGTGTGTGAGACTTAAATTTTGGTGAAAATTAGTAATCAGACTTAATTTACATGCTTATTTTTCCTATTCCTATCTTCTAATGGGGTGCTTTCTCACATTTCTTAATTTGCTCAGGTTGAAGGCTCATTTTCAAGATAACCCAAGGGACTTAGGTAAATCTCATTGAGATTCTAAAATGCTTAAAATCATGCAACTCCTCAAGTGGTTAATGACTTGTATTAATTGTTTTGCAAATTCTAATAGATCTGTTGAAACATGACAAAATTCTGAGCAAAAAGGAACCTGCACACCACCTGCGTGATGTGCCTGAGTACTTATTAGATCCCACAACAAAAGAAGCTAGCAAGATTGTAAAGCTTGCTAGAGAAGCCATGGGAAATGTCAATACTAATCGTCGTCGTGGATTGAAAGGAAAATTTAAAAGAAGTCGAGATCCCCTGAAAACATTCTCTGCCGAGGTAAAACATTGTCTTCTATTGTATTTGTGTTATAGTAAAATGTGCATCTTCACTTTTTGCCTAAAAGGACCATCGACAATTTGAATGATTATTATGGAAGATGTCTCGTTGAAACATACAGCAAATCTCTGCTACTGCTTACAAGTAATTAAAGCAAGGGCTACGAAAGAAATTAGCTGCTTTCATTATGGCTTTATTTAATAACATCATTCCATTTTTCCTTCCAATAATATGTCTTGTTCAGGGTCGAAAGCGGGTGCATAAAGCGGGAATGAAGAGGAAAGGTAAAAACAAGGATGAAAGCCAATAAATCCAGGATACAGTGTAGTGAATCAAATTTATCCTGAGGTATGCTTTTCTAAATGCACTAAATATGCTAGAACCATATAGTTACCCTTGGATTAAACACATTTAAATTATTAAAAAAAAAAAACTGTTTACGTTCGTTTGAGGAGAAGGCATTCATTGTACATTCGATTTGTTTTAGGTTTTCAAGATACACAACCGCTGCTTTGGCCGGGAAATCAAACAACCCAGATGCAGTGATACTCAGATTATTAGGAGATTCCTTGGATTTAATGCAGTTGATCCATATATGAAGTTGCATTGGATACTGGCTATAAGAAAGATACTCCATTGAAAGAGATCTTCATTATGGGTCAGTGAAGTTTTGGTAACTAGTTGATTCAAGATTACAGTATTAATATATTTAAACTACTGTATATTGTTTTCTTACATGTGGCAAAATTCGGCTCTAGTGATAATTCCTCTTCAATACTTTCTAGGAAATCAACATGGATTTTGAAGTCATAGATTAATGACATGTAGACACAAGCACGATTAATTACTAGTTTCTCTGGATTTATGTGGTTTTGAAGTGCTTTACGCCATTTTCAATTCTTAAGTGTAAATTTCTTTTTATTGAATACACTCTCCCTTAATGAAATACTCACCATTTCTTAATGGTGTACCCCACCATTAGGGGCCCCCACCGCCCCTGCCCTGGGGATTGGTGGAGGAGGTAAATCGCAGGATGTGCCTCAAGTGGCTTATAGAGAGGGCTCACTGTTAAACTTGTGCTTGCAAGGGGCCAAATCCATGCCAAAGGCAGGATTCGAACCCCCACCCTGCAGCAACCAAGCTCAGCTGGAAGGCCTTTCCACCCTCCCCTCTACCACTTGAGCTATGCCCTGGGGGCAAATACTCACCATTTCTTAACTTTATTGTATACGCATTCTCTGAAAATTCAAAATTACCATTTTAAAATTAAGAATACACCCATGTAAAACCCTCTAATCTATTTTTATAGGGGACAGTTTTGTGTGAGATCGTCTCAAGAAAACGCTTCTGTAAAATAGATAAGAAGTGATAATATTTTTGATGAAAAGTGGTACTCAATCAATGAAAGTAATAATTAAGAGTGAAAAATGGAAAATAGATAAGAAGTGTGATTGAAAGGGGGAACTATAAGGTTAACACCGTAAAATCGATTTACAAGAATGATTTTAAAAAGTATATGTGTAAATTTTGAAAATTAAATTCGAATTTAAAAATCGAAAACAAACGCAATGTTAATAATTACTTATATCAGTAAACAATAATTATTTTCAAAATTAAATAAGAGCAAAATTACATCATAATTATTCTCTACACTTTTTAATAACCCAAAGGCTTGAGTGAGACCGTCTCACAGATCCTCCATTAACCCAATTAGATAATTTTTAAGGGTCTTGTTTGATTATCATAAATTAAATTATTGAAAAATTAATTAAAGAGTAAAATTTAAAGAGCCTTGTTTGGTTGATATCAAATTAAAAAATTAAAAAATTAATTATGAAAGGGAAATTAATTAAGTGTTACATGCATATATATTTTTTCTACGTTTTTCTTATTAAATTTATATTTTTATTATTTAAAAATGTAATAATTTAAAATTTATTATTCATCGAAATTATTTTTTAATTTAAATATTAGTATAATTTATAAAATGTGATATTATTTTTAAAAAGTAACAACTTTTTTTAATATAAAAAATAATAATCAAATAAAAGTAATAACTTTTCATTTATGTGAGTCCGACTTCCATGAAAATGATAAGAAGTAATAACATTTATAAGAAAAAGTGATCTCCAATTGATGAAAAGTGATAACGGTCATGTGAAATATTTCATGAATAGTTTATATTATAAATGAAAAGTGATAACATTTTTAAAAATAGGTGATAACATCTTTAATAAAAATGATAAATAATTACGAAAGTAAATTTCACGAATAATTTATAGAATTGATATAATGTGATAATATTTTTAATAAAAGTAATACTAATGAAAAAGAAAAACCGACAAATTGAACTATTTCAAAAATAATTAGTAGGGTGGATAAAAAATGATAATATTTTTAATAGATAGTGATAATTGAGCAATGAAAAATGATAATCCTCTAATTGCATTAATTTATAAAATATTTATGAGATGAATAAAAGGTGATAACAATTAAGATATCTGATTAATAAAAAGTAATAATTAATTAAATAAACTATTTTATGATTAATTTGTTGAATGAATAAAAAGTGATATATTTATAATAGAAAGTGCTTGATTATGAATTTTTTTAAAAAAAAATATATAAATTTTAATAATTAGTAAAATTATTTACTAAAGAAATTACGAAAAAATGAAAAGGTAAACAATTGTTAACGCCTACCGAAAAATGGCGGCCGCTCTGTGCAGTGCGAACCTGGAAGTATTAGTTTAGTTTTCTTCTTGATCATAATTATTTAGGGTAAATTACAAAAATCTCCCATAAAGTTTGTCCAAATTACCAAATAAATTTTTTGGTTTGAAAAATTATCAATTACCCCCTTTAACTTATTTTTTATTTGAACATTAATAAAAATACACTTTTTTTTTAAAATAAAGAAGGATGTAAATGACATCAAGACTCATATATTTAACATTGTATTTTAAAATTTCACTTATTTTTTTTTAAAAAAAAATTAAAGGAGGTAATTGGTAATTTTTCAAACAACATGATTTATTTGGTAATTTGGACAAACCTCGAGGGGTTTTGGTAATTTACCCAATTATTTAAGATAACTAAACATGCCCTTATTTTTATTTAATTCTCATTTAATTGAATTTAAAATATAATTCTTTTTATCCATGGATGATCCAACTCACATAAGAGGATCCGTGAAACGTCTCATCCAAGACCTATCCTTTTAATAAACCATTTATAATATCCATCCTCCGTCCGCTAGAAAGGTATACATTTTGCTATTTTGGGTGTACGCACCAAATATATACATTTTCCTTTTTAAACACATGGAACTCATACACGTCACTAATACATTTAATATATGGTCTCACACACCTCACTAATACAGCTATATACTACTCATTAAATAATAATACTCCTTAATTCACGTGCAAAAACAAATGTATACGTTCTGGGCGGACGGAGGGAGTAAATAAAAAGTAATAAAAAAATAATAACATATTTTCTAATAATGATATAGGAGTAATTAATAAAAAAAGGCGCCGAATATCTACACCACTTATTTTACTCAATATACCAATTTTCCAATACATACACCATCTATAAAAAAATAAATATTATAATTATAGATACACTCATTTTAAAATGACATAAATACCCTTAACGGATACACCACTCAATTTATTTTCTACTCTACCCAATTCTCACTTTCATTCACCCACTTCCCACTTACTCTTCACCACCTCCTCTCACATAGCCCCACCTAAATATATTCATCTCTCTTAACATTAATTTGAAGAAGAAGAAGAGAAGAAGAGGAGGAGAAGAAGAAGAGGAGAAGAACTTGCTAAAATTGCAACTTGGATAAGAAACACATAACAATGGATTCAATTAGACTAATTATACTAAAATATGATAGTTTTAATTGTTGGGTCATTGAGATTGACATGAGAATTTGTTGAAATCGTGATGGCATGTTCGGCACTGTCCAACGTTGGTTATGCCTCTATTCGACCAAGGCTGGTCGAAATATCTAAATACTGTCGTCCAAGGCTGCCGACGGATCTTGCCTTCATCATCCAGTGCTGGTTGAATGATCTAAGAAATCTCGTCCAGCGCTGGTCGAACAAGCATTAGATGGGAAATGACCTCTGTTCGACCAACGTTGTATGACAAATCTCATTCCATTTGACCAACGTTGGTTGAAAGTTTATGGATCAATCGTTCGACGTTGGTTGAAAGCTTATAGATCAATCGTCCAATGTTGGTTGAAAGTTTATAGATCAATTGTCCAACAATGGTCAATCGATTTGGGAACTTTCGTCCCTGGTTGGTCGAAAATTTCGCGACAACAACTCAAAAAAGTTATTAAAAATACCATTTAAAACGGTGAAAATGTTTTGTATCTTAAGCTTCTTTGTTGCTTCTTCAGCCGACATTATACGTTTTTTGTAATATTTTTGTGTTGGAATGGATTGGAGGGGTTTACTCTTCTCTCACTCCACTCTCTCTTGCAAAGAGGGGGTGGATGGGGAAGGAAGAGTTGAGAGGTGTATGTGGGGTTTAGGGTATTATATGTTTTTAAAGTGGGAGATGTAATGTGTGGTGTGTGTATTAGGTGTTAGGTATTAAGTTAGAGTTAGATTGTTGTGAGGTTCATTAAGGTGATGTTTGTTTTGGATTTAAAGTGATTTAATAAATTAGTAAATAGTGTTATTCTATGTTTGTTATGTTTGTTTTAGGTTTAAGTATTAATTGAGGTGAGAGAAGGGATAAAAGTAAGAGAGAGAAAGAAAGAAAAAATATTAATTGAGGAGAGATAATGTATGATAGGATGTATGTAAGTGTAAATGAGGTTGGACCTGAGGTATTAAACCTTAATCAAACATCACGTAAGAGTATTTTAAGAATTTTAGTATTGGTATTTTTGAAAATAACAAGAAAGTGAATGTATGGTATAAAAAAGAGTAGCGTAGATATTCGGTGGCTAAAAAAAATTCATGTGAGACATTAGAGTGTACTCATACTCGTAAGCATAGCTATCGTGCACAACACGCACTCTTTTTTTTTTTTTTTTTATATATATATATTATCAATGCTCTAAAGTCTTAACAACATACAGTAAAAACAAACAAAAAAAACAAAAAGAATAACTTCAAACTCGATTATATATCGGAAAAGCATCGCCGTTTACGTCATCGTATTCCGGCACGGCGGATACGTAAATCGATTCAGCAAACTGTCTTCTGCACTCTGCTTCTCCAGAAGAGAGAGAGAATGCTGATTAGAAGCATATTTCACCAGCGTTCTCTCCTCTCCCTCAAGTCCATTTTAACCCCAATTGATCTTTCATCAACATCAAAGCTCCAAATATTACCATCGGAATTTCCTCCGACATTTTGCTATTTCTCCAACACACCAGTTCTACACCGAAAACAGCTCGATCAGAATGATGATGGATTGGAAGGGGACCCCGATGCCCCACCCATGCTCTTCGTTATACAGCCCAGGATCCGACCCGAGACTCACTTGAAGGCCAAGCTCGAGGAGGCCTTGAATCTTGCCAATTCTCTTGAACAGCAGCGCGATGGCTTTTATGCGACAGAGTTCCTCGACAAGGAAATGCCACCTCATCTCGTTGTCCAGAACCCACTTGCAAAGTCACCTCGGGCCGGTTAGTATTCTATACGAGATGATTGCTTATTGCTTAGTCTTATTTGCCATCTATGGCCTTAATGGATAGCTGAATGTATTCATTACATGGAAATCTTTGCAACAAAGTTGTTGATTTCTTATTTTGATGCCAAGTTATGTGGATGAGGATGAGTTTAATTGGTAAAATGGCAATAGTTGTTGACTGACTAGAAAGATGTAGTGACTTAGCAGATAGTTATGCAAGCCTAGATCAATAGTTGAATGATTTGAATTTATTTGCTTAATTCTTTTGAGTGTCAAATTGAGAACTGTCAACAGGCTTAAGGAGATGAGATTACCCTTTTCACTCTCCAGAACTCATAATAAGTCAATCTCATGAATGCCTCAATGAGTGAATTTAATTGAATGATTCTTGCATTGTTTTCTTATTAACAGACTCTAGATAGTTTGTTTTGAATTGTTATCTTGTGGCAGATACCTTTTTTGGAGGTGGGACTGTAGACAATATAAAGTGTCACTTGTTTAATTTGGAATCAAAGGTAAGGACATCCATGTATGAACTAGTTGATTTTTTTTTTATTAAAAGGATGTGGAAAAAAATTGGTGCAAGTAATATAAATGTGTTTTACTTTGACTGTCACCTAATTGACAGGACGAGGTTGACGCCGTTTTTGTAAATGCTATTCTTTCTGGCATTCAGCAACGGAATCTGGAGGCAAGTTTTCTCTGTGTGATGATTTGTGCTTATCTTGGCATCCACTCTTTGAAATTTATTATTCATATATCCATGAATGCATCCATTATGCTGCCCCTGATTTCTCACACATTTACAGCGAATCTGGGGTAAGCCTGTTCTGGATCGAGTTGGGCTTATTATAGAGATTTTTAATGCTCATGCTCAGACAAAGGAAGCTAAATTACAGGTGATCTTGAATTCCTTTGCAATTTTCCATTTTTTCTGAACTAATAAAGTTAAATAACTAACTATGAATCTTTTATCAATTTACAGGCTGAGTTAGCAGCTTTGATGTACAAAAAGAGTAGGCTTGTTCGAGTTCGTGGGGCCGATGGGCGCTATACATTTGGCGGGAATGGAGAAGCTGAAGTTGTTAGTGCCAGAGGGTGAGTTTGATCAAATGCCTTGGACATGCCAAAAACCATCTAAATATTACTTCTGCAAATTATATTATATATGACTTGAAATTGATTTTATACTTATCATGTGCATAATAATGGTTTGCAGGAGAGGAAGTGGAGGGCGTGGTTTTATCAGTGGTGCTGGTGAAACTGAAATTGAGCTTCAACGACGAAGGTGTGCTAAATATTTTATCATGAAGATTACCACTTCCTTGTTCATCATCATACCTATGGTCATTTTGAGAATGCTTCCTGTGTATTTTAAGTATCAAATTTACCCTTTGTGTCTTTCTGTTCATAAATATTTTTTAATGGAATTGATAAAACTTCATTATTCTTCTTATTTTACTTCAATTATGAATTATCACTTGATTACATTTTCATCTAAAACTAATTGTGTACCATCTCTCTTTAAATATTGATAGTTTTTTATGTTTATGATTGACATTAATGTTTAGGGATTCCTGGTGCAAGTAACATTCACTCATTGATAAATCTGTCTTACCATAGAAACTTGAAAAGCCTACTGAAGTCTGAATGTAAAACCTAGAAGCATTTGTTGGTGTAACGCTTGGGCCCAGGAAATGCAAACAGTACTTAATTTTTTGTGTTCTTCAGAATCTCTGAGCGGAGGATGAAGTTGTTATCTGAAATCCAAGAAGTTAGAAGAACTCGAGCCATGCAGCGAGCTGCTCGGAAAAGGCAGCGAGGGTCACCAGGACAAGAACTCCCCACTGTCGCTATAGTTGGCTATACAAATGCCGTAGGCAACTCATACTAGTGTCGTCTTTCTGCTTTTTCTCCAACTGCTAGTGTAATATCAAATATAATTTGTTCTAAACCTCTTCCAGGGAAAGTCAACATTAGTGAGCGCACTCTCAAACAGCCATCTATACTGTGATGATCGGTGAGGCAAATAATTCTGCAGAATACTGCTTTGTATTGTTGATTTTTAATATAAACTTAATTTAATCTCTAATATGAAACTTCTCTTATGTCAGGATGTTTGCAACAGTTGATCCGAAGTTAAGAAGTGTTACTCTTCCATCTGGGTAACTTTATTTCTTATTGTCTTTCTTGTTGTAGCTTTTATCGTCTAGTTGCTAACTGAATCTTCGTATTTAGGAGGAAAGTTCTACTCAGCGACACAGTTGGGTTTATCTCAGATTTGCCTGTTCAGGTAGTGAAATTCTTGCAGGTTGTATCTTGCTATTGACCCTATTCTTTGTCATAACATCTTTTTTTGCAGCTTGTTGAAGCATTTCATGCTACCTTGGAAGAGGTTATTGAAGCTGACCTCCTAGTGGTATGAAATTAGTGTACTAGTAATGTCAAAAATTCCCTTGAGGTTTAGCACATTACCCGAAAAACTACTCAAAAGTTCATTTCTGGCATGTTTCTAAGAAAATTACAATTCTCAAGGGCTTATTTGTGATACTTGAAGGGGTATCTTAGAAATACAAACTTTATTGAGGTTTTTTCTGTAATTATGCTAAATCTCGAGGGAAAGTCTATTCCTGTTAGCAACGGTTTTTTGGCATGTTGTTTAAGTTGAAGAAATTTCACAGCATGTACTGGACTCAAGTGCTCCAAATCTTGATGATCAACGACAGTCTGTATTGCAAGTTCTTAGGATGATAAACGTTTCAAATGAGAAGCTCAAAAACATGATTGAAGTGTGGAATAAGGTAAAGCTACTGAAATTGCCACCTTGTTTCTTTCTTTACTTCTTCTTCCATCATTCTCTAACCAACTGATGCTGTCATATATATCATGTAGAAAAATCAAGGAACAACTTGTCTTTGTCTAAATAAATTACGAAGAAAAGCAAGAAAAAATAGAACGAAATGGGATCTATATTGATGTGTTGGAGTTCTAATTTTTTTTCTTCCCCCACCCCTGAAAAATAAATCCCTATAGGTTGATCTTCTGGAAGATAAATCTGATGTAGGTGAACTTGGTCCAAGTAGTTTCTCCGATGAAGAAGATGAAGAAGACCCCGCCTCTGAACAGTTGTCCGGTCAACATGATAATGACCAAGAATTAGAAGCTGAAGCCAATAACTCTGATGACTGGCTCTCTGGTGAGGATGAACAGAACTCCTGGCTTAGCCATGATGATTTCTCCATCGGAGGCGATACTGTGAATTGCCAGCCAAGTGAAGTCTCAGGGGAATCTATATCAGAATCTACTGGGCATGTTAAAACATCTGCTGCAACAGGAGTTGGTTTACAGGAACTGCTAGAGCTGATTGATGAGAAGTTAAGTCCCAGCAAGACGGGAGAAACAAGTATCTATCATCGCAAGTGGAGACCACAACACAATGCGGACAGCGAGATAGCAATCGGGCAATAGTACTCAAACTTGAAAATATCAAGAAGCATGCTGGATTCTGAACTTCTCAAATGGTAAGGAGTATAGAGCAGCGAATGCTGGCCGACGATCATAATTCTCGATTTTCTGGTCAGATTCAAGATAACAGGTTGTCATCAATGAGGTAACTAATATAATATGCATGATGGAGAGAGTTTTTTTTTTATATCTATAATTATAGACAATCCTATCTTTGTCTATATTATAGTAAAGGCTACTTAATATTCAGAATTCATGTTCAAATAGATGTTGATCTTATTCTATCCAGTGATTTGAATGCTAAGAATATTTGAGAACATGCACGCATCTTATTCTGTGGTTTATATTTTAATTTTTACAATATTCCTATGAGTTATTTTCTTGTAAATCGGGTTTACATCACAAACCTTTATAAACCCTGTTTTCCCTTTAATTTAAACCCCTAGTAATACAGAGGGTATAATAGGATCGGAAGGGGGAGGGCTTAGAGTGTGAAAAAATTAGAGTTTACATAATAAACTATATATACCGGGTTTATATGAGTGTTTGTGTATTCGTATATATTTGATGGAGTCAAAATCAATCTGCAATCGGTAAATGTTAGTTGTTAGTATACACCAAGTCTTCTTACTTACCCTTCTCCAAGCCTCTTTATATCATCTCTCCTAATTCGTTTTCAATGGGAATTGAACCTGAGTCTCTCACTTAAGTGAAGAGCCTGGTGGGCCTACCTGGTTATAAGAAGTGATAACCATTATAATAAAAAGTAACAAATGATAAAGAGTAATAATAGTGCTGTGAATTATTTCATTAATAATTTATAATATTAATAAAAAGTGGAGTAATATTTAATTATGAATGCGTAAAATGGTCTCACCGTGAGATAGTATTACACAAGTCTACCCCCGACAATTCATATTTCTCACTGAGTCCACTTATTTGAGCTCAAAATTGGTCTACAAAAGTAACAAAACAATGTCCATCTCTTGCACCTAACAAAGCCCAAAATCGAAGCCCATTTTTGAGAATTGTTTTTTTCTTTTTTCCACAATCTATGTAGGTATTTCATTTCATGATATCAACGAAGCAAATCGGCAACAAGTTTTCTGGGCGTTTATCAACAACCCCAGGGAAAAGAAGTCCAACCAAGGGAGATGAGACACTCCATAAAGGAGATTCACACTCTGAATTTGAATTTAGAAACCGACACCCCATAAAGAAGACAAAAAAGTTCGTAAATAAACAAAATTTGCTTGGATTTAGATCGCTAGAGAATATTCATTTACAAATATAATGAGTTTCTCTCGAGATGTTTTGTTTACAAGTAAAATGAGTTTATGTTGAGTTTGACTCCAAAAAGTTCATTAACAAGTAAAATTATGCTCACATATATATACATGTTCATGTGGTCATCAACGAAGTGTTTGGGAAATTTCAAGTGATTACACCCAATTCAATTTCATGTTCGGTTCGAATCTTTAAAATTGAAAATAAATTCGAAAGAATATTTTATCGATTCAAGAATGAAATAGTTGGGAATAATTTAGTTTGATCACAATTAAAATAAGCTTTTAATTAATATTTGAAGGGCTTTTAAATATAATAGTTTAAGGCCCTTTAGATGTATAATAAAGCCTTCATTTTATATGACTTAAATTAGTTTAACGACACCTCTTACACTAGAACTTAACTTGTCAATATTAATGGATATAGTCACATTTTAAAGTCATTATTATTAAAACCCTTTGAAGGCACTAAAATTTGTACAAATGATAAAAATGAACACATTAGAACGTAGAGCCATGATTATATATATTAATAATAATAAAACCATGAAATTAATTTTAAAAAAAAAGTCTGAACTTGAATCCAAGTTGTAAAAAGTTACGAAGGGCCGCATGTTTTGGTGATTTAACCCTCTTTAGGAGGCACATAGAATATGATTGGGGAATAAAATAGTATATAAATGTATTTAAATTAATCTAATCAACTTAGCTTTAAGGGGAAATGTTTTTCTCACTCTTAAGTGGCAATTATGTGGAAGGTACTACTTCATATGTCCTAGCTATATATTCATATTAATTAATTAATTTTCTAAGATATTTCCAAAGGATGCTTCCAAAGTGCAACACAAACATATATACAAATGCTCATTAGAATACTAAAAGTAGGGTTTGGCAGGATCTTATCTAATTAATTGATCTACTCATCATCTAAATATTGTGAGATGAATAATTAAGAGAGGGGTGTATAATCTCTTGTATGACTGATCATTTATTAATTGGAGAAATAATAATAATAAAAAAAAAATCTAATTTTATTAATGAATTAATTAGAATGAAGAATGAAAATTGAGTTGGAGGGTATCTTTAATTAGATTTCGTGTGCCTTTATACGCAATATATCTTGTAAAAGAATTACCTACTTCAAATTGAGTTTGAACCCATTATATAAATATATAGAACTATGATTTGGTAATTAGACACAAAATACTGCAATATGAAAGAAGTAAAAAGTAGTGAAATTTAATCATGATTCATGAGGGAAGGAATAGAAAGATCAAGTATATATTTTGGTTTATAAGAGGGATTGAATTACTTGAAAAATAAATAAATTAAGTCTATTCTTAAAAAAAAGAAGTTTTCTCATCATTACCCTTTAAATCCTCAACTCTTTGATAAAACAACTCATGATTTAAGCACCAAAATTCATTATTTCAAAAGAAACTTAACTATCAATAGTCCAAACTAAACTAATGGATTAGAAACCATTCAATCATTCCCAAAATGTGTTGGCAATTCATCCTTATAAGGAAAGCAAAGATCAAAGTACAAGTTATATATATATATATATATATATATATATATATATATATATATATATATATATATATATATATATATATATATATATATATATATATATATATATATATATATATATATATCTCTTGATAAAATTGTCCCATATATCATGAATCCATCTTGCAAATTGTTGGTAAAAAGACAAGCCAAAGAAAATAAGCAAAATAAATTAAAAAAAAATGTACATGTGTGTGTATATATATTTATGCATATATAGCAAATTAATCATTTATAAAGCCCTTAATGTTCCTCTTCATAAGTACAAAAAATGTTCCCAAGTAGACAATAAATCATGGTATTTTTTTGGACAAGATGACCCCTATTATCTCACCATAGTGTTCATTTCTTCTACATATATACATATAACTATAAATAATGTTGTTAATTTTGGTTATATTAATATGTACATACTTTTACGCGGAATTAAATTTATATATAAGACTATAGTTTCACTATCAAGCTAAGCTGGAATAGTCCCATCTAATATGTCACAACCAGACACTCAATTTGGCACTATAATTAAAATTCATATAAAGTGGACCTACTTAATTTAATCCTTAATTTTGACACTTGAATTTTCTACACTACATGCTTCATTGCTACCCCTGACAACCCCTTTACTTATGTAAGGACAAATTCTTTTGTATGCTTCAAGAAACATGCAAGACTAGAACTTGCTTAAATGGGACCTACCTCTAATCATCGATATATAAATTAATAACTACAATTTTCTTGTTTAATTATACCTACATGTTTAATACTTCACATTTTATTAATTCTAATGCCAAAATATTTGGGGTGTTTAGTTAATGTATAGGAAAGAATTAAATATGTAATTATTATGTCAATCGTCAGTCGATTCGTTGACCAAGACTGCTTACAGATACGAATACAGATGGACCCGACGGATGTGATTTGTCTGGAGACGGACGGACACGAATCAGCTGTCCTCCTCTAGAAACTTAGGGGTGATGCTTGTCGTTACAAACTTGAACATTAAATTAAATTTACAACTAGGGATTATGAAATGAAATCGAATTCCTACAAGGCACAAAATTGTGTAGCTTATCCACAGTCCAATTTTGAATATACTTAGCTTTTAATTAACATATATGTTACGTATGTTCACTTTTATTGCATGTAGAAAGGAAAATAATTAGTCAAAAATAACGAATTTTAACCACCTTTTTTTGCATGACTAGCCACGATGTTTGGATAGGCATCGTACTGTCAGTGCAACTCACTCTCAGAGATTCGTATTCATTATGGTAATAATTATATTATTTTTTTAATATAAAGAAATCAAGATGCATACATTCGTCTTGTATTGTGTTTGAATTTTTATATATTTTGATAAAATACCTTTTTGCAGTTCCCATGCAGGTTGGCATATATTTTGGCTTATATCTCTTGCACAATTTTTTTTCTACTTTTTTGTACAATATAGTGGAGTACTTAATTTATTTCTTGTAATGTTGACTTACGTACGTACTTAAACTTTTTATGCATGCATATTTTTAGCCCATGAACAGCTTTAGTATATTAATTATCATATGTTGCTTTTTATATATTTTTTAATCTATACTCAACACCATATATTCAATGATCACTTATTTTATTTTCATGTTTCATTTTTATCCCATCTACCTCTTCACCTTTAACGTATATACTGAGTTCAAGAAAAGTTTTATTTTTTTTACCAACTTTATTGTCATTGAGGGTAAAGTAATATTTTTAAGTAATAAATAAATGATACTCTCTCCGTCCTAAGAATACTTGCACACTTTATATTTTGATTCGTCTCAAGAATACTTGCACACTCTAAAAATAAAAATAGTCAACAATATCAATAACCTTAAAATACTACGATATTACAAAAATGCCACCTTCTTTTTACACACAATCTAGTCAAAGTCAACTACATCATACACTTTATTCTATTTAATTACCTAAAATACATCTTCTCGTTCTTATATCATTACAACAAAGTTACTTTTTTTAAATTTCGTGTCACCAAATACGTGCATGTATTCTTGGGACGGAGGGAGTAAAGTAACTTATGCGTCTTAGGTAAGAGTAACATTTTTTAAAATATGATGTATTGAAAGGTTATTTATTTTAAAACTTTTACTAGTATAGTGGGCCAAACATACGAGAAAAGAGTGAAAAGTTTGTTACAATGGAAAGGAAGAAATATTATTTTTTTAATGTATCACTTATCTAACAATTTTGAAATAGAAAATTGGATAAATATCAAAATTAGTCCCGTAAGTAATGACCGATACAAACTTTAGTACTTTTTTTTTTCAATTCTCAGTTTTGGTCATTTTTTGTCCAATTTTGATCTTTTATTCAAACTTAGGTCCTTTTAAATCTACTTTTGGTCCAAAATTTATACATTTAAGATCAATTTTGGACATTTTTGAACATAAAGGACTAAATTTGGACAAAAAAAACTAAATTTGAGAAAATGACTAAATTTGAACTAAAAAAATTAAATTTAGACAAAAAATAATCAAAATTGAGAATTGCAAATAATAAAGGATTAAAGTGGGAATAATTCATACTTACGGAAATAATTTTTATATTTACCCTAGAAAATTTACCACCAAAGTTGGAAAATACATACTACAAAATTTTGAAAAAGGAAAAAAATAAAATAAAATGGAGATCAGGTCCATAAGACAAAAGAATAAGTTCGAATTAATCTCCCACAATTGTATTTCACTCCGTTTTTTATAATTTCTTTTATAATAAAATATTACTCTAATTAATGACAATTAAATCCTTAAACATGTTAAGCATTGATTAAAATATGTGGTAAATATCTAAGTGGAATATAAAATGAAACACGGAGATGAAATATATGATACTCCAATTTGGAATCAATGAGTGGAAATCATGATTAAACTTAGAATTAGACGTCTCCTATAAACCGAGTTTACGATGTAAACCATATGATCATTTTTAATTTAAACCTTAACAATACATATAGTATAATAAGATTAAAAGGAGAAACCACATAGTTTACATTATAAACCAAATTTGCACGAGTGTTTGTCTTAACGCTTAATGGAGATTATGGAGCAATATAATATAATGATTAATGACTTCTCCCCCCTCTCTCTCTCTCTCCAAACTAAATCTCTCTCATGCTCTAGACTTGCATGCCCTATGACACACGCAATATATAACACAACTAGCTACCTTCTTCAATTAATTATTAGTGCAAATTTTGAATTAATATCCACTAGTTTTGACTTCACATAAATATATGTAGCTAGGTTTACACTTGACCACCTCTGCATCATGAATTTCAATGTATCATATAGCTATGTCAATTCAAATTAAATTAAGATATAGGAGTAATAACTGACCCATCAGTTTATTAATAATGATGTAGTCAGTAATTAAACTGAATATTAATATTAATATATACAAGAGAAGAGAAGAGAAGAGAAGAGAAGGGGTTGATTAAGAAGTGGATTAATACTTGGGCACGACTTTTACGCAGAGTCAACCACTATATATAATAGCTAGCTAGCTACGAGTATTATTATAGCAACTTGATCGATATATATGTAACTCTCATTGACTTTAATTTAATTGAACTTGGCTTTTTGTGTACACTATTAATATAAGTTTATTATTTGACGTCAAGTTTATAATAATATTTAATTACTTATCTGAAATTAAAGCTTCATTTTCTGAGCTTATTGAAATGGGATTGTTATGGTAATACAACGTTGTTGTATTCATGCTGATGCATACCTCACTTCTACAACTTCCTATATAATTAAGGTAAGGAAATTAGTATTCATTTTACATTTAAATATTAATTAATTAATATAACAGTACTACCATTCATATGGAGTAATAAATTTGCTTAATTTTTAGGTGCATAAGGTAAAAGGGGCATTTTGGGTAATTATTATACTCTCTCAATCTCCATTAATACATCCGTCGTGCATTTTACATGTAGATTATGAGTATAATATTTAGAGTAAATAGATACGTTTTAAAAGAATATATATACTCATGCACCAATAAATAAAATTTATACACTTCATTAACAAATTATCTGTTAATTTTTTAATAAAAAACTAAATGTAAAAAAATTACTCCTTATTAAGAAACACATAATCCCTCCGTCACATCCAAAAAGTCTATTTTTTTCCATTTTGGACGTCACATCTAAAGAGTCCACTTTCCTTTTTACACACATGGACCCACACACAACCACTAATATAATTAAAATATGGAACTCACACTCCTACTAATATAACTATCCACTACACATTAAATAATAATACTCCTTAATTCACGTACCAAAAAGTAAAAACTACTTTGGGACGGAAGGAGTATACACAATTAAATAAAAATTAATATAAATATATGTGCATGCTTACATCCATATGCACCAAATATCAACTAACTATATATATATATATATATATATATATATATATATATATATATATATATATATATATATATATATATATATATATATATATATATATATATTCTCATTACTCCCACACTGTATTTGTAATTAAATTACCCAAAAATATTAACACAATTTTCATTTTCGCGAATGTTGTGTATATATATGTTAAAAGATAAAGTTTCTTATGAGATTGTAATTATGTAAGATGTATTGTAAGACTATGTAAGATGTATTGTAAGACAATTCGACCATTGTTAAAATATGATTATTATATAGGTAAAGTATGTTAATACATGATGAAAGTATGTTTTCTAGTATGATAAATAAATAGTACAATCAATAGCAACATCCTCCAAGATAATTCATTCACAAACATTTGTGTAAATAGAGTTCACAGTGTAAATTATGTGGTACTCCTTCCAATCTTATACCCTATGTATTGTTAGGGTGTTTAAATTAAAAGAATTAGAAATTTTATAAGAGTGTATATATAAACCCGATTTATAAGAGATTAACTCTAATTCATTAACAACCGAGCACCCATTTAAATTATTAATAGCAATTAATTGCAATTCTAATTTTCAACCTTACACTATTTATTTTTTTCAATTCTATCATCAATAACTTTAATCTCAAACATAGCACGTAATTACAAACAAATTTATGACGTACTGTGTTGCTTTTGACATTTTAATCACAACTTTTGAAGTGATAATCGGAAAATCGCATGTAAATTGTAAAATATGAGGGCGACACCTGTGTTAAAGTGAATCGCGATGCTGGTGATCATTTTCCAGAAATTATTTATGTTATTATTATTTATTTATATTACGAAATTTTTATTAAATATTTAATTACTTAAAACGATTCTAATTTTTTTTATCAAACAGCTATCATATTTTATTAAATGAAATTCAATTCCTGAAAAATGGGTAAACCATCAATTTAGGGTCTGAATTTAAATTGATAAAAATAGGAGATAATATTTAAAAAATTTAGGCATTCCAGATTGGGAAGAATTTCATAAGAAGACCTAATTTTTAGTTTAGATCTCAAATTAAGACTTGATTTTATAATTGTTTCAAATTAAGGTCTAAATTTAGATATTTTTCTCAAATTAGGGCCTGATTTTTATATTTTTCAATTTATTCTCATTTTAAGACTTACAATGGAATTTATTTTCTCATTTTAAATCATACAACATAGTTTAAAAATATTATTATACACCGTCAAATTAAATTATAAAATTAAAATATGTCATTTTTATTAATATTTTATATTTTTCTATAATTTATATTGAATTTGTAAAAAAAATAAAATTAAGACAAGTCTTAATTTGAGAAAAAAATTAAAATTAAACCTTCAAATGAGACAATTCTAAAATGAAATCCAAAAGTGAGACATAAAGTAAAATTTAGATCTTTATATGAAAATTTTCCGATTGGGATTGATAGTTTTATATATTTCAAGCCCTACTTAACCAGTAGAAAAAATAATTCAAGCCCCAAATTAATAGTTTACATATTTTTTAAGCTTTGAATTGATAAAAACTCTATTATTTAAAATATAATAACTATTTAATCGTTACACGAAATGTGCCGTGATACCGTGTTAGCACAATTTTTGCCAAAAGTTAAAAACGTTGTGCATCTAATTGTCAGAATTTAAAGGATCTGATGAGTTTTATGCCATTAACTCTTAATTTATGATTCGAGTTAAATGATTATTCATCTAAAATTAACTTAATTGTGTAAAATCGGCTCGAATTTTCTGTGTCATTTTGATACATCATTTCTTGTGACACACCGTTAGATGGACGACACATAGGAGAGAGAAATTATACCTTAACACTTAAACTCTAAAGGTAATAGTTGGATTTATTTCCCATTTTACATGTCAATCACTTAATATGTGACACAAAATATGATGCACAAAAATAGCGCAAGAGATGTAAAATATGTACCACCCTCTTTTTACTTGCACATTTTCCTTTTTATTTCGCATCAAATTAATTACACACTCGCATAATATAAATTATTCGCAATTTTAATACTCCTACAAAATAATAGTATTATAAAAGTGTGACATTTTTTACTCATAATTTAGTCACTCAACAATATTAAAACCAATTTTGTCTTATACTTAACTTTATTCATGTAGTATAACACTAAATTTTTTTTTAGGAACGAAATTTACCAATGAAATTCAATCCGTTGATAATTACCAATGAATTAGCAACTAAAATGCCATTTTTTTTATTAGTAATGGAATTCCAACGAATTTATTCTCTATTTTACCAACATAATTCAATCCGTTGACAATTACCAACGGATTACCAAGAAAATATTTATATAAATTACCAATATAATTTTTAGCAACGGATTACCAACAGAATTTTTAGCAACACAATTGATTTTTCGTTACTAAAAATTTACCAACCAACACTTTAACAACCAATTCCGTTGCTAATCCATTGGTAAACCAATTTAACAATGGAATTAAGGCTTTCCGTTGGTAAAAAAACAGTTTTTTTTTAAAATATTACGTGAATAATTTGAAATTTCCAACATTTGCTAACTTGGCGAATATGTATAGCAGCCATGTAGAAAAAAAAAATTAATCAAATGCCAGAAAATTAAATAAATAAATAAATTACAGTAGAAATAAATAAAAAAAGTAAACAATTTAAATATTTTTTAAAAATAAATATGCTTTGTTTTTAATTTGAATTTAAACGTTTTTTTTAAATCTTTTTTCTTTTATTTTTTAATTGGTGACTTTTTACCAATAATATTATTCATATATTTATTATATTTTTATAATATCTCGAATTCATTTATTTAATTATTTACTATTTTGTTTACCACATATATATGCACTTAAGTCAGCAACTTCACCAGAAAACCCCAATTGTGAGGCTTAAACGACGTTCACGTACTCGATTCTTTCAATTTCTTCAATTTTTAACCAAAAAAAAACAGGGTAATATTAGTTCAAATTTGGAAGATAAATGGAATAAAAATCTAAAAATTATCTTTATGAAGATAAAAATTGTATATGACCAAAATTTTGGGACAAAATTGATTTTTTATCCCAATTCATTTTATTTCATTTAATTACTTAATATACCCATGTATATCTTTCTTACATTATCACAAAAGTAAATGATCATTTTTATTCACATGGATCATCTGTACTATGTTATTGTATTATTTCCATGACACTAGCTAGTTTCATGATTGACATATATTTCATTCATCCGCTTTTAATGGTATCATTTTTCTATTTTGGGCGTCCGCCCCCAAAGGTCTCGTTTCATTTTTTATCCACACACCCACTAATACAACTAAAAAATAGGACTCACACCTCCACTAATACAACTACCCACTACACATTAAATAACAATACTATTTAATCTCCGTGCCCAAAAGCAAATGACACCCTTGAATCCGGACGGAGGGAGTACAAAAGAGGGAGGGAATTTAGCAATTGCTCTGGGTTGAATTGTTGTTACTTTCCTTTTTAGAGTATAATTTTTCATCTCTTCTACTTGTCATTCATCAAACGATTTGTTACAAGAAATGTTACAATGAAATGGTGTTGTTTTCTCTGTGGAGTGCTGAAAAATGATGTTGTTTTCTCTATGTGAAATGAAAATTCTATAGATTGTTTAATCTAGATCTTCAATATGGTAGTAATTCCTGTTAGTTTTGGTCAAAACTCTATTTGTAGGTTTTTATTGTAAATTTGTGGGTAATTCTCATACCCAAAATAAATAAATTTTCTTTTCCAAAAAAAAAAAAAGAAAAAGAAATATTACAATGAAATGACACCGAAAATCCAAACCGAATTCCCTTAGCGTTATACTATAGCTTGTCACACTCACGTTTCTATCATTGTTTATAACAATCAGATTAATTAATGTTGTTAACAACAATAAAATACGCTACAATTGTGAAGGGCCGATTGTAATCGTTCATGCAAGAATAGCCATGAATTAATGGTTATAATTGAGCTAGGTTCAAACAATAATTGGTAACTGAGACAATAATTTACGACCAGACTAGACTAGACTAGGTAGCTAGATGATGTATCGTAAATGGGGTTAATTAATAAAGTTAATTAATAAAGGTGGCAATTAAGTAGAAAAATAATACTCCATCCGTCCCATAAAAATTGACGCAATTTTCTTTTTGATTTGTCTCATTAAAATTGACACATTTTCTTTTTAATATATATGACCCACACAAATAATTAATCGGGTCACACATATCACTTCTAATACAACTACTCACTAACATTAAATATTATTTCTCTATTTCACTTTACTTCCTTTTACATTAAATTATTATACTCCTTAATCTCTATGCAAAAAAAAAAATATATCAACTTCTCTGGGACGAATGAAATACTAGTCGAGGAGTGGAGACAAATGGGACATAGTAGTGTCTGAGGGGAAGTATGTTCATAGGGATGGTCTTAATGTGCGAGTCACGTTAGTTGTCACCATAAGCTCTAATGCTCCATTTATCCACTGTATAACCTTCCAGGGTTAGGGTAGGGTAGGGTAGGGTAGGGTAGGGTGGGGTAGGGTGGGGGTGGGGGTGGGGTGGGTGTGGGGTTACTTAAGCAAGTGTTTCACATGCCCAAATCACCCTCCTCCCACAACAATTCACGTGGCCCCCTCTCAATCATTTCATTCCAATATAGCTCCATCCGAAGTATCTAGATATACAGGTTGGATGCTCAATTACACATTGATGTTATATCTCCAAAATTATTACATTGATGTGCAATGGTTGCAGAAAAACACATAAGTAAACTAAAAATTGATGATACCTTTTACATATTACTCATTGTGTGACGGAGATAAGAGATGTAATATAAAAATGTAAAATGACATTTGTTGAGTATTGATATCTGTTGAGGTAACCTAATGTTTTTTTAATTAGTCTTCCTTTGTATATGATTGCATGCCCACTTTGTCATTTAAAAGTAAAAATATATATAATTATGAAATTAAAACATTCAAGATCATATGACAATGGGAGATTGAAGGATTAATTGTGGTTTTTTTTAAATTATTTTATTTTTGTAATTTAGATTTTCATAATATTGGTTGCATGACAAGGAACTTGCATGTGCAGTTGTTAGGACTCTATATGTGAATGGAATTGAATGCTTAAATTATTATTATATATTATCAATTAAATTGAATTTGTAATAGGGATAGCAAATTGCATGGTCCACACCACCAAAGTCAAATTAATTTTAGTATTAAAAAACTTGCTAATTCAATCATGGTTTTCATTATTAATTTATCGATTCATATCTAAAAGATATTTCACAATTTACAAAACACATTATTAAAAATGAGCTAAAAATATTGTGGATAAAAATGAACTTATATTATTCTTCACGGTTGGATTTTTTTTTAAATATCACTATCTGTTCAATCATTTAATTTTGACTATATAATATTTTAATGTCTTTGGAAATTATGCATGCATTAATTTTTTTATTTTTTTTAAAACACATAAAAATGATAATTAAAGTAGATTAAAATGCATGTGTGAAGAAGTAGTTCATGATATTTAAGAGTAGACTTAATAAATAATTAAGAAAGTAAAAAATATATAAGTGTGTTGTTGGGCACCCTTAATTTCTCCAACAAAGTCACTACAATTGTCTGAGGTGTCATTTCATGTCTGTTAATTAAGTTTAATTAAGTAAACAGAGTTGAAATCAATCAATCAGTGTTTACCATTTCATGGGACAATTTTGCTCCTTTGGTTGGGTAGAATTAGACATGTTGATCGGATTAACAATTAATCTTCGTAATTAACATCCCACTATCTACCCTACTCTAATTAACCAACTGTGCTTATATCACTCTTAATTTTACGTTATTTAAATTATTTAAAAGAAATTTGGTATGAAAATAGAATCACATTTTGGACAGAAAAAAATAGAATCACATTATTACATCTTTTATATAGATAATGAATGTCGGCATATTTGTCAACCCCTTATAATATACTAATATACTCTCCTTTTTTTCTTTTTTTTTTTTTTTGGAAATTTGTTTAGATGGAATTAAAATATTGGAGGTGCGTATATTACACATAATTATAATTGATTTTAATATTAGCCTTTTTAATTTGTAATTCTTATTTTTAATTATTTTAATTTAATTTTTGATTTTTTTAAATATTTTGATTACTTTTTTCATATTCAGTTTTTTTTTTCGTCCATTTGTTTTTTTATCTAAATCTTGGACAAAAGTTGGATAAATTTTGGACTTAAAAGGGGCAAAAAGATAAAAGAAAAAAGAGATTAAATTAAAAAAAAAATAGATTCAATTTGGACAAAAAATATCAGAATATATGGAAAAAAATGATCAAAATTAAATTACAAATATAAAAGGACTAAAGTTAAAAATAATCATACTTATTTTACGAATTGTGATATATATTTTCTCACACATTTATATAGATACATACATGCCACTATTTTAAATTGTATCACCTATTTCATTTAGATTTATAGATTTATGATTATTCCAATCATTATTTAGATTAACATAACTGTGCAAGGGATTAAATGATAATTTTTAGGATAAAATTTTTATTTTATAAAAAAGAAATATGTTATAAAAATGGAGATAGCAAAGGAATAGGATATATATATATATATATATATATATATATATATATATATATATATATATATATATATATATATATATATATATAATGTTTAATAGCACATGCTTGCACACCTTAGTATAGTACACATAAATACATCAAATATTATTTATTCATTTTATATTATGAGTAAAGACTTTTACATCGTGACTCGATCAATCTATATTTTATTTACATATTTCCATTTTGTCACTAATGTCTTTTAATATTTTCTTGATAGTGACATTACTAGTCATGCAAGCTGCATCAAAGAATGCATCAATTAGATTAACATTTTTAAAAAATTAATATTTCCTTGTCCGTACCAATATATTTCACCTTTCTTTCTAATTTATAAATTAAATTAGGTTTAGGGAGGGAGTATAATTAAAAGTATCATAAAAACTAGTGAAGTTTATATTGTAAAGTGTCATCATCAAGCTAGTGGATTTTCACAATGTATAATTTAAAGTTTATAATAAGCAATGTATCAAACAGTGGAGTATAATTTAAAAGAATGATTAATTATAAGAAAAAGTTACAAATTTTACCTTTATTATAAATTTTTTTTTTGAAATTGCAAAAAATAATCATATCTTTAAGTATTGTTATAAAATACACCAATATATAATATATTTTTTTAAAAGTGGAGATTGAGGGTATGGTTTTATTTTTTTATTTAGAAATTAGATGCGTATAATTGCAACAATCACTACAAAAAAAGTGATGAATAGAGACGGTTTTAGAGACGACTTTTAATGCTTTGAGACGGTTTTTGAAATGATTTTACGGCCGTCTACAATTTGTGCGTAGCTAGAATAGAGACGGAATTAGAGACGATTTTATTTTGAGACGGTATTTGCGACGGTTCTAAACCGGACCGGTTCGATTATTTTTGAGATGGTATTTGAGATGGTTTGTTGCCGTCTCTATTTTGAGATGGTTTTGGAAACCGTCTCTATTTGTGCCAACGACCGGAGAGTTGGCCGAAAAATTTAGAGACAGTATTAAAGACGGTGTTTAGCCGTCTCAAATTTGAAACGTCATTAGAAACGATTTTTTTCCGTCTTAATTAGAGACGATTTTTTCCTTCTCTAAAACCCTCTCTAATTATTAGCTATGCCAAAATGTTGGTCCATGTTCGAACCAGAGTAACCATGTCCCGACTCATCTCTAACCACCAGACCAGACCAGCCACCATCTTTTTTTTTTCACTAGAATTTATATATATTTTGATTTTGTGAAATATTGTATTTTCAAGCCCTAAAGAGGGTTTGAACTTGGCTTGAAGGCATTGGGAACCCTTATGGGCATTATGTGTGCTACTTTTGCTAGGAGTAATTCTTATTATATATATATATATATATATATATATATATATATATATATATATATATATATATATTCTTGTCAAAATTTCTCAAACGACACCTACAAAATAATTTAGATTTTAATAATTAAAATATATTATAACTATTATGAATGAATATATAATGTATACATATAGTGGATTATATATATATATATATATTAGTTACTCCCTCCATCCCATAGAAGTTGACACACTATCATTTTTGGTTTGTCCCACTAAAGTTGACATATTTCCTTTTTAATACATGAGACCCACACAAAAACAATTAATCTATTCTCATGGGCCCTACATATCACCTCTAATACAACTACCCACTACACATTAAATATTATTTCTCTCACTTCACTTTACTTTACTTTATATTAAATTATTATACTCCTTAATCTCTCTGCCAAAAAAAATTATACCGACTTCTATGGGACGGAGGGAGTAATATTTAGTAGCTTTTAATTTTATATTACATACATTTAAAATATATTATAATTTAATTGTATAAATAAAATTACTCAATTTATCCCACAAAAATAATATTACACTTTAATTTCATGCAAAACTTAAAGCCACATATTAATCTTTTATAATGAATATATACATATTAAATAATTTTAGAGTTGTCACGCTCAGTTTATATAATACATATATAGTTATGATACTTTATATTATTTTATTAATATTTGTAGATAATCGTTATACCCTTAAACTATTAATTTAAATAATAGTTTTCACTTAATCTTCTCTGTTAATCGTTGAAAACGAATAATACTATATTAATTCATAGCTAAAGAATATTTTTTTAAGTACGATAATTAATGAATTAAAATATATTATAATATGATTCACTATAAATATATTTTAACTATTAATAATCATACTTTACCTATATAACTACTACTCCCTCCGTCCCCATGATATATATCCATTTTGCCATTTTGGTTCGTCCTAATACAAAGTATCCATTTCTTTTTTTGGATTGATTTGACACTCTTGTGGCCTACAATTTACACTAATACAACTACCCAGTACACATTAAAATATCATTTCTCTCACCTCATTATACATTAAAATATTATACTCCTTAATCCACATGTAAAAAGCAAACGAATACCTATTAGCGGGACGGAGGGAGTATACTTTAACAATGGATCCACTTATCTCAAAACCAGTCTCTCATATACTCGTCTCACAAGAGAAAACCTACATTATATTATATATTCGTTCAATAGTTATATAGAATATTTAAAAATAAAAGAATATGAAAATTACACATCATTTTAGAGAGCTTTAAAGACGACACATATGCAAAAAAAAGTTTTCCTATAATATATATATACTAGTTTTTTCCTCCATGTGCTACATGGATTCATAAATTTACTTTATTTTAAATTAATAAGATAAATTAATTTAGCAATATTTATTATTTTTATGAACACGTGTTTATATTAATTAAATATTTATAGTTAAATCACTAATATATATAATTATATATATATATATATATATATATATATATATATATATATATATATATATATATATATATATATATATATATATATATATATATATATATATATATATATATATATTTGCCTCATGTGTTATATGATATTTTTTATTACTTTATTTTAAATTTATTAAATTAAATAACTAAACTTTATATATAATAAATAATATAACATTTATGTTAAATAAATATTTTTATAGACATTATTATATTTTTAATTGAAGATTTATGGTAATTACATACAAAATTTTAGAGTAATTCATTTTTAAGTGTAATTTTATAATGAATGAAAGGAGTAATATAATTTTTAAAATTACATATACAAAAGGTGGCAATCTCATTTTTTATCCCATATATATTATAATATTTAAATAATTATCTATTTTGAATAATTAATTGTATAAAGACTTATCAATTTTCTAGATAAGAATAAATATTTTGGTAATATATAACAGTGATATAATAATAAATATTAATATATAATAATAAAAAAATAAAAATAAAAAGATTATATATATTATATTAAAATAAAATATAAAAAATACAACAATTAACCACATCGCAACACATCATATTTTTAAAAGATTATTTAAGGCAGTGTTTTGCAATTAGTATTATATATATATATTTAATTATTTAATATTTAATTATATTTAATATTAATTAGCACTTAATTTTATATTACATACATTTAAAATATATTACTCCCTCCACCCTTTAATACATATCAATTTTTTTCAATCCATCTCATTACAAAAGATTTGTTTACTTTTGGAATTGATGTGACTCACAAAAAACTATTATTATATCCAATCCATTACATATGGGCTGACTATCAGCACTAAAACAACTACCTATTACATATTAAAATATTATTATATCCCCAATCCAAAATATATTCAATTATCTCAATCCTTAATTCACGTGCAAAAAGAAAATGATTACCTTTCAAGGAGACAGAGTGAGTATATAATTTAATTATATAATTAAAATTATTCTATTTATCACACAATAAATAATATTACATTTTAACTCCATGCAAAACTGAAACCTCAAGTCAGTCTTTTATTCTATATATACATATTAATTACTGTAAAAATTGTTACACAGTATGACACATATATAACTATGATACTATATGTTATTTTATTAATGATTTTGTAGATAATCGTTGAACATTTATTCTGTTAGTTTAAGTAATAATTTCCACTTAATCTTTTTTGTTACTCTTAATTATTTTGCACTTCGTCTAATATATTAGTTTTGCAGTTATAATCTTTTATGTTAATTTAATTAATGAGTTAGTCTCTTGTATTCTCAGGTGCACAAAGTTTGTAAATGTACATCATTTTATTCTAAAGGATATACATTTTAATTAATAAGGATATATCATTTTGTTTTAAAAGGTATACATTTTTCATTAATATTTTTTATTTTTTTCAAAAAATAAAGGGTACACATCTTAATACTAAAGTGTATATAATTTAATACTAAAGGGTATGGCGCACGGTGGGCGCACGACATTGCCTTAATTAATAGTTTGCACTTAATCATTTTATTACTTCGATTATAAAATTTATATATGCTATATAATACAAAAGACAAATGCTAATTTATTTTCTTCACGGGACTTTAATTTATGTTATAAAAAATTAAGAGTCATTTTAATTTAATATTATTTATTGTGTTTATATGATACCACAAAGCACATATTAATCAACATGATATAAATATTACTCTAAAGGGTAATTATATAAACATATTACTACAATTTTTAAATTTATTTAAATTTTGTCAGAGTTTTCTTTGTACTTAAAGTTTAATTTTTTTTACTTATATTTATTTAAATTTTGAAAAAATTTACTTTGTATTTAAATTAATTTAAACATATTTATTTAAATTGTGAAAAAGTTTATTTATATTTTATACATAATTTCATAATATGATGATGGTCCGGTGGTCTCGAGGCTTAATGGTGGCATTGTGACCATGATTCAAATCTCAATCCGTTCATTTTGATAAATTTAAAGGTTAGAGAGGGCAAATAACTATCTCAAATCGAAACCGTCTCAAATTGAGACGGTAAAAAACCGTCTCTAATTTAATCGATCTGATTCTTGGCCTACCGACACTATCCATCTCCAAAATCGTCTCAAATAGAGATGGTAATAAACCATCTCTAATTGAGACGGCAGAAAACCATCTCTAATTCCGTCTCAAATTAAAATCGTCTCCAATACCGTTTCAAAAAGAGACAGTTTGTATCCGTCTCAAAATTAAAATAGATAAAAGCCGTCTCTAAATTACCCGATCTGGTTCGCCGATACTTCCGTCTCCAAAACTGTCTCTAATACTGTCTCAAATCAAAATCGTCTCTAATACCGTCTCTAATTAGAGACGACAAAAAATCGTCTCTAATGGAAATGGTAAAAACCGTCTCTAATACCGTCTCAATTTTAAACCGTCTCTAATACCATCTCAAAAGTAAATTTGTTATTGTTGACCAGTGGTCAACGAAAAATGTCGTCTCTAATTCAAAAAACCGTCTCAAATAGAGACGGTTATTATACCGTCTCTAATTTTCGTCTCTAATCAAAGCTTTTTTTGTATTGAATGTTTAAAGGTGGAGTTCTTTTTTATCATTTCTAAGAATAATTAGTCTCATGTAAACCGAAAAATAAGGAAAATAGTAGAAATTGACACGTTTCTTATCAAATAGCATATAATTAGTATAATTAGTGATTCTTTTATTTTATTTATCTTCCTAAAATTATGGGAAGAGTGTTGTATACACGTGTATTAATACAAGTTTCTGAAATCACCAATTCATCGTGATCACCATATCTATTGTTTACATGGTATCAGCCTCCACGATCCTCTAAATTTCACTATTCCGCACATAATTCCTTCTGCCAAAACCCTTTTTCTTTCTCGTTTGATTCCTTCATCACCATGGCAGCACAAACTTCTGACATTCTGCTTGTTAATACTATGATTGACATGATGCCGGAAAAACTTGACTTCTCCACTTATCTCCTTTGGCAGCGTCAGAT
Source organism: Pogostemon cablin (assembly GCA_023678885.1). Classification (NCBI taxonomy): domain Eukaryota; kingdom Viridiplantae; phylum Streptophyta; class Magnoliopsida; order Lamiales; family Lamiaceae; genus Pogostemon; species Pogostemon cablin. The sequence goes on along the minus strand of CM042994.1, from coordinate 6,647,238 downwards.
CCTACATATGGCTGAGTGATTCGATCTACAGGGTTTCCTCGATGGTAAGGCTGTTGCTCCTTTGCCCACCGTGACATCGACGAATCTTCTACCAACCCCGTTTATCTCTTATGGCGGATGAAAGATCGTAAGTTACTGTCTGTTATCTGGACTTCCCTCTCTTCAGAAGCCATGACCAAGGTCATTGAATGCTCGACGGCGCACTCTGCCTGGACAACATTAAAGGCTGTCTTCTCCGACTCCTCAGCCTCCCACACACATCAGTTGCGTGAAGAGTTTCTCTCCCTTAGGCGTGGTGATCAATCTGTTGAAGAATATGGCAGAAAATTCAAAGGGTTGTGCGATCAATTGTCTGCGATTATTCATCCAGTCGATAATTCTGACAAATTCCACTGGTTCTTACATGGATTAGGAAGTCAGTTCACCTCTTTTGCAGACACACGTCTCGCTCTTACTCCTCTGCCTACGTTTCACGATCTCTTTGTATCAAGTGAGACAATTTGAGTCCATGCTTCGTGCTATGGATGCCACGTCTGTTTCATCCGCTGCTTTCTCGGCTGAACAAGATCAGTCGGGAAATGGGCAGCATCCAGGTGGTCGCCATGATTCCAGTATGGGTGGCAATCGATCCAACCGATCTGCCAGACATCGTTCTAGTGGTGGTCGTGGTTATTTTAATGGCAGGGGGCGCGGACACGGTGGGCAATACGTTCAGCCTCCAAACTCAGCCAGTGGTCGTGGCAATTTTAATGGCAAGAATCGCACTTACACGCCTCGTTGTCAAATCTACCGTGGGGATCACTATACAGACAAGTGTCCCCAATTTCTCACTGCCCGTAGCTCTATTCCTACTGCTCATTTGGCTCAGAATTTTAAAGCATCTTGTAATGTGACGCCTCCGGCCCTTGATTGGTATCTCGACTCTGGTGCCTCCACTCATATGAAGAATCAACATTCAGCCCTCGAATCCTACGAGCCTTACTCTGGTAATGGATCCGTTATTATTGGAAATGGTAATTCTTTAACTATTTCGCGTATTGGCTCGAGTAATTTAACTCCTGAAGTCAAATTATTGGATGTGCTTGTTGTTCCTCATATTACAAAAATTTTGTTATTTATCAGTAAATTGACCTCTGACTATCATGTTGATGTTACCTTCTCTGACACGTCTTTTAAAATTCAGAATCGGGTAACCAAGAGAATCCTGGCTCAGGGTAGATGTGAAAAGGGGTTATATTTACTTGATCGTGGTATTCCAGCTTTAGTTGCAGCACTCCGTAGTAAAGCTTTGAAGGCTAGTTTTTCTTTATGGCATTTACGTTTAGGGCATGTCCCTTTCAGTGTTATTTCACTTTTGAATAAATTAGGACATTTATCAATATCTTCATTATTGTCGGATCCTGGTATGTGTTCCAGTTGTTAGTTAGCCAAGAGCAAACATTTTCCTTTTACTTTAAATGAAAAATGTGCTTCTGCTGTGCTTGACTTAATTCATTTTGATTTGTTGGGTCCTGCACCCATTCCTACTTCTTATGGTTATAAGTATTATGTGGCTTTTGTTGATGATTTCTCGATGTTTACTTGGATTTATCCTTTACGAGCTAAATCAGACTTCTTTGACTCTTTGGTGCATTTTCATAAATTTGTTTGCAATTAGTTTTCTCGTACTGTTAAAGTGTTTCAGAGTGATGGAGGTACATAATTTGTTAATACTCGAGTTCGTGAGTTTATGTATGTTAATGGTATTCATCATCGTTTGTCTTGTCTGTACACGCCACAACAAAATGGTTGTGCAGAACGAAAACATCGTCATATTTCTGAAACTGGTCTTTCCATGATGTTTCACTCTCATGCTCCTGCATCTTTCTGGTTTGATGCATTTGTTACTATTGTGTATATCATTAACAGGCTTCCGTCATCCATTCTGCATGACAAATTGCCATTTGAAGTCTTGTTTGGGTCTGCTCCGAATTATGCTCTTTTCGACCTTTTGGTTGCCGAGTCTTCCCGCACTTACGTGATTATGCAGCTAATAAACTTTCTCCTCGTAGTCACCCATGAATCTTTCTGGGTTATAGCAGTGTTTATAAAGATTTTCATTGTCTGGATCCGGACTCATCTCAGATTTTTATTACGAGGCATGTTCAATCTGATGAAACCTTATTTCCGTTCTCCCATGAGGTGAACTCCAATTCACCTGGTAATTTGGATATTGTCAGTTTTTTGGATGGGGCATCTCTTTCATCCATACCCACTCGTGCACCATCATCGGTACTAACTTCATCTACTTCGGGACTTTCGCCCCAGCCTCGTCCTGCTCCTCTTGCAGATGACGAGGGTATTGTGGCTCCTGCCATACAGCCTTCTCCTCCTCCTACCGAGCCTGATATTATGCACAAACTTGAATAGCCTGCTCCTCTTCCTATCGAGCGAGTAGCCTCAGTTGCACCACCTGTTGTCCATCCTATGATTACTCGAGCTAGAGCCGGAGTCTTTAAACCCCGCTATCCAGTTAACTTATCCTCCACTGCTCTTCTCTCAGCTATTGTTGCTTGTTTTGAGCCTCGTGATTTCAAGTTTGCTTCTAAGTCTCCAGCTTGGCTATCAGCCATGCAGGAAAAAATTGATGCTCTTCGTGTTAATAATACATACTATCTCGTGCCTCTTTCTTCTGGTGCGAACATTGTTGGTTCCAAATGGATTTTCAGGACCAATTTCGTGCATATGGCTCCATTGAGCGTCACAAAGCTCATTTGGTTGCACAGGGATTTACTCAAATTCCTGGTTCGGACTTTCAACATACTTTCAGTCTGATTGTAAGGGCTGCTACGGTCTGTGTTGTCTTGGCTCTTGCTGTTCAGCGTGGGTGGGTTTACTTCAACTTGATGTCAAGAACGCCTTTCTCAATGGTGTTCTGGCCAAACCGGTTTTCATGGCTCAACCCCTTAGGTTTGTTGATCCTCGATTTCCAGATCATGTATGTCGCCTTAAGAAAGCATCGTATGGTCTTCGCCAAGCTCCTCTTGCTTGGTTTCAAAGATTTAGTACTTATCTTCTTAGTCTGGGCTTTCTTCAGAGTCGAGCAGACACGCCCCTATTTCACTTCCATCGGGAAAATCTACTATTTTTCTCTTGCTTTATGTGGACGATATCATCATGACGGGTAATGACCCAACTTTGCTTCGGAGGTTCATATCTTGAACTCTTCAGGGTTTGCTATTAAGGATCTCGGTCGTCTCAACTACTTTCTTGGTTTTGAAGTCTCCTACACTTTTGATGGTCTTTTTATTGGTCAAACCAAATACGCTCATGATATTCTTGAGCGTGCTGAGTTGTTGGACTCAAAACCCATTGCTATACCTTTGTCTCCAGGGGAAGTTCTTACTCGTGACTGTTCTCTATTTCGTGATCCCACAATTTATAGGTCTCTCGTTGGGACACTTCAATACTTAACTATCACTCGATCGGATCTCTCTTACACTGTCAATCTTGTCAGTCAATTTCTCTAGTCCCCAACGAATGATCACTTTTAGGCTGTCAAGCGTATCCTCCGGTACGTGAAGGACACAATGCACTTTGGCTTGTCTTTCAGTCTTCGTTCAGCCTCTTCAGTTGTTGCCTACTCGGATGCCGACTGGGCTCGTTGCATTGACACTCGTCGCTCTACATATATACTCCCTCCATCCCCCAAAGTATTTCACACTTTCCTTTTTTATCTGTCCCCCAAAGTATTTCACACTTCACTTTTACTAAAATTGGTAAAAAATAAATTATTATAATATTCACTTTTTACACACATTCCAATATAATACTCACTTTTTTACATCTTCCAACAACTTTATACACCTTTTTCATTAAATTAACTAAAATATATATTCTCTCTCTTACTTTATACATTAAAAATAAAATTTTCTTAATCTCAACGCACACCAATACATGAAATACTTCACAGGACGGAGGGAGTATATGCTATTTTTCTTGGGGGAAATCTTATTTCTTGGAGTGCCAAGAAACAGCCCACGGTTGCTCGTTCTAATTGTGAATCTGAATATCGTGCTATGGCCAATGCTGCTACTGAACTTGTTTGGCTCTCGAATCTTCTACATGAGCTTCAGTCTTTTTCTTTCTCTCGGCCTCAGCTCATTTTTGACAATAAGAGGCTATCTTCCTTAGCCAGAATCCTGTAGCTCACAAATGAGCTAAGCATATTGACTTGAATTATCATTTTGTTCGAGAGCATGTGTCTCCAGGGAAGCTTACAACATGCTTTGTCCCTTCTCATCATCAGCTTGCCGACATCTTCACGAAGAGCCTCTCCCGGCCAGCTTTTGAATTTCTCCAGTCCAAGCTTTGCGTATGCCTTCATCCCACGCAACGCTTGAAGGGGGGTAATAAGGGAAATAGTTGAAATTGACATGTTTCTTATCAAATAGCATATAATTAGTACAATTAGCATATAATTAGTATAATTAGTGATTCTTTTATTTTATTTATCTTCCTAAAATCATGGGAAGAGGGTTGTATACACGTGTATTAATACAAGTTTCTGAAATCACCAATTCATCGGTGATCACCATATCTATTGTTTACACCTAATTTACATTATAAACCCTCGTATTCCTTGTGATTCCCCTTAATTTTAATACATATTAATACATATTGTATATAAGATTAGAAAAGGAAACCACATGATTTACACAAGTGTTTGTGTGTAAAAAAATGAAAATTAATTTGTAATATAAATAGTTGGTGATTTTTACTGTAATTTATTTATAACTTTAAAAATCACAAAGTAAACCCATAAAATGGAACTTAATGAAGTAAATATTTTAGTAAAGTTAATGAAACAATTAAAGCTCTTGTGAAATACGAACAATCAAATCAAATTAACTAAAGTAACCGACTATAAGTGTTGGATATTTCATTAATTTCACGATAAAATGAAGCTCAACCATAATTAATGATTCTACTTAACTAGAGCACCGGCCATATGTAAGATAAGATTCGATCGATCAATACTGTGAATTAATTTATAAATAAAAAGCCCAAAAAAAATTAGGTAAAAGAATAAAATTGGAATATGAAGAAATGGCTAGATTTGAAGAAGAAAAAAATAGAGTCAATGAGAGCATATTTATTATGATATAATTAAGTTGAATTAATAGTAGAAAAAAGATATGGAAATCAAGCGTCAAAGATCGTGGTTCCCCCTAAAATAAGCAAATCCCACACTGCATCTTTGCTTTTACGTATACTTAATTTCTCTTTTATTCTTCCCATCATACATGTGGATTTGTTTTCAACACCTTTTTTTATTTTTTATTTTTTTTAATGTGATTATAAATTTAATTTGCATTTTGTTTCACTTGTCTAACTAATGTAGTAGTACTATATTTTATGATCATATGTTAATTATACATGCAACAAAAAGACAAATGTACGGTGTGGATTGGAAGGCTATAAATAATTACAACTTACAAGTTCAAACTCTGTAATTACGTAGGCTGATTTAATAATTAGTGTACGTGAACGAAATTTATACAGGTAAATATTGTTCTTGATATAATGAAAAAGAGGATTGATGCACAATAAATTAATTACTTTGTCCATTCTTGTAAATATTATTCTAATATTCCCCCATTCCATACTTTTGTGTAATCCTTTTCCTTTTAGTCCGTCACATTAATTTATGTTGATTATCCATCAGTAATAGATCGAAAATCGGTCGATGGTTTTTTATCTGTCCATATTTTCGACGAAAATCCGGTAGTTTCTTGCAGTGACATAAAAAAAAACAATGTCATAATTTAATATCGCAATCTCAAAGTACATTTTAAATAAAAAAATTGTTATATCATTTAATTAACTTAAAAACTTTAAAAGTAATTTATTTCCTATAAATATCAAATTATCCCTAGAAAATTAAAAAAAAAGTAAATAAACAAAGTAATTTTTCTTAATATATATGAAATAATATTATATGAAAACTTATGTAGGGAGCGTGAGGAAGTTAATAATATAGTATGATAAATTTATATCTCTGCTAAAGCCTGAATGACAAATACCCTCTCTACCTTCTGGCACGAGATGTTCTGTGATATTTTGATGTATCATCTTATTTAATATCTTCTTATTAAATAACACGTGGTGGGTTGGAGAAATCTTCCCTAAGGTTTACTGGTTGACTTAGTGCGTAATTTCTATCCTCACGCGTACGTGTTACTCATCTAACATAGTGGTGTAAGAGATGTCATACTAAATGGCATAAATATCCAGACCCCTCCTCCTTGATAGGCATCAAATTGCTATTTTTAGGTAAATTAAATAAATATAATATTTTATATTTAGCGATAATTTTTAAAGATTATTTTATCCCTTTGCCCTCATCTTTTATTTTAAAAGGATGCCATGTAATGTAATTTTGAATAATTTTTTAGAACTTTATTATTGGATATCTTAGACTCATATTTATTTAAAAGGTGAGTACTGAGTGTAAGAGATGTATAAGATTAATAATTATTAAATTTATAGAGATAGATATATAGGTGGATGTAGTTAATAAAATCAATTTTTTTTCAAAATCCAAACCGAAAAACAATAAGGTTTCAAAATCGGAATATGGACTTTAAAACGGTAAACAAACATAGTGATATTCCTCAAATTTTAATGGACTTTTCAAAGAAAATAATATATTTTATTAATTAAAGTGTATATTTTTTAAAACTAAATTTTGTAAGTTTGAATACTTTGTGCACCCAAATGCTCAAGAGAGTAATTCCTAGATTAATCACGGGTGATTAAATTACATACAAACAATATTAATAACAACAAATAAATAAAGAAAAAGGCAAATCAGACATAGCTACATTGCTATCATGATCGTGTCCCTAACTTTTTCAATATTTTTTTGGATTCACATTATATTAATTAACAACCCTCATAATAAAAATAATTAAAAAAATATTAAAGCCTCCAAATCAGCGGTCAGGGGTGACACAATATCACCTACTTTTCTAATATTTTAATTTATCAGAAAAAGTATTTAATTACTAATTCTTTTATCATGATAGCTTTTTTACTTAAAATGTGTTTTGGATCGTATAGTTCATTTAAGGTTTACCTAATTATATTAACTCGTTTGATTAAGACACTAATGAAATCAATTGGCTGTAATACTAAGGGCGGAACTCATTGTTTTGTTGTTGCTTAGGGATCGATAATTGTTTAATGTGATTATGACTAATTCTTCATTCCTTAATTAACAGTTTATCAATCCCAGATTATTTTGTTTTCCTCCCCATTTTCAGACCAGAGGTATAATTATCTTGGCAATTGCATGCTGGATTCCATTTGTCATAATCTGGTAATTAATCTCATTGGATTAAATGTACTTTCCAAATTTCTAAGTATATGTTGTGATTTTTTATATATTCATGTTGAAATAAATAATATTTTTCTTTTAAAAGAATAATACTCCCTTCGTTTCAATAATTTATGCACATTTCTTTATAATTTACAAAGAAAATATACATAAATTATTGGGATGAAGGGAGTACTTCCTCTCTTTAAAGATTAATTTTTCACATAATAAAAACTAATTTGCAATAATAGGATACATGTATAAATTGGGTCAACGGATCTCTCTTCTTAATTAACATAGCAAAAAAAAAAACGCAATTTATTGTATTGTTTATTTAATTGTATATATTCCATAACATGAATTTAATAACATTTTAAGAAAAAAAAATTATATGGTGTATCAGTTCTAGATTTTGAGAATACTCGAAAGAGGAGGCCGGCTTGAACAAATCTATTGTCATTTAAAAAAATAAATGAAAGTATATCGAATATTGATTATTCATTTGGAAAAAACTTTGCACATACCAGAGTGTTTGTATTGCGCAAAGATTTGTATATAATTGGAGGAAAATTAAGTAATGTGCAGTTCGTTTGCTATTTTAAAAATTGATTTTAGGTTTTATAAATTATATATATACTTATAATTTTTACTAGGAATTTAAAATTTTGAATTTTTAAAACACACACACATATAACTATAAACTTTATTAACTCATAATACTCTCACCATTTATATTATACTCCATAAATTTTATTTTATTTTTTTCTATCATCTATTTTTCTCTTTTATTATTTTTCTCAAATATGATTTACTAATTAATAATCTCTTACCACAGTAGTATCAATAGTTATATACCATTCCATCAAAAACTAAAAAATAACACTCACCCCATTCTCTCTAAATATATAAATTTACTTTTTGCACATCAACTGATAGATATTATTATTTAATTTGTAGTGAATAATTGCAAAGTGTGTTAATATCATATTTTAATTGTGTTAATAATGTATGTGAGTGTTATATCATCTCATCTAAAAACTTAAGATAATAGAGAGGAGTATCATTTAATATTTAATTAATACACTCTAACACGCCCCCTCACATGCAACCGAGACCTTTGTTAACCATGGACTCTGATACCATGTTAAATAACCACCTCATCTAACATAGAAGAATACCATTTAATATTTAATTAATACGCTCTAACAACTTTTAAAATCCTTTTACTTTTCTTCCAAATCACAAGACAAAATAAATTACTCCGTTAGTTTTTAAATACCACATCATAATAATAATTAAAAAAAATAGTCCAAGTGTAAGTTATTTTCATTGTTTCTTGTTTGGTGCAAAACATCGTGTTTCAATAAATAGGAGACAGGAAAGATGAATTTTATAAGTGTTTCATAAGTAAAACACTACTAAAAAACCTATTTTTTACCAACGGAATATTCCGTTGGTAAAAACCCTAATTCCATTGTTAAATTGACATACCAAAGTATTAGCAACAGAATACATTGGTAAAGTAAAGTGGTGGTTGATAAATTTTTAGCAAAGAAAAATCAATTCCGTTGCTAAATAATTCCGTTGGTAATCCGTTGCTAATAATTCCGTTGATAATTTATATAATGATTCCCTTGACAATCCGTTGGTAATTAACAACAGATTGAATTCCGTTGCTAAAATAGAAAATAATTCCGTTGGTATTCCATTGCTAAAACAAAAATGTTATTTTTGTTGCTAATCCATTGGTAATTAGCAACAGATTGAATTCCGTTGATAAATTTTGTTGCTAAAAAATACTTCTTTTTTGTAGTGAAAAGTGTATGAAACCGCAGAGAGATTTTGTGAAACACATAAAAATTAAACTTTTCCCGTCTCAAAAACTCTTCACCTAATTTAATATGGATACGAGGTTTAATAAATCTTTCTTTAAAATTAATTTTATTGACTTTTACGTATAAATTATTTTTTATATAATTAATAAATAATAAAATAAGTTATGTGTGCTAGGTGATAATATCATTTTTAAAAATATAATATATATATTGAAGGGTTATTTATTTTGAAACTTCTATCATTTTGGGAGGGTAAAGAATGTAATGGATCAGACAAATGGGAAAAGAATGAAAAATTTATTAGAATGGAAAGAGTAATATTTTTTTATTTATAAAAGTTAAAATGATAATTATTCAATTAAATTATTTTATAAATAATTAGTAAAATAAATAAAAATAAAATATGATGTAAACTAATTATAAGAAATAATTAAAGGCTAATGGCATATAAAATCACAAACTTTTTGTGTTGTAAATTAATCCTGAATTTTGTGAAATAGCAAAAAAGAATTTGACCTTTGAGGTTGCACTCGCATCCAACGGTCAACTGAAGGCTGCCCGTTGAATGTGTTTTGTAACAATATTTAAAATTAAGAATTTTCTTTTTACAAATTTTCAAAAATAGGATTAATTTACAATAGATTAAAATTTGTGATTTTTCTTCCTTTAAATCTTTTATCAAATAACTATATATTCAATTGAAATACCTTTTCACCTCATTTAACTTCCACCACTTAAATCATAATCCAAAAGCTTTTGACTTATCATGATTAAGTGGGGATGATTTGCATGCGTATTGGATTTTAAATCTAACATTTATAATAAATTTATAAATTTGACTTAGACTAGCTCATTGATAATATATTAGACTAAATATTAAAATCAATAATGTAAAAAGGTGATTATCGACAATGTAATAAAGAAAAATACAATACTACAAACAAAAACGATCCTTTTTAAAAAAAAATTAATTATATACATATACTGATATATACATGAATAAATAGTACACAGCCCAAAATATTATTGTATAGGAAAATGTGAATATGGTTCACATATCACCCTAATTAATTGATTGATTACTCTTAAATATACGGAAGAGGGTAAATTCCGTCTCATAATAAGATCATTTTATCATTTGTAATTAATAATTATTTTTATGTTAAAATATTATACTTTTTATTTATATTATAAATTATTCATGAAATAATTCATATATCATTAATTATCACCTTTTCATCATGCAAGTTATCTTTCACACAAGTCTTTGCCTATGAAAATTTACTTTTAAGAGAGGTGAACGATTACTTATAAAAAAAATATTACTCTTCAAATTTTAATATGCTGTAATTTTTTATATTTTTATTGAATAGAATTTGAAAATTAATATTTTTTAAAATATTTATCAATACATGACCTCGAAAGACAGGTTGACTTCAAGTTAATAAGGTTGTTAGCCTGTTAGCATCACCAAACTAAATTATGAGTATTTTCTTAGCTCAGTAAAAAAATTAATACACTCAAATTATTATTAGTAGAATAGAAAAAAATAATAATAAAAAAATGAAGAGAGAGAATTAAGGAGAGAGAGAGAGTGGCAAACATGAAAGTAAGATATGGGCCCAATTAGCCCGGTAAGATACGGACCAAACCACGGTTGCAGGTCTAATTTTTACATGACCTCGTTTGCATATGTCTTCACTTCCAGGATTTTCTGTCCACCAACTCTCTTCTACTCTATTTAATATTTTTCATCTTTTTTTTTCCTAATAATATCTTTTTATTTATTTATTTTTGGGTTCTTTTGTCTTATTTTGAAGCACTTTTTAACTTTTTTCAGATAAGGAAACAAGAAAGAAATTACGCTAGCTACCTTTCGTATTCTGTAGTATAATAAATTGTTGTAGCTTTTCACAAAATTATTTGTTTTTTTTTTAAGTTTGGATAAAATGATGATGGTTATTACTCCCTCCGTCCCATAAAAGTTGATATAACTTTTTTTGGGCACGGAGATTAAGGTGTATAATAATTTAATGTAAAATAGATTAAAGTGAAGTGAGAGAAATAATATTTAATGTGTAGTGGGTAGTTGTATTAAAGGTGATATGCGGGACCCATGAGAATAGATTAATTGTTTTTTGTGTGGATCCATGTATTAAAAAGAAAATGTGTCAACTTTAGTAGAACAAATAAAAAGGAAAGTGTGTCAATTTCTATGGGATTGAGGGAGTATTATTTTTGGTGATGAAATAAAAACGTCATATTTGGTATTTCCTAATGAAAGTGGTGTTTGATAATTAGCAAAATTGACTACTACTAGAATATTTCACTTCAACATTAACCTAGCTTAGTTAGTTTGGAAAAAAAATTAATATATATGAACATATCCAACATTCCAATAATTAATTAGCGTGATAAGGTTATATAATTAATATTATATGTATGGCTAAAATAATCTGAAAACTTAATAATTGAAATAATTGGGGTCAAAATCCAATCCAGTGAGACATAATGGGACACCTGATGTGCTCATTTCTTTACACCAAAAACTCCTATATATACCCTTTGCCATATTCCCACATACCAACATACCTTCTCTCATCTCACTCATAAACTCTCTCACCATTCACAACCATCTCTCTCTAAAATTTCACTCAAAACCCAGATCAGAGTACTTGATCATATATACATATACTTTTTATCTGCATAGCATATATTCAGAAATACATAATAAATGGCCCTATCGAAGAAAGCCACCTGTAATTCCCACGGCCAAGATTCTTCTTACTTCTTGGGATGGCAGGAGTACGAGAAGAATCCATACGATGAATCTCTAAATCCTAAAGGAATTATTCAGATGGGTCTTGCAGAGAATCAGCTCTCCTTCGATCTTCTCGAATCTTGGCTAGCTCAAAACCCTGATGCTGCTGGCTTCAAGAAAAATGGCGACTCCATTTTCCGACAGCTTGCTCTCTTTCAGGACTACCATGGCCTTCCTGCTTTCAAGAATGCAATGGTGCAGTTCATGTCGGAAATCCGAGGAAACAAAGTCAAGTTCGATCCGAACAAGCTTGTCCTAACCGCCGGCGCCACGTCAGCAAATGAGAGCCTCATGTTCTGTTTAGCTGAACCGGGGGAGGCTTTTCTCCTCCCCACGCCTTACTATCCCGGTTTCGACCGGGATTTGAAGTGGCGAACCGGAGTTGAAATCGTCCCCATTCAGTGCTCCGGTTCGAATGGGTTCAGGATCACCGCGTCCGCTCTGGATGAAGCTTATGAGCTGGCGGAGAAACGTAATCTCAGGGTTAAGGGTGTATTAGTCACTAATCCCTCTAATCCTCTTGGGATTACACTTACAAAGACCGAGCTTAATTTATTACTTAATTTCGTCCACTCTAAAGGTATCCATGTAATCTCCGACGAGATTTACTCCGGTACCGTTTTCAACTCCCCGTCGTTTACAAGCGTCATGGAGCTCCTACCCTCCCGGAGCTCCGATCTCTGGAACCGGGTCCACATTGTCTACAGCTTGTCTAAAGACTTGGGCCTCCCGGGTTTCCGGGTCGGAGCCATATACTCCAACGACGACATGGTCGTCGCCGCCGCCACTAAAATGTCGAGCTTCGGCCTTGTCTCGTCTCAGACACAGTACCTCCTCTCCGCCATGCTTTCTGACAAGAAGTTTGCCAAATCTTACATCGTCGAGAATCAAAAACGGCTGAAGAACCGCCACCAGATGCTGGTTCGCGGCCTGAAAACCACCGGAATTTCCTGCCTCGAGAGCAACGCCGGTCTGTTCTGCTGGGTCGACATGAGACACCTCCTCACTTCCAAAACCTTCGACGCCGAGATGGACCTGTGGAAACAGATCGTCTACGACGTCGGGCTGAACATCTCGCCCGGTTCGTCGTGCCACTGCGACGAACCGGGCTGGTTCCGCGTGTGCTTCGCCAACATGACGGAGGACACGCTGAACCTAGCCGTGCAGCGGCTGAAGTCGTTCGTTGACGAGATGGCGTCGAGTAAAAACGGCGCCCTCTCGTCAAGGAACTCGAGCAAGAACAGTCGAAGAAAGCTACTCACGAAATGGGTTTTTCGACTATCGTTCAACGATCGAGAGCGTGAAAGATAGTCGGCAGTATGAACACACCCACTAAATTATTTTTATTTTTATTTTAATTTCCACTTTTTTAATTTTTTACTCAATATCTTATTATAGAATATTGAGTTGGTATTCTTTTTTACGACTATTTTTGTTCATGTAGAATTAATGCACTCTGTCCATGTGGACGTGAAGTGAATTATGCTTCCATTACTTTGTAAACTTTTGTATCAAAATCGTCTCCTAATTTATGATTAACGATTATATTAATTAATTATTAAATAATGTCTTTCTTTCTTATCGAGTGTTTGATTTGGTGACAAGTGTATTATTATGACTAAAAATGGATTAATTATGAGATTATAATTAATTTGGTCAATGATAAGCATAGATCGGCGACATTAACGGCAAAAGTGGTAGTGAGAGTCTCGCCGACGTTTAAACTCAGCAATGTTTTTCCAAATTTAATGAAAATTTTCTTATCAAATAACCGACCATTTACTATTTTTAAATCATACAATAAATTCTCAAATTAATTACCCCGTATGATTTCAAGTAATTGTATTCACTTCTGTGTGCCTATATTTTATATGAATATAAAGTTAATTATAGTTTTAAATTTAATGACAAAATATTTGAGAATTTTCCCTTAAACGTTTTATAAGTGTATAATAGCACTAGTTACACTCAATTTAAAAAATAAATAAATCATGATACAACACTTAATTAACAATAAAATATGGAGTACTAAACTAAACTCAATATTTAAAAAAAAATAAAATTGCAACTTAAAATATGTCTCTTAATATTTAATATTTAACTTCACATGAATTTTTTTATTACTATTATTCCAACATTTTACTCACATACTATATCATACCTTCACAATATTTATTTTCAGAATTAATTCTCGATACATTTAACCTACTTTATATTTCAGCAAAAACTTATATATCATCTTATGAATAATTCCGTGACGGGATAACAATTTTTAATAAAAAAGTGATTGATACCTATCTGAAGTAAAGACTAGCATGGAATCGACCAATTAAATCATTTTATGAATATTTAGTGAAATAAATAGAAAGCTATAATATTTTTATTTAAAAAATTAATATAATTAATTGAGAAAAGTGAAATGATCTAAAATTATTTCACAAGAAAACTGTTCTGTACATTATTTATAATTTGATATAATAAGAAATACTAATAATTATTAGTATTGTTGTTATTATATATTTTTATTATAATGAAAGGTAGACAATGAATGTTTTCACTTTAAATATGAAGTATATATTTCCATGCAATTTATAAGATATTAAATCATCTAAAAGTTTAAGCGGGTAGGAAGATAAATTATTTAATATTTAATTTAGTCATTCTAACACGCCTTCTCACATGCAGACGAGATTAATTTTTACTTAAAGCCTTGCATAAAACCCTGGACCTGAGTGGCGATGAGATAAGAACTCTGGACTTGAGGTTCGAATCCTGAACCTTTACTAAGTTATGATTCTGATACCATGTTAAATGATCACTTCATCTAAAAATTTAAGATAGTAAAGATATAGTCCCTCCGTCCCAGGAAAGATGACACACTTTTCATTTTGGGTTGTCCCACAAAAAGTTTGCACATTCTTATAAAAGCAAAGAATCAAACACAATCACTCTTCTCCATACACTTTATTTACAAAAAAACCACACTACCTAATACACATAACATACTTTATCATTAATTTATTACCAAAAAAATACCATAATACCCCTAAAAGTCACTACTTTCTTAATTTCCGTGTCAGGAAAGGGGGTGCAATCTTTCCTGGAAGGAGGGAGTAAATCGTTTAATATTTAATTTAATTACGTGGACATAAGATATCTATTTTCCTATTTTAAAAGGTCAATTTAAAGATTTTCATTTCTCTATTTTATAAAGTAGCCTCACGACTCAACCCATCATTTAATACAATTAAACACTCCTAATAAAATAATAATATTTCAAATTTATTCCAGTGTAAAAATGAAATGAATAGTTAATGTCATTATGAAGTGAGTGATAGGGGTGGGGTTTCCAACTCAAATATCATGTTGCATCCATGTTACATCTAGTGTTATACGAGGTGTAATAGGAGACATGTGTTTTATTTTACATACAATTGTATGTAAAATAAAACACATGTCTCCTATTACACCTCGTATAACACTAGATGTAACATGGGGTGCAACAAGAGATTACACCTGGAGTTTCCTGCAAGAAACAAATTGAGCGCCGACTTGATTTACCAAAAAGTTGCATTTTACGCGGTTTATCCCAACCCACCCCATCCCCAGAATCTTAGTTGCTTTAAAAGGGAACATATAATCTTCTAAAAGCCAAATTTTATTATTCTCCCCTTTTAATCACCAACATTCTTTTTTATTCATGATAAAAGAAAACATTTTATTAATAATAAACAATGATACATGATTAATAATAAAAGAATAATCTTAAATTGAACTAATTTGTTAATAAATAGTACTCCCTCCATAATATAATACTTTTCACGTTGAGTGTATATTGGGTGCATCCGGGTGCAAGGGTGCATTCATATGTGTATGACTCTTTATTATATTTTGTATACATATTATTCTTTTTTGTATACATATTTTGTAATAATTGTATACTTTTTTCACACTAAGTTTTTTATTAAAAAAATTAACATCCATATGTGTATAACTTTTTTATTCAATAGTTTATACATGTTTTTTTTAATAATTGTATAATTTTTACACTCAATTTTTCATTAAAAAAATAACAATTAAATTGTATACATTATTGTTCATAATTGTATAATGTTTTTGGTTATATTTGTAAATGGCACGTTTACTATTCCACATTATTTAAGAAAAGTTGTACTTTTTGATAAACTTTTATTGACTTTGGAGGGCATTTTAGTATTTTTAGGTAATAAAAAATAATAAAGTAATGAGATGTATGTGAAAAATGAGTGGCAAATTTAAAATTAAAGTAACTTCCTTTTTTAGGGTATGAAAGGTTTTGTGGGACAAACAAATGAGAAAAGTGTGAAATGTTTTATGGGACGGAGGGAGTAATACAAATTTAGTGGTAACATCTAATTTAATAAAAAATAATAATAATAGCCGATTAAATAAATATATAAAATGATTTTGACGTGAGATTTCTATTTTTACCCAAACAAAGCGTATTATAGTTTCAATTTTATGTGAACAAAGTTTGATTGAAGTTCCAATCATCTGGAACTCATCTTGAATAATTTTTAGCAGCTAAAGTCACATTATATGTAAGCTTTCTTTTTCCTTTTTAAACCATTCGTGATAATATAATGATATTGTTAAACGAGTTGGTTCAGCTAATATAATCAGTTTTGAGCTAATCCATAGTTTGAAAGAATCGACTAAGTAATACTATGAATTTACATAGCGAACGTATTATATATACTCCTCCATTCATTTGATATATAATCTTTTTTTTTTACGAAGTAATGAATATAATAATATACTATTATTACGTGATTAAGAACAATAGAAAGTAAAATAGTGTCACACAATATTAGCTATATGTACCCAGATTCTTATTATTATTATATTTTGGTGTATCATACTCCCTCCGTCCCAGGTTAAAAGGGTCATTTTTCCACTTTGGTCGTCTCACCCAAATAATCATTTTTCATTTTTATACACATGGGACTCACACACCCCCTCTAATACAATTAAATGTTGGGACCCATAAACCTACTAATACAACTACCCACTACACATTAAATAATAATATTCATTAATCTACGTGTCATAAAATAAATGACCCTCTTAAGGAGGAACGGATGGAGTATCTTAGATGAGCGTTATGTAAAAAAGAAGATATTTAGGAGCAATGATTGAATTCATTCACTTGTTTACGTGTCAATCAGTAATGACATTGAAAACAATACTCCCCATGTCCCCTTGAAAGATATCCATTGACTTTTTGTACGTAGATTAAGGAGTATAATAATTTAATGTATATTAAGGTGAGAGAAATAATATTTTAATATGTAGTGGGTAGTTGTATTAATGTTGAGTGTGAGGTCATGTGTAGTAGTTGTAGGTCACATCAATCCAAAAAGAAAAATGAATACTTTGTAATGAAACAGACCAAAATGTGTATAATATTATTTCAAATTAGCTAACAATCTCAAAAGAAAATTATCATTTTTTCAGACAAAAGATTGGTATAACTAACTAGGAGGAAATATATCATATCTTAAATAGATACTACTATTTAATTAAAATAGAAAGATAATCTGCCATATCTTTATAACTACCAAACTGAAGTACTCTAATAATTATAATTTATATATAGATGGACGTATTTTATAATACATGGTATATATAATGTGATTAACAGTATATTTCAGTGTTTTCTTTTTTGACAATAATTGCAGTGGAAAATCTAATATCTCAATTAGTATTGGGTGGTTACAAGTTGGGATAACATCATGGAAATAATTAATGGCATCAATCATTTTATATAATTATTATTTTTGCAATAATAATGATCATGATACGCGGGTGATATTGGCATGTGATATCAAGGATTTGCTAATCTCAACTTGAATTAATTCTTAATTAATTAATTTAGAAAAAAAAATTAAACCTATGGAATTCGAATATCCCCCATGTTATATTGACCATATCCATGTGCTTGCTCCTCTCTCATTCATTCATTTCGATATATAGTGGTTAGTGTTGAAATTGAATATACAAGTATTAATTAATGCTTAAGAAGTATACGGTTTGTTAATTGGAATAAATTATAAATACAGTTACTATACGAGGTATGAATAATTATAATATGATTAACTAAGTGATTAGTGAGCTTGTTGACGAGATTTCCTCATAATTAGATCAACAACTCCGAAGCAATTTTAGTTGTTTTATTGAGATTTTTTAATTCATTTAAGATGTACGTAGAAATGGGAAATGACAAATTGTAACTCATTTTCGTTCTATAAAATAGTTCATCTTTGCTGCAGTGTGTTTTTATAGATTTCTTTTTCTTAAAAATTTAAAACTAAGCAATTTCGATTGACTTTTTTAAATAATTTAATAATTTTTATGTAATAAATAAATAAAGTATAAAGTATATTATAGAAATTATAAAAATTTTGATAATAAAGTATTTTTTTTAAAGTTAGTCTCTTGTAAATCGTGTTTACATCATAACCATGTGGTCCTCAATTTAAGCATCATACACTAGAAAAAAACTTTGATTAGAGACGAAAATTAGAGATGGTATAATAACCGTCTCTATTTGAGACGACTTTTGAGACGGTATTTTGAATTAGAGATGGCATTTTCGTTGACCACTAGTCAACAATAACAAATTTACTTTTGAGATGGTATTAGAGACGGTTTAATGTTGAGACAATATTAGAGACTGTTTTTGCCGTCTCAATTAGAGACGGTTTTTTATCGTTTCTAATTAGAGACGTTATTAGAGACAGTTTTGATTTGAGACAGTATTAGAAACGATTTTGGAGACGGAAGTGTCGGTGAACCGGATCGGGTAATTTAGAGGTGGCTTTTAACCGTTTCAATTTTGAGACGGATACAAACCGTCTCTTTTTGAAACGGTATTAGAGACGGTTTTAATTTGAGAGGGAATTAGAGACGGTTTTCTGCCGTCTCAATCAGAGACGGTTTATTGCCGTCTCTATTTGAGACGGTTTTGGAGACGGATAGTGTCAGTAGGCCAGAGAATCAGATCGATTAATTTAGAGATAACTTTTTGCAGTCTCAATTTGAGACGGTATTAGAGACGGTTTTTTGCCCTCTCTAACCTTTAAATTTATCAAAATGAACGGATTGAGGTTTGAATCATGGTCACCATGCCACCACTAAGCCTCGAGACCACAAGACCATCATCATATTATGAAATTATGTATAAAATATAAATAAACTTTTTCACAATTAAAATAAATATTTTTAAATTAATTTAAATACAAAGTAAACTCTTTTAAAATTTAATTAAATATAAATAAAAAAGTAAACTTTAAGTACAAAGGAAACTCTGACAAAATTTAAATAAATTTAAAAATTGTAGTAATATGTTTATATAATTACCCTTTAGAGTAATATTTATATCATGTTGATTAATATGTGCTTTGTGGTATCATATAAACACAACAAATAATATTAAATTAAAATGACTCTTAATTTTTTATAACTTAAATTTAAGTCCCGTGAAGAAAATATATTAGCATTTGTTTTTTTATTATATAGCATATATGAATTTTATAATCGAAGTAATAAAATGATTAAGTCCAAACTATTAATTAAGACAATGCCGTGCGCCCACCGTGCGTCATACTCTTTAGTATTAAATTGTATATCCTTTAATATAAAGATGTGTACCCTTTATCTTTTGAAAAAAAATAAAAAATATTAATGAAAAGTGTATACCTTTTAGAACAAAATGATATACCCTTATTAATTAAAATGTATACTCTTTAGAACAAAATGATGTACCCTTCCAAACTTTGTGCACCTGGGGATACAAGAGACCAAGTCATTAATTAAATTAACATAAAAGATTATAACTACAAAACTAATATATTAGACGAAGTGCAAAACGATTAAGAGTAACAAAAAAGATTAAGTGAAAATTATTACTTGAACTAACAGATTAAATGTTCAACGATTATCTACAAAATCATTAATAAAATAACATACAGTATCATAGTTATATATGTGTCATACTGTGTAACAATTCTTACATTAATTAATATGTATATATAGAATAAAAGATTGACTTGAGGTTTCAATTTTGTATGGAGTTAAAGTGTAATATTATTTATTGTGTGATAAATATAATAATTTTAATTATATAATTAAATTATATACTCACTATGTGCCCTTGAAAGGTAATCATTTTCTTTTTGCACGTGGAATAAGGATTAAGATAATTTAATATATTGTAGATTTGAAATATAATAATATTTTAATGTGTAATATGTAGTTGTTTTAGTGCTGATAATCAGCCCATATGTAATGGATTGGATATAATAATAGTTTTTTTGACTCACATCAATTCCAAAAGTAAATAAATACTTTGTAATGAGATAGATTAAAAAAAAATTAATATGTATTGAAGGGTGGAGGGAGTAATATATTTTAAATGTATGTAATATAAAATTAAGGGCTAATTAATATTAAATATAATTAAATATTAAATTATATATATATATATATTACTAATTGCGAAAACACTGCCTTAAATAATCTTTTAAAAATATGATGTGTTGCTATGTGGTTAATTGTTTTATTTTTTATATTTTATTTTAATATTACATATATATATATATAATCTTTCTATTTTTATTTATTATTATTATATATTAATATTTATTATTATATCACTATTATATATTACCAAAATATTTATTCTTATCTAGAAAATTGATAAGTCTTTATTCAATTAATTATTCCAAATAGATAATTATTTAAATATTATAATATATATGGAATAAAAAATGAGATTGTCACTTTTTTATATGTAATTTTAAAAATTATATTACTCCTTTCATTCATTATAAAATTACACTTAAAAATTAATTACTCTAAAATTTTGTATGTAATTACCATAAATCTTCAATTAAAAATATAATAATGTCTATAAAAATATTTATTTAACATAAATGTTATATTATTTATTATTATATATAAAGTTTAGTTATTTAATTTTATAAATTTAAAATAAAGTAATAAAAATATCATATAACACATGAGGCAAAAATATATATATATATATATATATAATTATATATATTAGTGATTTAACTATAAATGTTTAATTAATATAAACACGTGTTCATAAAAATAATAAATATTGTTAAATTAATTTATCTTATTAATTTAAGATAAAGTAAATTTATGAATCCATGTAGCACATAGAGGAAAAAATAGTATATATATATATATATATATATATATATATATATATATATATATATATATATATATATATATATATATTATGGGAAAACTTTTTTTTTTGCCTACGTGTCATCTTTTGAGCTCTCTAAAATGACGTGTAATTTTCATATTTTTTTATTTTTAAATATTCTATATAACTATTGAACGAATATATAATATAATGTAGGTGTTCTCTTGTGAGACGGGTATATGAGAGACTGGTTTTGAGATAAGTGGATCCATTGTTAAAGTATAGTAGTTATATAGGTAAAGTATGATTATTAATAGTTAAAATATATTTGTAGTGAATCATATTATAACATACTTTAATTCATTAATTATCATACTTAAAAAACATTCTTTAGCTACGAATTAATATAATATTATTCGTTTTCAACGATTAACAGAAAATATTAAGTGCAAACTATTATTTAAATTAATAGTTCAAGGGTACAACGATTATCTACAAATATTAACAAAATAATATAAAGTATCATAACTATATATGTGTATTATATAAACTGAGCGTGACAATTCTAAAATTATTTAATATGTATATATTCATTATAAAAGATTAACATGCGGCTTTCAGTTTTGCATGAAATTAAAGTGTAATATTATTTTTGTGGGATAGATTGAGTAATTTTATTTATATAATTAAATTATAATATATTTTAAATGTATGTAATATAAAATTAAAAGTTACTAAATATTAACTAATATTATATATATATATATATATATATATATATATATATATATATATATATATATATATATATATATATATATATAATTTTGTCAAAATTTCTCAAAGGACACCTACAAAACACTTTAGATTTTAATAATTAAAATGTATTATAACTATTATGAATGAATATATAATGTATACATATAGTGGTTTATATATATAATGTAGTGAATACATAATAAGAGTTACTTCTAGCAAAATGGCACACATAATGCCCATAAGGGCACCCAATGCCTACAAGCCCAAGTTCAAACCCTCTTGAGGGCTTGAAAATACAATATTCCACAAAATCAAAAAATATATAAGTTTTTTTGAAAAAAAAAAAGAAAGATGGTGGCTGGTCTTGTCTGGTGGTTCGAGAAGAGCCGGGTCATGGTAGCTCTGGTTCGAACCTGGACCAACATTTTGGCATAGCTAATAATTAGAGAGGGTTTTAGAGATGGAAAAAATAATTAGAGAGGGTTCTAGAGATGGAAAAAATTGTCTCTATTAGAGACGAAAAAAAGTCATTTCTAATACCGTTTCAAATTTGAGACGGCTAAATACTGTCTCTAAATTTTTCGGCCAACTCTCCGGCCTTTGGCACAAATGGAGACGGTTTTCAAAACCGTCTCAAATGGAGATGACAACAAACCGTCTTAAATACCGTCTCAAAATAAAACCGTCTCTAATCCCGTCTCTATTCTAGCTACGCACAAATTGTGGACGGCTGTAAAACCGTCTCAAAGTATTAAAAGTCGTCTCTAAAACCGTCTCTATTCATCACTTCTTTTCTAGTGATATCAATATGTAGGGTATATGATTGGAAGGGGGACCACATAATTTACACTGTGAACCCAGTTTGCACAAGTGTTTATATTTTTTTAAGTCTTCGATTGAAATGTTATTTTGTTTTTTGGTTGACTGGCTTTATGAAAGACAAAGTCTCTTATGAGACAGTAATTATATGAGACGGGTCGATCTGTTGTTAAAATATGCTGACTATATGGGTAAAGTATGTAAATTTGTAGTTAAAGTATGCTTTTTTTTAAATATGAATGAATAATGAATTAAAATATATTTTTAAAGTGTTATAGTATAACTCACTACAAACATACTTTAACTATTAATAAATATATTTTATTTATATAAGTATAATTTAACAACGGGTTGATCCATCTCACTATCCGTATCAAGTAAACCCATTTCACAAAAAAAAAACCCTTTTTATGAAATAATAATAATTGAGGAAAGAGCAAAAGAGTAAAATTGCATGGTTACTTACGTATATGTACGTATAAAGAGTTTAAGAAAATTACTTTTTCACCATCCTTATTAATTTTTTAAAATAATTTTAAGTAATAAATAAATTATAAAGTATATTTTATACTCCATATGTTAGGTAAAAGGGATAAATTTTATAATTTTGATTAATTTTATTAATTTTTTAAAGTAATTTTAAATAAGCTAATTATAATGTGCACCCGGATGCACCATAAGATATGGTGCACCCACTTTAAAAACATATACAAATATAAATAAAAACATATATAATTATGAACAAAAATATATACAATTTAATTGTTAGTATTTTTAAAGAAAAATTGAGTGTAAAAAAATATACAATTATTAAAAAACATATATACACTATTAAATAAAAAGTTATACACATAGATGCTAATTTTTTTAATGAAAAATTTAGTGTGAAAAAAATATACAATTATTAAAAAACACGTATACAAAATAGAATAACATGTATACAAAATATAATAAAAATTTACACATATGGGTGCACCCTTGTACCCGGGTGCACCTAATATAAATTTTTTTAAATAATAAATAAATTATAAAGTATATTATATATGTGTTAAGTGAGAAGTGTAAATTTATAATTAAAATGTATCTTTTAGATTGGGGTTGATATGTAATAGTACCGTATATGAGGTCTCACACCATTTTAGTCTACTAGGTGATAAGTTTCAATTTTAATAAGTTGGAATTATTGTGCACATTGTGATACATGAACGAAACAAAATTGTTTCACGTAACTCACAAAATTAAGTTGCATTTCTACAATTTACGTGTTACTTAGGGGTGGGTAATATCGGTATGCCGAAAATACCGATACCGTACCGATACCGTACCAAAAATTTCGGTATGGAAAAATTCATACCGATAACGATACCGAAATTTCGGTATACCGATTTTTCGGTATACCAAAATTTCGGTAAATTAAATCGGATACCGATACCGTACCGAAATTTACATCATACCAATTTTTCGATAAATACCAATTAATACCGAAATGTTGACATACCGTTTCATACCGAAAATTCAACATATCGAAAAATACCGATTTACGGAAACCATACCGAAAAATAATATTTAATTTTAATCAAAATAATAAAATTAATATAAAAATATTTCAAAATAATTAAATTTTCTAATCTCAAACATTCTACTTTTATGTTCCTTTTAATTTATTCATAATTATATATTAAATAATAAATTTTTTATTATTATATTTTTATACTCCTATATTTTAATTTAGAAGTGTATTATATTTTTATTTATTTTTATTAGAGCTTATTTAAATTTTAAAAAATATATATGAATAAATGTGATACATAATAAAATAAAAATAATTTAAATATATTAATAATATAATATATATACTTAAATATAGTATTATGTATAATTAAAATTTTAAAAAATAAATATAAAATTTTCGGTATATCGGTATCGGTATACCGATATCGAAATACTGAAAATAATTTCGGTATACCGATATACCGAAAATTTTAATATCCAATACAGATACCGTACCGAAATTATCGGTACGGCAACCATACCGTACCGAAAATTTCGGTATATTGAAACTTCGACATTTTTCGGTATTTTTCGATACGGCGAACGCGGTATACCGAGTTTTCGATATTTTTCCCCACCCCTAGTGTTACTCATGTGATGTGTACTTTTTTTTTTTTTTCAAACAATGGTATGAATTCTCTGTATAATAACATCAATATCGTACAATTTCCTAGAGTATATTTAATAAAATATATATATAAGAGACTTTCTTGTGAGACAAGTTATTTGTGAGACGGATGTGAGACGGGTCGACCCATTACTAAAATATGCTTATTGTGTAGTTAAAGTGTGTTTATTTGTAGTTAAATTATGTTAATATAAATCATATTACAATACATTAAAACTATACTTTAATGAATAATTTAGCATAATTTAGATAACATACTTTAACAATTATTTAACATACTTTATCTATACAATAAACATATTTTAGTTATGGGTCGATCCGTCTCACAAACAACCCGTCTCACAAGAGACTTTGTCAATATATATTTATCCTTTTAAAATTTAACTAATGTTAATTCTTAAAGTATTTTTATCTTGAAATTCGTTTACCACTTCTTTTCTCATACAATTTTACATAACCTTTTAATTAAAATATTAGTTTATTAAAGAAAAAAAATACTTTGTAAATTAATTTCATATGTGTACTCTAATTTACTGATTAGTACACTTTAATACATTAAAAAAAAAAAAACTCTTTAAAGAAATGAAATATTATTACTTTTTTAAATGAAAAATATCACTCCTCAAATTTTTATATCTTGATTTACCACTTACTCATTAGTATAAAAAAGTTAATTTTTAGAGATTACTATTACGAATGAAAAATGTTACACTCCAATATTTTTTATTTAGAAAAATAATAAGTTATAGTAATTTTTTAATGAGGAATAATTTTGAGGAAATATGGTGAATGCCCGTTAAACACAACTCCATATATAGCTCAAGATATATTTAAATTCCTTGAGATTCATGAAAATCACGTACATAGACGTCTAATCTACACAGCTGTTAGCACCCACAAATTCTCCTAATACTGCATTTCATATTAATATATAATTTAATTTACATAAAAAAAAAGTGTATATAGACCCATCCATATCCATATATATCTAATTCCAAAAATAGGTTTCGTGAATTCAATTCCCCCAACAAATTAGGAATATTTGGAATTGTTTAACTCCCCCCCCCCCCCCCCCCCCCCCAACAACCTTTGTGAAATTCCAATATTCACTAAGAAAATATCATTCTCTTTAATCTTCACACTCTAATTTCTAATCGTGCAAGTAATGATCATCATGAATATTATTAGTTACTTTATTTGAAAATTTTTCAAATTTCAATATCTTTTATTATAACTAAAGAAAAATATCAATCTTAATGAAAATGATTTAAAATTTTCTACTATGTACATATAGTTTATTTACCACGTGTAATAAAAATGTAACATTAAAATATATTGAATATCTTATTCCAATCCCCTTTTCCCACCCCACTTTTTTAATTAATAGAATTTTTTTTATTCCACAATTCCAAGATACAATTGGAATACTAAAAAATAAATAAATAAAAAATTTTATGCAATCTAGCACCAAAGGAGCTTGGATAGGATATAGTTAAGATCGAGATCTTTTGGACAGATCAGTACGTTTTAATTAGGGTAAATTACCAAAAACCCCTCAAGATTTGTCCAAACTATCAAATAAATCTTGTGATTTGAAAAATTATCAATTACCCCCTTTAACTTGTTTTTTATTTGAACATTAATAAAAATACATTTTTTTAAAAATAAAAATAATGGAAATAACATCAAAACCCATATATTTAACATTGTATTTTTAAATTTCACTATTTTTTTTAAAAAAATATTTTTTAAAGGGGGTAATTGATAATTTTTCAAACCACGGGGTTTATTTAATAGTTTGGACAAACTTCGAGGGAGATTTTGGTAATTTACCCTTTTAATTATACTCCAAAATGGATCGGATCAGTTCGTTTTAATTGTACTCCAAAATGGATCGGGTCAATCTGATTAACATTCTATTTAGTGGTGTTTAAATGGACCAATTTCTACAGAACATATTACTAAACTATTCAAGTTATCTCGTTTTATAAAATTTTTCGCACTTTTTTTATTTCTTTATGTCACAGTGCACTTCATATATACTTAAATGTTTTTCAATTAAGCAACTTCAATATATACTCTAATTTTAAATTTATCATTTCCACGTGACACACTTAATTAATATATTTTTCAATTTATCTATTATTTAAAAATATCAAAAATATCTTAGAAAATTAATAAAATTGCTAAATATTATTATGGTAAACTTGAAGTTGTTTCAAGATTGGGAGAGTACAATCTATAATTAAATTTATGTATACTAGTATTATTTTATTTTTATGGTTTGGGTATTTTTTTTTTATCATCATGAAGGTTTATTATTATTATTATTATTGACAAATTCTCTTGTGAGAGATATTATATATGTGAGACGATTTATAAAACGTGTTAAAGTATGTCTATTATATAGATAAAATATGTTTAATGGTTGTTAAAGTATGTTTTCTAAAATATAATAAATGATGAATTAAAGTATGATTTTAGGGTGTTATAATATGATTCATTATTGACACACTTTAACTATAAATAAGTATACTTTAGTATGTGTCGACCCGTCTTACAGCCGTCTCACAAAAACCCGTCTCACAAGAGAGTTTCTCATTATTATTATGATTATTATTATTATTAATCAATTCATTTAAATTAGATAATCAATATATATGTTATTATTTTTTTTACTTTTAAGCCTAATAATTTATTAAAATTGTATGCATATTATCATAAACTCTACTAATTAACCTTGTTTCATTACGACCAAAAGTCTTTTTAGCTTGTTGCTTCGTCACGTGAAGTGGTCTTGCGACTATACTTAATCTCTTTTATTTTGAAAAGTTGTTAAGTTAAACTAAAAAATTCTCTTACAATTTTATTTATGTGTATATATTAGCATCCTATTAATTTGCCATCGCAAAATCCTTGAAATATTTTAAACGACGACTATTTGTAATGGCAAATAAATTATTTTCAACATTTTGTGTGAACCCAGAACTAAGTATTAAGAAATTGAGTTAGTTTAGATCCACGCTTTAGAATTATATTATTCTTAAAAATAATAAATTAATACTAATGATAAATTATTATTCATTTGAATACAAATATGAAATTTTCGACATAACAAAATTCGAACATGAGCAATAATTTATCATTCATAGAGATAAGCATTCATTATTTCATAAGAGTAAAATTCGGATGCACATAAACACGAAACAAGGATAAATTCTCATTAAAGAAGTAGATTGTGTAATGATTTTTTTTTTTAACAGAGATTGTGTAATGAATTTATGATAAAAAGGGAGGAGGTGACAGTTTGGATAGAATGGGTATGGTGTCTCATGTGGTATTCACATGACTCACATGCAGAGTAAAGATAACATAGAACACCTGCTTATATATAGATATAAATGCATATAGTAATACTGGTCCACACGAGATTTCCTGTATCATTTCTTGTATTGAACTACTTGTATGATTGACACATAAACGAGGGATATTATATGATTAATATATAAACGAGGGAATAAAATTCAATCATTATCTTTAAAGTTTATATATTCCTTTTGAAGTATATTCCCTCCGTCCCAACTTAAGAGTCTCATTTGCTTTTGGGCACGTGAATTAAGGAGTATTATTATTTAATGTGTAGTGGATAATTGTATTAGTGGGTGTGGGGGGCCATGTTTTAATTGTATTAGTGGGTGTGGGTGGGTCCCATGTATCCAAAAAGAAAATGAGACTCTTTAGGTGGGACGACCAAAATGGTAAAATGACCCTATTAACCTGAGACAGAGGGAGTGTGTATGATAGTTATTTAAAAGTGTAACATAGGAGTTGATAAACTAAAATGGTACGAGTTGATATGGAAAGATGATGTTATTTGGGTCTCCTCTCCCACTTGGTGGTGCATGATGTTGGGCTTGCCCCAAATAGTAATTGGCCCAATTGAAGAAAAGAAGCCCAATATCTTCAATAATTAATTAAATGGCCCAAGAACCCAATTTTGGGTTGATTTAAATTGTTGGAGGCGTGAGTTCTCCACTTACAGGTAAGAAACATACAGAATAGAGGGGAGAAGCAGGGGAAGGAAAGAGGGAAGAGGGTTTCGGGAGAAAATACCCAATTTGGAGGTTCGTTTCTTCACCGTTTCACTTCAAATTTCAAGGGGGAGTTCGTGGCGACGTTCTCTACACATTGATCGGAGTGGATTTCGTAGAAACATCTCCAAGGGGTGCAAATGAGAATCGGGTGACACGTATTCTATTTGTGCTATTTTATTCTCTTTTCTTCCATTGTTGTCTTGTATTCCAAGAGGGGTTCTCTTGAGGCTATTCTGTTGATTCTGTGATTGTATTCCCCTACTAGTGATAGGGATGGTATTCCCCTAATTCTGATAGGGAGTGGTATTCCTCTACTTGTGATAGAGATGGTATTCCCCTACATGTGATAGGGAGATTGAACTGTGTACTTTTGTGCATTAGTGGATTGTTTCCTGGACGAGAGGTCCCGTGGTTTTTACCCTCAGGTTGAAGGGGTTTTCCACGTTAAAATTCCTGGTGTTGATTCTGCGTACATTTCTGCATATTTAATTGATTTGTGATTTCTGCGATATTTGAGTAGAATGATTTGTGCATTGATATAATCTGGGATATATTGTGTTTCCGCTGTGCCGAATATATCATTGTGTATTGTCTGTCCTAGTTGAATAGGACCCCATTCCACAACAGTGGTACCAGAGCTTTGGTTAGGCAGAAACCATGGAGGGTATTGGTTCTATGATTAAGCTGAATGCTGAGAATTATTCTATTTGGAAGCCTATGATGGAGGATTTACTTTACTGCAAAGATTTGTATGATCCTATTAGTGGGAAAGATGATAAAGAAGCCAAGCCAGAAAAAATGGATTATAAAGTATGGGAAAAGCTTGGTAGAAAGACAATTGCTACAATCAGGCAGTGGGTAGATATTAGTGTATTTCATCATGTGGCTACGGAGACCAACCCAAGGGAATTATGGAAAAAATTGCAGGAACTGTATGAGAGAAAGAATGCACAGAATAAAGCTTTTATTATCAGAAAGTTAGTGAACTTGAAGTATAAAGATGAGAGTTCTGTGGCAGAGCACTTGAATGTATTTCAAGACTTGGTGAATCAGCTTTCTACCATGAATATCACATTTGATGATGAAGTGCAGGCTTTATTTTTATTGAGTTCTCTACCTGATAGCTGGGAGACTATGGTGGTGACACTCAGTAATGCAGCTCCGAATGGAAAGTTGACATTGAACATGGTCAAAGAAAGTATGTTTAATGAAGAGACTAGAAGAAAAGAAGTAGGAGCCAGTTATTCGTCGCAGGCACTTGTTACAGAAAACAGAGGTAGAGGCTGGAGAGGAGGACACAAAGACTATAGGTCTAAATCCAAGGAGGAATTCAAGTGTTATCATTGTGGTGGACCCAACCACTTGAAAAGAAATTGCAGAATCTGGAAGGAAGAAAAAGAATTGAATCAGAAAAAGTCAGAGGATAAGAATACATCAGCCTTTGTCACGCACTACGACGATCATGATACTGTAGTTTGTGTGAGCGATGAATGTTTTCATGTGGAAGATCCCGATGTTGAATGGATTGTTGATTCGGGAGCTTCACATCATTGTACTCCAAGGAGAGAGTTGTTTACAAGCTACAGATCAGGAGATTTTGGTCGCTTGTTCATGGGAAACAAGAGTGTTGCACCTGTAGTTGGTGTTGGCGACATGGTTGTTGAGACTAAGTTGGGACACAGACTGACTTTGAAGAACGTGAGACATGTCCCAGAGTTGCGCCACAACTTGATTGCTGTCAATGTACTTGATAGGGAGGGGTTCGAGCAAAATTTTGCACATGGTAATTGGAGGCTTACCAAGGATTCTTTGCTTGTTGGCGAAGTGAAGCTTTGTTGTACGCTCTACAGGACAAAGCTAAGGATTGCTCGGGACCAGTTATTAGCAGATGTTGATGATTCATCTCCGAATTTGTGGCACAACAGACTTGAGCATATTGATGTGAGGTACCATTGGCCTAGAATGGTGCTAGAGAAGCAGCTTATGAAGCTGGAGAAGATTCACACTGACAGGAATCTCGCGGGTATGATGACTAAGGTAGTTACCTGCGAGGAGCATGAATCGTGTGCCGGATTGGCCGGCATGAGCTCGAGATAAGTGTGATCTTGCAGCCAACTATTTGGGGAGGGGGAGATTGTTGGGCTTGCCCCAAATAGTAATTGGCCCAATTGAAGAAAAGAAGCCCAATATCTTCAATAATTAATTAAATGGCCCAAGAACCCAATTTTGGGTTGATTTAAATTGTTGGAGGCGTGAGTTCTCCACTTACAGGTAAGAAACATACAGAATAGAGGGGAGAAGCAGGGGAAGGAAAGAGGGAAGAGGGTTTCGGGAGAAAATACCCAATTTGGAGGTTCGTTTCTTCACCGTTTCACTTCAAATTTCAAGGGGGAGTTCGTGGCGACGTTCTCTACACATTGATCGGAGTGGATTTCGTAGAAACATCTCCAAGGGGTGCAAATGAGAATCGGGTGACACGTATTCTATTTGTGCTATTTTATTCTCTTTTCTTCCATTGTTGTCTTGTATTCCAAGAGGGGTTCTCTTGAGGCTATTCTGTTGATTCTGTGATTGTATTCCCCTACTAGTGATAGGGATGGTATTCCCCTAATTCTGATAGGGAGTGGTATTCCTCTACTTGTGATAGAGATGGTATTCCCCTACATGTGATAGGGAGATTGAACTGTGTACTTTTGTGCATTAGTGGATTGTTTCCTGGACGAGAGGTCCCGTGGTTTTTACCCTCAGGTTGAAGGGGTTTTCCACGTTAAAATTCCTGGTGTTGATTCTGCGTACATTTCTGCATATTTAATTGATTTGTGATTTCTGCGATATTTGAGTAGAATGATTTGTGCATTGATATAATCTGGGATATATTGTGTTTCCGCTGTGCCGAATATATCATTGTGTATTGTCTGTCCTAGTTGAATAGGACCCCATTCCACAACACATGAAACACTAACCTGGTTTGGTTTCCCCTCTTGATGAAGACATAGATGCCCATCTCAACATTATGCCTTGTCTCACTCTATTACATGACCATGACCCACAACCCATACTCATCATTTTATTTCTTTATTTATTATCGGCAAAAACTTTTGTGCGCACGGGAGCAATTTCCGTGTGCCTTTAGAATTTTGTGTTAAATTGTATTACCCTTTAGTATAAAGATGTGTACCCTTTATTTTCTGAAGAAAAATATAAAAATATTAATGAAAAATGTATACCCTTTAGAACAAAATGGTGTACCCTTATTAATTAAAGTGTTAGAACTAGGGGTGGGGAAAAATAACAAAAACTGAGTATATCGCGATCGCCGTATCGAAAAAATGCCGAAAAATGTCGAAAATTCAACATACCGAAATTTTCGGTACGGTATTGTTGTCGTACCGATAATTTTGGTACGGTATCGGTATAGAATATTAAAATTTTCGGTATTTCGGTATACCGAAATTATTTTCGGTATTTCGGTATCGGTATACCGATACCGATATACCAAAAATTTTATATAATTTTTTTAAAAATTTAATTATACATAATACAATATTTAAGTATATTTTATATTATTAATATATTTAAATTATTTTTATTTTATTATGTATTACATTTATTCATATATATTTTTTAAAATTTAAAATAAGCTCTAATTAAAATAAATAAAAATATAATACACATCTAAATAAAAATATAGGAGTATAAAAATTTAATAATAAAAAATTTGGTATTTAATCATGAATAAATTAAAAGCAACATAAGTATCATTAAAGTAGAATGTTTGAGATTATAAAATTTAATTATTTTGAAATATTTTTATATTAATTTTATTATTTTGATTAAAATTAAATATTATTTTTTGGTATGGTTTTGGTAAATCGATATTTTTCATTATGTTGAATTTTCGGTATGAAACGGTATGTCAACATTTCGGTATTAATTGGTATTTACCGAAAATCGGTATAAAGTAAATTTCGGTATGGTATCGGTATCCGATTTAATTTACCGAAATTTCGGTATGCCGAAATTTCGGTATCGGTATCGATATGAATTTTTCATACCGAAATTTTTGATACGGTATCGATACGGTATCGATATTTTCGGTATACCGATATTACCCACCCCTAGTTAGAGCAAAAATAATGTAACATTATCTATAATACTAAATTCTAAAGGGTGTGAGTCCGGACGCACGCAAGTCTCACTCTTTATTATTTTGATCATCTAATTCTTTTGGATTATCTTCATTTATTTATAATCATAAATTTTTTTATAATCCAAATCTTTAAATAAATCTTTCAACGCCTCTTCTGTGATTTACTAAAAAAAGAAGTGTGAAAGCTTTATCGAAACGGAGTGAGTACTGTAATTATGAACCGCAACTCGCAAATTTGTCTTCAATTGTTATGGTAGACTAGTCATGTTTGTAAAATTTTTAATTATAAATAAAAAAAATAATATAATGCATTATTCGTCCCTTCACTATGTAGTATATTTTAATATATTAAAGTAATAATTTAATTATATGAATAATCAATTAATAGTTTACTTAGCATGCAGATTTCATTCTAGTTATATATATTTTCAAGTTTTAATTTTTTTTCAAAATTGTTATCCTCATTTTATAAATTTCTTTTTTTTTCTTTAGTATATAATTTTATTCATGTATGGCATAAATCATAATCAATCTAGAATTTCTATTTTTGTTTTTTTTATTTATTTAGGCCTTTCTTTGTATTTTATTCTTACGTAATTTTATGGATGTAATTTGTGTGAATTATGATGAAGTTCCAAATTAAAAAGACAACTTGATTAATAAATAAAAAAAATTGAGCAGCTTGATCCACTTTCCATTGCTCTTTATTAATGATGGTCTCACTATATGTTTATTTTTATTTTTATAATTAAATTTTCTCTTTAAAGAATTTCCAAGTTATAGAAAATAATCACTTAATTTTTTAAAATTACATATATAATTTAGAATGGGCTTCTTGTGGACTTGATTCATCATGCAATTAATTTTATGAAATTATTATATATTCCCTCCGTCCCGCCACAAAAGTTACATTTTAATGATTATGGCGTTCCGCTATAAGAGTTATATTTCCTTTTTTTTAGTAGATAGGATCCACATAAATCAATCATTTTATCTTCATGAGCCCACAAACAACACTAATATAACTACCCTCTATATATTAAATTATTATATCTTTCAACCCACTACACATTAAAATACTATATTTCTTAATTTCTGTGCAAACAGTACATATAGCTCTTTTATGATAAATGGAGGGAGTAATACATAAAAAAAAATTTATTGAAAATTAAATTATTACTTTTTTGAATGAAAAATATTACACTTATAAAAAATCACTACATTTAAAAATTTGAGGATTATTAATTTTCCTTTAGAAGAGTGATAGTTCATTTTTAAAAAAAATTAAGCGATTATTTTCTATAACTTGAAAAACTCTTTATTTAGAATATAATTAAGAATACATTAAAATATTAATTAATACAACTATCCACGTATAATTAATTATTATTAAGAATAAAAATAAATTCAAGATTAAAAATCAAATACTAAAATAAATAGCATATGAATTATAAGAGTATAAATAACTTAATAATAACTTTATTTTTCAAAGAAGATATGGTTGATATTTGGGTCATAAATAATAAGCCCAAAAATTTGAAGGTTGGCTTAGATCACGTAGGCGTATGTTACTAGCTAGGCCTAGAAAATATATGTTTGGGCTTTAATAGTCCAAAGAGGCTTGATATTTGGGTCATATATAATAGCTAGCCCAATGCGTTGGGCCGATTGGCTTAAGCCTGTTGGGTGGTATTAAGTAACTTGTAAATATATATACATACACTTTAATTGGGTTTAAAGGCCCAGAAAAAATATATGGGTTTAATTACCCATATTGTAAAAGAAGGGTATTCATTCTATATGAGAATCCTTATATGATATACGTGTCGTGAGACACTGAGACTAATAGATTTATGGGTTTATGACTTAGCATATTATTGAAGTATGATCACTTTTACAGTACAGTTTAAAAATAATTAGGAAGTGTTTGGTTTTACTAAAATTAATAAATGAGTAAATAAAGTTCATAAATGTACTAATAAACAAGAAATGGGCATTAAAGTTTCCTAAACCATATTAGTTTTATTGGGATATTGGAAATCACCTCTCCTCAAAGTTGTATTTTATTAGGGCCTTTTTTTTTTTAAATTAATGGACATGGATGAAAATTAAATTTGCATAAGTGCAATTAATATATAAACTCTCTAATTTTTAGTAATTTTTTAAGGCTCAAACACTCCCTTAAATATAATTTATTAAAGTATATGTATGATGAATTATTTATTAAAGTATAATTTTAAGTTGGTTAATTATACTCTCACCATTCCGAGCAAACGTTTATGTATCTTTTGCATGTAGATTAAGAGATAAAATATAGTAATATTTTAATATGTGGTGAGTGTTGTATTAGTGTTATGTGTAAGCCCATAAAAATTTATTAATTATTTTGTGTGGATAGTTGCACAAAAACATAGATATAAATTTACATTGGACAAATCAAAATAATAAAATGTAAACTTTTGCTCGAATAATATAATGTAAACTTTTGCTCGAGACGCAGGGAATAATAATTTACTAAAATATGATATGCGGTGCATGATTCATAAAAATATAATTTTAAGGATGTTGAATTTGAGTATGATTTGTATTTTGTAATGTATCACATATTGCAAATTTTCCCAATTTTCTGGACTCTTATTAAGTGTTTCGTCCGTCCGTAAAAGATGATTTTTTTAAAAAAAAATAAAAGGGAGAGTTTTTTTTAATACAAATTTTATAATTGAAAATTAATATCGATATTTTTATTTAGAGATTATTAATTCTATCCAATAAACACTTTTTAGACTCTATTATTCCTAAACTCTAAAATCCTGAACCACCTCACCTAGTTGCCGTTGTCGCGCCGCCGCCGCCGATCATCTCACCGCAGCCGCTCGCCTCCAGCTGCTGCCACCACCGTCGTCGTCCTAAACCTTAAATGGAATGAGGGACATAGAGTCCAAAAAGTTTGAAATGAAGGGCAATAGAGTTCAAAAGGTTTCAAAAGGTGTCTGTTAGTTACTCCCTCGGGTCTCCTTAATACGTACTCCCTCCATCCCATTTCAATGTTTATGTTTGCTTTTTGTACGTTGATGAAGGAGTATAATATTTTAATAGATAGTGAGTGGAAAGATATAATATTTAATGTAAAGTGGGTAAATGTATTAGTGTTGGATGATATATTAATTGTTTTAGGTAGGTCCCATATTCCAAAAAGGAAAACGTAAACATTGAAATGAGACGAGCAAAAATAGAAACGTAAACATTGAAATGAGACGGATGGAGTATTCATTTTGCCATTTTGATCCGTCCCAATACAAAATATACATTTCCTTTTTAAATTGATGTGACATACCAAAAACTATTATTATATTCAACTCACTACACATGGGACTCACACTCAATACTAATACAACTACTCACTACAAATTAAAATATTATATCCCTCAATCTACTACACATTAAATTATTCCATCCGTCCCACTAAGCTCTTCATTCTTTCTTTGTAATTTACAAAGGAAGGATGAAGAGTTTAACGGGACGGATGGAGTATTATACTACTTAATTTACATGTAAAAAACAAATGATTACCTTTCAAAGGGATTGAGGGAATAATAAAAATAATTAAATTAGATGATCGTCGGTATTAATTTTTTTCTCTCGAATAGTTTTAGACATTCGCACACAATAAAATATATTGAGGATCGTTTGTTTCGAGTTTTTTAACTACTTAAATTGGGAGCCATGTGAAATTATGTCCCAATTTTTTATTGGAAGGGGAAGAGAGGTACACTTGTTGAAATTGAGATTGAAATGAAAAAGAAAGAATTTTATACTATATTAAATGTGTATTACAAAGATTGAATGACTATCCTGAATCACTTGAGAGAGAAAAATATTTCAACAACACTCCCTACCCTACTCCCTCCCTCATATTCACATATCAACAATTTCTATAATTTTATTTATATTTTTACCCTTTATTCATTATTTTCAATAATTTTATTTATTTATTCTTTTTATTTATATTCTTACTTTTTCTTATATTATATATATATTAAAAAAATAACATTTCTTAGTTTCCATGTGCTCATAAAAATGAGCATAATTCCCATAAAAATAAGCATAATTGCATGGGATGGAGAATACAATATTCCCATGCACTTAACAAAAAAAAAAACACTATCAATTTTTTATTAAGTATTAAACACTTTTGACGATCACTAACATGAATCACTTGAGTGAGGCTCTTGTGCCGGGGACACCATGCTCCTTTGCAATTTTCGTGTCCCCTTTATAATTTAATCACCCTATCAATACATATGTTTAAATAAAATATGGAGGGGGAAGGGTTGTGTTCACATGGAGACACGGCGTGTTCTCGGGGCGCAGGAGCTTTTGCCAAATCACTTTTACATAGTATTTGTTTATAAGAAACACCTGTAAGTATGAGAAAAATGAGGAAATTAAAGGTAAGGATAATGATAATTAATAGGTTTGAATGATTCAAGGATATCTGGAAGATGAGCAAGAAAAGATATGGCATGGTACGCAGTATATATTCACTTTTTTCATCTTTACTTTTCTTTCTGTTGTAATTACAACCAATTATTGACCCGGCAAAATCCCCTTTTATCCTCATTATTAAAAAAACATTTTTATTTTTATATATTACATACTATATTAAATCTGTGGATCTTGCTTTTCCAACATCCAGATTATGTTTTGCATCCAACCCTTATTCTATTATATCATTTCTTTTTTAATCATGCTTTCTTGTAGTTATGGATTAATTTCCAGTAATAATTAACAATCAATCAATGGAGGTAGACAAGGCGCAAATTAGGAATCAATTTATATAATATTTTTTTTAAATGAAAATTTAAGGATGAGGTAGTGAATTGTTGTCTGTAATGAAGAACACAACATGAGATAGGGGGGCAGGATTTGCTATTTCAGACACTTTTCACTTTAGTTAATAGTAAGGCTATTAGAAAACAATAAAAACATACTGCCATTTTTGGATGCCCTCTATTTGCTAACACCTAACAACTTGTGTCCAAAAACGTCAAAAGATAAACGCGTCTTTTGCCACCCTTCCTTTTCCCTTTAATTCATTAATTATTAATCACCATTCATTTAATTTCTCTAATGTACATCATATTTATAAAACAAATGAAGAATTTTATTAATAATATCAAATGGAAGTGAAAGAAGTTCAGCTGAATTGGTAGCTAATAGAATTATTATTGTAATTAGGATGAAGAATTGATGATGATGATGTGGTGTTGATATCTTCCCAAGTTGGCAGTGTGGTGTTGGTGAGCCCATCATACATGATCATGCCCTCATCATACAGTAGTCTCTCATACTCCAACATGCATGCCATTTCCTGTGTGTAGCTGCAATTTGGTTGGATCTCATGAGGTTGGTGCAGCATCGTTGAGAGGTCGGGTTGTGGTGGGTTGTTGTCGGAATTCTTACTCCGACGTTGCTTCCCTAGAAGCTTCTTCTTCAACCTAGTGTTCCAGTAGTTCTTGACGTCATTATCTGTTCTTCCTGGTAATTGAGCAGCGATGATCGACCATCTTCACAATAATTAATTATACTCTTTTAATATATCATTAATTAAATTAAATAAAAAAATGAAAATTCAATTCGAGACTGAATTATTTTTTCTATCGATTAGGGACCTGAATTATACAAAACTATCAATTTAGGGTCTGAACTCAGAACTTGACTTGATGAAATATGAGACAATATATGATAAATTCAGGTCCTAAATTGATAATTTTATATAATTCCGGCACCTAATAGATAGAAAAAATAATCCACACACAGAAGTAATAGTTTACTTATTTTTCAGGACTTGTACTGAGAATTTTTCTAGTATACCTGCTTCCAATGGTTACATAGAGGCTGCAGATTAAGTTATCTTCATCTTCAGTGTAGCCACCATGCTTGATGTTGGGCCTTAGATAATTGAGCCACCTCAGTCGGCAACTCTTGCCGCACCTCTTCAAACCTACTAAGTACTACTTTTCAACTAATCAAAACGACAAAGGGCTGAATCTGAATGAAAGTGAGGTGTCATTTGTTACCTATCTTTTGAGGGAGGGCGATCCAGTTGCCACCGGTGCCATGTTTCTCGATGTGGGATCGGAGCTTGGCATCTTCTTCGGGAGACCAGGGGCCTTTCTTGACGTTGGCTTTGTCGCAGCAGGGAGCTCTACC
Organism: Pogostemon cablin; assembly: GCA_023678885.1. Classification (NCBI taxonomy): domain Eukaryota; kingdom Viridiplantae; phylum Streptophyta; class Magnoliopsida; order Lamiales; family Lamiaceae; genus Pogostemon; species Pogostemon cablin. The sequence goes on along the minus strand of CM042994.1, from coordinate 6,607,785 downwards.
CATTTCTGCCTTTCACTTTGCTGTCAACTGCACATCATCTTTCATGTATATATATATGTTGACACCTAATGCCTATTTCTATGCTTGGTCAATAATTAAAGCTTCATCATTTATATGGTCTTATAATAATAAACAATTTTTTTTTCTTTTTATTTATTTAACCTATAAATCCTTTCTCAGTCTCTCTGTGTGCCACTTTTCTTTAATTGCTAATAAAAGAATTCCAAGAGAGCTTAAATAGCGTGAGAAAAGAAATTCTTGTAATTACAATCTCTTTGTACTAGTTGAGTTCCGTACCATTATAAAAGGATAAGAATGTAAGATATAGTATTTGGTTTCGATATTATTTACTAGAAATTTGCTCGTGTTTATGGTTTGATAGAAATAATTTCTAGTATATAATGACTTACATATTGTGATAGTTCATAGTAGCATTAGTACAAATCACAAGAAATAGCAAATCAAAATATTTTATCTGTTACACACTTATCTTCACACTTGTCATTTTCGTTCGTCTCATATTTATCTTTTCGCCACTTAAAAAAGAAAACTTTATATCAACAAACCACCTCAAAAGTTATTTTAATTATAAAAATAAGGATATTATTTCCACCTAACACACATAATATATTTTATAATTTATTTATTATTTAAAAATACTACAATACTCCAAAAAAATCAATAAAGTTAATCAAAAATTAATTTTTCTTAAACTACGTATCTATAGTAACAGTGAAAATAGGTTTGGAATGGAGGGAGTATTATATTACCCTATAGAATAAATAATGTCCGAAAAAAAATATCATTCATAAACAATGTGAAAACTAAAATAGATGGAGGAAACGTGTTTTAATTATTAATTTCAATTAAAATAATATATTATAATTTTAATATAAGAGAGCTCATAATAAGTTAATTTATTTTGAGTTTTGGAATTGTGATAAAGAAAATATATTTTGTAATTAATGGAGTAATTCATTTATAATAATGAAAAAGGTTTTAAAATATCTTATGTATTTATTTTTAATAGAGAAAAAGATTTATTCTCGGTCATATATGAAAATGCTCGATAATTAAGGTTCCATAATTTTAAAAACATCCTAAAATTTGTGTTTTTATTCTCGCTCGTTAGAATTTTAGACGAAAAAAGTTAATTAATTTTTTGGTCTCATATGAAGTATTTTGGAACAAAAAGTAAAGTTTTTAAAATCAATTTATATTTATGGGACTTTTTTTAAAGGAGTATTTTCGTATTAAAAGAAAAAATATTGTGTGCTCTTAACTGGAACCGACTTTTTGGAAACTAGTAATTAGGAATTAGCCAATTAAGTACAGATTCCAAGTATTTATACTGTTGTAACCGACAATTTCGAACTATATTCTATTGGCCATCTCTAATTACTAATTGGTAATTGGAAAACAAAACCCAAAATACCTTCAGTAAGAGTTTGATTTTCATTTATACCAAGATATACCAAAATGTTACAGAGGTTCTCATTAATTATCATACTCTCTTCGTCTGTTAATAAAGTTATTTATTTCTTGTTTTTGGAAAAGAGAGACAACTGATAACCTCACACACTACTGCAATTATTCATTACATTACTTTATATAAGAAAAAAATTATACTCTTCAATTCAAATAAAAAAGAATAATAATAAAAAAAGAAGAATAATAATAATAAAGAAAGAAAAATTTAAAAAATTGAATACTTTAACTATATGAACGGATATAAATAATCTACAATGCATGAAAGTGGTATAAGAAATTCCGTTCATTAATGAATTGGAGGATACACTTTTCGGGTCCAATTGACTAAGTGAGTATCAATTTTGGATTTTTGGAGATTAATTGATTATGCGGAATTCCTCTTGTTTTAATAAATGAAGGGCTACGATATTACCACCCAAATCTTTGCTTAGGACACCCAATTTTCCTAAAAAAATATTGTAAAAATACTTCTATAACCCTATTCTTGAACTTACATTCTCCACCCAAATTACTAACCCCACCCAAACTTACTGGACTCGTCTTCATTCCATGTCTAATTACTGCAAACAAGCTGAATCTAGTCTACCATCAAACTCCAATTGAAAGGCCCCTGTCTTTCATTTCTTCTTTATCTCTCTAAAAAATAAGAGGTTTATGTTTATGCTTCCATTAAAACTTGGGTCTTTCAGATTCATCCATGGACTTACATTTTAGAACACTCCAAGATTAAGAGAATTTGTGTCAATTAAGTATAAGAGATCTTACATTTTACCTTTTTTTTTTTAAACCATGAAAACATTCATTCAAAATAATGTCAAGCACATATTGAAAATACAACGATTTTGATAGTCATGGGAAGACTTCCGGTGATCTTGGCACCTTTGAATGGCGGTGACTGTAATGACCCGAAATCAGCCCGATTAGACATAATTCTGCATTTCAACCTCCAAGAGATCAGTTTCGAGGCCCCAAATATAAATCTCTGACATATTCTTCATCTTAATCAATCTAGGATGTATTCTTCAGCATGTACACTCCGCAAACGTGGTCTTCTCCATTAGATAGCCATGACTACTGCCAATTGGGTTGGATAAATCTTAATTTGAGATTTGGGTTTCACTCCTTTCTTTTTGGGTGGGGATAGTAATTCAGATTAATATAAAGTGCGGCGTAATTTTGATTTTTTTGTGTAGAGGTTAGAATTGGATTTTCATAGTGCTTTTTTTAGAAAATCGGGTGCCCTTAGTAAAGATTCAGGTGGCAATAGTGCCGCCCATAAATGAATTTAGAGCACCGTTTGTGTAACATCGTCTTATAACGAAATTGTTTATATATATATATATATATATATATAACGAATTATTTATAAAATAGTTAGTATTTGTTGATTATTATTTTTCATCATTTTTTATTAAAATATTACCAATTTTTATTTATTTCACGAAATTCATTTATTAAAATTGATACTTAATTATATGAGGTCATCTTATTTAATAGGTTAAGTGACCCAAATAAAAATAAAGTAATAATTTTTTTTATAAAAGATTTTATCTAGCTAACTGGTAAGATTGGTTGGTCATTTAATTAAATTATTTTATGGACAATTTAAAAAGAAAATGAAAATAATATTCATTTCATCCTAATTTTATGCATATTTTCTTAGTAATTTACAAATAGAATTGTTTATAAAATAATGGCATAAAATATTAAGCATAATTAGGGTGGAGTTATTTCACCAAATTCAAATTTGACAATCGTGGGCCAATACTTAACCTCACCTCCATTCCTCCCATTTAAACCGGATCTCATGCGTCATTTTCGTACATCATCTTTTGTGTCACACGTTAAGTGATTAACACGTAAGAGGGGAAATAAATCCAACCATTGTCCCTAGGATTCAAACTTTAGGGTATAGTTTCTCTTTCCTACGTGTCGTCAATCTAATGATGTGGCACAGGAGATGATGTACAAAAATGACATAGAGAATCCGAACAGCTCCAATTCACTTAGCAGTCTTGTTGTTTGTTTTATTATTTTTTTTTCCTTTTTTCTTTTTTTATATTTAATTTTAGGTGTATAATTGTAATTTCAACTCATGATTTAGTATATTTTACCCCTAAACTTATTATTTATTCTTAGGATTTAGGATTAATTCTAAAGATATAATTATAATTTCACTCATGTAATTTGGGGTATATTTCACCCCTAGGGCTTAGGATATAATTGTAATTTCACTCTTATGGTTTAGACTATATTTCACTCATGGAGTTTATGGTTTAACTGTAATTTCACACATAAGGTTTAAGATATAATTATAATTTCATCTGGTTTAGGGTATACTTTACATCTAGAGTTTAAAGTTTAGGTATAATTATAATTTCACCCTTTGATTTACGATATATTTTATATCTAGCATTTAGGGTATAATAGTTATTTAACTATAATAAATTTAAAAAAATATTAATGAAAAAGAAAAAATTAATTAAAAAGGGTGAGCACCACATGTTCAATCAATTCTTTTAGTGAGATTGGTTCCACCCATGTTACACTAATAAAAATCCTATCATCGTAAGACTCGTATATGTAAAAGAAGATTAAATCCTAAGCAACTCAATCCCGTCTATTTCGGATTCCTTTCAAATTGATTTGTGGTAGTCACATAATTAACCTTATTAATTTAATATTAAACCCAATTAGCTGGACAATTACTCAAAGCAAAACTGAAATACCATAAACTTGATAAGAGGAGAGAGAGAGAATAGTGGTTGTAACTTGTAAGATCATATGTTTGACAAATTGTTAAAGTTCACTCCTTTTATTTAGACGAATTCTTTTATTACAATATCTTATCGTGGGTTATAAAACAAATTCAACCCAAATATCGTATTATAATACTCACTAACCTCGCTATTTCATCAAATGGATCGACTAGTATTTAAATAAATTTCTTAGATTTCTGGAGAGGGTGTGTGTGAGAGAGAGTAAAAGCTAGAGAATAAAAGACATGGAAGTGAAAGAATGATATTAGTGGAGTTCAATATTATACCCAAAAGTGGAGGACGAAAAGGATTGTCGTCTTTTTTTTTTTTTTTTTCTATTTTTTTATCTTTTATTTAATTGAGTATTAATTATATAATGAAACAATTGACTTAGTATTTCTGTCAGTTTGAATATCGTCTCAATTTGAGCATTTGAGTTTACACGGCACCCCATCACAAATTTCCCATCATTCTTTTTTCTCCCACATATGTTTGATCATTGAATTTTCACTACCAATCTTTTTTATTCCTTTATTTTGCTTTTTTTATGAGGATAAAATGTACTGTATCCCACATTATATCATTCAAACACCATTAATGCAACTTAGAATTTTATGTCGAAAATTTTATTAATTATTGCCGATATTCTTTCCTTCCTAGCTAAATCTTCATATTTATTGTATAATACATACTAAGTTTAAGAAAAATTATTTTTCTAACCAAATTTATTGAATATTGAATATAATAAAATGAAAACCTCTAAGCATTCTTTTAGAACTCAAAATGAAAAAACAAATTAAGGAAACTTCGTTTGCATGAAATATTAATGCAATTTTTCTTTTAAATTCTCTTCTAGTAAATTATAAGTTTGAAAAGTTTTATAAACTTGTAACTGGAAGCACCATTAGCTAGTCATCCAACTAACAGTATTAATAAAAGTATACTGTATTTATGATGAGAAATTATCACAAATGATTTTTTAAGTATAACTAAATCAACAAATGATCCTTTTTATCTTTTGAAATTTTTAATTTTAGTCATTTTTAATTCAATTTTAGTCATTTGTTATCAATTTTAGTTCAATTTCTTTAATTTCTTTTAAAAATTTACCGGATATGTGTTCCTACGTAAGATCTTGCTAAAACGAGTGCACCGGAAATATACCAAAATTGAGAAATCGATGGACCTCCGATAAATTTTTTGAAAAATTTAAAGAAACTGGACTAAAATTGGATTAAAAATAACTAGAATTGAAAATTTTAAAAGATATAGGACCATTTGTGAATTTAGTAATATTTAGAGGATGATAATTTCTCTATTCATGATACAGATGATCATATATATTGGATCACCTCATCTAAAAGTTTAAGTTGTTTAAGTTGATAGAGATATGAACTGTTTAATACTTAATTAATCAAGTCACTCTAACACTCTCACATGCAAACGGGGAATTTTTGTCTCAAGTCTTGCATGTACAATTTTTTCATAAATTGGTGGCGGTGAGGTTCGAACTCTAGACCTTTGCTAGGTCTTGGCTCTAGCACCATGTTAAATAATCATCTCATCTAAAAACTTAAACTTATAGAGAAATAAATTGTTTAATACTTAATCAAGTCACTCTAACACCTTTTCACAAAAATTAATTAAGAAACACTAGTATATACTCCCTCCGTCCCACCTAAATAACATCATTTTATTATATTGGGCGTCTCATCCAAATTGCAATATTTTCTTTTTTAGTAAAAAGGGTCCACCAATGGCCCACCACTACCCATCACATTCTCTAATACACTTACCCACTTTACATAAAATAATAATACTCGTTAATCTATGTGCAAAAAGCAAATGCATTTTGTTGGGCGTGATGGAGGGAGTAGTATATGAGTTTTAATTTCTTCAAGTAAAAAGAAAGAACTCAATGGCTCTATAATAAATTAACATTGTGAAATATAAACAAAAGTAAATAAAATATGCGATTATTACTAATAGGTACGCGTATATATAATCTAATTACTAATAAATACATTGATCTAATATAATTATTGATGAATACATAATGTTTTTTTCTTTTTTCAACTTTGCCCTTATTTACAATGTTGAATATTCAACATTTTCACTTAACACTAGTTTCATTGAACACTAATGTACACTAAATCAGATAAAAACAATGGGTACATTCATAGGGTTCTTTAATTTAATTGCATATTTTCTGTTTCTCTCTAAGAATGCACACTAATGTACTTAACAATAGTTTCAATTATGTATTTTCCGTTTCTCTCTCAAAGATGCACAATGATGTGATGTTCATTCATAGGATTTTTAAATTTAATCACGTATTTTTTTTTCTATCAAGAATGCACACTACTGTACATTAGTAGAGTTCTTTAATTTAATCGCGTATTTTCAGTTTCTTTCTCAATAGAATATACTAATGTACATTTGTATAAATAATGTATTTTTGTTTCTATCTTAACAATGCACACTAATATATGGATATGTATAGGTATTATGGGAAAAACAAAATATAATTTTGCATTTATCAGTAATTTTCTGAAGCTAATGTATCGTTTAGTAATTCCTAATACGTGTTGTAACTACTATTTATTGACTCATAAAATATAATCATTTTAATAGAGCCGACACGAATGGACCAGAGTTTTGAAGTCGACTCTATTTTCTCTACTATCTATCACGCACTCACGAGTATAATTTTTTATTAATAAACTTTTGACGACCATTATTCATTCTTAAATTTCCAACCAACTTTTAATCACTTGCATAATACTATATAATTAGACATACGACATTAGTTCAAATCAATCTACACTAAATTAGATACAAATCTAAAAGCTTAAATTAATAGAGAAGTGAATCATTTAATTCTTAATCAAATCACTTTGACACGCCGAGGCTTCCTCACAAGTAGGCGAGGTTAACTTTTACCTCAAGCTTTGCATGTGGAATTTTTTGTAAATAGTAGCGGGTGAGGTTCGAACTCTTAACCTTTGCTAGGCCATGGCTCTAATACCATTTTAAATTACCATCTGATCATCTAAAAGTTTAAGTTAATAGAGAGATGAACCGTTTAATACTTAATCAAGTCACTCTAATAGAACCGGTCTTAAAACCTTTTTTTTTTTTTACTACAATGAGATTACTCTTAAAAACATTGCAATTTACTCTTTATTACAAAGAGTAATATTATTAGAGCATCTCCAAGAAACTATGTATAATATGAAGAGGATTCTAGGTAATATAAAGAATTTTTAAAATTTAGAGTGATGTATTTTTATTCACCTCCAGCAACTTCTTTATATTTTTTCTCTTCCCAATGCTTATTTATTATATTTATTTTTTTCCAATATTTTTAGAGTATAAAATCAAAGTGAAAGAACCATTATGCATTATAAATATTAAATAATAAATAATCAATTGAAAATATCAAGAAATTAAATTGTTGGAAGTGGTGAAAATTTTAATTATTAAATTTTAAAGAGTTGGTTTGGCTCTTCAAATTTAAAGAGGCAAAACCATTATGTAAAAAAAATTGTTATTTTAAAGAGGCTATTGGAGATATATTTATGTGTATGACTCTTTCAATTTTATATTATTTGTCATTTAGAGAGCCTCTTGGAATTGCTCTTATAGTTAATGAGCTCTTACAAGTAGAGTAACTTTATTTATTTTAAAGATTAATATTTGATATTCTGAAAGAGTAACACAAAAAAAAGTATTTTTAGCAACTGAATTTACCAATGGAATTCAATCGGATTAGCAATAAAAATGACATTTTTATTTTAGCAACGGAATGCCAACGGATTTATTCTCTATTTTAGCAACGGAATTCAATCCGTTGATAATTATCAACGAATTACCAAGGGAATCATTATATAAATTACCAACGGAATTATTAGCAAAAGATTACCAACGGAATTGATTTTTCGTTGCTAAAAATTTACCAACCACCACTTTACCAATGGATTCCGTTGCTAAACCATTGGTAAGTCAATTTAACAATGAAATTAAGGCTTTTACTAACGGAATATTCCGTTGGTAAAAAATATTTTTTTGTAGTGTTCCCAAAAAGATGATTGCACCATACATTTGGTTACACACTAGCATCTCCCAATTATTTATAGTACACTTATAAAAATAGAAAAATGTTTATAGTTCCAAATTATTCTTAAACTTTATTTTTTCTATTTTACTCTATAAAGTTTTGAATTGAAAATTTTGGGTCTTTTGTCCTAATCGTTATTTTTTTGTGGGAAAAAAGAAGAAGTGATTTTTACGATTAATTTAAAATTATATGATATTTTTTCAATAAGTCACTGGAATCAAAAATGTGTTTTTCCCAATTTTAAAATTTAAGAATAGCAAGATTGTAAAATTTTAAATTAAATGAATTTATAAATCTTATATACAGTATAATATATAATTTTAAGAGTTTGTGAGCAATTTCGTTGTAATTAGAATTTTATCCTTTAGAACATGGAATATTGGTTTTAAAATGAAAGAAGTAAATAATTAAGTACTAATTATATACAAATTAGCTTTGTCATATACGAAGTGGTCCAAAAATAATGGGTGTTTAAGTTGAACACCAACGTTGAAAAGCAATTGATAGGTGGTCAAATTAATTATGGAGTAATTGGAAATGGAATTTAGGAGTAGGGCCTTTAATTCCCTTCTATATTTTCAAATATGGCAAATTATTTCTTTTATTTGGGTGAACATCCTATTAAAATACTTTAGGCTATGTTTATTTTGGTGTGCTTTGGAAATCTGAATTTGAAAATTCGTATTTTGAATACCAATGAATAATAAAGACGTTTGTTTTAGGTTATAAGTAAGATACTTTTTAACTTGTCAAATCAGGGTAATAATATATCCAAAAGATTTTTTAAAATTTGGAGAAAATTTTCATAAAATAGCGAGAATATTTTAAATTTATAGAATCATGTTTTTAATACGTACTTATGCTCCAATAAAACTTTATATTTTCATTTTTAATGTATATTTATGGCATATTTTCTCTTTATATTTTAAGCGAAAACCCATAAAAAATCATTATGTAAATTTAAATGTTAAAATAGGGAGTGTGTTGAAGTTTACTTTTATTAAAATTCTCTTTAAAATATAAATATTTTGTACTTTATATTAGCTTTTGGAGTTACTTTAAAAGGTGAATAATGATTTGAAAGAGGAGTTATTCTCCTATAAATCAAGTTTACCGTATAAATCATGTGATCCCTTTTTAATTTAAATTCTTAGCAATACATAGAGTATAATAGGATTAAAAAGGGAATCACAGGATTTAGGGTGAAAAAATATCAGAATTTATTTATTAAACTATGTAAATTGGTTTATAAGAGTGTTTGTGTCGAAAGAGATGTTTAAGATTAATATTTATTGTACCAATAGAGATATAGTGTGGTTTACAAAATTTGGTTTTCTAAAGCCCTACTAAATATTAGATTAGATTTTCTTAACCAAAATCTGAACTTAAAAATTGTAAAACAAACCTAGCCGCGTTACTGCGTTTTGTGTATGAAATATAATTTTTTTGAGCGAAGTGTTATTTTTCTTTTGAATGACAGCAAAATCCTCCAAATTTAGTTATACCTGAGATGACAAATTGTTATTTCAACTAGTTTCAATTAAAATGATTAGCAAGTAACTTACAATTTTAAAGATTTTATTTTATTTTTATTTAATGAATATAACTTAATTTAATCGGAACTACCTTACTTGAATAGATATACATGTACTGAAATGATATAAACTTATCATTGCATTTAATTTCTTATGGTGTTCCATAATTTAAATGGTTAAGATTCATTACGTTAATATAGGGTGCAGTTTTAATTGTATTATATATATATATATATATATATATATATATATATATATATATATATATATATATATATATATATACATAATTCAAATTTAGATGCATAAGAATTTCACCATTAAACTCGTCAAAACTATGTTCGTAGAGAGAGAGAGTAAAATCTCTCTAAATTAATATTAGGAGCCGTTATTTGCACCTACAAATTTATAAGGCTGATATATTCTTTTATATTAAGACATAAATATCCTTATTATAAGTTATAAATTAAAGATTTTAAAAAAAAAATTAACGGTTCAGATGTTATAACCGAACTATGTTTTATTGCTCGATTTCTGCAATCTAACAGAAAGAATTGATTCGGCTGCTTCATATATAAGTATATATATGAGATTTTTTAATAATTATTAATTTATAATTTTGTTGGGACCTTAGGTATATTTTAAAATTTTCTAAAAAAATATTATCTTATTATTTAATTAATTAATTGATATCCAAATTTGAATTGATCCTAATTTAAAACCAGACAAATTATTAATTTAATAGAGGTTCTTAATTTATCTAGTACTACTTTTTTTTGAAGTTTTACTAGGGATCAAACATTAACTTCCTCATATATCCAAACATATATTATGTGATACAAAAAGTGATGGAAAACTTCTTCATCCTGCATTCAATTAATTTTTCAATCGTGCTACATTCGATAAGATTATTATACAGATTACGTGCAATAATTTAGTAAATAATTAAAGAAGAATTATAGCTAGGTTATGTATTATATTAAAGTGGGTAGTACCATTGACTTAAAAGACATACAGTATATTATTTAAGTTTTAAGCTCAAATAAAACTGCAAAAAGTGAAAAATTCTTCAGGTGTTCATACCCCCATTTTGGATTATTTCAATTCTGCAACTTTAATTTCTCCAGGCATTTTTCTTCTTCACTTTAGAAATTAATAACAAATGATTAGATTTAATTATAATATTATTAATGTGGGATAGTTGTTATTGTTGTGGCTAAAAGTATCAATCATTTCCCAATTATTTCTGCGGGTTCACACCCCCTCCATCTCTTTTGGATGCAATTACCATTCTTCCACTACCATTTTAATCGATTTTGTAGGAACATACTGAGCACCTTTCATACAGCTTCCTACATTTGTCTATTTTATAATGAGTTATCTCTTGTAAAACGGATTTACGGTATAAACTCTATGCTCCATCTTTAATTTAATTCCTAACAATATATAGGTACAATAGAATTAAAAGGGATACTAATGGGTTTAAACTGTGTGCTCCAATTTACACAAGTGTTTGCCTTTTATAACTCTTTCCAATAAAAAAAAAACCACACACACAAACAAACAACTTCTTTATTAACCTTAAAAATTACTTAAATTATATATTTACACTTTTACCTAACACATATTATTACTTTATACTTTTTTATTACTTAAAAATATTACAATACTTTCTAAAATTAATAAAGTTAATAAAAAAATTCTTAAATAACAGCAAGCATAAAGAATTCTCTGAAATGGAGGAATATTTTATTTCAAAAATTGAATGTAATTTCAATTCCAAAATAATTATTGGCAACACTAGGTAAAATCTAAGATTATTTTATATTTTTTTATTATTATTAATTATCATTTTTTATTGATGTTATTACTTTTTATTAAATGTATTATCACTTTTTATTTATACTCTCAATCTTCATCCAGTGGGTCATGAGTGACGTGGACTTATTAACTAAGGTTGCTAGATCAATTTTGAATGTTTAGCATGGTTGGAAACTCATGCAAAACGAGCTGGTGCAACAAAAATGGTACAAGTCAGTTTTTGGATATTTTGGAGTCAAGTTAAGTGGGCCTGTTTAGGGTGGTTTTTGGCGGTTCAAACGGGTTGTTTAAACGGTTATCAACTCAAATTGAAGCTGGGATTCCAGGGTTTAGGGTGGTTTTTGCCAAATTATTTGCGTTAATTTAACCACATAACTTATGTAATTTGTTAAATTAAGTCCAATTTGCCCAAGAATGTTGAATTTTCACCAAAAAATGTTACGTGACCACTTTAATTAAGATGTAAATTAACCTAAAGTGAATAAGTTATGAACAAAATTTACATAAATAAATATTTTGGGGAAAATGAAAGAGTTGGTTACTTGTGTTTCTGGGTGCATAAGGTGTGTAAAAGTACAACATCGGGTGCATAAAGTGTATAAGGATACAACATTTTATTCTAAAGGGTATTCACTTTAATTAATAATAATATAATTTTTTTTCATTGAAAAGATCGACTGAAATATGAATAGTATAAATATTTGATTAAAAAATTAATTTTTTTTAAGAAATAAAGGGTACACGTTCTTATAGTAAATGATATATCATTAAACACTAAAGGGTACTATAACTTTCGAAAAATGCAGGATTTAGGGGCACGCAAATTTTAGCCCAAATGAAATGTCATTTTAATTATTCTCTCCGTCCTATAATGAAAATTTGAGTTTTTGTAGATATAAAGTTCCAGAAAAATTCTTTTTTGACTTGTTTTTAGGATAGTTTAGTATTTTAAGGTAATAAATATTCTCTACGTCCGCTTCTAAGGTATCCATTTTACTATTTTTGGTGTTCGCTTCAAATGTATCAATTTTCTCTATTTAGTAAAAAAATTACACAATATGGTCCACCACTTCCCTCTAATACAATTACCCACTTTACATATAATAATAATACTCCTTAATCCACGTGCAAAAAGCAAATGAATATCTTAGAACCGGACGGAGGGAGTAAATTATAAAGTAAGTTATTTGAGTTGTAAATAAGTTGATACTTTTAAAATTAAAGTGTGTAATAAGATTGCTAGATTGTGTATTGTATTCTTATTTCGGAGTGTGAACTTATTCATGCAGAAACGAAAATAAGAAGTGTGAATATATTTATGGGACGAGAGCAGTAGATATATAACTAAAATGCCTTTTTCCTTGATGAAAAATGATCATTGGTTAATTTGTATCCAAAAATGACAATTAATTGCCTAAAACTAGAAGTGTTAAAAGAGCCGAGCGAGCTCGAGCTCCCTATACTCGAGCTATACTTGAGTACTTATTGAGCCGAGCTTGAGCTCGGCTCGTTAAGGTAACGAGCTTATATACGAGCTCGGCTCGACTTGAAAAATACTGGAGCGAGCTCGAGCGTGGCTCATTAAACAAAAAGATTGAGTTTTCGAGCCTTATCGAGCCGAGCCTAATATTAAATACTATATTTTATATTATATTTAAAATATTTGTTTTATTATATAAATTAAAAAATAATAAATAATAATATTAATATTATTAATTATTATTTTCGAGTCTTAACGAGCCGAGCTCGACTCGTTAACTGAACGAATATATAAACGAGCTCGAGCTCGAACTCGAACTCGAATAGAAATGAGTCGAGCCGAGTCTTCGAGCGGCTCGTTTTCCATAATAGCTCTACCTGAAACCCATAATATGTTTGGGCAGATGTGATATTAATGTATGTATAAAATAAAATGAGTAGCTTAAAAGGGGTATCAAATTGGGGTTTTCATAATAGATAGCAGAACTAACATAAAATTAGCTTAAATGAAAATACTCCAAATTAATTCATGGTTGAAGCCAACATAATGAAGAAAACAGATTACTAGAGCCATACTTTCCAGGCAGGATACTGGTAGGAACTAACAGAGCTTTCTTAAGTCAAATTTCCACATATTAAAACACAAGTAATTGTTTTAAATAAAAGATAGTAAACCCTACTTGAGCTCAACTATCCAACCCATTTTATCCTCACTAAGCCCCATTTGAAGGCTCGTCAGCGCGGAATATAGTTGTTGAGACACCCGTCCAACACCATCATTTCCGTAAGTTACTCTGCAACGCGAAATAACATAAATCAGTCATAATTCTTTGATAAATCAAACTGATTCCATCTTAACAAGCATTGATCGCCTTTTCACAGAAAAGCCGAGCAATGTGTTAGTAGTCAGATGTGGGAGAAACGGTGGTGGCACATCAGGACATGAACGAGCATCGTGATTAAATGGATCTTTTGAAATCTATGTTTTTAACAAAGGATATTCCTAGAAATAAACCGACTAAAAAGAATTTACTTCCTCAGAGTATTGAGCATTCCAGGAATTCATATAATGCTTTACCAGAATTCACTAACACATATTTGATATTCCATCTAAACCAACTCATGAGGAAAAAAATGTCTAAAGGAAGTCAATGGAACTCAAGATCAAATCAGGTTCAAATTGATTGAATATTTATGTTCTAAATTGCATTTTAGAACTAACCGTTTTCCAAGATATGTTATGCTGCCTACAGGTGAAATCACAACTGCAGTTCCCGTACAGAAAACTTCATCAGCATCGAGCAAATCATCCACTGTCACCATGCGTTCCTCAGCCTATACATCACAGGATAAACACTCGAGGTTAGTATTGTCCATTTAATGAATGTAAAGGCAACGTTAAACTCATACACTATTAAAGTATATCCAAGAAAAAAAAAAGACTCTGTATAGTCTACCACATTAACCAAATAATTACAATCATTAGAACTCAAGTTCATAAATAGATGAACAGACATGCCTTAATATTACACGAGATCCCATTAGTTATTGTTTAATCACCTCATGTGTATTATAGCTTACTCATAAAGCGAGTACAACAGGTACCTAAGTGTTAAGTGTAGCATAGGAACAAGCCCCAGAAACTCAAATATTGACTAAAGTACCTGGAATCCTTGACTAATAGCAACATCGAGTATGCTCTTCCGTGTAATCCCAGGAAGGATGGTCCCTTTTATTGCAGGAGTTGATATCACATTGCCCTGTGTATTCAGTAAAGTGAGATTACAATCCTAAGCTAGGTAGTTGAACAAAACTAGAAAACACATAATTGAAATATCAGCTAACGAAACTCAAACGAGAGGGATATAAACTTCAAAAGAAATTTCTAAGAAATATGCAGACGCGTAGATATTCCTAACTATACACAACACAACTAGCGCAACAAATATGAGCAACTCAATGAGCACTTACCATGTTATTACAAAGTTTCAGCATATGACATGGCAAAAGTTTATAAGCTAAAATGCCATTGTATACACTTGCATTTAAACCTTAATCAATCAATTGCTATAGAAAGAATCCACATCCACCATGAAAAAAAAAAGAAAAGAAAATAAGATAGTGCTTTGTGTGATAACATTAAAGTTCAAAAGTCACCCATTTGGAAAGCACCTTCTCTCCAAAAATGTATTATCATGTTCAAAGTACATTTTTCACAATAATCAGATGGATACCAAAAAAGAAGTAAAAGAGAACTATAAACAACAGGACAAAATAAAATTAAAAATACCACTGTCTATACAACATAAATCATGACACAAACAGAAATTATGCTATAGACATTTAGATATCATACCTTTACAACAAACACATTGCAGGAAGAGACTTCTTCCAAGTACTTCTTGTTAATACTGTCTAAATAAAGAACATCAGAAAAGCCTTTTGCTTTTGCAGCACTCTGCGCTTGCAGGACCTATAAATGATATTTTTAGAAGATAATAGGAGTATTCAAATTTCAAAACAATGTATAATAGGTTGTTTACATAAGAGAAAGCACACTTATTGAAATCTAAGAGTGGACCAAATAAGCAGCAAACAACAGGCTGCTTATTAGGCATTAATAGTCTAGATTATGCAAGATTTCCAATCAGGACCCCTGTATTACTGTATTAGGCATTGAACGAATATTAACTTAGCTTAGCATGATGTTTAGAAACAAGAGAATTCAGCAAACTTAAATGGAAAAGAAAGGGGCTAAAAATCAAAATTATTAGACAGAACAGAGTAGGCAATAGGAAACCTAAAAATTAAGGCACAACAAATGGATAAATGAAAACCAACATAACAACGAAGAAGTCATAACCAATACAAGAACTACATACTGCAGCATAATTTCCAATTGTCTTCACTCCTCCAGTACCACCAGGTGTTGCTCGATGAACCTCAGTTTCAACTATTAAATTAATTGGGGCCAAACCTTCCTGTATTTAGAAGGGGAAAAATTTTTAATAAGCTAAAGTGGCATTACTGCAAAAGTGGAACAAAATTCATATTGGAGATATACATGACAGAAAAGGCATAGAGGATATAAGAATATGCAGCAGATTAGTTGATAGTATTAAACACAAAGAACAAATAAAAATCCACATTTTCCAAATTTCCTATGACCTAAATGACAGAATATAAATCAAGATAGCATATTCAGAATAATTATTGTTTTTCAGCCCAAATTAAAGGACATCTAAACAAAAAGGAGAAGATAATATTCCTAATGAGTGGCAGACTGCGCTATAATTGAATTCTACTTTTGATAATCACACATAACAAATAAAATTCATAATCTTTTTTTTTTATGCACAGAAAGCAACATATAATTCGATAAAGTTGATCTATGGAGGGGTATATATTAACGTTGTTGCACACGCATGCCAAAGGAGAAGTTGCATTACCTTAAAATAATTTCCCACTGGGGAAACATAAATCAAAAAGGTGTACTCAGGAGCTGGTGCAAGACCTAGAACAGCTCCACTACCCATGAGCAGTGGTCTTATATAAAGAGAACCTTTTCCTGGTGGAGGAATCTGAAATTTGGCATCCAATTAAAATAAATAAAAATCTTAATATTAATGATACACCTGCAAGAAAACAACCAAAGCCAATTCACAACATATAATTAAAACAATACCCATCTTTCATTAGCTAAAACAGTTGCTTTAACAGCCTCCCCGAACTGCTCCACAGTCGGGGCAGGCATGCACATTCGCTCCGCACCCACCCTTAGTCTCATTGCATTTTCTTTGGGACGAAATAGTAGAATATTACCATCATGCTTTCTATAAGCTTTTAACCCTTCAAATAGTCCCTACAAATTAATTCGAAAGAATACTTATTCATTAGCCTAGCAACCACAGAATCAAAGAATTAAACGTATAACTTCAATGACATCGAATCAGAGAACTAAACATCGAAACCAACCTGTCCGTAATTCAAAATACCAGCAGATGGGCTCAACTCAATGTTCCCAAATCTCTGCAACTCACCTTTAGAAAAGGTTTCACCTTGGGAACACTTCATGATATACATGTAATCAGTGGGCATAAACCCAAAACCAAGATTGTCCCAATCAATATCTAATGATTCTAACGCTACATGTCTGCCAAAATTGAAGATAAAACAAAACCCAAATCATACATAAATCAAATGAAGTAAAATAAAAAATAAAAAAGCACCGATCCAACAGCCACTACTCGTCATTTTCTTGGAAAAAAAAAGGTACCTTGTTGGCGAAGCCACTCGAAGAGAATTAACATTGTTATTGGTGCGATTACTGAAAGAAGAGAAACGCGATTGCTTCTGTACCTACAAGCAATTACTACCGTAAACAAAAAAGCAGCAACACACACAATGCAGTGGCAAATTTGTGAATGGTATGAAAACCCAAGAAAGGGGCGGAACTCATCACAGAGAAAGTGGTTCTGAAGCAGAAAAAAGGGGTACCCACCTGTAGGGGAAGAGAGGGAGGAGAGAGAAGTTTATTGTCGGTGCAAAGGGGAGGGAGAAGTTTAATAGCGCTGCGGTTGGGGCCGAGGAGGTGGGGGTGGGAGGGGGAGTTGGGGTGTAAGCAAGCAAACACAGCGCCGCTCTCCATTTCAGTCTGCGGTTCGAATTAACGTTTCTGAGTAGAAAGTCTCTGAAAACGATGACCCTAAATAATGAAAACGCTAACGCCCTGTTTGCTTCCCTAAATTTATTCTCTTTTTCTAATTACTCCCAGAAATTTGTTCACGTTATATACTTTCCATTTTTATAAGCACATTTATTCTTTTATTAAATTTTTAAAAAAATAATTTTTTTATAGATAATTTTATATGCATTAAATATTTATGAGTTGAAATAGACAATGAATATGAAATTAAATTGTGATGTAAGGTTATGTTGTTGAGAGTGATATTTTTTTAAGTGCAAAAATATACTTTCTTCATTCCCTTGATATGTATCATTTTTCTATTTTGGTCCGTCTCATTACAAAATATCTATTTTCCTTTTTGAATTGATGTGACTCACAACCACTACAAATGGCCCCACACTCAACAACCACACTCAACATTAATATAATTATCCACTACATATTAAAATATTATTTCTCTCACCTTACTATACATTAAATTATTATAATCCTTAATCTACGTGCAAAAAGTAAACAAATACCTTTCAAGGGGACGGAGGGAATAATATGTAAGAGACATATGGGGAAAAAGAATAGTGTGTAAATATAAATCAGAAATAGTGCGTGTAATAACTTTTTTTAACTTACTTTAAATTTCTATGGTTATGTTTTTTTTTTATAAATATATATATAAAGTATGTTATGTATTTTGGGTTGGATAATATAATTTAAATCATAATGATGTTTTCAACTAAAATTTTACTATTTTCAGGGTTAATTTAATTTTTTTTTTTTAAAGAAAGAAAGAATAAATTGTGGTGAAAGATTTTAGAAAATCAAGTGATGGATAGTAAATTGGCGTCACCCCAAACACAGCCTTAATATGGTTCTCATGGAGTGATGTGGAGGTAGTAAAATAAGACTTCGAAGTAGTGGGTTAGTGGGATAAAGCCGTAAAGCTTTGAATAAGGCGGCGGCTGACTGAACTCTTGGTTGACATTCTATTTTGATGTAAATGGGGTAGAATTATTTTTTAAGGAAGTATTAAATTAATATATTTTTTTTCAAGTAAAAAATTAGTTGATAAAAAAGCAACTAATTAATGTGTGTGATTTTATGCAAAGGTGATTTAATTGAGCCCTTGAATTATTAGACACACAAGTATAATAAAATGAGAATGAACCCTGAAAGTCTCCTAAGTAACCCTATTCTCTATCCTAATTAATTACACACAATATTATTTTCTTCCCCTAATTCCTAGCTATACAGAATTTAGGGTTCATATTTCTTCCAAAAATTCGAGCTAACAAAATTTAGGCTTCATGGGCCCTTTCAATTTCTTAATTGGCCCATAGACATAACTATTTATACCTTAAGTTGACATTTAAAATCATTTTTGGGATAAATTATGTCTGTATATAGTCTTAATTTGATAAATCTTAATTTTGTGTTAATCAATTTATAAAAGTTGTCATGAAATGTTGAGTTTAGAAATTGTGTCAAGAGTATATATTGTGAAACTGTGTTGTGTTTGTTACTTGCATTGCAGGATATATTTTTGGAAGATAGTAATTGAGTTCTACAAGGAAAGAAGATAAATTAAGTCATTGATTACAATAACTGATTCCTTAATTGAAGGATCTCAAAGTGATTTGATTTTTGAGTGAAATTACTAAGGAAAGAATGCAAGGAGATTGAAATGATTATCGTGATGAAGATTTTTGTTCAAAGTCATCAAGTCTATTTATTGGAAAGTTGAAGAGCAGAAGAGTATTGAGAAAAATATTATTATGTAAAGTTTTATGAAGAGAGAAAAATTTCTTGTTATATTTTTCTTGGTCTTATTTTCTTTTTGGAGAGAGGTGTTCTTCGTGTATTTTGTTTTGTTGTTTACTTGTTCCTTCGAGGAACAGAATTTCTTTGATATTCGTAAATCTTGAGTGTTTGAGGGTATTGTAGATCAAGAGGGATTCTTGATCACAAGTCCTAGGGATAGGCCAAAACTAGAGTTAGATTCAAACGAGACAAGTAGCTGTGATAGGTTGGTCAAGTTATTGTCAAAGTCGTGTTAAAGTCTAATGGATAGTTTTGAGGGAGTGATGTGGTCCTCCTGTTTATACTTTAAGATGTTCTATTACATTGTGCTTTCACATCTGTTCGTAGAACATCAACTTTAAGTTTTACAATTGGCATCAGAGCACGTTATCCCATTTTACCTGTGTTAATTTTTCCGTTTTATGTATCATGTGATACTAGCTTTGCTGTTCGTCCTCCTTTTTTGGATAAATCCAATTACTCTTATTGAAAATCCATGATGGTAATTTTCTTAAAATCCATTGGAGATGGAGAAGTTTGGAATGCCGTAGAAGAAGGATGGACTCATCCTTTCACCATTGACAAGGATGGTGTTAAGAAACTCAAAACTGAAGGCTGGACGGATGAAGAAAGAAAAGGTGATATATCCAACAATAAAGCACTTTATGCTATTCTCTCTTATTAGATGTTCAACGCCATTCACTTGTCTCGAAGTGTGTTGAAGCCAAGGAGGCCTAGAAATTCTGAAACTTCAATTTGAAGGAACAGATTCTGTCAGAAACTCTAAGATCCAGCGATTGATGATTGAATATGATGGGTTGATGATGAAGGATAACGAGAATATTGATATCTATTATTCAAGAATTTCTTCCATAATCAATCAGCTTCATCTGTTGAGTGAAAGCATTCCTGGAGAAAAACAGATCCAGAAGTTCATGAGGACATTACCTCAAAAGTTCAGTGAGAAAAAGTTACTGCCTTAGATACCTTCAGTAAAATTGCTAAGTTCAGTCTTGATGAACTTATAGGTGATCTCAGAACATTCGAGATGAATAAAAACTTTGATCATCCTGTTTCTAAAGAAAAGTCTGTAGCATTCAATGTTGAAGATAACATCAAATATGAAGGATCCTCATAACTCTCAGTTGCTGAATTTGAGAAACACATGAATCTTCTCTCGAAGAACTATGGGAGGATGATGAGAAAATTCAAAGATGGTTCATCAAATCTAAAAAGGAATGTTGATCTCAAACCTGGAGGAGAAAGGAACAAGCAAATCGCTTCTGACTCTAAAATTGATAAAGATCAATGTCGTGAATGCAAGGGAATAGGACATTATCAATATGAATGTCCTACTTACTTGAGAAGAACAAAGGCTCTTAAGTCCACCTAGAGTGATTCTGATTCCGAAGACGAAGAGAACATTGATCACACAAATAATCTTGCTCTGGTTAGTTCTCTTTCATGTTTTACAGGTACTGAAATCAATAGTGATGATCTTACAGATTGTTCTGATGACTCTGAGAACGAAGTTTCTCCTTCTGTGGAGGATATGCGTTCAATGTATCAGCAAATGAATGATAAATGTTCTGAAGCTATCAGAATAACAAAGAAGTTGGAAGATCAAGTTTCCTTTTTAAAAGAGGAGTTGAAAATCTCTGAAGATAAGTTGTTTGCCTCTCAAGTTCTTTTAGATTCAGCTCCGTATAAAAGCAAACTTGAAAGCCAATCTATTGATTACTATCTTGGGATTATAGAATCTCTTAAAATGGAGATGTCTATCACTTTGGAGGATAAAAACTCCAAAATCAGAACTCTCAAATATCACCTGGAGAAAACCATGAAGCAGCATCAACTAATGGTGGCTTGTATAAAAAGGAAAGATGAACAGATAGAGAATGATCGACGTGAATTGGAGAGATTAAATCAATCCATTCATCGCTTGAATACTAGTAAAGCAAACTTGGATGAAGTCATTAGAGCTAGTAATGGATATGGAACAAAAGGTATTGGATATGAGTCTGAATAAGATTTGGGTAAGGAAACAGTTTTTGTTCATGCTATGAACAACTTTCAGACTTCTACCAAGGAGCAGGAGCCAATCAAGATTGTTCACCCAAATAAAACTTTACCTTCCGAGACTCAACCACGTGTATCTGTTCCTCCTAAAAAAGCTGATCTGAGTAGGAAGGATACCTGGGTCCTATCCACGTCTGGAAACATCTCTAAGTCCAGTTCTGTTCACAGAACACCTCTAGTTTGTCACTATTGTAACATAAAAGGTCATATCAGACCTAAGTGTTACAAGATACAGTATGATATTGCTACCAAAAAAGTTGTGAGTTGGAACCAGTTTGGGATACCAGTGGTTGAAAAGTCAGTATGGTTGTCCTCTCATTTAGGACTACATATCAAAAATTATAATACCTGGTACTTTGACAGTGGCTGCTCTTGGCATATGACTGGAATTAGATCGTTCCTCAAGGACATCAAGCCAGTAAAAGGTAGCAATGTCACCTTTGGTGATGGCAAGAGTAACAAGGTTCTAGGAATTAAGACATTGGATGTTCCAGGACTTCCTGAACTAGATCGCGTTTTACTTGTCGAAGATATGAAGGCCAACTTGATCAGTATCAGCCAATTGTATGATCAAAATCTTTATGCCAAGTTTACTAAAAATTCATGTTCTATTTTTGATCAAGATGATAATTGTGTTCTCTCAGGTACTAGGTCATCTGACAACTGTTATCAACTTGGTGATATCAAATCCATGCAAAGCAAGGATAGCGACTTGGAAATATGGCATCAAAAGATGGGTCATTTAGTCATTGGAAATCTAGTTTCCCTCTCTCAAAAGAAACTTGTCAGAGGAATACCTGATTTCAAAATAAAGGACCAACATGTTTGTGAACCTTACAAACTGGGCAAACTGGTAAGAAAGTCTCATTCATCTAATCTTTATATTCATACGATTCGCATCTTAGAATTAGTTCACATGGATCTAATGGGACCTCTTCAAACAGTAAGTGTCAGTTGTAAGAAATATGTATTTATTTGTGTTGATGATTACTCTAGGTATACTTGGGTAAGATTTCTAAAAGAAAAGTCTGATGTTTTTGAGAAGTTGTGTTTACAGATTGAGAAAGAAACAGGTTTGTCAATAAAAAGAATCAGATCTGATCATGGAAGGGAGTTTGAGAATCAGTCATTTCATGATTTTTGTAAATCAAAAGGGATATTCCATTAATACTCTTCTCCAAAGACTCCTCAACAAAATGGTGTTGTTGAAAGGAAAAACATGACTCTTCAAGAAATGACCAGAGTAATGCTTATCTCAAAAGGAATAGCTTTAAAATGGTGGGCTGAAGCTATGAATACTGCTTGCTACCTTGGTAATCGAGTTCATGTTCGACATGGACTAGATAAGACACCATATAAGCTATGGAAAGGTAAGACTCCGAACTTGAAACATCTTCATATTTTTGGATGCAAATGTTATGTTTTAAATGACAGAGAAGGACGTGGGAAACTAGATAGTAAAAGCATGATAGGATGCTTCCTGGGGTATTCAATAAATAGTCGGGCATACAGAGTTCTGATTGTCACAACACATTGTGTTATTGAATCATTCAATGTTGACTTTGATGATACAGAACCAGTGATCAATATTGTCCCTTCTGAAGTATTATCTCTACTTGATAAAAGAGAAGATAAACAAACTCTACAAACTGTAGAGTCAAAAGTAGAAGATGATGAAGGTGACTCGATTCTCAGAACAAGAGATCCACCATTGAAGATACAGAAGGATCTTCCGTCGAAATTAATTATTGGTGATCCTAGGTCAAGAGTTAGCACCAGAAATGCTCCATGAAAAGACTATTGGAATATGGTCAATGTCTCATTATTTTCGTGTTTTGTTTCTAAACCAGAACCCAAAAATATTAAGGAAACATTAAATGATCCAAACTGGATACTGGCCATAGAGCAATTTGCTTAAAATGATGTCTGGGAACTTGTACCAAGACCAGAAGATCACAATATCATTGGTACAAAATAGATTTTCAAGAATAAGATAGATGAGCATAGAAACATCATCATTAAACAAGGCCAGATTAGTTGCTCAAGGATACACTCAAGTAGAAGGAATTGACTTTGATGAGACCTTTGCTCCAGTAGCAAGAATTGAATCTGTGAGATTACTTCTGGCGGTTGCTTGTTATCTTGGTTTAACTATTTAACAGATGGATGTAAAGAGTGTTTTTTTAAATGGCATTCTTAAGAAGACTGCCTATGTGTCACAACCAAAAGGGTTTATTGATTCTGAATTTCCAGATCATGTGTTCAAATTAAAAAAGGCTCTCTATGGCTTGAAACAAGCACCAAGAGCTTGGTATGAACGTCTTACAGGGTTTCTTATTGCTAAGGGTTATGTGCGGGGTGGAGCTGATAGAACTTTGTTTCTTCAGAAATACGGCAAAGAAATCATGATAGTACAGATCTATGTAGATATAGTTTTTGGATCCACTTCTAACAAAAGGGTCAAAGAATTTATCAATCTCATGACATCTGAATTTGAAATGAGCATGGTAGGTGAAGAGAATCATAAAGTATGTTGCAGGAGTCTCATTTGAAAGCTGTAAAGAGAATCATAAAGTATGTTGCAGGAACATTGGAATATGGACGTTGGTATTCCACAGATACCAATGCAAATGTTATAAGGTTCTGTGATACAGATTGGGCAAGGGACACTGATGACCGTAAGAGCACTTCTGGAGGGTGTTTCTTTATTGGTAGCAACTTAGTGTCTTGGTTCAGCCACAAACAAAATTGTATTTCTCTGTCCACGGCTGAAGCAGAATACATCGATGCAGGTAGTTGTGCCTCTCAGCTTATTTGTCTTGAAAAGATGCTAGTTGATTACCAATTGAATCCCAATAAACTGTACCTTCTTTGTAACAACACCAATGCCATTAACATCTCAAAAAATTTTATCCTTCATCAAAGAACCAAACATATTGATATTCACTTTCACTTTATTAGAGAATTGGATGAGGAAGGAACACTGGACATAGAACACATTTCCACTGAAAAAAACTGGCAGATATTTTCACAAAAGGCCTTGATACTCAAAAATTTATATCCCTTAGAAAATCCCTTGGTATTTGTTCTATACACATCCTTTTGCATTTAGGATTAGGCATTTTCATAAAAGATATCTCTTTGGTCCTTAGTTAACTATTCTTGTTTGGTTTGAACATCTATTACCCATGCAGTTCAGGGCTACCTACTTGAAATGATGTATTTTGAAAGCCATCTTCTTGAAAAGGGCTACATACACAGAGAATGAAAAGTGAGGAGTAAGCCACTGCATTTATGGGTTTCTCTCTTTGAAAAAAAGAGTTATAAGGTTGGTTAAAAAAAATTCCCTCGTTCTGAGTACATCATTCATATGGACAAATCAAAATCTATCTTAAAGGATATTTGTTTGGAAGTTATAAGGTGTTGATTTTTTTAAGAAAAGTGGGAATTGTGCGATATTTTATTTTGAGAAATGATTGATGTTCTTTTCAAACTTGGATACTCACATTGGACCAAATTGATTTCTTTCCTACCTTAGGCATTTTCCCTCCCCAGTTTTTATTTGGAAAAAATCTGCTAGTATTTCTCGGATTTTCTGGAATATAAAAAGGTAATCCATCCCTTCTTTTTCTTCTGATCGAGCGACTGTTGAGTATCATTTCACTCTCTCCGTGAAATCCTAAGCTGTTTTCTCTATTCTCTTCCTCACTATGGTTCGCCAGAAGCAAACTGCCCTTCGTCGCCCTGGTTCCGGCATCAAGCGTGATCGTTCTGGTTTCCCAATTTTTAATACCATTGCCACAGCCCCTTCCTCTGTCACACCAGAACCCTCGTCTCCTTCCCGCCATGATGTTGTCGAAATTGATGAGAATGTGGTGGACAAGCCACAATGATCTGCCAGAAAGAAAAACCCTCCGTCAGATGTCATTGTGTCTTTCGGTATCCCCTGTTCGTCTGATGAACCTATTGAAGCTCTCGATGTTGGTAATGCTCAATCCAAAGAATTTTACTCTTCCGTGATAGCCTCTCGGTATGGTACTTTTATTGACATGGCTTTTCACTCTGAACGTAATATCAGTGTGTCTGATTTTGAAAATTTTGGTGTTTTACCCTTGATTGAGTCTGCTAGGTTGCTTGACACTGTCTCTGGTCTTAGACCCTTTTGTGCTAAGATTGTTAGGGAGTTCTACTCCAATCTTACTCCAGATATTGCTGATAGTGATTCTCCTAGGTTTCATACAGTATTTTGTCGTAATAGAGTTTGTAAGTTTTCCTCTTTTGAAATTTCTAGGGTTATGGGTGTTCCTGAAACTGCTTCTGGTTTGCACTTAGTTCCTTCTTTGAACTCTGTTTGTGAGGTCATTACCTCTGGAAAGTTGTCTGTTTAGCCTTCTGCTGGGCTGTCTCCCTCTGATTTGGGTACATCATTTCACCTTCTTCATAAAATTGCTATTCATAACTGGACTCCGTCCAAGAATAAGTCTCTTTTGACTGTATCTCAAGCTAGGTTCATTCATGTCATTGCTTTCAAAGCAAACTTGCCCTATGGTCAGATTGTCTTTGGTGTTATTTTGGGGTTTGCTGGGAAGTTTGATGAGTCTAGGCTACTTCCGTTTTCTTGCACTATCTGGAAACTTTTAACTGAAGCGGGTGTCAGGTTTATGGAGGGAGAGGATTCCTTTGAGAGAATGCATAGTGAATTGAAGGTTTCTCTTCGGGTGGCCAATCTGAAAGAGAAGCCTGAGTCGGCAACATCCACTCTTGAATTTATTTCTCCTCTGGTGACTCAAATGAAGAAAGATATCCTTGATGTTCAGGCGACTCTTGATAAGCAGAATGTCAGGTTAGATGAGTTACTGGAAGCCTTGGAAAGAGCTAAGGGGGAGAAGGATAATGAGAAGAAAAATACTGCTGGGAGGAAACTAAAGATGGTCAAAGAAGAAGAGGATGATGATGATGGGGAATCTGGTGAGCAGGATGATAAGGATGAAGCTGATGTCGATGCTGAGGATTCTTCTACCAGTTGAAAGAGAGATTTGTCCCTGTTTATTTTTTTATCAAAACTCTGCACTCGTTGAACTTTCCTTTTATTTCTGTTTTTATGCTTGAACAGATTATCTTCTTTTGGAACTAACTTCAGGGGAATGTTGCTTCTTCTTTTTACTTGCATGCTTGTTTTATCTTCTATTAAAATATATAGCTCATGCCAATGAGGAGTTTGTTGAGTTTAGAAATTGTATCATGAGTATATATTGAGAAACCGTGTTGTTTTTGTTACTTACATTGCAGGATGTATTTTTGGAAAATAGTGATTGAGTTCTACAAGGAAAAAAGATAAATTAAGTCATTAATTACAATGACTGATTCCATAATTGAAGGATCTCAAAGTGATTTGACTTGAGTGAAATTACTAAGGAAAGAATGCAAGGAGATTGAGATGATTATCGTGATGAAGATTTTTGTTCAAAGTCATCAAGCCTATTTATTGGAAAGTTGAAGAGCAGAAGAGTATTAAGAAAAATATTATTGTGTAAAGTTTTGTGAAGAGAGAAAAAGTTCTTGTTATATTTTTCTTGGTCTTATTTTCTTTTTGGAGAGAGGTGTTCTTCGTGTATTTTGTTTTGTTGTTTACTTGTTCCTTCGAGGAGCAGAACTTCTTTGATAGTCGTAAATCTTGAGTGTTTGAGGGTATTGTAGATCAAGAGGGATTCTTGATCACAAGTCCTAGGGATATGCCAAAACTAGAGTTAAATTCAAACGAGACAAATAGCTGTGATAGGTTGGTCAAGTTATTGTCAAAGTCGTGTTGAAGTCTAATGGATGATTTTGAGGGAGTGACGTGGTCCTCCTGTTTATACTTTAAGATGTTCTATTACATTGTGTTTTCACATCTGTTCGTAGAACATCAACTTTAAGTTTTATATGAAATATATATCATCTCTTGCAGGAGATGTCAAACATTTGCATGAGACAATTTTACAAGAAAATTTCAGTAAAACTGATAGGAATAATAATAATATTTTAATTAAATATTATTTGAATTAATGAAAAATGATAGTGGTGCAATGAATCCATAATATAAATAAAAATTAGTAACATTTTTTTTGGGTATTGAGATTAAAGAATATAATAATTGTATAATAAAGTTAGAGAAATAATATTTAATGTACAGTGGGTATGTAGGCCCATGAGAATAAATTAATTATTTTTGTCTGATCCCATTACTAAAAGTAAAATGTGTCAATGCTATGTGACAAAAAAAAAGTGTATTAACTTTTGTGTAACGTAATATTTTTAAAAAAAAAATCTAAAAATAATATGACGTGAGAATATGGTGTCATACAATTTACTCCAATAAGAGACTATTATGGGGCGTTTGGTTAAGATTTTGTAGTGAAGAAGGTTTGGCTTGATTATAGAGTGAATCACTAACATAGTTCCACTTCCATTCCTCTTAGATTTTGCGTACTTTGATTGATTCCTCAAAATGAGGAAACAATTTACTATGGTTTCTATACTCATACACTATCATCAAACTATTTTATTTAGAGTTAATTGACCTTTTTTTCATTTTCCCAATTTAATTACGAATTATTTTTTTATTAAAAAAATATATTACCTTCTCTTAATTTACCAATTTAATCATGAATATTTATTTTTATCAATTAAATACATAACTTTTTTATTATCTCAATTTAATCACGAATTTTAATTTTTGTTCTTTTTAAATTAAATACATACGGAATATTCTTTTATATTCTATAATTTAATTATAAATTCTTCTATTAATAAAATATAGGCAAAGACTTGTGTGAAATTGTCTCACGTAAGTGATAACTCCTATAACAAAAAGTGATACTGAATTAATGAAAAGTGATAATACTATTTCATGAACAATTTATAATATAAATGAAAAGTTGTAACAATTTATAGCAAAAGTGATAACATTTTATAGCGAAAGTGATAATTATTTTAAACAGTGTAAGATGGTCTCACGTGAGACGGTCTCACGCAAGACCTACCCTAAAATATATAACTATCTTGAGTTTTATCAATTAAAGGCTCGAATTATGGGTAAACTATCAATTCGGGGCCTGAATTATTTTTTCTATCAATCCAAGGCCTGAAATATGCAAAACTATCAATCCAATGCCTGAATTTGTCAAATATTATCTTCTATTTTATCAATTTAGGGCCTAAGTTCAGGCCCTGAATTGATAGTTTAACATAATTCAGGCCCCTAATCAATAGAAAATATAATTCAAGTCCTGAATTAATAGTTTACCCATTTTTTAGGCATGGTTTATATAATATTATTTTCCTTTATGATCATGTAATATTTTATCCTTTAATTATGTCTTATTATTCATAAAATTTATTAATTAATATTTACTTTTATGTTATATTTGTTTGCGAATTTGTTGATCAATTTTGATTCAAAACCCACAATTATTTTAAATAGAGTTTTTACTTTAAATTGTACTCCCTCCGTCCCCTTGATACGTATTCATTTTGTCATTTTGGTCCGTCTCAATACAAAGTATCCATTTTCTTTTTTGAATTGATGTGACACACAAGGGACCCACACTCAACACTAATACAACTACCCAGTATACATTAAAATATTATTTTTCTCACCTCATTACACATTAAAATATTATAATCCTTAATACACGTGAATAAAGTAAATGGATACATATTAGAGGGACGGAGGGAGTATATAAATACAAATCTTATTAATCCTCATTCGATCCAAATATATTTTTCATACATTCTCCTTACACAATTAAGATTAGAGTGTTCTCATTTTTATTGAATACACACCCTTTATTGAATACACATTCCTTTTTAACTTTTTATTTCTTAATTTTATTGTATACACACCCCTCAAATTTTCAAAAATACCCTTATAAAATTAAAATTATACACACCCCTGTTCATTCGTTGATGCCAACTGATGTTTACTTTGTGGAAAAAACAATGTGTGAAAAACAACTGAAATTTTGATGCAAACTCATATTGATATTTACTCTGCGAAAAAACCATCCTGTAAGTATTTCAGTTTGCTTTCATAAAATCCCCAACCATCCTTTCTTCCCCTATATATTTCACGTCTCTATAGACAGTAAAAGGCTAGGGTAGATTATCCCTTGATGGTGTTGCTCGATAACTTGCATAATTAAGAGAGGATCATCTTCTTCCACCTACGGGAAATCTCTCACTTCACAAACAACTTCTCAAAGTCAAAATATTTGATTTTCTGATTTTGGATTTTATTAAAAAAATAATTTCTATGAAACTTCTTGATGCTAAACATTTAGTAAAGCCATATTTGTCTTTGCACAAATCACTACATCAAAATTAATTCGATTTTATGATTTCATCCTACTAATAAGAGACGGTTGAAATTAGAAGAGAAGAAAAAACCACAGGCAAGATTACTGGAGCAGTAATTGAAGGCGCGATGAACAGATTTAAAGAATGGAGATATTTAAGGTTTATGAGATAAGATAGGTTTTAAATAGGAGTATACTTTATTTTAAATATGTGGGGTGTGTATTAAATAAATTAAGTGCAATTTTGACTTTTTAAATATATATATTTTAATAATATAATAATATGAGTGTGTATTTAATAAAAAGTGGTGTGTATTTAGAGAGACCCTTAAAAATATTTCTCCTTAATTTCTTATTTTTCATATTTTCTAACGCAAGGGAAAGTTTGATTATGAGGTAAGGAGATATAAAAATAAAAATGGAATAAATAAAAGATACATGTCCTTCTCATTTTATGTCAATTTAATCACAAACTTTTCTTTATCAATTAAATACACAACCTTAATGTATTTTCTTAGTTTAATCACGATTTTTATTCTATTAAATTTTTTTTCCACAATTTAATCGCAATGTCTTTTATTAATTAAATACAGTACTATGTTAATTATAAATAAAATCATACACATTAAATATATTCAATATTTAAAATATAATGATATTTAAATTATAATGCATAAATTATTTATTTATATATATATATAATATTTATAAATGCGTAATAAATGACTCTCACCCCCATTTTAATCTATAACAAAATTGTTTAATTTTTTTTAAAAAAAATTCATATGTAACTTTTATTAGTCGCACCATTTCTTCTTTCATCGAAAACATACGTAATATATAATTATCACCCCATTTTCTTGTTGGGGAAAAATTTTTGTTTATAAGTTTTTAGAATTTAATATATAGGTATATTTTTATTTCAAAATTTTTAGTATTGTATATTATTATTTAGGAATTTGATATAAAAAATAATTCAAGCCTCGAATTGATAGTTTACCCATAATTCGGGCCTTAAATTGATAAAATTCATAAATAATATTATATAAAAAATATTTTAATTTCAAAATTGTCAGTTCCATGTAGTACACGTGGAATAGGGTAAAATAATTCAACTTTTAAATAAAATACTTCTTGAATAGAATTTAATAAATAATTAGTCAGGATTTAAATAAATTCCGGCCTATATCATTTCTAAAAAATGAGTGTATAATATCTTTTTAAATAGCGTTAAAAGTTTACAATTACATACTCCACAACGTATGTATGCATTTAAATTAAGAACTGTCGTCCGCAATGATAGTGAAAGAAAATAAACCCATTGAAAAAGAATACATTTATAATCTGTATCTTACTTGATTATGATGTATGCACGTTTTAAAATAATCTGAATTTAGTATATTTTACAATACTTACATCATTTACAAGGGATAAAAGGTTAAAAAAAAAATATAGCAAAGAAATTAGCTATTTATATAGTAGATTTTTTTTTTTTTTGGACATCAAAATTATTTAAACTGAATTCAAAACAAGTTAAGACATGTAATGATGCAAGCAAGCAGGACTGACCTCCATTGTTGGCTTCCAGTAATAGTTGTTTTGCTTTGCTACACAAACACTTGTTTAATTTGGTAATGCCAAATATATATAGACACAAATAAAAGCTATTAATTAACTAAGGAGAACATATATGGTGATTATAAAGTATTAACTCAACCTACTTATTATTCCAACCAAGGTTCTTAATTTACTAAAAAGATAAAATTAGTCAGCATACTTTGGGTTATCATACGAGATTTAACTACCCAAACTAATTCCCCTTTACACTTTCCGTTGTGTGAACGTATTAGATTCTTCTTTAAATGATTACTTTTTTTCTTTTTACTATTTCTAACAACCTTGCTTGGAATTTTTAATACTAAAGGCCAGCCCATCAAATGTGTTACACAGGTTTAGTTCTTGATAAGTGAAATAATAAGACAAATACTTATGTAAAATCATTTCGCTTGAAAGACTTCCATAAGATAAATAAATGAGTAATATAGCATTTCAAGAAAAGGTGATGCTAAAATTAGTGAACAGTGATATTGGTGGAGTGAATTTTTATTTGTAATATGAATAAAAATTTATAACACTTTTAATAAAAAATGATAGAAATAATAACTTTTTTTTTTATGAAAAGTGAAAATTTAAAGAAAATGTAAAGACGTCCTCAAGCAAGTATTTCCCGAGCAATAATTATAGAGATCACATTTGATTCACTCTTAATTAGTGTAGAAAAAATCTGATTCTCTCCTTTTCCTCTTTTTTTCTTTATTTGCTTAAAGCTGGGATATTAAGGTGAAGTGTATAACTTTTTTAAAATATTATCAGCACATCCAAATAATAATAATAATAATAATAATGGTGTGGATTTACATACACACAGAGAAATAAAATGGCATAACAAAGTATCACAAGTGAAAGGGTAATAATGAAATACTTCACAAAAAATTGGGGAACACTCCGGAACAGGAAAAAAGAAAATACAAACACCATCAAAAATCAAACATTTCCAAAAACACTAGAATATATCACCTCTTACAAGAAAAAAAAATCTTAAACTCACTATCAATATGTACTCATACCACACAACTAGAAACAAGGAGATGATGAACATTTTCGACTTAATTCGAGTGCTATTTATCAAAACGAATACCAAACGCAGAAATCTGCACCGCTCTACATGCATATGGGATCCTGTCTTCTTTTTTTTTACAATAAGCCTATATGTTAAATGACCCATTTACACACTTAAGACTTCCTATAGAAAAGCCGCCTTCACAACCTATAAAGCACTAGCTAGCAGCATGCATCATCACCCAAAACAACAGTATGCATTGCCTGAGAATAGACTTCAGTCAGATCATCGTCAAGCAAATAAGCAAAACGAGAGGGACAGAGAGCCAAGAGTTATATACTTCTTATGGTAACTAATCCAGGTAAGTTAGACGTCAGAGAAAAGCAAGCAGAATTATAATCTCCCACTGATACTTTCAGAGCTTTCCATTAACCTCTAACTCCACACCACCATTGTTCTCAACTTTTTCTTCATCGTTCCGTAATGCAGCTTTCTGCAATAATAAACAAAAATTGAGCTTCTTAAATGTAATAAAGTAAACAAATAGTAACATTGAAAGTTAAAGCATAAGAATTAAGAAACATTCGAGTTTATGAGGACCATATAAGCCCTACAAAATTCCACTGCCTATAACGAAAGGTATTGTATTGTCTGTGCATTATATGATAACGGAATAATTTCAAAAGTATATAATGATAACATCTTCTTTGATTCGTTGGTAGGAAACAATAATAGTTATGTGCCATAGAAACAAGATTTAATGGTGAATACCTATGGTATCTGAAGTTCTTACCAGGTCTGAGGGGGAGAAAAGGCAGTAAAAATGAAGAGAGATGACAATCTTCAAGTGAATAGCAGTTCAAACATATTAAAACAACAACCACCAAAAAATAATAATAAAATAATAATTAAAAAAATTAAAAAAAATTGAAAAACAGCAAAATTACTATTAATATTAATGAAGGAATCTAAGCATAGATAAATGACAGAATCGAAAAAAGCAAAATTTTCACTAGGTTGACTCGTTTATTCATGTGCACCATATATCAAAAAAACACTTGCAGACAGCAAGAGCTATAACTCATCTCAAGGACTTCCGCTAGCCAAGGCCACATGAGAGTTTGGAAAAAATACAATCGGTAATACCTCAGTGCCCACTGTGACTCTGTCGACATCAAGAGATGTTACTTCTTCAACTGTGACAATTTTATCAATATATATGGTAGTCTCTGCACCAACTGAATTTTGAATCTTGGATATCTTAGAGGACGTCTGTACTGAGCTGCAGAAAAGGGAAAATTTATATGAAATTTTATTTGACAGAGTGCAACAGCATCACTCATGAAACGATAAAGAGACGGTGCAAACATTATGTTCAGGAAAGTTACCGTGGTGAGGCTTCTGCAGATAAATGACCCTCTGCATCTTTATCTTTCCTCCTTTTTTTGTTGCTCTGCCTTGGCTCAAGAAGTGTATCAGCACATCGTTTGAGCCATGAGAATGGAGCAGAGATAGGAGAAGCAGACTTATCAGACTCTTTTTTGCCAGATGCATGATGCCCAAACCCATTGTTAATATTCCCATTTTGATCCAAAACTAATTCATTTGGTTGAATCACAACTATTTCAGAAGATGGCTTCCGATTCTTTGGCCGCAAGTTGGGCTGCAGCATCTCATGAATATCAATAGAATCTAATTTCTCTTTTAAACCTTCCAACTTCTTCAAAGCTCCTATCTGAGAAAGAATCTCCTCTCTGTCAGCTTTTAGTAACTCCCTTTGTTTCTCCAGTTTTTGCCTCTGCACTTTAAGCTCTTCTATGCTATTATCCAGCTTGGTCCATTCTTGGTCCCTCCTTTCACGATCCAGATTTATCTCTCTTCTTTCTGCATCAAGTCTCTCCATTTCAGAGTTTACATGTTCTAGCTCCTTTCCCACTCTTTCCTTGAGAAGACTGATATTCTGAAGTTCATTATTTTTTCTTTCCTCAAATTCCTTCTCTCTTTCTGCAAGGTAATTCTCAATTTCTTCACGTCTCTCCTTCAGACAGTTATCCAACTCATTTTTCTGCATTTCAATATCTAGCAAGAAATCTGTACGTTCTTTCTGAATCTTACTGAACCACTCCTTACGTTCCTGCTCAAAATCTTTCATGAAAGACTCTCTATCACGGGAGAGTGCCTCAAGATCACGCTTATATTGGTCCCTCATCGCATCCTTTTCTTCTCTCAAGCTATCACGCTGATCCTTTAGAGACTTAGAGACAGTTAACCTCTCCTCAGCAATATTGGCTGCTTCTTTTAACAGCTCTTCTCTTTTCTCATCAATTAACTCCCACTCAGCTTCAAACTTGGCCTTCTCTGCTTTCAAACGGTCAGCCTCAGCCTCAAGCTCCTGTTTTTGAGCACTAATAATATCAATCTCCTCTTTTAGTCTTGACTCAAGCTCAAGTAATTCATTTGTTTCACGCCTCATTGCATCTGCATTCTCTTCCGCATTATTGATATGTTTTTTCTTCTCTTCCAGCAAATCAGAGGACTTTTGAAGTTCAAGCTTCATACGGCAAATCTCTTCTTTTTCTTGTTTAAGAGATTTTTTCTTCAATTCCAAATCATTTTCCACATCCAACAGATTTTTTTCTCTCTCTTCAACCATGCTTAACCTCTCCTCCACTTCCTTCTCTTTTTCTTTAAGCTGCCTAGATTCAAAATCCAACTCCCGTTCTTTCTCTAAGATGAAGTCCTCACGCTGCTTGATGTCTAATTCTTTCAACTCCCAAGCCCGCCTCTTGGTATTTATCTCATCTTCGAGCAATTTGCGCTTAGTTTCTGCTTCTACCTCAAGAGCATTGTTCTTCATTGCCAAAGCTGCTTCATGATTAGAAATTATTAGTTGAACATTATCCTGCAAAAGCACCAAAAAGCTACTTAATCACAGGGTTCCAAATCAACATAGTAGCATACACCATAGTAGGCTTCACCGCTTTCTTTTAAATAAACAGATGACTAACCACTGTAGTGCAGCAGCACTATAAACAATTCTCTATGAATGTTATGGATATAGTAGCTAGAAAAGAGAGATTCATTGCATAGATGTATTAGAAAACATAATATGCTACCAATATGATATAATGTAAGAAACTTAACAACTGTCTCAAATGGTCAAATTTAAACAAATATTATACAAGGAGTACACAACTTAAGTAACACCTCCTCACCAAGGAAATCAATGAAAATAAACATGAAGACCACTAATTCTTTCCATTAATATTTATGCATCCTAATTTTCTTTTTCTGTAATGGTAAAGAAAAATATTGGTAATACAATAAATCATTGATTGAAAAATGAGTATGATAACATTATATTAATGAATCTCAAAAGTAATACAATCCTTATATAAGGCTTTAGTTTCCAGTTCATTAATTTTAAACAAACACAATTTTGACTCTTTAGAGTTCAAAAGTAGTCTTACAGATTCTTTGCTCTTCAGTTTAGCTTGCAACAAAAGTTCCTCTTCCTCTTTCTTGAGAAGGTCACGCTCTCTTTTGATCACAGCCTACAATGAAAAAATCAAGTACATAAATAATATTGTATAAAGACATAAATGCAAATTTATAGATGTAAATGCAGCCAAATGATGAAATCAATGTGTTAACATCTAGGGAGAAGGAAGCTATAAGTTAACCTCTTCTCTAGCCGATAAAGAACTTGCTTTTAGCGCCAGATCACTTTTCACTTCATTCACCGCTGAACGCTCTTTATCAATACTTTGCTTTAACTCATTCAACTCCTTCTCAAATTTCTTTAATTCTTGAGTTCTATTGAAGATGTAGTCATCTCTCTGATTCAGCAAAGCTTGCCCATCCAATAACCTTTCTTGAGCTTGCTGCAGAACTATTTGCCTTTCAGATAATGATTGCCTTTCAAGCTGAATTTCTTTCTCTTTTGCTTCCAAACTGCATTACAATCATGATCCAACATGCAGAGGCATTTAAAGAAAACAGAGTTATGGCCAATTAAAAAGAGAGAGGGAAAGACAAGTTTAGCACAAAGTAGGACTTATAATGGTATTGAATAGGCCAAAAGATGGGGGTTTTTTAATTTTATTTTTTATAACTAGAAATGCACCCAAATGTTAACTTAATTTAACTAATCCATTTCTACAGCATCAGAAAATGCATTCCCCAACATATATTAAATTAAAATAGTAAAAATAAAAACTAATCATATACTCCCACCGTCCCAGGATTACAAGAGGGAGTACATAACAAAACCATCTTGACACCCATAAGAAAGCCAAAAAGATACCATAAACAACCAGCAATTTTGGATAAACTCAACAAATGTAATAAACCAGAACATACTCAAGTTTTGATGACATAATGTGCCTCCTCAAGTCATCTTCACTTTCTTCAACTTCATGCAGCTTTCTTTCAGCTGTTCTGTGATATCTACTGGCCTCTGCTTCTAGTGATTCAGCTGTCCGCATTTTCTCTTCAGCCTCGGTCATCTTCTTGAGCGCATCTTCCACCATCTCTCTTGCCTCGGCAAATTTACTGTCAGATGCAACCTTCACCTCTGCATATTCAGAACGCATCTCATGCAGTGTCTTCTCAATCTGCAGAAGCTCTGTAATTAGAAACACGCCACAATAATAACCAAAGGAAAGATCAAAAAATGTGCAGCCATTACATTCTTAACGCATTCTTTCTCAATGCCAAGAGCTTTCTTGAGACTATCTTCCCGCTTTTTGGCTTCAGTCAAGTTCGAGACACGAGAAGCCCTTTCGCGTCTAAAATTCAGCTCGGCAGAGTCAGCCATAGATTTGGCCTCCTCGTACTTTGCCACCCAATCCTTTCTTTCCAATATGAGAAGTCCCATGTGATGTTGGTGATCATATATCTAATTTAAAGAGGCACAAACCATATCAAAACAAAACAAAACAAATATATAAACACATGCAGCATAAGAAATTGAAACATGAATGAAAAACATGAAGCTTTGTAGATTAATTTGCAATGGGAATCAACAACTTCACAACCATATATAAAAACAGCCAATTCGGAAAGATATTAATGAAAAAAATCATACTAATAAATATACAAACTACAAGGTCAAGAAAACATAAACTCCACAATAAACACGAGAAAAGGCGAAGAATGAAACCTCTGCTTCCAATTTGGCAATATAAGCAACGAGAGCAGCCTTATCTCTGCGCTTAATCGACTCCTCGTCAAACCCTGCCTCTTTAAGCCGCTTCCACAAAGCTTCATCGCTTAAAGGAGATTTCAAAACCCTAGCAGAATCAGAATTTGGGGAAAGTGCAATTGTTGCAGCGCTCCTCGGAACCACTGCCAATCTCTCCGAACGGGGAGTTGACATCGCAACCTGATCCAATCCTTCAGTAATTTCTCCTTTTTCTTGAATCCCTAATGCGAATTGATCGATTTTGAGTTGGTGTTCTCACTAATGCAGTTCCTTTTCTTTCCCTTCTCAAGAGAGAGACTTTGTGGACTCCACTAACTCATGCTTTTTCTCTCTCTTCTCTACTCTTTTTCTTTAAAACGACGCCGCCATGGACTTAATTCTCTAAAAAAGCGCCGTTAATGTGATTACGCTAATTACTTTCTAAATCTTTGAATTTAATTGGTATTAAATACAGTCTGGATTACAGTCAATATTTGCTGTTTATATATCGATCATTGACAGATTAATACTATATCACTTGATATCCTGGGTATTACACGGAAGTTATCCAAAATTATGGAGTATCATATTTCGAATTTTTAATAAACCCTGAAATCCGAAAGCAACAATGACGTGTTTAATATTTTCTTTAATATAATTATCTTTTATTAAAAATATTATCACTTTTTATTTATATTATTAAAATATGAATTATTTTGCACCACTACCATTTTTCTTCCATTCAGGTATCTATTTTATTTATAATATAACAGAAACTTTTCTGTTTGCGTGTTGTCTGCAGAGCATTCCGTTATTACGTGTAATTTTCTCATTTTTTGAATTTTTAAATAATTTTGTATATATTTTTCTTATTTACTTATAATTAATTTCCTTATTTTGTATTTATTTTTTAAAATAATGTATTTTCTTTTCTATTTATAAATCTAAATTAAGTAATAAATTAAGAAAATATATTTTAAATATATATTTATTTGATTTTCATAAATAATTAATTAAAAATAAATCTATTATTATTATTAATATTGTAATATTCTGATTTTAAATAATGTACTTCCTCTCTATTCATAAATCTAAATTAGATTTTACTAATTCATAAATCTAAATTAGGTAAAATTTATTTTGGAGTTAGATTAAAAAATAAAATTGTATAATTCATAAAACTTTACTATTCATAAATCTAAATTAGGTATAATTTATTATTATATAATTATAATTATTATAATTATAATAATATTTTAAATTTAAATAATGTATTCCCTTTTCTATTCAACTTTTTTACTCATAAATTTAAATTAGGTTTTACTAATTCATGTTTCTAAATTAGGTAAAATTTATATTGGAGTTAGATTAAAAAATAAAATCGTATAATTAATAAGACTTTACTATTCTATAATTCTATATTAGGTCAAATTTATTTTGGAGTTAGATTAAAAAATTATATAATGACTAAATCAGCCCAATACACACTATTATTATTATTATTAATATTACACATTACATAAATATTTACTTTTTTAGGTTTAATTTTCTCAGATGAATTCTTATTCAATTTTTTTCTACATAACAGTGTATCAACATTGATGATAGCTAAGAACAATTATTTTTCAATAATGTTTAATAATTTTAGACAATTGTCTTTGGAGGTGATTTTAGACAAATCTTACTGGTAATTATTGGGAAGTTTTCAATAATGTTTAATAATTTTTAATATTAAATTATACATATGACACTTATATAATTAAACAACAATAGTATGTCAAAAAAATTAATTTTAATAATAAAGATAAATTAAAATATGAACTAATATAATATAATCAGAGACATTAATAATAATATTAATTTTATTTAAATAATAATAATAATCCCGCGTAATATGCGGATTGCTAGGATTTAATAAAATGTAATCACTCATTATCGATCTCATATAATACTTTCATTTTGGTATGATATAGAAGAGTATAATAATTTTATAGTTACAATAATGGAACATCATTTAAAAATGAATTAATATAGGAGTTTTTTTCAATACAGGACCTGAAAGATAGGTAAACTATCAATTAGGGACCCGAAAGATTTTTGCTATCAATTCAGGACCCGAAATATATGAAATTATCAATACAGGACCTAAAATCATAGAGTTTCAGGTTCTGAATTGATAAAAATACATTAAAATTTCATGGTTTCAGGTCCTGTATTGATAGTTTCATATATTTCGGGTCCTAAATTGATAGAAAAAATATTTCAGATTCCTTATTGATAGTTTACCTATCTTTCAAGTACTGTAATGAAAATATTTCATTAATATATTATGCATCCGAATACACAGCTTTACAGAATTTGGGTAGGGCGAGTGCATATTGTAAGATTACTTTTTGTGTTAATTAGAGCTTAGTGCCAATGTACACAAAATGAAGAAGAATTAAATGAATGTCATTCCCTTAAATAAGGTGATACTATTAAGTAGAGAGATTCTAATATGGGTTAATGCTTATATGCCAGTAAATAAGTGATACAGTCCGGCCCAATAGGTCTTATATGGGCTAATACCTCTATGCCAGTAAACAAAGTGATCCAATCACGCCCAATAAGTTTTGATCGTTTTAAACAGGCTTTAATTAACTGACAAGTTGTATTTTATTATTACACTATCCATATCACTTTGGCAAGGGGAGACATCCTCGAAAATCAGGCCCAATAGAGTTGGATCGTTTTAAACAGGCTTTAATCAATATCACATTTTTAGGCCCATTAATTATGGGGCATTAATTTTATATGAATTGTCTTAACACTCGAAATAACTTATGAATAATCATATTATTATTGATGATCTCTTGCTCCCCATTGTTATTTTGAGGAGAAAAAAATAAATAAAAAAACTAGAGACTGTCTCTTCAGGGTCTACGTACACCCCTTTACTTAGATAAACATTAATCTCATGTAAATAGATATAAATCATTATGGTATACAATATACTTGCAATAGAAATATTTTGTTAAAACATAAATAAATAAAAAATTAGTTAATCTCTTGTACACTTGATTATACAAAAAAAATTGAGTATTATATTTTATTTTAAAATATGTTTGTTTTAATCAATAAATGTATTTTTTTCCATTGAAAATGCTATTTATATTAAAATATAAAAGTTAAATTTATAATAATAAAGGATTTTAAAATGATACTCTCATCGATTAATCATGATTTTAAAATGATTCTCTGATTGATTAATTTTAATATCAAGAATATATTTAATTTAAATAATAAGAGTGTTATTTTATTTTATTTTATTAATTAAATCAAACTTAAAGGATAAAACTTGCATGCTTTCAGTTTCAAATTCTAGAGCTTCAGAAAGTTGTACTATTGCAACCTCTAATATAAAATTATACCTTAATAAATTAAATTTAAAACAAACTGTCATATATTTTAAAGCGCGATTATTAAGGCGAAATTTGTCTAGAAAAAAAGGAGGGGGATTTGGAGGCATGTTATGATGGGTCCCACGTAAAGATTTTGGAAATCTGAAATTAGAATGATATGGAAAAGTTAAAGAGAGTGAATAAGGGTGTAGAAAAGCAATTAGAAGGGTGAGGGAGGAATATGTTGACATTCCATAGTGATGAATATGATAAGCTTAGAATATATATTTTTGAAGAATTAAAGTAAGTCGCACTCACTTTTTTAGCGACTTTTTAGTGGGATAACGTTTTGCCTTACTCATAACATTAACACATGAATCTACTTGTAAAGTGTCTTTTCCATGTATTTATTTATTTTATTTTTTAATCATATTTTGATATTTCATCGGTATGTTTAAATTCATACTAATCACACCACCAATGTACTAATTCGAAAATCCCAACGCTAGGCCAATGAAGTGCCTAAAGCTTGTGAGCAAATGGGTTCTGTTTCATCTCCACCCAGAGTGATAAAAAATGGCATTCTCC
Source organism: Pogostemon cablin (assembly GCA_023678885.1). NCBI lineage: Eukaryota > Viridiplantae > Streptophyta > Magnoliopsida > Lamiales > Lamiaceae > Pogostemon > Pogostemon cablin. The sequence continues at coordinate 6,565,911 of CM042994.1, read as the reverse complement.
ATACATTCTCTCTCCCCAATATAATATTCATGTATTTCATCCTCAATCGAGGCATTCTCTCGAATTTAGAATCGCAATATTTTTCCAAAATGTTTTTTTTTTACAAGTTGGGTCCCTAGGCATTTTTTTTCCAAAATGTTCATTTTCGGGTTTTAAACCCAAATTTTGGTTATCAAAACATACATTCAAATTTTAAAAATCACTCCTATATATATCCACCACATTCTCTCTATAAATTAATAATTATCTCTTTATCTCTCCTCTCTTATCTAACTTTTTAAATAAATTAATAGATTAATTTGACATAAAATTAAAACATACCCTACCTAAAATCCAAAATAAACATAGAATAACTATTAATGGTTTTCAAACGGGATAATATCAATTTTGGTCCTCTAAGATATGCTAAATCCAACTTTAGTCCTCAAGTTTGTTAATTTTTCAAAAGTGGTCCTCCAGTGTTCGCTTTTTATCCTTTTTGTCCACTTTTAGTCCTTATTTGGCCTATCCTAGATGATCAAAAGTGGATAAAAAGGACCAAAAGTGGATAAAAATGACTAAAAGCGGACACTGAAGGACCATTTTTGAGAAATTACCTAACTTGAGGACTAAAGTTGGATTTGACATATCCTAAAAGACCAAAATTGATATTTTCCCTATTCAAATCTCATGTAACCCTAAATGAAACATCACCTTAAAGTTTTAGTGTACACTATTTTTTATTAACTCAAATTATAGTCATAGGCAAAAATGTAGTAGTATAATAAAAATTCACACACTATCAAATTAACGTATTATATCATTTAATCTTCGTATGGAAAACAAACGTATAACATAACATTGTATTAAAAGAATATTAATTTTATCCATTCTACAAATTATTCATAAAATAATTTAATGGTATTAGTATTATTTTTCCTTTATTTATTTTTTTTAATTTTTTAATTTTTTTGGGAAAATTCAAGAAAGGCGTGATGAAGATGGATGAATAAGATTTGAGGCATGATTGAAATAATGTGTAATATTGTGGTGTGTTGTCTCTCTAAATCAGTTTTTCATCATTAATTCTTTCTCCACATTTTAGTCCAAATCATAATCATTCTTGAAAATTGTTGCTTTAATTAATCTACGATGATTCTCATTCGATTATGTTTGCAGCTAAACTTTTATTTTTTATTTTTGCTTTTTGTCTTTTCAGGAAGAAAGCAAAAGTAAATATTCGAGAAAAACATCATAAAGCATATATTCTGTATTATAGTGTGTACTTGTGATCAAATGCAATTAATTTTATTCCATTTCTTCGTACTCAACAACATAATTATAAATTATCGTAAATTAAAAGATTAGTTGGAAATGTAAGAATTCAATTGTGATATATTTTTATTAAAAAATAATGATTCCCATAATCATTGTATAAAAGTATTAGGTTTTACTTTACGGTGCGTTGCACGAATATAATTATATATAACTATTTACTTTTTATATTTAAATTGTTATTTTTATATCAGAGCTCAAGAAAAGATATAAAAGATCACCCTAATGTAAATTAAATTAAATTAAAATATATTAATCGAAATTAATTGATATATTAATTGAAATGAAAAGTATTCAAATATACTAAAAATACCTTTTATATATATATTTACAAAATTTATATGGTTAATTTTTTTTTAAAAAAATCTATTATTATCTTAAAGAGGTTTGTTTAATGACTCAGAAAGAAAATTGATATTCAAGATTAAAAATTGAATAAAAATTATAGTATACATAAATAAATAAAAATTTATATATTTTATTAATAAATTTTCTACTAATTTATAAATGAAAATTGAATATAAAAATTTATATATTTATTAAAAATATATATATATAAATTATTAAATATATAAATTATTAAATTTAATTTAATAAAAGTTAATACATATATGCGTATGCGTATAAGGTTACACCGAGTATCAACTTAACTAAAATTATAAAAAAAATATGTGCACCTAATTTATCTCCTCCCTTAAAAATCGAAAATGTAAATAAAAAATAAAAAAATAAGAAAAATAATTGCGATGTTGACTTATGTCAGTTGCTTATTCCAATTTGATTCTAATTTTTCAACTTTGGGATTATATACCATAAAATTAATACTCCCTCCCTCCAATAGAAGTTGACACACTTTCCTTTTTAATTTATCTCACTAAAGTTGACACATTTTCTTTTTAATACATGGACCCACACAAAAAATAATTAATCTATTCTCATGGGCCCACATATCACCTCTAATACAACTACTCACTATACATTAAATATTATTTATCTCATTTCACTTTACTCCACTTTACATTAAATTATTATACTCCTTAATCTCCGTGCCCAAAAAAATTATACCAACTTCTATGAAACGGAGGGAGTAATGTGTACACTATTAATGAGTGTTTAAATGACTCAATATTATATAATCGTGATTCGATCGTGTCTCATTAAATTTATCCCAAGGCAGTTAGAAATAGATGCAATTAATTTTAGGGTACTTATGAAAATGACTGAATTGTTTCTAAAAATTACTCCTTTCATCCCATTTCAGATTACACACTTTCTATTTTGGGTTGTCACATAAAATTTTGCACCTTCCTAAAAAAGCAAAAAGTCAAATACAATCATCATTCTTCATACACTTTCTAATACACTTTATTTACAAAAAAAAAAAAAATCACCCCTATCTAATACACTTAACATACTTTATCATTTATTTATTACAAAAAAAATACATAATACCCCTAAAAGTTATCACTTTCTTAATCTTCGTGCCGGAAAGAGGGGTGCAAACTTTCCTGAAACGGAGGGAGTATTTATTTTGAAAAAAATAAATAAATAATTAACTAAAAATCTAAAATTTGTTATAAAGTAATTTAGAAAAGTCAATAAACTAAGCAATTACACAATTAAATTAAATTAAGGGTTATCATGTGGTGCATTGTTGCATCTAAGGATTTATATGCTATCTTTTAGTATATAATTAATTTATTTTTTAAAATTTTAACTAATTTATTTTGATCCAAATTAAGGTGATTAAAAAGTGATTTTTTAATCTAATGAATCATATTAATTAGGTGCATCGATTCACAATGTGCACCCTAATTAATTTAACTCTTAAGTTAAACCACAATTACAAAACTAAAATTACGATGACCACCCTCCTCTAGGACGGTGTTCACTTAATCTATAAATTTATAATTTAATCCAATATTAAAATTCTAATTAGATAGTAAAATTATAATTCACTAAAAATAATAAGTGGCTGATTAAATATTACTTTAAGGTTGCTAATCATATGATCATTAAAATTATATTTTATTGAATCAAAATTTTAAAACACTAAAATCATATTATAATATTGGACATTATTTTAAATTTAGGGAACTATAACATATTGTTTCCTCTGTTTCAATATTATTTTTTCATATTTTTTTTTATATAAATTTACGAAGAAAAGGTGATAACAGTTTCGTGACAATGGTAGTATTTCATCAAAGTGAGATTATACTTTTACAGTACATATGGAGTGATTTCTTCACAAAAAAAAGACCTGCTTATTAAATAGTATTATGAAATCCTTGAGACCTATAAATCCATCTAATATTGACATAATTTTCACAAATTAGTCTCCTTTAAATTAAAAATTCATGTACAAAATCAGTTTATATTAGGAGAGTGACTCATTTGGCCCAACTTCAATTCGTGGCACACGCACCATCATAATAATAGAATATATATATATATATATATATATATATATATATATATATATATATATATATATATATATATATATATATATATACACGTGTATGTATGTATAATATTTGTAGATATAAATCCAACCGCCAACTAAAAGTTAGCTAGAAAACATCCTTAACCAAGTTGTCTGAATTGGGACCTACAATGAACTACATTTCCACACCACTATAATGTAACTTGTTTGCTTTACTTTCCCCCTTAAGATTTCTCTTTTTAGATGATGAGGATTCAGGGGGTTGGAGTGTATATATCTCCAACTTTTAAACGAAAGAATGATGTTTGCACATGCAACCGTCACTACTCCCACAAATTAAGTCTTGAGAACAAACAAATGATGGAATTCTTATTACAAGATTAATAATCACCAATTTTCCGATATGCCCATTCTATCTCTCTTCACCTTTTCTTTTTTTGTTATCATTTTTATGTTCTTTCTCAATTTCACCATATAATTCATATCATTTCGAGCATTTTCTTAAGTTAAAAATCAAAATTATGCCACAACTTTTCGAAATTGTGCTAAAAGAAGAAGAAGATATTCAATTTAGTTCTACCGCTTTCAAAATTGCATTGTTTTAGTTTTAGTTTTGTTGAAAATTATAATATTTGTCGGAATAGTATACGTGTCATTCTGCCGCCTGAGCGCTCGCATGTGTGGAATCTCGACAAAAATTATAATTTTCAGCGAAATCTAAACTAAATTATCACACTAAATAGCAATTTTCAATTTTTATTGACCCTTTGTTAATAAAAAGAACTATTTTGATTTTTAATTCAATATCTCTAGGTAATTATTATAAAATGTATCGATTTGAGACTAAAATTGCAGCATTTATTTGTGTTAAAAAAAATTATAAATTACAGCATTTATTTTTATTTCAATTATTATCAAAATAAAAATTATATTTCACAAGATTTACGTACGGATCTGTATGTGTATATGAATTAATTAATTAAATTTCACTGTGGTAAATGCTAATGAATTTAAAAAAGAGCTTAAAAGAGAGTAAGTTAAAGCAAACTTCAGTTTAAGTCTCTGTATAATTACTTTAAACCCTTTTGTCATGTTCAAAATTGGCTTACTAGCTTTACCATGTGAAAACTCTTCTTGAGTATTAATTCTTGATCTTACCATCACTTAACATCTACTTTTTAAGCAGGTACTCCATATTTTTATGACAAATAAAAAATGATAAAAAAAATAAGTGTCAATAGCTAAAAATACTCAATATGAAGAGAGAAAAATTAATTTCAACTCAATATGAAGAGAGAAAAATTAACATCAACGATTATTTAATTTAATTATCTTTTTATCAAATTTATACTTTTTGGACTCTATTACCCCTCATTATATTTTATCAATTCTACTAGGAGTCTAGGGGTGGTAACACACCCTACCCATCCACACACCCTCAATCTACCTACCTCTACCACCAGACGGCGGCGGAGGCAGCAGGTGGGTTAACGGGGTTTAGAGTTAATGTTGGAGGATAAAAGTGTCCAAAAAGTGTAAATTTGGTAGAATTAATAGTTTCTAACCATAAGTGTCGTATTAATTTTCAACTGTAAATTTTGTATAAAAATTTTTTCCTAAAAAAATATATATACAGGATCATTTCATTACTATTTTTATTTTTTATAATTAAATAATTCATGTCATAATTCAACATTAACTAGAAAGATTTTTTTTAATAGCTAAAAAATTTATTTCATCAATATTATCACTTTCGCTATAAAATATTATTACTTTTCATTAATACTTTAAATTGTTTATAAAATAACATTATCGCTTTTCATTATAAAAAGTTATTATTTTTTATCCATGTCACGGCTTACGTGAGACGGACTCACACAAGTTTTTGCCTAAATTTTTAATTTTATTGTTTGTCTAAAAAAAATATCAATTAAAAAAAATCAATTTACTCCTTTTTTTCTATACATGATTTGATTTGATACTAATTAATTTTTTATATAAAAAAATTATTTATTAATTGTAATTAATGATACTAAATAAATAAATCATAATAAGTGTATAGGAGAAAAATAGAAAGATATTATATATTATTTTAGAGCATTCAGGAGACAACACGTTAGTTAAAAAGAACTTTGTTATACTATAATTAATATATATATATATATATATATATATATATATATATATATATATATAATGGAAAATAAGGTCAAACATTCTATAATTAATTAAAAAAATTATTAAAATATTTTAAATTGTTGCTACATATATATATATAAATAATTAATGGAAATATTCATAAATTTATAATGAATTTATTATTTTTCTTAATTTTATTAGTTTCAAATTATATAAATAACTAAAGAACACAAATTATATAATTCATATGTTATAATTGAATTATTATGATATATGTAAATAAATAAATAAATATTAATATACTAAATTTAAAAAATTAACAAATATTTACAAAACTCGATCTTAATGTTATTTGATATAAAATAATGATTTACTTAAAGAACTAAAGCTTTCGATTATTTATATGAGTTAGTTTTTCAACCTCTTATTCTTTAGAAGTAAATCGATTCAAGAATATTTGAATCGATTTTCTTCACTTGAAGAATACTTGAATCAAACATTTTAGAGTAGATCTTAAAGAATATTTGAATCAATTCTTAAGAGATAATACTTGAATTTTTTTTCTTCTTGAAGAATCGATTCAAGAATACTTGAATCGATCATCGAAGAATCAAATTTTAAGATGTAAATCAATTCAAGTACTCTTTGAATCGATCATCTTCCTCTTCAAGAATCGATTTTTTAGAGGTAGATCGAGTCTCTACATGATTCGCTCTATCGAAATAAATTTTATACCTTCATAAATCAATTCTCTTGAGGGACTTGAAGAAAACTCATATTTCTCTTGGAGAATTGAATGTGTGTATTTAGAATGAATAACCAAAAAGTTATAGCTGGGTGAGAAAGAATATTATATGAAATATTATTTTTTCTCTTTATATATGAGTTAATTTGATACTAATTAATTTATTACATAAAAGATTTAGTAATTAATCAATGATATCAAATAAATAAATAAAATATTAAAAATTTATCATTATTAAAAATAAGAAACATATTATTTAAAAAATATTAAATAAGGAAGTTAATTAAAAGTAAATGAGAAAAATATTAAAAAATTATTAAAAATAAAAAAAAATTAAGAAAATTACATATCAGTTTGAAGCGTTTTGAAGACGAAGCATCAGTAAAAAAAAAAAAGTTCTTGTTATACTGGAGTAGGTAATATATAGTATAAAATTTTAGAATCATTTTTAATAGAGACAATCTGTCTCTAATCAATTCTGACAATCTAATTACCGACCACCACAAGATCATCTCGAATTTAACTATTCAACACTACCTTTTCGTCTCTAATATCTTATTAGAATCCTCAAAGGTTTAATACAAGTTAAAATTCATTATAAGAAATTATTCCTATAATATCAACTTTTGTGTACATTTATAGATAATAACTAGCTTCATATTCCTTTACAAGTGATTAAAATTTAGGGTAAAAAGTTAATTCACATGAAATCAAATCACTAATTAGTAGTCTTTTGTTGTATGTGCACACATCAAGAATGACCACTTCAACAATATTAACTACGTACACAACGAGAATGTTTATGGAGTTATTTTATTTTTATTTTACTATGTGATTTATACTTCGATAAATATGCAATGAACACTTATTGAGTGACAATTCCTATTTAAATTGATAGTTGCTAGCAATTTAGGGGGAAAATGCTATTTTACTTTTCCTTTAGTAATCATATTTTGAATCCTACAACTTCCTGCACATGCTAATTAGGACATGACACTTGTAGAAATTGAGAGACGATGCAGAAATCTCAACAGTTGTGACACTTGTAGAAATAAGATGGAGATCATAGGATAACATATTTTATTTGACCGTGATAATTTTTCTATAGATTAAGGATGAATATTTTCTCGTGGGTTGGGATTTTTGTTTCATCGAAATCTTGTTGCTATATAATTTGTTGAGCTTCGACAACTTACTACCTGGAAAAAAAAAGAAAAATGGTAGCGCCGTATATTTTGATGGGAACAGTATGTATAATTTGGATGGAAAGAAATTACTTTATTAAAAAAAAGTAATGGGAAGGGGGAAATTGTACCTAGGTCATTTTTGTCCGTTCAATAAAATTTTCTATTTTTTGAAAAAAATAAATAAAATAAAATTAGGACATGACACAACTAAAATATAAAATTGTAATTATTTTAACGAGGGAGTATTTTATGGACAAGGTTACACAATACTCTCAAATTATTTGTTAAAAAGATAACTATTTGATATATCCTATTAATCAAAAATAAATTCTGAATTTAAAATAAACATACGGTATAATAGTTCATATGATCATAAGTAAAATATTACTTGAATCAATGGTATAAAATTATAATTATATGATAAGAATTAAGAGTTTGTGTCTTTTGAATCAGTTTATCTTGATTTTATTGAAATTGTGCTTTAGAGCGATGTACTATTTTTATTTTGAAAGAAAATAGTATTATTTATTACAACATGAATTTGACTAAAAATAATATTTTTTATTTAAAAGAGTAATAGTTATAATCACTCTAAATATTAATTTTATTGAACTAAAGAGTAATTTCAATCCAAGTGCAAGGAATACTTTGCCAAGAATTAATACTTAATTCTAAAAATAAAGATTAAACTTTTAAAATAAAATAATACATGAACTTAATTATGTAAATGTTGCATGAAATGTCGTGTGGAACGATTCTATGAAACACGTACTTTGACTTTAAAGAAATGGAATTCGTTACATAAATCATTCATGATTTTAATGCTCCATTTAAACAAGAGTTCATACTATCTGCGTTCTCTTAATTTTAAATAATTAATTGATTATAAAAATCATAAGTTGAATGTAATAAATTTCAAAATTAATGGATAAGTTATGTATCAAAGTAATAAAATATTATTGTAGTACTTTCATAATTGACAATAAAAATTTTAAATATAGAATGCACTTAATAAACCTAAAAGTAAAGGACACAAGATACTTTTGTACACACAATTACAATATGGAATATTAATTTTATTGTTACACATATGAAAAAAACAGTAAATGCAGAATAAAAGTAGATAGTTTTATTATTTGAATCATACTCGACTCATTCAAATCAAACTCTGCATCGTTGTTCTTTGTATTCACTAACTTTATTTATGGATTGAAAACTAACTCGATATATGATAGAATGGAGCTCAAACTTGGATATTGAAATGGAGTGGAATAGGAGTAGGATGCAAGATTAAAGAAAGAGCAATGATATAATTTGGAAAAGAGAGGAGGGTAGATGTCCAAAAAAAAGAAAAGAGGAGAGAGAGAGAGAAGGGGGGAATTAAGAGAGAGAAGTGGAGCAACATTGGGGGGCTGAGCGGAAAGAGAGGAACTAACACTGCATAATAACCTTATCTTTTCTCAACTAATCAAACTTCTCATTATGCCATTATCTTTTCTCAACTAATCAAACTTCTCATTATGCCAAATCATTGCCATTTGCCTATTTGTATCCTTCATAATAATCATCACTTCACAAGAAAATGAAACCCTTGCTAATCACATGGAAATTATAAAAAAAAATTAATAATAATAATAATAATTAAAAAAACGTTTAATTTTAGTTATTTTATTTTATTTTATTTTGATCATTTTAGATATAAAACGTTTAATTTTGTTGGAATTCATTTTGGTCCTGAAATTTTTTGGATTTTTTTATCGATATTTTAAAGGGCAGCGCTGCTTCAAAATTTTGGAATTCTTATTTGAGTAAATAGATTTTTATTTAAGGATAACACTTATTCTGAAGTGTAACACTTTAAGGAGTTGTTGTCGTTATTATTATTATTACTAGTAATGTCCCCGTGCAATGCACGGTTATTGAAAAAAATATAAATTTCTTCATTCTAATAAGTAATATTCAATTGAGGAATAAAATTGAGATTTTTGGATTTAAAAATATAATAAATAATGATATATATTTATTTTGGAATTTTGATTTGGTAGATTTTAAATTTATATGAAATCAATGTATTATAATATATATATTAATTTATAGTAAAAAAAAGAGAGATAAATAGAGATATAGAAAGGGCATGAGGGTTGTAAGGTCATTTTTTATTTATATACTATAAGTTATTTATGTAAAAATTATTTGGTAAATAATAGGAATGATTATAATATTAATTAATTTTAATATATTTTTAAAATCACTTATATCTCCTCCATCTTTCGTACCATCTGTATATTACTGTTAATATTTTATTTTTCATTTCACTTTGAAAATCAACATATTTTATTTATTTATTTATTTATTTATTTATTTTTAAAATAATTTAATTTTTATTTTTTTTCTTCTTGAATATTATACTATTATTTTGGAATTTATTTAAATCAAATAAGTAATAGTACATAGAAGTATTATCTTTAACTCGAAATCTTGAAATACAATGCACATTATTATTTTCTTAAATGATGTTTGTTTATCAACATTAGATCATTATTCACTATTTTTTTTCATAATGCCAACATTATATCATTACTCGCTTTCCTCAAGCTCGTGTACATTCTTCCAATAAAAATGAATTAGATCGATGACTTTTTGCAGATATCTTATAATGTATATTTCGGCACTAACACAACGGGATCAAATTCATTCAACTGTATCTTTGGTGAAGCTTAATATCACCTCGGCCACAATTGGAGCTTGGCTCTATAATATTCGGGTGGATTACGATGATTAATATGGTTATGCAATGTACAAAGCTGAATCCATTCAACTGTATCTTTGGCGAAATTTAATAACACCTCGGCCACAATTGGAGCCCGACTCTATAATTTTCGGGTGGATTACGATGATCAATATGATTATGCAGTGTATAAAGCAGAACAACTCCTCCCGACTCCTCCGAAACCTTAAAATGCTTCAGAGCTTTGGTTACTCTCTTCTGAATTTGCTTTAGAGTTTTGGTTACTCGCCCGACTCCTCCGAAACCTTAAAATGCTTCAGAGCTTTGGTTACTGGTTACTCTCTTCTGAATTTGCTTTAGAGTTTTGGTTACTTGCTTCAGAGCTTTGGTTACTGGTTACTCTCTTCTGAATTTGCTTTAGAGTTTTGGTTACTCGCCCGACTCCTCCGAAACCTTAAAATGATTCAGAGCTTTGGTTACTCTCTTCTGAATTTGCTTTAGAGTTTTGGTTAAAATGCTTCAAAGCTTTGGTTACTCTCTTCTGAATTTGCTTTAGAGTTTTGGTTACTCTATTCTGAATTTTGGATCTGAATTTGCTTTAGAGTTTTGGTTACTCTATTCTGAATTTTGGATCTGAATTTGCTTTAGAGTTTTGGTTACTCTATTCTGAATTTTGAGATCTCTCTTATGTTTTAATAGGAAAATATTTAGCTTATTGGAGAAGCTAAAAAGTTTCATACGTGTAGAAGAAGTTTTAACCAATGATTTCAAAACCGGACCGGCCGGTTCGACCGGTTCAATCGGGAACCGAAGCCGGAACCGGTCCGAAAGCCCCCTAAAAACCGCTTTTAAGGTCAAATCGGGAAAAATCAGGTTGAACCGGGGTTCGACCGGTTCAACCGGGAACCGAAGCCGGAATCGGTCCGAAAGCCCCCTAAAAACCGCTTTTAAGGTCAAACTGGGAAAAACCAGGTTGAACCGGCTCAAACTGGAATAACCGGCTGAACCGGCAACTGACAGTTCCTTTTTTTTTAAATTTTCAACTTTTTTTTTAATTTTAATTTTAATTTTTTTAAATTTTCACTTTGAAACTTGAATCATCGACTAATTTAAGAGCCAACAATTCCAACAATACAAGTGTAAAGAAAGGGAAGTATTGATCTTTATATGTGATCTAATACCCCTTATCTTCAATAAAAAATCAATGTGGGATGAGAAAAAGAAGGGGAATCATTAGTCTTTATATAGAGTTTCAATGCTCTCTCTTTCCAATAATTAACCAATGTGGGATATTGATTAAGATGAGAAGAATTTTATTAAACAAAATATTTACTACATGTAATTTAGTACTAACTAATTATTTGTTTAAATTTGAAATAAATGAATTTATTTGCTTTGTATACAAAAAAAATAAAAAAAAATTTAATAAATGTTGATTAAAATTAGAATTAATTATTTTCTTTTTATATTAGAATGAACCATTTTAATTTTATTTTTATTTCAATTTCAATATTCATAATTAATTTTTTGATCCATTATTTTTAATAAATGTATATTCACATGTAAATTAATATGTTAATATAAAATTATCTATAAATAATAAATTATTAAGTTATATAAAAATATTAAATCATATATAAAATAATAAAATATTAAATAATATATAAAATAATTAAATATTATTAAAAATAGTGAATTTTCGATTTTTCCGGTTGAACCGCCGGTCCGACAGGTCCGACCGTGAACTGATGGGCTCTCCGGTTTGACCTCCGGCTCGGTTATGAAAACACTGGTTTTAACTAAATGTCAGAAAGTAATTTAATGTTGTAATTAAAATATTTTTAGTCATTGATATAAGTGACTATCGCTGACCTACAGCATTGGTATTGATGCAAGAAGCAAGTCCTATACTGTAAAACGTTTAATTTTGTTGGAATTCTTTTGGCCCTGAAAATTTTTGGATTTTTTCTTATCGATATTTTAAAGGGCAGCGCTGCTTCAAAATTTTGGTATTCTTATTTGAGTAAATAGATTTTTATTTAAGGATAACACTTATTATGAAGTGTAACACTTTAAGGCGTTATTATTATTATTATTATTATTATTATTATTATTATTATTATTATTATTATTATTATTATTATTATTAATGAAAATAAAACATCTAAATGTCACATATAATAGTAAATATATATTCCCTCTATTCCGATAAAAGACATGTATTTCGTCATTTTGAATCGTTGTATATATACCTTTATTATTTTGGTAAGTTTGGACGAAAATAAATTAATACACTTAAAAGTTTAACCATATTACATATTTAATTGTTGTCAATTCAAACTAAAATTAATAGCAAAAGGTGTAAAATCACAACTAAAACTTATTAAAAGATCAAATCACTTAATGATCTACATGAAAAAATAAACAAACATAGTATCTTTTATGGGATGGAGAAATTATTCTATGTATTTCTCTAATTAAATATAAATATAGAAGCTTCATTTCTATAAATTCGATTTACATGCACTCTAATTTTATCGAAATAACTCTTAGTACATAATGTAAAATGACTTTTTAGAGTAATAATTTATACTCGTTTAAATAAAAAATACAAGTCTCATAAAAAAATAAATAATTATAGTTTGATTAATTGCACAAGGAATGATTTGCATAGATAAATTTAGAAGAAATTCATCACAGTGCCCTGCAGACATTAACCAATAACTTTTTTGTCCTAATTTTAAAAAGATCTTTTTATTCCCGAATTGACGAAATTATCATTATGTATTCGAGTAATATATTCGAGTAAAACAATAATAAAGTAAAAAAAAAATCGAGTAAACAATAATTCGAGTAATGTATTCGAATAAAACAATAATATAATGTTTTCGAGTAATATGAGCGAGTAATGTAATTTTTGAGTAATATGCGTGAATAATAATTAATTAAGTGAAAAGAGTATTCGAGTAATATTTCGATATAATACATTCTAGTAATGTCTTTATGAGTTAAACATTTGATTAACTAATTAAAATTTTTGAGTAAACTTAATTATCGAGTAACAGTAATTTCGATTAAGGAACTCTTCTATCCCAATTTACTCGAAAATAGTCCATTACTAATGTTACTCAAAATTTACAATTACTAAAAATAAGTAATATCATATAACTCGAAAATTTCAAAATTTAAACATTAATTTGAAATGAATAATGTGAATATTAAGTTGAATTTGAAATTTCTATTAATTCAAATTAGAATTAATTTGACTCGAAATTTAAAATTTTAACGTAAGTTTTATAAATTAATATATATTCGAGTAACAGAAATTTTATAACAATTTGAGCAAAAAGACACTTTTGAGGAACAGCAAATTGTATTTGCAAATCAAGCATTAATGTCTCGACTAACAATTTAAAATTAATATATATTCGAGTAAAAGCAAATTTTATAACAATGAGCAAAATACACTTTTGAGGAAAATGCAAATCTAATGAGTAAATTTTATAAATTCGAGTAAAATACAAATTTACCTTTAAGAATTAATATTTCAAGTAACAATATGAGTAAAAGAATTTCGGGTTAGTGGACAATTTGGGTGTATAATTCTAGTAACATGATTATGGAATCGAATTTGGACTTAATAGATTTAATCTTTATCTTTATATCTTTGTTCTTTTTATATATAATAATAATAATAATAAACCAAACCTAAAAATACAAAGTTTGACATAAAATTATTTCATTCCATTTTAACCTTCCTAATTTAATTTATCAAATGTTAGTCATTCATTTATTCATTTATGGTTAGTCTTGCGTGAGACGGTCTCATACGTGAGACTGTCTCACGTGAGATCATTTTACAACTTTTAAAATAGTTATTACTTTCGTTATAAAATATTATCACTTTTCATTTATATTATAAATTGTTCATGAAATAACATTATCACATTTCATTAATTTAATATCACTTTTTAATATAAAAGTTATCACTTTCTGATCGTCTCACATAAGACGCTCTCACACAGATCTTTGCTTTCATTAATTATTATTATATCTCATTCATTGATTGTGATTATCAACTTTTTAAAACATCTCATCAATTTATTTTATTTATTTCATCTCATCCATTCTTTTATTTTTCTTTTTTCTTTCCATAATAATTTTTATGTCATTAATTTTTACTAAATTCTTTTCTTTCCTTTTTTTCAAAAAACTAAATCCATCTATCTTTCAAATAACTAAATTATTAATCAAATTTTCTTTTCAAAAGTACATTAATTTTTTATTACGTCAACCATCCATTTATAAAGAGCAAGTGTTCGTGAAACTGTCTCACGTGAGATCATTTATACTTTTTAAATTAGTAATCACTTTCATTTATAAAGAACAAGTGTTGTGAGAAACTGTCTCACGTGAGTTTATTTATACTTTTTAAATTGTAATCACTTTCGTTATTGAATGTTATCACTTTCACAATACAATATTATCACTTTTCATTTATACTATAAGTCGTTAATGAAATAACATTATCACTTATTACTAATTGAGTATCACATTTCATTATAAAAGTTATCATTTTTTATTTGTCTCACGTAAATCACATAAGTCTTTGCAATGTATAAATTATCAATTAAAATTTCTTTTCAAAAGTTTTTTTGTTATTACGTGAACAAATAGTTATCATATCATTTAAATAATTTTTAATTTCATTGTTGTAGTGTATTATGTATTTTATATATTGTTTATTAAATTGTCTAAACATATTTTGTATATTAAATTATATTATAATTCTAACTTTGTATTTTTTTATTTTATATATTTTACATTATTAAAATATAATATGCGTATTTCCCTCTACTCAATTTAATATCAATTTTCTAAAATAGTTTTAAAAACAACCATGACACATTAAATAATTGTCACGCCCCAGTTTTTTTAATAAATAGAAAGGGAGATCTATTCGCAATTCTTTGATAATATTAAACTTCAATGCGGGCGTGAACCATAATATAAAGTTAATAAAATATCATAAACAATGAAAATTATACAAAAGTATATTATTAGAAATTATATAAAGAGATTTTGACGCAACACATTAATTAAAAAGCTATCACGCAACGCATCCGCTCCTGGTACGCCGTCGCAGTCTCAACCTGAAAAGAGTTTGGAGTGGAAGGGTGAGCGTGTGAAATACACTCAGTGGGTTAACTTAAATGATTGCACAGTTAAAAATAAATATGCATGCCAAACATATCATAAAATGTAACATATGTCAATTTAATAAAATAATTTTGCATATTGTCGTTCAATAACTAAATGACAATATTTTAGATCGAATCGTCATCCGATAACTTGTGTTAGTTGGTATATGTACACCAGGCCGTTACCCCAGTACAATGTTAGCATACTTGAAATATATTTTAGTACTAAACCGACGTAGCCATTAACTTGTGTTAGTTGGTATATGTGCACCGGGCCGTCATCCCGTACAAGTGTTAGTAGAAAATATTTGACATCGAACTAAAAGCACACATGACATATCAATAACATATATCACATCTTAACATAGCAATCATGACATAAAATGTAGCACTCGATAAAGAGTGAAAGTTACCTCCACCTTGACATTTCTTGAAAATTGTAAAGTGGACAAGACTTGCTCTTCGATCTCAGAAATTTTTGAAATGATATACTAATTTTATTACAAATATAAAATAAAGGTTTTTCACTAAAAATAATAATAGTGATAAAATTATAATAATACTATATAAAAATTATAAATGATAAGTAAAATAATAATATTTAAAATAAAAAGTTAAGATAATAATATAAAATTAAAATATATAATTATAAAATAAGTATAATATATATACTATAATATGTACTATAGTTTGCATCAAACATTCAAAACTTTATTTATATTATATAAAATATACTTCTTATAAATTACAATTAAGTCCCTGAATTATATTAAAATTCTTATTTAAATTTACCATAAACTTTAAACTTATTACAAAATGACCCAACTTGAGTTATACAACTCCAATTGAAATTCCGAAAACACCGTTGAAATCATCTTGAGGTGAGGATCACATCAATACCAATTTTGTATCAAAATGTTGAAGTTTTGAAAATATGAAATTATACCGTGAAGTGAATTTCTTCCCAACTTCCTCATTTTACGTCAAAACTCAAAACTAATTATATCTTTGTGATCCTCGTGAGGAGAGCTTCAAAACGGACTGTAATATCAAAAATAACTCACACCGAAACAAAATCTGTCATTAAAGGGGTTGAAACTTTGACAGAGCTTTTCTAGCTCAAAATGACATCTATTTTATAAAAGAATTATATATTTGGAATCTACGCTTCGAGACGAACATTTTGATATATAATAGAAAAAGAATAAATCACAAAGTGAATTGATCACTTGTAAAGCCGTGTGTGTGTGAATGTTTATATATATGCTTGTGTATATGTATATATATATGTATGAATGTGTTGGTTGTCTATATATATACATACTAAACTTGGTGGCAAAGTTTGATCACATCACTCACACACGTCACTATCCTTATCCAAAATTTTTAATCTTATCCAAAATTTTTAATCCACTTGCACACTCACATGCATATCAACACATCATTATTAATATTATTAATATTATATTATTATTACTATTATTATAATTATATAATATAAAATAATTAAAATATAATATATAAAAAATACAGTTTTATTAAAAAAATAAAATTTACGAGAATATAGATTATGAAATATTGGGGTGTTACAATAATAATACTCCTTAATCCACGTGCAAAAAGTAAATACTACCCTTTGGCTGTCCTTGCATTTTTTTGCATGTATTCGTCGATACTCCTTAATAATACTCCTTGCATATTTTTGCATGTATTCGTCGATCTCTTAAAAGAAACTATCCAACTATCCAAGTGAAGGTTGTCCAATATCTCTCTTTCATATTTTATTTTGTTTCATTCCATTTTATATATTTGTTGTTCGTTTGTATCTTAATCAATAATCTTTTAATTTTCAGAAGAGAGCGTTGCAACTTTTCTAAATGTGTTTTATTCTCATCTCTCCCATATTTCATATGAAGTCTTGATCGATGATTCTCATCATTCCTTAATCTATGTGCAAAAAATAAGCGTAAAGTTTGAAACGGGACGGAGGGAGTATATAATAACTTAAATTATTAGTACTCCTCAATTTAGAATTAAACACACATTAGTCGAATTGGTAACTTGATATTATTACTCGAATTGTTATTCCTTTACTTGAAATTATTACTCCTATATCGAAAATTAAACAAACATTAATCAAAATTATTACTCGAAGTTATTACTCCAATTATTACTCCTTACTCGAAAACTAAAAAAATTAAACAATCATTACTCAAAAATATTACTCGAATTATTACTAAAAAAATTTACTTCATTTTTAGATATTTACTTAGTTCTCTACTCGAAATATTACTCGAATGTTTTACTCGAATATTCGAGTAATGATATTTTGGTAAATTTGAACATAAAAAAAATTATTCTTAAATATAGGGTGAGAAAGTAATTTGTTATAGTCTGCAGGGCACTGATTTTTCTTGTATTTTCAAGACAATGGGTAAGATCTATCCAACCACCATGATTGATCATCGACCAATCATGGGCTAGGACCGCTTTGGTAGTTCAAGTGTTATGAAGATTTTACAAGTTAATTGAAATTTCGTGTGTATACTCCGTACAATACTACTTGTGGTCTATTTTATATATGACAATGCATTTTTAATCCATATTCAGAGTCGTTTTGTGCATCTTCAACTGTTATATATAGTTTGAATATATATCTTGGTTGTTGATTGAACGCGTTCACTGTTGAACAGGATTCCATGTTATCATGATTCTAAGTAATGAGACTCCGGAGTTTCTTTAAAACTATTATATATAAATACTTGTTAATTGAATTTAATTTGAGTTGACAAGTAGGATAAAGAGTATAATTTCATAGTACCTATAAGGGGAGATCATATCGAGTTAGAGTACTTAGTGCACGGAAAGTAATTGATACTGATTAGCATAGCTTAGTGATGCGTCCATATTCCACAAGGCATAGTCGGACATTGATACACGAAAGGAAAATTAATGAGTAAAACTAGATTGCCCGAAGAACTAACTATCTTCTCACCTGTTCACTTTCGTCAATTCTCTACGCTTATCTATTTACTTGTTGTTTTATTGTTTATTTAGTAGTGTAAATAATTATTTCAAAAATTATTGCCAAACATAGTTTTAATTAATTTAGATAATAATTTAATTAATAATAACACGTCCTTTAGATTCGATAAATATAACTTGGGCGCTTATTTAAGTTACAATAATATCCTTCACATTTGGGGATTAAATTGTGTGTTAAGAAAATGGCCAACAATATATTACTATGTTAATGAACGAAAATCAATACACATTAAATATATTAAATATTTAAATTACAATGCATAAATTATACTCCTTCCATCCCATTTAAAGAGGATATTTTTCTATTTTAAATATCTCACCCAAATGGTCACCTTTCATAAATATTTGATATATGACTCTCACCATTTTTTTAAAAAACAAATTTGTTTTATAACATTTTAATATTTCATACGCAATCTTTAACTATCACACCTTTATTAATTTTTTTTTTCCAAAACGTATGTAAAACTATCACCCTTTTTTTCGGAGAAAAAATTGTCTATAAAATTTTAATATATAATATGTAATTTATATATTTTATTTTAAATTTTTTAATATATTTTAATCAAGATAGTCATAAAAATTATTAATAGAAGAATTTGTAATTAAATTATAAAATACAAAAGAACCATGTATTTAATTTAAATATTTAATTGATAAAAATAAAGTTGGTGATTAAATTGAAATAATAAGAAAAGGTTGTGAATTTTTTTTTATAAAAAAATAGTTCGTGATTAAATTGAAAAAATAAAAAAATATCGTGTATTTTAATGCAATTAACCCTTCTATAAATGTCACATTGATATTAAATTGAATTTCAAGAATTAATAAATTTCGAGTAGTGTTAATTCGAAAAAAATAAAGGAAAAATTTTCGAGTAATATTACGCTTTGAATAAAGAATTTTTCGAGTAAATAGATAATCGAATTACAAATAATTATTTTACTTCATATATATATTTTTAAAAATACTTTAAAAAGATACTCATCAATTTTAATCGAAATTCACATTATTCATCAATTTTCATTACTCGAAATTTTATTAATTCTTTAATTTTCCTTATTGGATTTTGCCTTACTCGAATATATTATCACTTGAATTAGCCTTACTTGAATTAATCGAATTGTTTACTCAAATTTCTCTATTATTCATTTTGTCTTACTCGAACTAGCCTATTACTCGAATTTTTCTTACTCGATTGTGCCTTACTCAAATGATTGTTATTACTCGAATTTGTCACAATTACTTTTACTCAGGACTGTCTTACTCAAATTTTTCCTTACTTACTCGATTTTTCTTTTATTTTTTTAATTTTTCAATTTTTTTATTTTGAGAATTGCTTTACTCAAATTTGACTACTACTCAAATTTCCTTACTCGAATTTTCTTACTATTATTTTCCTTACTCATATTTTCTATTACTCGATTTTACTTACTCGAAATTATTACTCGAATATATTTACTCAAATTGACTTGCTCGATATAATTATTACTCAAACTTACTTTACTCGAATTGCCAATTACTCGACATTTAATTTTACTCGCTCATTTACTCGAATGTTTACTCAAAATTTTTATTCATTTATTTAGTTTACTCGAGGTATTACTCGAATTGTATTTACTCAAATATTCGAGTAATGAGTATTTTTGTAATTTCAGGCAAAAAAAGAAATTTTGTTAAATATAAGACAACAAAGTAATTTGATATTGTCTCAGGGCACTGCACCATTTTTCCAATAAATTTATAACTATTAGTACGGACTATATACATTAACGAATAGCAATCAAATAGAATAAATTTTTATGTAAAAATGGGTGCTCAAAATGATTGTTTACATAAAACTAATTTGTATTTATCCTGAAATTATTCAAATGAAAACAAAAGATAAATTAATGAGTGCCCAGATCAGCCTTCACATGCAACACAGCTTATTTTCGTCTAGTTATTTTAAATTTTTTTAAATGTGCACGTGAGCCTCACATGGTTCCTCTAACTTTTCTCTACAAAATTAGGCAAAAATAAAAAAATAAATGATAAAGAGTGATAATATTTTTTAATATAAAAAAAGTAATACATATTCTATGAAAGTAATAATTGTTCGATTGAAATATTTTATAAATAAGTCGTAGGATAGATGAATAATAATAGTGGAGAAAAAATAAAACGGTTGACAAAAAATCTAAAAATTAAAATGCTATAGTATAATAATAAAATTTCCAAATATAGCGTAACACTTCCCACAGACCGAAAAGAGTATTGCTCTGCCTACTCATTGTATTAAAATTTTAATTTATTGTTTTATAAATTTGTGTAAGTTTCTCTATAAATTTTATCATATTATTTTAAATCTCACATGTACATGATAATTGATAATATTATATATGGACACTTGTGGGATACATCTCACATGAGATCATTTTTATTTTTTTTTAATAATTATCATTTTCATGAAAGATTATCATTTTTTATTTATATTACAAATATTATTAATTTATTATATTACTATTACTTTTCATTAATTTAATTATTAATTTTTATTTAAATATTATCTAAAATTATTACGAAACTTTATAAGTGAAATAAGTCATAAACACAAATAGAGACAAAATTTAAAAAAAGAAAAAATCATAAATGAACGGGTTAATACAATAATTTGCCTTTTAAGTGAGTAAAAATAATACATGGATGCCATGTATACCATCTATAATTAATATACTAGTAAATTATATAAGTACGTGGGAGGTTGAATTATGGAAAATATTTAAATAAAACCCAATCAAAGCAAAACAATATCCTTAATAATTAAATACTACATTAGGCCATCAAACATTATTCAATGAGTTTCTGACTTTTGTACTCACGAGGGACAACAAAGACTAGTGGTGACGTTACTACTTATATCCAATTCTTTCTTTTGTTCTTTAATGTATTTTATTAATATAATAATATTCCAATTGATTAGATTAGATGAGATTTGAGAATTGATTAGATTATGATTAGCATTAGCCATTTGGGATTCCTATAGCTATACTTATATATATTCCCAATCGTTTAGATAAAGTGCTACTTCCATTAATATTAATATATTTTTAGGACATTGTTTTATTTTTCTAACCATGTGAATGTCCCCTGCTAAAGTAGTAACAGAAAATCACCAGTGAGAGAAGTAGTTTCTTGCACGTAAACCCTCCAATTAATTAATGTTAAGACTATAATTTTTAGGAAAAAATTGAAGGATATTTTTAAGAAAGATTTTTCAATAAAAGACTTAAAAGATAAATTAACTACTTCCTCTATCCACTTCAAATGTCATTTATTTTTTCATGTGGATTAAAAAATATTACTTCCTCCGTCCTGACCATAAGTCAACATTTACTTTTTGTACGTGGATTAAAAAGTATTACTCCCTCTGTCACATAATATCTTTCATACTTTCCTCTTTTATTTGTTCCACAAAACCTTTCATACTCCAAATAAGGAAATATCACTTTATATAACAACATCAAAAGTTACTTTAATTTCAAATTTGTCACTCATTTTTCACACATGTACCATTACTTTATACTCCACTTTTTTATTACCTAAAAATACTACAATATCCTTTAAAGTCAATAAAGTTGGTCAAAAAGTGCAACTTTTCTTAAACAATGTGTAACAGTAAACATGAAAAGTATTATGAGACGGGGGGAGTATTATTTTATGTATATTGAGTAGTTGTATTAGTAGTGAGTGGTGGGCCAGATATGGACCTCTTTTACTAAAAGAGAAAAATATGGACTTTTGATGAGACACTCAATATAGTAAAATGACAATCTTTCCGTAAGACGGAGAGTATTAATAAGGGACTCGAAACTTTTTTTTTCCTTATCATTTATGAAACTATTTTTTAAAGATAATATTTTATAATTTTATTAAAATAACATTTAATTTATGAAATTTTATATAAATTTTTAACGATTTTATAATTTTAGATATTGAATTGATAATTTCATATCTTTTGAGTTTTGAATTAGTAGGAAAAAAAATATTTCGAATTGTGTATTAATTTGTCATGCATAAAGAAGATGACTCAACTTTTGGGCTTGCAGTGCATTAAGAAATTCGTCATAATGTCAATATGGTGCATAACGTCTTATTATTACCTCCCTTTTTTCATCGAGCCATCGTTGTTGGGTAGAATCATTGTCTTATGAATCATGATCTACTTGATATTGTTTGTTATTGTGAACTTTAATTATTTTCTGTAAATAATATATATATATATATATATATATATATATATATATATATATATATATATATATATATATATATATATATATATATATATATATATAATTCCACGCAAAACTTGTTGTACAGAAATGCTCTCTCATTTATGGCACATAAATCCAAACATTTTTAGTCATACTATTAATAATATTTTTTGGTAAATTTTCATTCTACATATTTCCGTGGTTATAGCTGACATTCATGGGAGGACGATAAGTCACAGCATTGGTCCATCCTATAATTTAAGGTCGTGCAAAATTTGTCAATCTTTTTTTTATGAATTCGGATAAATTATAGAAATAGAAAATAACTAATGGGATAATATGAACACTTATAGAGAGAGTCAAAGTTATAGGGGGAATGACTAAATTAGATGACCTTGAGAAAGTCAGCAATCCAAGTTAGATTACCTCAATAGTTCAATTTAACATATAATAGGTCATGTAAGATAATATCATTTACATTTTTCTTAGTTTTTAGATGGATCATTTTGAAATAAATATAATATTATGTTCTTTCTATCACTAATTATTATTACTGGGGTTCAAAGTATGTGTGCGTGTACTATAGCATTAAAAGATTATGTACTATAGCATTAAAAGATTATTGTTTAGTCTTAGAATAAATTTAATTTTCAAGAAAAAGTTGAAAGGAATACCATTAAATTAAATAAATAAATCAAATAGACAAAATTCAAAGATGAACGGCTAGGACCATGCGATAGAGATTATGCCAAATGGGTGCATTGAACCAATTATATACTTCATGAGTCAGACCTTCATATCATTGAATTTACTATTATGTGTGAAACACACCTCATGACATCCACATCTATAATAATTAAAAGTTTTTTTTTTTTAGAACAAGAACATGTGTTACGTTAGATTCTCTTACAATGAAACTGTTATATTTTTTCTTAATCAGATATCAATTAGAGAAACCATCACTTTTCATACTATATTCTACCAATTATTTATGAAACGATTTAATTGAATATTTAATTATTACCTTTCATTGTTTTAATACATGCTCACTCAATACACATAAAATATACTCTTCTTTCGCTCATGAGAGTGTTATTCTCTTTTTACATGTGAATTAAAGAGTATTATTATTTAATATGTAGTTGTAATTGTATTAATGAAGTGTATCACTCTCATATTTTAATTGTATTAGTAAAATATATGGGTCCATATATCTTTAAAAAGATAAATCAAACCATTGCTAGCGGATGAAGGGAATATTGATCAATTTTATTATATTGTGTATTTACTCAAAAGATATACATTCTTTTTTTGGTAAATCCCAAATTTTCAAAAAATTGAAATATTTCACAATTTGCCATGTCTTTACAGTAAAATGCATTAAAAAGCAATACACTACCCATTAAATATTATACTACGAGTAAAAAGGGTAAAAAAAAGAAGAGGAGGGGCAAGATGGTAAAAGAGGAGTTATAGTGGGGAGAATAATTGAAAAGTAAAACAAGTATGTTGAGGGGCAATAATCATGCTTAACCGGTGGCCTAACTTCTCATCACCTTAGCCGACAATCAATTATTTAATGTGTTTGCAATCGTAGAGATTGGCAGGTCCCACTCCTACTTTCTAGTTAAGCAAAGATCCTCATTCGTGTTTATGAATCATATTCCATCAACCCACCTTGCCCAATCTTTTTACTACTTAATTTTCTCTCTCTCACTACAATTACAAACAATGAAAATAATCCTAGTGCGCATCTTCAGCAGTTGGACAATACATTCCATCCTCCACAATCCTGTTGATTAGAAAAGGGGAAATGATTTAGTCAGCAAAAGTAACATCAGATCCCATTCCCAGCTAATTTAAACAAACATAGTGTAAGAAACATGTCATGTGGTCTGCCCTAATACAGTATCATTATCTTTAAACACCACTATTCTCTCTCTCTCTCTCTCTCTTCGGATTTCCATTTAAATTAACTAATGGATTATTATTGCAATTCTTGACTTCCTTATTTACCGCTAATTATTAATCTCACTCATCAAATCAATGGGCCCCACCCCCACACATATTATCATCATTAATCGTATGGTGTGTTTATAAGATACGTATTTGTTTAAAGAAATACTTGTATGTATTTGGGAAAAAAGGGGTTGGCGTGGTAATGGGTGGCAAAGGAATGATTCTGATGTGTGTTCCCAATTTCCATGTGAATCCACGTATTGTATTCCATGGATTCTTGACTTGTGAAATCAGTGTGGTGGGGGGACTCTTTTAGTTTCCTCGTTGTTGGTCATCATAATTGGGGATAACAATAAGTGGGGTTCAAATGGTCAACCAGGAGGAGAGAGAGAGAAAGAGAGAGAGAGAGTTTTCTCACCCAAAATTCCTTTCCATACTTATTCTTTCTGTTGATTATTAATCATAGAATACCCACCCATCCACCCACCATTCCTTTAATTCCCTTCCCCCATTACAAAACACACCCCTCCTTGATCCTCATTTCCCACTCTCCTCACTTTCTCTCTCATCATCATCCTCTATTTCCAATCTTTTTTCTCCCTACATGGGTGGTTTTGATGATTTCTGCAATACCGGCCTTGTTCTAGGTCTGGGTTTCTCCGGCGAACAAAGGTATAAAAAACCCACCTCCGCCTCCCCTAAGCTCGACTATCCGTCATTGACTCTCAGCCTTTCTGGCGACCTGAAGGTGGAATCCGACCACAGAGGTGGTGCTGGTGGTGGGTTTAATGATCATTTGTCAGGTGGTGATCTCTATAGACAGGACAGTGCAGCCTCGTCTTTCTCGAACGCTAGCGTGAAGAGAGAAAGAGAGGTTGGCAGTGAGGAGGCGGAATTAGAGAGGGTGTCGTCTCGAGCTAGTGATGAAGACGATGATGGATCAAATGGAAGGAAGAAACTCAGGCTTACTAAAGCTCAATCTGCTCTTCTTGAACAAGCTTTCAAACTTCACAGTACTCTTAATCCTGTAAATATATCTCTCTTTATGTTTCTCTAATTATCTTCTTTATTTCTTTCCTTCCACCATTATTCACCCATCATCTCTCGATAATCAGAAACAAAAACAAGATTTGGCTAAGGATTTGAAGCTCAGACCTCGTCAGGTCGAAGTATGGTTCCAGAATCGCAGAGCAAGGTACATCCTACTCCCTCCCTCCGTCCCAACAGAGTTTCGTATTTCCTTTATAAATTACAAAAGAGTTGTGAATATTCTGTTGGGACGAAATGATTATTAATATATTAATGATTAATTCGAATTTTCCATTTATAAGAACAAAGCTGAAGCAAACGGAAGTAGACTGCGAATTCTTGAAAAAGTGCTGCGAGACGTTAACAGACGAGAATCGGCGGCTGCAGAAGGAGGTGGCGGAGCTGAAGGCGCTAAGGGTGGCTCAGCCGCTGTACATGCAGCTGCCGGCGGCCACGCTCTCCATGTGCCCTTCATGCGAGAGGATCGGCGCCTCCGCCGTACCGGAAAACGCCGCCAAGAGCCCCTTCGTCATGGCTCCAAAGCCACACTTCTACAATCCCTTCTCCAATCAATCGGCTGCTTGTTGAATTGAATAAATTAAAAAAAAAAAGAATTGGTAGTAAATATTAATGATGGAAGAATCCCACGACCCTGTTTTTTATTCGGTTAAGGGCTGTTAGAAAAAACAAGATAATTAAGTTCATCTAATTTATAGGATTAATTAGGAAATTACTAATCCTGTTTTCTTTTTTTCTTAATTTTCTTTACTTTGTGTGTAATAGTTGTAATTATTTTATTAAGATATATATTATTAAGGGATTAATTATTGTTTTGTGTTTCTTTTTCTGCTTTTTTGTCGCTGTTGCAATTATTGATATATGATTGGGATTCATTAATTAAATGTACAAGTGCTTAAATTTAAATTATTTGTTATTACTTCCTATCTTTTAATTAAGTGTATGATTCAATTTTAAAAGCAAAACATTTTCCATCCCTACAATACAATATATACATTAATAAAATTTCGCACATGTTTAAGATTTTGATACAATACAAATTTCACTTAAATTTAGACTGTCTATTGCTATTGTAATGTAAAGGTTTATTTGTTTTAAATGAATTATTATAACACTAAATTTGAAATAGACATAATAATAATATTACTGTATAAATCTATATAATATATATTTACTCATTTTGAATGTAATTTAATGTACTTTATAACTAAAATAAATAATATTTTCCATACTTTATTATTTTCTATCCTACCGTCACCTTTATTTAAAAAAAAAAAAAAAAGAACAACCAACTTTAAAATCAAGATTTCACATTTTACCCTTAAAAAAATATATAACATTTTAGTATTAACCAATTACAAAATCAACGAGTAAAACTTTAAAATAAAAAATAAGCAAAGTTTGAATCTTTAATACTCCCTCCTAGTGAAAGATCACCGATTGCTTTTTGCACGTGAATTAAAGAGTATTATTATTATAAGCAAAGTGTATAGTTGTATTAGAGGGAAGTTGTGGGTCATATATGTCTTTTTTACTAAAAAGAGGAAAATGAGAATGTTTAGATAGGACGCTTAATATAGTTAAATGGGGACCTTTCGCTGAGAAAGTGAGAGTATTACACAATAAAATTGTGTGCAATAATTATTAAAAATAATAGAGTATTAAAATGTTAATGATGAAGTAGAAAAGGGAGTAGGGTAGAATGATCGTTGGGGGCACGTGTATTTGTCTGTAAACAGTTGGGGAAGTGTTTGGAGAGAGAAAGAAGCGAACATGCGGCGTGTACGATGTACCTTAACCAACCTATGTTAATATCACTCTAATATTACTACTATTTCATTATTGAGTTAATTAATTATACGTACATAACGATGCATAACGATTAATAAAATTATTAATAAATATATTAATATAATATAATTATTGTGCGATGCATAATGATTTTTTTCTCCCAACATTACCCTTGTTCATAAAGTTTAATACTCCACGTTTATACAGAATAATAATTTAATTGAACACTAATGTACACTACATCAAACCCCTTATTCATAACGTTTAATACTCCACGTTTATACAGAATTATTATTTAATTGAACACTAATGTACACTACATCAAACTTCACAGAATTAAACATGCAAACTTCAAATTAAAAATGTGACAACGCCAAATAGATGGCTCTTATGCCACAATCAAACAATATACTTAGCAATCAAACAAATTAACCATTTCACCCAAGTTGAACCAACTTCAAAGATGCACACTGGTGTATAGCTATATGTATTGGTTTAGAGACGGAAATCCAAAATTATTAAAGAAGAATTCACCACACGGAAAATGCTCACTGTATGTCAAACCAAGATTAGGGCACCGTTGCGCTACTAAAGATGTAATCGTATGCACGTTAAGATTAGAATCTTCAATTTGATCGAAAGACTTGGTTGTTAGAAATTCAAGGAGAGATTTGATGGACTAACCTCTCCTTGAGTCAATGTACACCAATGTACACAACATTCATACTAATCATTGGAGAACGAGAATGAAATTAGGAAGACATCGTTTGAAGATTTGCACGCCAATATACCGATTAGACGTTCAAAGAAAGATATTGGGGAGGGAATTTCCAAAAAAAATACCAACAATCGTTTGAAGTTTTACACGCCAGTGTACCGGTTTGAAGTTTTGCACGCCAGCGTACCGGAGGGAATTTCGGAAAAAAAAAAAACCAGGTTTGAAGATTCGCATGCTAGAGTACAGATTGGGAGAGAGATTTTTAGGAAGGGAATTTAGGAAAAAATCTTGGGGTAACTTTTATTTATTCTAAATGCATGTACATATTAGTATCTATAAAATTTGGAAAAAATGTACACGGTAATGTACAGATTTTATTCTACAGAATTTGGAAAAAAATTATTTTAATAATTTTCAGTGCTTACTTTCTATTATTTCTGTCAAAATGCACGTTAATGTACAAAATTACGCTAACTGTACACTGATATACATTTAAATAGTTAATTGAATTGTTTTCTCCCCAAAAATATTTATCTTAAATGAGTGTTCAATGATATACATTTAAATAGTTTATTGAATTGTTTTCTCTCTTTTTAAATTTGTTTTACACGATGTACACCGATGTTCAATAAGTATGAGTAATATAGGAAAAATTAAATTAAATTTTGTATCCGTGCGTAATTTTCTTTACCGAATGTATGAATTAGTAATACCTAGATACGCTTTGTACCTAAGATTTATTGACCCTTCATTATTCTACTTCATATTCTAATTTTATTACTTATCTTTATTTTTAGGAACATAATTAAGAGTCTTATTAGAGTTAAGATCTAAACCATTAAATTTTATAATAATTAATTTCTACCTTTAGATTTTAATTAGTAACTAACATATTTAAATTATGTAATTACTATTATACCTAAAATTAAATCATTAAATCTTAGGTTGCACCGATACATCAAGTACATTTCAAAATTACCCAAAAAATAATAGTGACTATTTTTAAATGTAAAATATTTTTTCATTTTTACTTCGATTACAAATTAATCTAAACTTATGAGAATTTATAAAAAAAGTACTCAACTTTAACTTGGATTTGCAAGTCAAACCATCGAACAGTTGGAGAGCTGTTCAGATGCTGACGTGTCATTTGGTTTGTAATTTGTGGATTATATATATTTGTTTTTATCAATTTCGTTATGGTTCATGGTGGATTATTGGGATTTTGTTATTGTCTTCTATAAATTTATGATGTTTTGAAATGAAATACTGGATAAGTATAAGTAAAACGACATATCACAGTATTAATTGAAATAATCAATATGGTAAGACATACTTAAATATCGGTAAGTAAAATCTTATTCAATTTTTCTATACCGAAATTTCGGTGTACCAAACTTTGATATAATGAAACTTTAAGTATGGTAAAGATATGACATATAGCTCAAAATCTTCGATCATATCACCCACCCCTAAATTCAAATTGATATACTAAACTTTAAACAAAAATGAATCATTCATGTATATATATAAAAAACATTTATTGAAAAGTAGACATCCAATTCCAATTTCAAAGATAATCACCATAATCTTCAACATGAACAAATCTCTATCTCTCTCTTTATTATTTTATAACTCTCTTCCTCGTACCTATTCCATTAGAACTATATCACTAAACTCCTCTAATATATTCACCCACAGCAACTCTATTAATGAAATGCTGATTTTCAACAGCGTTAATTAATAGTGCTATCACCATTTATAAACCGAATCACCTATTTTATTCTCTACTTAAGCTATTATCGTTGTC
This sequence comes from Pogostemon cablin, assembly GCA_023678885.1. Lineage (NCBI taxonomy): Eukaryota > Viridiplantae > Streptophyta > Magnoliopsida > Lamiales > Lamiaceae > Pogostemon > Pogostemon cablin. The sequence goes on along the minus strand of CM042994.1, from coordinate 6,535,522 downwards.
CCATCTTCTTTCCCTTCGATGAATCTTAAAAATTTCTAGTTTGATTTGTTTTTTTTTCTTCCCATTAATTTTGATTAATACTACGTATATTTTATCGCGGGTTCCACGTAGGTAAATATATCTGATTCCTCAATTTTGTGTAGCACATGTAGTTTAATGAAAATTTTCGAAGATATGGTACTAAATAAAAGAATTATTAAGTATTATAGAACTAAAATTGCATTTTATAACTATTTTATAACCAAAATCAAATATTTATATCTTTTCACTAGAAACAGCATGCCATGTGTCATTCACATGGCTTTTTTTGGACAGAATTGGACTAAAATCAATGAATTTTAAGAGTTATGAGACTAGATAAAAATAATAATAATAAAATTTCTTTGAGATTGAAATCAAATTACCGTTTTATTTTGGAATTAAAAATAATTTTAACTACAAATCTTTCAAAAAATAATAAATATATATATATATATATACTTGAAAGACTCTAATGACCCAAACATAAACTCATCAGAAATTATTCAAAATTTCTAAAGATATAGTACTATTTTCGTTCCATTTTAATCTTTACATTTTTTAGATAAAGAAAGAAATATTATAATTAAGGGGGTACCAGAGGTACGTTGTAAGATAAACCAGATTACACAGAAAGAGGATTGCTAAGCCATTAATCCTTGTAAGGTAAAGAATTATGTTCTAAATGCCTAACATTAAACTATGACCAAGTATGAAATTTCAACTCTTCAAGCACGGAGTTAGTATCCACCACAGCGTTATTGAGGCATTGTTTCTATACTTCCAGATGATCCATATCACAGCTTCCTAAATACATACTAATATAGATTTGTGGGATGGTTTCGAAGAAAGGTTGCAAAATTTAGTTAAATGTGCTGCAGGATTTTAGCTTCATAATGCAGATTGCAGACCAAGACAGTTTAAGCATCCAGACCATACCTTGAATAATGTTATGCAAGAGAAGAACGGGTGCATCGATGATTCCAGTTCGGCATAACAGAAAGTACAATTAGTGGAGGCATTCAGTGGATTTTTACGATGAAGTGCGAGGCTTGTTGGAATGCGATCCCAAAACACCCTCTAAGCGTAATTGAGATATTGTTCTAGACAAGACGAAAGGCTTCTGAATTGTTGCATGGCTCATCAGCTTGCTGTTGATGCGACAAGATTAGATCCTTATACATTGTGCTAACAATGTATGACTTCTTGGAGGAGCTCCATAACCAAGAATCTTTTAGCATCTAAAATAGGGGAGTACCTATTGATGAAAGAAAGCAAATTGTCAAGAGAATTGTACTCCCTCTCAAGGAGAGGGCGTCTCCAAATGAAATTCCAAACCCACGACTCTCCAACCCAAGACCCACAACAATCAGAGACCAAACAACTACTATTATTACTCAACCTATACAACCTAGAATACTCGATACTAAGTGGAACTTGACATGTCCAACTATCTAACCAAAGTACAGTATTCCAATCATCTCCTAGATTTTGAACAAGACTCTTGACAAACCAACCATCCGGACCTCCAATGGCTTTGAGAATATTGCCCAACCAACCACCACTTCTACCTCTACGGCTATAAAAGAAGATATCAAAACTCGGCCCGATATTTTTAGTCATCTAGATTTAATAACTTTGACCCACAGACTATCCTGATTGGTGCGAAACCTCCATGCACACTAACCCAATAAACAGACATTGGATTTTCCTATATCCCTGAAGACAAGAACCCCCCTCCCCCCTCCCCAAGATTTTATCTTTGCAAAGAGTGTTTCAACTAATCTAGGAATTTTTTTTTGTCTCACATCCACCCTAAAAACTACAATTTGGTAAGTTCTTCAGTCATGATTTAGGAGCAAGGAAACTAAAACAAAAAAATTGCGTTTTTAATTTGGGCATCCCACTTCAATCTTTATATTTTTTTTTGTATATAAGACCACACATAATAATTAATACTCCAAATGACTATTGACTCACACTCAATACTATTACAACTACCCATTACATATTAAAATATTATATATTCGTACGTACTATACATTAAAAATACTATATATACACCTTAAACGTAAATATTCATACATGACGGAGGAGTATTCGTTTCTCGAAAAAAAATTATGTAACATCATTTTCACTGTAAGGTTGTTTCATTTTTTACTTAATTAGATGTATAACTTTTTTTTTCCTAAATTGTCATAAAATAATATAATTGTAATGTTATCATTGTTTATTGATCAAATATCACTTTAAATTAAATAGAAAAAATATTATCACTTTTTATTTATTTCACGAAATTCATTTTGTAAGACAACCTCACACAAATTTTGCTAGAGAAATGGCTTTTTAGCATTCTTTATTGACTTTTAAAGTGTAAATTGATATTTTTAACTAATAAATAAATTATACAATTAAGTTATGTGCATTAAAAATAATTGATAAATTTAAAATTAAAATGTAATTTAAAAGTTGTTTTTTTTTCCTTTTAAAATAGACATGAGTATCGGACGGATAAGAAAGAAAGAAAAATGTGAAGAATAAACAATCTTAAATTGGAAATGAACAAAAAAAGGAATGCAAACTATATAAAATAAGAATAATTAGGAAAAGGTAAAATAGGGAAAAGGGGGTGTGTGCGTGAGGGTAAGGTGGGACAGGACCACGTGAGGTTCACGTGTGTAGCGTCCCCACCAAACCAATGTTGATCTGATCACCCAAACCAATTATGAACGACACCACTTATCATATGTTTTTGGCCCCCACTTACCCTATCTCTTCCCTTTCTCCATCCACCATGTTATCTATTTATTCAACTTACTCCATATCCACAAGATTTCATGTTCCATTTTCGTGTATAATCTTTTATGTCATACGTTAACTGATTGATACGTAAGTGGGAAATAAATCCAATCATTATCTCCTAAGATTTAAGTTTTAAGGTATAGTTTCTCTCTCGTAAGTGTCGTCAATCTAATGATATGACACAGGAAATAATGTACCAAAATGACACAAAAAATTGGAGCCGGTTTTAAAGTAATAACTATGTTTTACTTTTTTTACGAGAATTAAGTTATATACTCTCTTCGCTCATTATAAAGGTATTTATTTATTTTTACTAGTCGATTAAAAAATATTATTATTATATGTTTAGTAAATAGTTATATTAAAAGGGAGTGATGAGTCATATGATAAACCCTTTTACTAAAAAGATAATATAGATACTTTTGGATTGTCTGTCCAAAATGGTTAATGGATACCTTTGGACTAATAGGGGAGAATAATATTTTAATGAGTAATGGAGTAAAATAAATAATATTTTAATATAAACTGGTTAGCTATATTTTAATTGTGGATGAAGTGAGTATTATTTAAATTGAAATAAATTTAACCGACTAATCAACACTATAAAGGATCATAACTCTTTTTTATTTCTATTTTGGAAAAACGATCGTACAAAAAGAATAACTGAATATTGCTTTGCTCGATAAAAGAAATTACAACTAAGAAAAGAGAGAATTAGGCTATTTTTTGGTAATGAGAATGATATGATCTCCACTTCATAGTTCAAGACGCTATATATAAGCAAGAATTGGGCACTAAGCCCCAGAGCATAGTTCAAGTGGTAGAGGGGAGGATGGAAAGTCCTTCCAACTGAGTTTGGTTGCTGCAGGGTGGGGATTCTAATCCTGCTTTTGGCATGTATTTGACCCTTGCAAGCACAAGTTTAACAGTGAGCCCTCTCTATAAGTCACTTGAGGCACATCCTGCGATTTACCTCATCCACCAATCCCTAGGACAGGGGCGGTGGCGGCCCCTAATGGTGGGGTACACCACTTTTTTCAAGAATTGGGCACTAAATATTGCTAGGGGATAATAGATATCAACACTCTTAACCTCGAACATGCAATTAGCAATTATGTACCATAAAAAAAATGCATTATCTAAAATTAGAGTTTACTGGTGTGAATTCATTCCAGGTATTTGGCACTATTTCTGGGACTGACCCCTCCTTTTCAACATTTCGCTGTGAGCTTGTATAGAATTCTTTAGAATAATTAAAAAATCCTATACAAATAATTAGATTATTCTTTTAAATAAATTAAATCACCTTATAAAAATAATTATATTACTTTTATGAGCTGATCCTACCTAATATTGTGTAGGACTGATCCAGGAGTAATTTTTTGAAAATTAAGGAATCATATTTTTCACAGTAATATTATTGTTGTCACACTAATTGAGATAGATAATTACCTTGATTTTAAAGTGTAATAATGTAATAATAGTAAAGGAGGGTGGGTTTTTGATAGGGATGTAACCAAACCAAATCGTTCGCGAACTATTCGAGTCTTGGTTTGATTAAATCTTCATTCGAACTCGTTCGTTAATCTTAACGAGCCAAACCAAACTTGAATTTTGGGTTCGAATAGTTTATCAAACCAAACTCAAGCCTAAGGGTATTCGGCTCGAAAGCTCGCGAACATATTCGTTTATAGGCTCACTAATGGCTCGCAAACGCGTTAGTAAATTTTATAGTTATTCTTTAGAATTATATATTATTATTTATTTATTAATATTCAATAATTAAATATTTTATATTAAACCACACAAATATGATAATAACTTAAGTGATTATTTAAATATTTAAATAATTTTTACCGTTTATAATTATATTTTGTTAGTTTGTTTATTTAATATTATGAATAACATTAAATGTTTATAAACGAAACATTCTTTTAATATTCAGACACAAAATTATTTAAATGTTCATGAAAATATATTCATAAACAAGTTACTTTATGTGTTCGTGAACATGTTCGCAAATCTTAACAAATGTTTGAATTCGAGCTCGAATTCGATATTTTTTTTCTTGACGAGTTCGAGCTCAGGCTCGAGTTCGATAATTTCTTAACAAACAATCATCAAACTTAGTAGTATTCGACTCGACTCAATTCGATTACATCCCTAGTATTTGATACATGTACGGACTGGCTTCCTCTTCTTTCTTTTGTCCTCAAATTAAAATATAGACGTCCCAAAATTAACATAATATTATAATATATCTTAATCAATATTTAATGATCTTTTTAAATAATTTTAAAAACTTTACGAGAGTATTTTTTATTTTTTTAATCATACGAAATTAGTTATCTCAAATCGAAATATTAATATATAAAATTATATTATGCAATTAATTTATAATACCGCTAACATTGCTTTATAAAGTTTCTTAATAATTGGCGATCTATAAATGCAAATATAAAAATTAGTTTATTTTTTTCGATTATTAATAATTTTAATGAATGAATTGATAGATTTTTTAAAAATCAAATATGTAAAAATCATAATTAACGAGAGGAAAAAACTATAAAGTTTATAATAGTGATAATAAATTCCATTTGTGGAAGTGTATTTATACGAAAAGGAATGATGATGTATGGTGATTTTGATGGAAGCTAGGGTTTTGATTTGATAACCTAATCATCATGGATATATCGTCACTTATCACCATCAACATCAACATCATACATCATAATCTTTAACTCTTTTCATAATTCACTTCAACAAATTTAATTAATTCAATTTTCTAGCTACCACTATATTTTTACATATTTCTTAGCCATGTTTTCATTATTTTACACCTCAAACTCCATACATGTCTAATGTAATACACATATCTTTGAAGATGAAGTCTCCTTAAAATTAAATAATTTTATTTTTAATTAAAATTATTATCATGTTTTATTTATCCTCTAAACTGTTAATAGAATAGTTTAATTTTCCAATTATTACTTTTTGTCAATTGTATATTACTTTTATTACTATATCTGTTTCATGCTGCACATTTTATAAGACAGTCTCATATAAAACTTTCTCTTTTTTAAGTATTTGACAAACATATTATTCTTTCACATGCATGCTACATATAAATGCTGAAGAGTTTAATTTAATCCTATGAGAGCAAATTATTTTATTTTATATTATAAATTATATTATTGTTTGAGGCGATATCATATGACTATATGAGCAAATAATAAATAAAAATATGGCAAAAACTCCTGTGCACCCGGGCACATGGACAACATTCCGTGCGTCTTTAGAATTTTGTGTTAAATTGTATACCCTTTAGTATATAGATTTGTACCCTTTATTTTCTAAAGAAAATTATTGCGTGTACCTGGGCGCATGGACAACACTCCGTGCACCTTTAGAATTTTGTGTTAAATTGTATACCCTTTAGTATAAAAATATGTACCCTTTATTTTCTAAAGAAAAAATATTAATGAAAAGTGTATACCCTTTATAATAAAATGGTGTACCTTTTATTAATTAAAATGTATATCATTTAGACCAAAGCAATGTACTCTTACCCATAATACTAAATTTCTAAAGGCGCACGGAATATATTCCCGTGCGTCCGGGCGCACGCAAGCCTCACTCTAAAAATATTTCTAACGTTATGACTTATAAAATTTAATTATTATATATTAAGGCATTCAAACGTCCCATGAACGTCTCTTTAAGTTCATTAATCCAGCATACGACATCATGATGAATAAGTGTAATTAGAACTACAAAATAAAATGAAAAATAAGATAGTAATATAAATTATATGAGAAACGTGACTAATAATATCTGTGATTAATTGTTAATTAACGTATATATACAAAAGATGATGTAATTAATTCTTTTTTTTAGATCATCAATGACGTGAATTAACCTGTCATTTTCCATATTCATTTCGGAAGGAAATTGAAAAAAAATGTTGCTTCTAATAAAAAAACTGATGATAAAGTAAATTTCTAACAATTGCACATCATTCAACAGTAGCATTTGTAATATCTTAATCAAAGAACCGCAAAGGAGAAAGAAAGCTTAAATTAATGAATAATGTATGGCTAAAGTAATTATTGAATTTGGGCATGTTCAAATTTGTCCAATTTTTCTTACCAAAGAGAAAACGACCAATGGAATCAGGAAAGGACATATTGCAATATATGTACATTATAAGTAAGAAACATAATACTCTCTTCATCCCGTATCTAGATACACTTTTATATTTTTTCATGTAAATTAAGAGGTGATTTTAATGAATAGTTACATAAAATCTTAGTTGTTTCATGTGAGCCTCATTTAAAAATATTAGTTCATTATTTTGTATGAATATCATCATTTATAAAAAGGAAAATATATACCTTATATTAAGACGAACAAAAATAAAACGTAGATCTTTTTGCAGAATGGAGGAAGTAGTACAATTAAAATGCTACTCCATTTGAATTAGTTTGTTATATTACTACTGTTATACTTATGTTGATTGAAAAATTCAGTAAAAGTTATAAGTTAATATGTAATTGAATTCACTAACACTTTATGATTAATTAGGTGTTTAGAGTGTAGTATCACCCTTTTATACTAGCGTTGTCATTTTATTACATCACAATCGTTATTCTTTTACATGATAAATGTTTCCTTCTACAAGATTAATTATGTCACAATTTTAGGAAAGAAATAATTTTTACAAAAACTTAAAAATAATATTATATTAGTGTTATAGGAATGAAAGAAATTAGTAAGTAATGCGTTGTAAGCGAAATAAAGCAGAAAGGGGGAGACACGTGTTCAGTGTGGAATTATTTGTCGGCGAGTTTAAGTCACCAATTAATATTACATTATTAATGGACCAGCTGACGTGCCTCCACCTATGTTTATTTTTAATTTCCACTAATTAATTAATTCCTTAATAAAAGTTTCATTTGGAATTTTGCATGTTAGGGGTTAAGTGTGAATTTTAAATTTGCGACTAAATTTTCAAGACTACAAGGAGAAAAAATATTATTTTTAAAAAAAATAAAATCATCTAATTAATATTCTCACATTTCTTATTTTATACTTCATACATCTTTTATACTACTAATCTATATATTGTAATTTACTAAAGTGTAAATATCATCCGAATGGAGATAGTACTAATTTATATTCTCTATATACCGATCGAATTCATGTTCATATTTGTTGTTTACACAAATCTTAATAAACGTCATTTATTTATTTATTTATTGAGATCATTTAATGTTTTTAAGAAATAAATATATAAATTATAAGTATTTATATTATGTTCGTTAAAAAATGATGCCAATTTTGCAATTGAAATATATTGTGAAATTATTCTTTTTAAGTGTTATGATTTTATTTTATTTTTGTAGAATTGTAAGATTAAGTTGGAGGAAAAAAAAAGTGGTGTAATTTTTTTTAAGATTAAATATCATCATCTCGTTATATAATTTCTTTATCTATTTATTTTTAATTATTATTAATAATAATTTTATATCCGTATATCAGAATGTACAAAATATCAAAATATTTCCACTCTGCATGTACTACGTCTAGTGATTAATTAGTTGCATTTACCACATATTAATTTATGTCTATTTTACATTTATAATTAATTCTTATTATATAATTGTAATTTATTGGTTCGTAACTTAATTTACTCTCATTTTCATAAGTCATAACATATTTTATTTTGTAGTTAATAATATATATGGAAGAGTAAAATGTTTTTTTAACCATAAATTAAAGTAAGGATTTAAACTTTGTTTCTCGGAACATTTTCGAGTAAAACATTAAACGCGTTCTTTTTCATTTTGGGCTAAATATATCGAGGAGTCTTAGATCCTATTGTTAACTGGGTCGAACTATAACTTGGGCCTGGCCCATAGAGAGTAAACTTTTAACGGATTGATTAATAAAGAGCCTATATTAGGGGTGTGCAAGGATATTGGATTTAACCGAAATCGTACCGAAATCGCACCGAATTAATCTCGAACCGAAAAAACCGTTGACTTTTTAACTTTTTCCTAATCGATCCGAACTGATTTTTCATTTGGTACGGACTTGGATATTTCCCGTTTTCTCGTACCGAATATTGGATATAACCGTACCGTACTGTACCGTACTAAAAAGTCTAAGTTAAACTATGCATTAAAATTATATATAATATATTTATCTCATTATTTATAGTTTATACTTTATATGTCATGAATTAATTAATTTTACTCTACTAATTATAATGTAATCACAATTAATAAATTAAAATTAGTTATAATATAATTACAAATAATAATTTAAAAATATATCTAATGTTCTAAATATTTATTTATTACAGTATATTAGAAAATATATATTTCATAAAGTAAAATAAATTTTTAAAAAAATAGGAAATAAATAAAGAGTGAGGCTTGCGTGCACCTTGGGGCACACCGTGCGCCTTTAGAATTTAGTATTATGAGTAAGGATACATTGTTTTGTTCTAAAGGGTATACACTTTAATTAGTGAGGTGCACCATTTTGTTCTAAAGGGTATACATTTTTTATTAATATTTTTTATTTTTCTTCAGAAAATAAAGGGTACACATCTTTATACTAAAGAGTATACAATTTAACACAAAATTCTAAAGGGACACGGAGTGTGCCCCGTGCGCCCAGGTGCACACAAATTTTTGCCATAAATAAAATAATATGTTCAAAGTTCAAATTATTATTTCAGATAATATAATGAATAAAGTAAATGGCATTTTTAAAGTCTAAATTCAGTCGTAAACTTAATAAATAATTATTATATTTTATATTTATTTAATGAAGATAAAATGTAAAAATTAAATGATAATCCAAATTTTGGTACGAATTTTTTAAAAATCCGTACCGAAACTCGATTTGCACACCCCTAGCCTATATTGATGGAAAGAAATTTTATTTAATCTCATTTTCTAAAATCTAGTTTTAGTACTTCTGTTAGGTGATATTTGGTTTAGAGTTATGTGGGGTTTGATAATCATGAATATTATATTCTATGTTTGTTTTGGGTTTTGTGTAGGATAGGTTTTAACTTTTATGTCAAATCAATATATTAATTTATTTAAAAAGTTAAATGAGAGAGGAGAGATAAAGAGAGAAAGTGTATTAATTGAAGAGAGAGAATGTAGTAGGTATATATAGAGGTGATTTTTAAAATCTGGATGTGGGTTTTGAAAACCAAAAACCGGGTTTGAAACCCGGAAACGAACATTGTCATACAGATTATCCACGTGTTATAATTCTACTTTGCAGGTAATAAAAATTGAGGGTTATTCTGTGTTGTACCTGGTGCACCTACAGATTTATAGGATAAAATCTAGTGATAATGAGTAGTTATTAATTCTTTTTTCAATTATTTTATTTTATTGAGTGGTGAGGATTATGTAAAAAAAGTTATCTAAAGGTTGAGATGACTCAGGTGCACCGGTGCCCCATGTGCACCGCAGTTGGACTATTTTTTTATATTTTTGAGTGTATATTGGATGCACCAAATTGTATATTTTTTCAAACTAAGTTTTCATTAAAAAAAACTAACATGCATATGTGTATAATTTTTTATTCAATAGTGTATACATGTTTTTTAATAATTGTATATTTTTTTACACTCAATTTTTCATTAAAAAACTAACAATTAAATTGTATAATTTTTGCTAATATAATTAGCCATATTTTTTTTAAGTTGAGCAACGCTTGCGTGATTCTGTTTTTCTAATTTTTTAATAAATGTCACTTTTTAAGAAATATATTGTAATTTTTTATTTATATTATTAATCGTTAATGAAATGAACATTATCAATTTTTCGCATCCTGAGCATTTTAATGTTTAATAGTATTAAACACACGTATTAAAATTGTGAATATGCATGTTCGTTGCTCAAATAAGTTGAGTTGCAAGTTGTATTCTTTTTTACTCACATTTCTAACAAAAAAAATTAAGCAAAATTTTAGTGATGGAACATAATTATCTTTCAATAAAATATTGTCAAATCTAATAACTTTATAAAAGTATAGTGTTTGTATATATACTTTGAAAAGGTAAGTGAAATTGATAACGTAGTTGATAAACCATGATATTTGCCATATTTGTTATTCTATTAAGATTTTTTATTATCTTTTTCTTATCATTTGCATTGTATTGAATACTATATATTATCAATGAAAGTCTAATAAGTTCATGGCAAATATTTTACATGGTATCAGCCGGGTTCTCCTATCAGCCTGGTTCATATATCCTTCACCATGGTCTCAACTACTGAATCTCTTCCCTTCGCCACTCTAATTCACATGATAACTATCAAGCTTTCTTCCTCGAACTACTTACTATGGAAGAGTCAAATCATTCCTATCTTGCAATGTCAAAACCTTTTTGGTTACATTGACGGCTCTATTTTCGCACCATCTCACACGGTGTCGAATGCAGCAAGGACTTCCACTCCAAATCCAGCCTTTGACTTATGGAGGGTTCAGGATCAACGACTTTTAATTCTTCTTCTCTCCTCTCTTACAGAAGAATCCATGGCTTAAGCTGTTGGATGCACCACCTCTCGTGCTGTGTGGCTTGCTTTTGAAGCAGCTTTTAGCCACCGCTCTAAATCTCGTGAGTTGCGATTGAAATATGACTTGCAACTAATGAAGAAAGGCTCACACTCAGTTGTTGAATATGGACGACAATTTAAATCTTTGTGTGATCAGCTTGCTGCGATCAGGCGACCTGTTAACGACACGGACAAGGCTCATTGGTTTCTCCGTGGCCTTGGTCCCTCGTTCTCTAGTTTCTCAGACGCTCAAATGGCTCTCACCACGTTGCCTACTTTTCATGATCTTCAATCTAAAGCAGAAAGTTTCTCTATTTTTTAGGATTCTCTTGAGAATACAAGTGCTTCTGTAGTAGCATTTTACAGTGATCATAATTCAAAATCTAATTCTCAGGCATCCACTTATGGGTGTGGCCAACATCACGATCATCATCAACGTGGTAGAGGTCGTAGTAGTGGTCAGCGACGTCCTCCCCTCTGCCAAATTTGTCGTCGAGAAGGGCATTACGCCGATGCTTGTGGAGAGCGCTATAATCAGCATTCAACATCAGCCTCTGCAAATCTTGCCGAAACATTCTCTGCTGGATGCACCATATCTCCAGCTGATATATCTGATTGGTATCTAGACACTGGTGCATCTGCGCATATGACTCCGACTTCATCTGCTCTTGATGTCTCAAAACCTTACTCTGGTTCTAACCATGTTGTTATTGGTAATGTTGCAAACTCTCTATTTCTCACATCGGCTCTATTTCTATATCACATGATGTTCGTTTATTGGATGTTCTCGTTGTACCACATCTCACTAAGAACTTGCTTTCTGTTAGCAAGCTTACGTCTGATTTTTTCTGTCAATGTGATATTTACTGATCAATTTTTTACTATTCAGCACCGCCAGACCCAGCAGATTCTGGGAAAAGGAAGACGTGAAAATGGATTGTACATCTTGGAACATGGACATTCTGCATTGGTTGCTTCCTTATCAAATAAGCGCTTACGTGCATCATTTGAGTTGTGGCATTCAAGACTTGGCCATGTGCCTCCTAATGTTATTTCTCTCTTAAATAAACTAGGATATTTAAAAGTTACTTCTCTTTTGCCAAAACCAATGTTATGTACATCATGTCAACTTTCGAAAAGTAAACGTTTGCCATTTGCTCTTAATGAGAAACGTGCTGGACATGTTTTAGATTTAATTCATTGTGATTTGTGGGGACCGCTCCCATTTGCTCTCCATTTGGATTTCGCTACTACATTATTTTCATTGATGATTTTTCGCGATTTACATGGATGTATCCAGTCACAGGAAATTCGATTTCTATGCCAATTTGGTTAAATTCACAGAATTGGTAGAAATACAGTTTGCATGTAGTATAAAGAGGTTTCAAAGTGATGGTGGTACAAAATTCACAAATGCTCAGGTTTCGACATTCTTTCGTGAATAGGGAATTCATCATCTTATTTCTTGCCCCTACACGCCTTCACAAAATGGACGAGCAGAACGCAAGCACCGCCATATCACCGAGACTAGCCTAGCTATGATGTTTCATGCACATGCCCCTTCGTCATTATGGGTTGAAGCTTTCACTACTGCTGTTTACATCATAAACCGTTTGCCATCTTCAGTTTTACAAGAGAAGTCTCCATTCGAAATGCTATTTCATACTGCTCCAAACTTTGCAAATTTTCATCCTTTTGGTTGCCGAGTTTTCCCTTATTTACGTGATTATGCTGCAAATAAGTTATCAAAATGCAGTAAACCGTGCATTTTTGTTGGCTACAGCAGCAATATAAAGGTTTTAGGTGTCTTGATCCTGACACGTCTCGCCTTTTCATTACACGGCATGCCATATTTGATGAAGAATTTTTTCCTTATTCAAATTTGGCACATAAATCTACAATTTCTCACTCAGATATTTCCAGCTTTGTTGAGTCTACATCAGCTCCAGCAAAGCATACTGATCATGCAACATCTTCTCCTTTAGTTGCCACATCATCTTCAACTTTGCAAACTAATCCATGCACTTTATGTCCAGATTCAATTGCTGATGTACCATCAGAAACTTCTACTCATGAAATTGAGTTGCATTCACCTGTTTTGGCTCATGTGCAATCTCAGCATCCCATGATCACTCGATCAAAAGTTGGAACTTTTAAACCACGGTACGTTGCTGATTTATCTCACACCACTCTTATACAAGCTCTACTTGCTTCAAATGAACCACATAGTTATAAATCTGCAGCTAAAAGTTCTCATTGGCTTGCTGCAATGAATGAGGAATTGCTTGCACTCCGTAAAAATAAAACTTGGGATTTGGTCCCACGTCCACCAAATGAAAATGTTGTTGGCTCTAAATAGGTTTTTCGCACCAAGTACTTATCTGATAGCTCTATTGATCGGCATAAAGCACGTTTAGTTGCTCAAGATTTTTCTCAGCTACCTAGATTTGATTATTCTCATACATTCAGTCCGGCTTTCAAAGCCTCTACTGTTCGAGTTATTCTTGTTATTGCAGTTATGAGAAATTGGTCTCTCCACCAATTAGACGTCAATAATGCATTTCTAAATGGTGTTTTGACTAAAACTGTTCTTATGGAGCAACCCCCGAGATATATTGATTCAAAATTTCCATAACATGTATGTCGCCTCAAGAAAGCTATATATGGTCTCAAACAGGCTTCTCGTGCTTGGTTTCAACGGTTTAGTGAATTCTTGCTTCAACTTGGTTTTCAATGGAGTCGAGCAGATACTTCTCTATTCATTCTCTCGCGTGGTTCTTCTATCGTGTACCTCTTGGTGTATGTTGATGATATTATTCTCACATGTAACAATTCTGATTTGGTAAACCAGTTTATCACTCGACTCAAGTCGGAGTTTGCCATCAAGGATCTCGGTCGCTTAAATTATTTTCTTGGCCTTGAAGTTTCTTACACTGATACTGGTTTATTCCTTTCTCAAGCCAAGTATGCATATGATATTTTATCTCGCTCAAGTTTGTTGGATTCAAAGCCTGCTTCCACGCCTCTTCCAGCTGGGCAAACTTTGATCAGTGATGGCTCGCCCTATAAAGATCCAACGCTCTATCGTTCCTTGGTAGGAACCCTTCAATACTTAACTATCACTCGTCCGGATCTTTCATTTGCTGTCAATCTTGTTAGCCAATTTTTGCAACATCCCACAAATGATCACTTTCAAGCTTGAAACGTATACTCCGTTACGTTAAGGGCACAATTTATTATGGAATAAATTTTCAGTGTGGCTCTTCATGCAAGATAGTTGGCTACTCATATGCGAATTGGGCTCGCTGCCCTAAAACTCGACGTTCTACCTATGGCTACTCCTTTTTCCTTGGTGGCAACCTTTTCTCGTGGAGTGCTAAAAGCTCGATCAAGTTGTGAGTCTGAATACCGAGCATTGGCTAACTCTGCATCTGAAGTTGTCTGGTTAACTCATCTACTCCGAGAACTTCACATGCCTCTTGTCACTACACCACTACTTCTTTGTGACAACAACAATGTCTTTTTTCTTAGCCAAAATCCAGTTGCTCACAAGCGTGCAAAGAATATAGATATTGATTATCATTTTATCAGAGAACTTGTATCTTCTAGAAAGTTGTTAACACAATTCATCTCTTCGGACCTTCAGATTGCACATATCTTTACGAAGAATCTTGCTCGTCCTCTCTTCGAGTTCTTTGGTACCAAGCTCTGCGTTGGCCCTCATCCCATGCCTCGCTTGCGGGGGGACGATAACGTAGTTGATAAGCCATGATATTTGCCATATTTGTTATTCTGTTAAGATTTGTTATTATCTTTTTCTTATCATTTGCATTGTATTGAATACTATATATTATCAATGAAAATCTAATAAGTTCAAGGCAAATATTTTACAGAAATAAGAGATCTCTTGAATACAAGTAATTAAAAAAAAAGCCTTAAATTCGTGACTTAAATTGTAACATAATAATACACTTATTCTTAAAAAAAAAATAGTAGCATTCGATGGTTAAAATAATCTTCCATGTTTATGTATAATTTTAAAGTTAGGAAAAAAAAGGGATAACCCTTTTATACAAGTAATTTTTTTCAAAAAAAAAAAAAAATTGGTAGTGTTCGAAATTCGAAATAATCTTTTATGATTATAAATTCCTTTGAGATGAATAGATTGAAGAGTAAATAAAGTGACACTCTTTTTTGACAAACTTTATTGGTTTAGAAGGGTATATTAAGTGATACTCCTTTGTTATCAATTTTTTGATCAATTTTAGTGACTTTGAGATAAATAAAGTGATATTCCTTTGAGATGAATAGATTGAAGAGTAAATAAAGTTGTTTAAAAAAAATTGTACTTTTTGACAAATTTTATTAACTTAGGAGGGTATTGTAGTATTTTTAGGTAATAAAAAAGTATAAAGTAATGATATGTGTGTGAAAAATGAGTGTCAAATTTGAAATTAAAATAACTTTTGAGGTTGCTAGATAAAGTGATGTTTCCTTTTTTGGAGTGTGAAAAATTTTGTGAGACAAACAAATGAGGAAAGTGTGAAAGATTTTATGGGATGGAGAGAGTATAATATTTTATTTAAAATGGTTTTTTTATTAAGATTATAATCGATAGCATAAAATAAAACTAGAGAGAGAAGAGATTTTAAAAAAATTTAAGTAGAAAAGGAGTTTGACAATCAAATTTGATTAATACTATGTCCCTTAAAAATAAAAAATTGGGCACATTAAAATTTTGGTTTATTTTGCCGGGTGCACCCGTGCACTTAGGTTGATAAAGTAATTTTTTAGAGTATGATTATTTTTAATTTTTTAATTTTAGGTGGCATGTGGTCATCAATGACCCTTCACATGGAGATGTGCAAACCCCCACATGGTGCACAATCATGTGAGGGGATCACCAGTGACCACGGGTCACCTAAGAATTATCCTAAATTTTATTGTTTGATCTAAAGTAATTATCGGGTAGTTTTATTATCTAATGATCTATATTAATTAGGTGCACCGTAACTCAGATGTATCCCGGTTTAACTCTAAAATTTTAAACTTTAATATTTTAAATAGTTTCAATCCTGAAGCTCCAGTCATTTCTCTTATATTCTTTAGTACACAGTTTGCCTCTTGTCATAACAACTTTCTCTCCCTCTGTTTTTCTTTCTCTCCTCCCATTTTACTACAATTCCCACACTCTGTTCTTCCCACACTTGACACACTCTTCCTCAGTTGAACCCATTAGTTAAAGAAATCTCAGTTACACAGATTGAAGTTCTTTTTATTAACCATCTCAATTACCACAAATGCTTACTCACATACTCTAACCTCTTCATTTCTTTTTCTTTATTCAATTCTAAGAAATGCACCACCACTTCACCATTCCATTTCTCATTCTACTCATTTCAACCACCTCCCATGATGTCAGATTATTCCATGCTCAAGGTATATATCTATTCTCAATTTCTTGAAACATGACAAACAGAGTTTGAATCTTTTAATCAATTTCTTGCACATGAATTAATTTTCAGGCAGAAAAGTAGGAGAAACTGCAGATGGATGTTCCAAGGTAAACTATCCATGATGCCCATAGAGAGGTGCATGAGTGATTAATTAAACTGATGATGTGTTGATGTAATTAATTTTCAGAGATTAGTAGTTAAAGATGAGAAGACAAGATGGAGGGTCCAGATCGGTTCAAAGCCACCTCGTTGTGATCGAAGGTGTGGTGTGTGTGCCCATTGTGAGGCCATTCAGGTACCCACAAATCCACAGATGTTGATCAACGGCAGAGATGATGACAACTCAAACTACAAGCCCATGAGCTGGAAATGTAAATGTGGGAATCTCATTTTCAATCCCTAATTAACTGAGGTTTTAATTTGATCATCATCTGTAATTATTCCAGGGTGGGAAGGGGAAGCCAATGAGTGTGTCTTTTTTGTGGGCATCTTCAGATTTTCTTGAATTGTCAAACTGTGTGTGTACTTTTGATCTCATGAATATACAATATTTATGGCTTCTCATTTTAAATGAAATCTGACCCACCCTCATTAATGCAAATCATATATATACAGCTCACATTTCTGCCTTCTTGAGATATTGTACGTTGCAATGTTGCATTACAGATATACATATATACACTATGTATGTATGTATTCTGAGTTGTACCATGTAACCATAATAAAGGGCTGCATGTGTTGGAATCTGTCCATTCTACCCTCCACCCATTATGTAACATATGAGTAAAATATTCATTTACTTTATACACGTTGATTAAGAAGTAGTATTATTAATTTTTATGTGTAGTGAGGAGTAGTATTAATAGGTGTGTCAGTTTTATATTTTTGTTGTATTAATATGTGTTGGTCTTATATATTTGAAAAAGGAAATAAGTCACTTTGAGGCGTAAGACAGAAACAAAAAAAATGAGATCTTTATTGCCAGATTGAGAGAATGTATCATATACACACATGCATATACAACCAAAGATTTCATCTGTTGCAAATTGGGATGAAAATGTTGATCACTGATTTATCAGTGTGTGTTAGTGTGTGAGAGAGAAAGGGGTACCGTTATGATAGATGTTAGTTTGGCAGAGAGATGTCCTTTCTTTCTGTGGAATAATGTTGATGAAAACAAGCAAAGTTGAATAATCCAAAGTTGCAAGAAATAAAAGGGTGGTTGTATTAATTTGTATGGAGTGTTTTGTTTTGTTTTGATATATACTACAAATATTAATATGAATATTAATAGGGAGGCAGATAGGTATGCAGTGAGCTACAAATTGGATGCCTTTATGTGAAAGCTTGCTTTCCTTATTGGGTTTCCATCTTTCCAAGAAATTTGGGCTGACTTCATACTCTTGTAAAGTTATCACACAATTGCCATCCTTTTCTCAAAATTCAATCAATTGCAATTAAGCAAACATGAATGGCTTGTCTTGAGTTAATCCTGATGTCATAAATTAAGGGCATGTTTGGTTGGGGGATTGGAGGTAGGGAATGAAAATGGAATTAAAGAAGTGTGTTTGGTTGAGGGGTTTGATAGGGGAATATGAATTTTCATTCCTTACTTTTTAGAATCCCTCATTCCTCTCTAATTTGTAACTTATGACTTTCATTCCTTTCATAAAAGTCATATTCCTAATTATAAATATTATTTTAATGATATAAAATTTTATAAAAAATTAAAAATTGTTAAAATAGTAATTTTATGCTTATAATAACAAAATATTATAAAATAAAAAAATAATAGTAAAAAATATTAATCCATTTCTAAAAAATTTTAATCATACCAAACAACATCAATAACTATGTTACGCATTCCTTATTATTAACCAAATATTATTAATCAAACAATATAAGAATAAAAGACAAACTCATTACCATTCCACACCACTATTACTATGATTCTCATTCTGATTCCTTTCCATATACGAAACGCCCCCTAAAATGACAATAGGCAATAATCAAATATTAACATTTTCAAATTTTCAATAACTTTTTAGGCCACTTATCATAAAATTACCTCCTTTTTTATTTTATTTTTCATTCTATTTATACCATTGTAAACAAATAAAATTCAAAGTTCAATCGGCTAGTGAATTTTCATGATTGAAATATCAATTTTAATTTACTATTTTTTTTAGATTTAAATAAATTAATTTTTGAAATAAATTGATAAATAAATAATTATTAATTTAATCCCAATAAATTAAATAAACTCAAATTAAATGTGATTTAACCCAAGTCAAACAAATTCTATTGATTCAAAGGTGATCTAACTCAATTTAAACAAGCCCAAAAAAAAATTAAATTAGTAACAAGGTGCTAAGCTCCCTAAATAAAAGTGTTCTTCAAGTCAAGTTCTCCAACGTTCTTTGTAGAGCCAACGACGTTCTTTGCAGAAAGTTTCAAAAATATTTTTAATTCGAACAAAGGCTCGAAGTCTCCGGATTAACGTTATAAAACTTCAAAATTGTCACAACTTTCAACTAAAATATCTTACTTTATATTATTACCTAAAAATACCAAACTAACCCTTAAAGCAACTCAAAAGCCAAATTTTCTAAAACTCCGTATTACAGTAACTATGAACTTCTTTATGAGACGGAGGGAGTATATAGTTATTTTGTTTTTTTTATTTTTTTTATTTTGATCCGTTCTACAGAAGTTTCATCACATAAAAGAGGTAAAAAAAAATCAAAACAACTCTTTCTTATACACTTCATTTTTTTCATAAAAAAAAATCCTGCCTAACACATCTAACATACCTTATTATTTACTCATTCTGCCCTGAGCAAAGGTTTACATTTTTCTATTTTGGTTTTTTTTATCAGTAAAAGAATTTTTATTAATAAAAAGTGAAGTTAGGCAAGAGAACTGTCATGACTACACTTGGTATACATGCAAATTTACATAGGAATTAAAATACCTGAAACTGTTTTATAAGATCCTAATCACCTGTTAAGAAGTAAGCACCTAGGATTACGAAATCAATCTTAAATACTTACACTCCTATCATAAATATAAGTATCATATAATCAACTCCAGAGCTTTGATTTCAATTCATCTATAGTCTTCTCCACATCATATGTCTCGCCATGAAAAATAAATGCATTTCGATATTTCCAAATAAGCCACACCACACACTCCCATATGCACAACCAAAGATTCCTTCTTTTCCTTTCTCTAAGTAGATGACTAAAGTGCTGTAAATTCATAGATGGGTTAGAACAAAAAGCTGATTGAACTCCCAACCAATTCAAGCATTTCATCCAAATATGGTACGCAAAAGGGCATTAAAAAAATATGGCGTACTGTTTCCGGGCACTTTGCACAGATTACATAATTGGTGTTGGCGTTTATTGGTAGGCACTGTCTTTTTTGTAGATTAGTTGTTGTAGGTACTCTTTTCCAAAGGACTCTCCATGCATGAACACGAACTTTTGGAATGATCAACTTGTTCCACATCAATATGAACTCCTTTCTAGCTGGTGTATTATATGTTGTTTTGTCTATTTTGGTTTGTCGCAAGATAAGATTTATATTTCTCTTTTCGTCAAGTAGAACTCACACAAAAATAATTAATACTCCCTCCATCCATCTAATATGTATCTATTTACTTTATTCACGTGGATTAAGAAGCATAATATTTTAATGTGTATTGAGGTGAGAGAAATAATATTTTAATGTGTAGTGGGTAGTTGTATTAGTATTGAGTGTGGGCCCCTTGTGTGTCACATCAATCCAAAAAAGGAAATGAATATTTTGTATTGGGACGGACCAAAATGACAAAATGGTACATATCAAGGGGACGAAGGGAGTATATCTTTAAAAGCTAATACACAACACTAATATAATATCTCAATACATTAAAATATTATTTTCATTAACCCATAACACATTGAAATAATATTCCTCTTAAATTTCATACAAAAAGAAATCTCGGGAGGAGACAATATTTATTACCAAAAAAAATATCTTAATACCCCTAAAATTACACTTTTCTTAATTTTTGTGTCCAGTCAAAGGTGAAGACTTTTTCAGGACAAAGGGAGTACTCCTCCGCCCCGTTTCAATATTTACGTTTGTTTTTTGCACGTTGATGAAGGAGTATAATATTTTAATAGATAGTGGGTGGAAAGATATAATATTTAATGTAAAGTGGGTATGTGTATTAGTGTTGGATGATATATTAATTATTTTAAGTGGGTCCCATATTCCAAAAAGGAAAACGTAAACATTGAAATGAGACTTGCAAAATAGAAAAGTAAATATTGAAACGGGACGGGGGAGTATATATTTTAGGTAATTTTTTTTTCTTATATTATTTTCGTATACTCCCTCTGTTACATATTACTAAAGCGTCCCACAAAAAAAAATTATATTTCCCTTTTTAAAAGATGAGATAACATAAAACAATTAACCTATCTTTTGCGCTCACATACAATATTAATACAACTATACACTATACATTAAAATATTAATATATCTTTTAATATATTACACATTAAAATATTATATTTCTTAATTTACGTAAAAACTGAAAATGTAACTGATAGAGGTTTTTAGTTTCACTTCTTTAATCTGTATTTTTCTGATCAATAGCATCAGGATTTGATCAAAGATGCCCCAAAATTCAAAGTTGAAAGCGTGATGTAAATGAAAGGAATACCACCACTAATACTAGAAACATCTGCAAACATCATTAATGGTACATTGTTAGCTACATTTGCAAGAGATTTTTATCAATGCCATTAATAACAATCTTACATTTCTATTACTTAAACTATACCAAACCCTGAGGATAGGACATGCTTTAATGATCTTCTAATGGTCTAATCATTGTTTCACAAATCTCAGGATTTGTTATGATTGAATGATTGCAACTTGAGGATGTAACCCCTCCCTAATAAATTTCTGTCATTCAACAAATCTTCACATGCAAGTGGTATTTTCTAAACAGCCTTGCTCAGCCAAACTCCAACAACCCCCATCAGATTATTCGACTCTATAAAACATTTAATGATAATGCAAAAACTCGAATATTATCTTACTATATTATGTTTCTGATTTAGTTTAATCCCTAAAATAAAATATCTATGCATAAAGGTTTTATTCTCTTTTCTTTTAAATTAAAAAGGTTCTGTACAACTGGGTGCATAATGGACTCCATCGTGATCAAAACAGCATATTCTCCTTCTATCAGTATTATTGAATTTAAAAGGATGAGAACACAGAGATAAAAGGGTGAAAGAATTGCAAGAAAGGGGATACATACAGAATCCCCAAACCCTATTTGTTATCACCAAAAAAATTATCTGCATCCATGGAGGTATAGCAGAGGACAAAGGTGTGTACCCAAGTGCTGTTACACATCCATATTTCACAAAATGTCAATAAAACCTCAGAATCATATTTTCCCCAACACACATTATCACATGGACCAATTCTCTCTTATCCTCATCTAGACATGCTCAAAAGAACCGGAACTGGTTCGAACCGGAAAACCTTTCCCGAACCGGCCAAATTGGAACCGAAGCCGAATATATTCCGCTTCAGTATATCCGGCTTCGGTTCCAGTTCTTCAATTCATGGAACCGAAACCGTCCGTTCCTCTGTTTTTTTTTTTACAGTTAAAAGGCTAAATATTATAAAAAATAAGAAAATAAATAAATAAAAAAGAAGAAGAGAAAACCAGAACCGGCAGTTCCAAAACCAAACCGAAACCGTCCTAGGTCCCGTTCCAGTTCCTAATTTCCCAACACAAATCTTTTACCCCACATGTATACACATCAGATGAAACCAATCTTCACCCTCCCCTAAGTATATTTATACAAGCTTTCTTCAACTTCTCTCATCCCAACATAGTTTTGAAGTCAGACATACAACACACATAGCAAAACAATCAAAACCAAAACATCCACAATTTGCAAGTTTTTAATGACTTTTAACAAATTGATGTCATAAAGAGTAAGAAGAAACAGTCATCTTATTAAGCATGGTAGTCATATAGAGAAGGCAGAGTTAGCTTTCCAAAGACATAAAATCTAACTTTCAAACAAAACCATATTATTCACTAAAAGTTATAATAAAATAGGTATCCTGCACCTCTTACCAAGAAAACAAAGTTTCAAGTTCATGTGCTTTGTATATCACTTCATCTTTTGAGCAAGAATTCTAATGCGTCATTCCAAATACACATAGTGCATGAACTTCCTAAAAACCTGCCATGGTTGACAACCATCATTAAGCCTAATTTAGAAAGTTGAACAAGTTCAATTTCCCACCATTTTCCAAACAATTTCATGTCCTAATGATACAAAAGTTTTTAGCTAAAGAGCAAAAGTTGAGCGGTGATTAATTCTCAAACTTCTATTCAACAACAAAATAAAATAAATTGCATCTTGAGATCATTTTCACTAATACGCAGTTTATGAAAAACATGAAAATTAATAGTACTAGATACACACGTTCTTGCTAAAGCTGTGCAGTTATTAAGCCTCAAATTCCTTTTACAAAAAAACAAGCAAGCATATACAGAACAATTATCTTTAGGAATATAATGGGAATTAAGAAGCCAAGATAATCATATACATCAATTGAATGCAACAGTTAATTTTAGAGCTCTTAGCATGATTTTGAACATTGCAATGACCATTTAAAGTACCTCAAACCAACATATGATGATGCCACCAATTTGTAAATCTAGAATCATGCAAAAGAAAAGTACAAAGAACATCCCAGCAATAGCATAGCTTCAATTTAAACAACTACCAAAAATCTTGTTCCACGTTTCATAAGGAAAGTTTATTTGCTTATCATAGTGTAGACTTCAAAACCATACGGACCAAACATAAAAGTAAAGCACCGACAGATTCAGATCGAAAATTATGTACAGAGATATCCAAGATAAGACCTGTCTAACCCTGTCAGCCTGTATATCCGGCCTGCAACTCCATGAGCTTACTCCATAAGCTTCTGCCAAATTATCCCCACAATAAGAATCTCATAATCTACTGATCCTCAATGTTGTGACCATTGGATACTCTTAATGTCAATCCCCTCCTTATACATCTCATACAGTGGGCTCAATTCCCTCAACTTCTCCACCTGCTTTATAGTGAGCTCCACTGCCTTATCAATTTCTGCTTCAGTGGTAAACCTCCCTATCCCGTACCTTATGGACGTATGAGCCATGTCTTCGTCCACTCCTAACGCCCTCAAAACATACGATGGTTCTAAACTTGCACTAGTACAAGCACTGCCACTAGATACAGCTACTTCCTTCAGTCCCATCAATAAGCTCTCCCCCTCCACAAATGCAAACGACAGGTTCAAATTCCCAGCATAACGACTCTCCTCACTCCCATTAACCACCACCCCTTCTAGTTTCGATCTAATCCCATTCAACATCCTCTCCTGCAGAGCCCTTATCCTCTTCTCGTCGTACTCCATCTCCTTCATTGCCAACTCACACGCAGCTCCAAACCCAACAACCAATGGCGTTGGGACAGTACCACTCCTTATCCCCCTCTCTTGTCCACCCCCATTCATTTGAGGCTCCACCCTAATCCTAGGCCTCCTCCTCATATACAAACCCCCAATTCCCTTCGGCCCGTAAATCTTATGCCCACTTAATGACATTAAGCTTACATTCATCTTGTCCACATCAATTGGAATTTTCCCCAACCCCTGCGCGGCATCAGTATGTAGAGGAACATTGAATTCCTTGCAAATTTTTCCAATTTCTACCATAGGTTGTATCACGCCAATCTCATTATTCACCATCATCACAGAAATCAAACCTGTATCGGGTTGGATCGAAGCCCTGAGCTGTTTCAAGTCCACAAGCCCATCGGACTTCACGGGAAGATACGTGACCTCAAAACCCTCCTGCTGCAAATGCCGGCACGAATCTAACACGCACTTGTGCTCAGTCTGGGTAGTAATCACGTGGCGCTTCTTCTCCTTGTAGAAGTGCATAACACCCTTAATGGAAACGTTGTTCGACTCGGTGGCGCCGGAGGTGAATATAATCTCCTTCGGAGAGGCATTAATTAGCGCCGCGACTTGAGCTCGAGCTGATTCAACGGCTTGCTCCGATTCCCAGCCATAAAGATGGGTCCTCGAGTGAGGGTTTCCGTAGAGGGAGACATAATAGGGAAGCATAGCATCGAGAACTCTAGGGTCCACCGGAGATGTTGCCTGCAAATCGAGATAGAGAGGTCTACCGGAGATTTTGACTCCTTTCACTGATATTCCACTAGAATCCTCCTCCAGAGGCTCGACGGCAGCGGTGGCGGTGGAAAGGGAACGGTGGAGGCCGGCGGAGAGAGTAGGGTTGCAAAGATGGCGGCGGATGGCGTTGGCTAGAAGCTTCGACGCCATTCTCGCTGGCTAATGGTAATCCGTTTGCTGAATTGGGGCTCGAGGGTTCCTTGTATTGTGGAAATGGGATTGGAGGGTTGAGGAATATAAATGCTGTGACCGACCAAACGAAAGTTACCGTCACTGACCCGTGAGAATATCATTTGCGCTTCTAAAGAAGACACGTCACCGTGTCGACTTTTTATTTGGGCTTTAATTCGGTTTCGGGCTGGATTTGAGGGAATTGGGCTGTACATAATAGACCCAAAGTCTCTAAGCATTTCTCCTGTACTGATTGTGGATTGTGTGTTAGTGTCTTTACGTTACAAATTTAATGTGGATGTCTTATTCTATATTGTATGATGCCAGCTGCTTTGAGAAAATCTAATTACGAAGCATCACGTACTCAAATCCTAGCAGATGTTCATAGTCTAATGTAGGGTTGGAAAAAAATATTGAAAATTAAATATATCGAGCTCGTCGTATTGAAAAATACCGAAAAATATTGAATTTTTTGTATATTATGGTAGTCGTATTGATAATTTCGGTACGATATCGGTATGGTAAGTTCAAATTTTTCAATATTTCGATATGGTATCGGTATGAATTTTAAATTTCAGAAATTTCGATATGACTAAAATTCAGTATACCGAAATTTCGATTGTATAGAGAAATTTATACCAAAATTTTCGATACAAGTATTAGTATTCTCGATATGTCGCAATTCCCCACCTCTAACCTCATGAGTGGCTTGCCTACTTTGCTTTATTTTGGTTTACTTGGATAATCTTGTAGTAGAGGTGGTACAAAGGTTGAGGCCCTTAGAATTGGTCCTATTAATCCTAAAAGAGATAAAGATAGGATTATGGTCATGTTCTTCCAGCCCATTTAAAATGGACATTTTTACCCAAATCGATCAGCCTAGCCAACCAGGCGGTTCATAGGATGAATTTTTTTTTCTTATTTTATTACTCCCCATATCTCTCTGTCTCATATTTTCACTCATATTCTTCGTTAACGCAGATCACAGCTGTGACACTTTCTGTTACATCTTTTCCTTTTTCCTCTTCTCTCCTCCTTCATGTTCTCCCTCCTCACTTTAATCCTCACACTCTATACAAAAATAGTGTAATAATCATTAGTACAAATTTTCTTATGAACTATCGCTCTCACTCAATACAAAAATACTTATAATGTATAGATAAAACATAAATATATAAATTTTAATTATCACAAATTCCATCTAAAATGATAATAAATTCTAATTAAAAAAATTGTTCATTAATTTTACTAATTGTTTTAAATCTTAAAGAATTGATGAATTAATTTTGTATTTATTGTGTTATGTATTATTAATTTAAATTTTAAATTTGTATTTATAACTTTTGTTTTATAGTTCGTATGGCTAATCTGTTTAGATCCAAGTTCATTTTGATTATAGTTAGATGCACTTTTAAGTGGTTTGTTTAAACAGATCCAATTAGCACAAAATTCATCTTACCCAAAACTTGATATAATTAACTCTAATTGGTTAAGGTTGATCCGTTTAACAATTGAACACCATTTTTTTTTCTTTTCCTACATTTTGATATCCTAACTTTAATTCTTTTTCGTTTCCTTTAAACTTCCTCTTGTAAATAAGTACTACCTAATTTCACCTTTTAATTATTATATCACATTAATTTTTTAAAAAAAATTGAATCATAAGATGTCATGTTGGGTAGTTTGAAGAGAAATGATAAAAGGAATTTGCATGGGACGGCCACCTATTTATCGAAGGAATAATTAATGTGGTAATTAATTCGTTAAATTTAAGAATAAGCAAAAGTAATGGCGATTAAATTAGAAAGCTAATTTAGTCGTACACCACTCTGAATTTATTCAAGAATAAAAGTAATGGTGATTAAATTAGAAAGGCAATTTAGGCGTAATCTAATTGCCCTAATTCACTTCACTGTAATTAAGGTGTGTCGGTTCCAAAATAGAATAGTAGTGCGTGGAGACATCATGGCAGCAATCCACTGTAAATCCAAGAACTCTCTCGCAATATTTATACACACGTTCACATCACTCGTAAATACAGATGTGTCACGCACTGGAGCAGATTTTAGATCTGTTTTGGTGATTCAATCTGCCATTGCTCAATCTCCATTCTGAAAGTTCTATTCGACCTTCGGAAGCTTACTTCCCACCCACCAATTGCTCCCCCAGAGCTGTACTATAACGCCTCTTTTCACTGATTTTAAGCAATCGCCAATTGCTTGTTTATAAATATATGCACATTGCCTTTTCTTGGAAATTAATCATAATCCATAATTGTTAGAGCGAAAAGGGATCTATTGGGCTCACTGGTATCAGGTATACCTTTTGTTCTAACTTTCGTGATCTCCTTTTTTAGCATTTTATGATTTTATCTTTAGGAATGTGATCCGAAAGTTGTATGAATCTTGTGGAATCTGTTATGGGTTTTGAATTCATCCGTTTATGGTATATTTGTGGTAATTTAATTATTCTCTTTTTTACTAATAATTTGTTGATTACCTCTTTTGATCTCTGTCTATATTTGATTGCTCTGAGGGGTTTATTTTCTCTATGATCATTGATATATCTTTAGCAAGACTCAGTGTTTAATTTCTCTCTGATCATTGATATATCTTTAGCAGAGCATTTCATGTTGATGTGTTTGTTCTTCATTTCTGGTAGTAGTGTTAGTGTAGAAGCCATTTCAGCCATGTTTTATTTGATTCTTAAGTTTCATGGCTCGACTCAACTCGGCTAGGATCTGATGACACAGTGGATCATGTAGATCTGATGACAATAGTTGAACAAGATTGTGGCTTTCACAACTATCCTACGAACGAATACAGTTTTAGTATACCCACCATGCGGTTCGGATTTTCTGTTACATTTGGTGTTACATCTCCTGTTAAAAACCGTTGGATGATTGACACGTAGGATAGACTAATCTGTACCCTAACAATCAACCCTAAGGGAAAGGTTGAGATTAATCTCTCCGCACACGTGTCACTCATCTAACACGTGTAACAGGAGATGTAACACAAAAATATAACAGGACATCCAACGCCCCCACCATGGCACCTTGATCACTTTTTTTGGCATTGGTTTTCCTTAGTGGTGCTGTATGTCCTATTTCAGATATTGTTGTGTATGAATTTGTGGTGGGTTATCTGCTCTGTATAAGCCTAAAGTTCTAGAACCTTGATGAATTCCCGTTGATTCAATGATACCCCATTTCATCAATCAATTTCATTCTATTACCATTACCCTCATCAAAGATTCCTATTAACATTATTTTCCGGAATTTGAACTAAGCGACTCCTCAGTGTCCATGTTGTGGGCAGCAGAGCAGGATCCCTCAAAGATCTAATGTTTGTTTGTGTTGTGGTCTCTGTTGTTGGTAGGCTGCCGGACTTGGACTGCTTAAGAATGGCATTCTTTGGAATTACCACCAAGATCACCTGTCTTGTCTTTTTTCTATTCTTTATAAATAATTAGTTTTTTTAAAAACAAGAATCTGTAAATTTAATTATATCTATGGTATATGATCTTAAGCTGATGTTTGAGGTGCATTGTATTATTTCCTTACGAATTGTTTGATCTTCCAGCTATCTGTACGTTGTTGCTTATCTGAGCCTTTTCTGGTTTGAGGTTCTACGGTTTAAGCGAGAAGCCGTCATGTTTAAACAATCGCCCCGTAGAAACCAGAGGAATAAAGGGATTAAAGTGAAGCATGTAGTGCAGATATGTTTGCTGCTGGGGATAGGAATCTGGCTGCTTTACCAGGTGCAGCAGTCTCGTGAGAAGAAGGCGTCTCTCGAAAGCTCTGATGTTTCTAGCAATATCAAGTTGGGGAGGAAGGATCTCCAGCCAAAGGTAGAAAAGGATGACGATACTGAAGATGAAAAGCCGAAACAGGATGAACAGGAAGAAACTGCACATTTTGATGATGAAAACAAGCCAGATGATCAGTGGCAAGAACAGGGGAAAACGGAAGAAGAAAACGAGCATGGAGATAGTTCTGTGGATGGTGGTGTAAAGGAGATGGAAGAGGGAAAGGAAAACGAGGATGGAAACAAGGAAGAAGAAGAAAACGTGAACAATGATAGTAAGACGGAGGGTGAAGAGACCAGCGAAGAAAGCAAAGATGTGGACGATGTGGAGGGTAAAGGTGTCGAAAGTGAAGAGAATGGGAATGGTGAACAAGATGTGAAAGAAGACAAGGTAGAGGGCAGTCAAAATGAAGATGGTAATACTGACGCAGTGGAGGATGACAAGACTGAAGAGAAGAAAGTCGAGGGGAATGAGAATGAAGGCAACGGAATTGATGAGACGGGACAGAATGTGAGCTTGGAGAAGAAAAGTGAAGAGGAGACCGGAGAGAACGAGAGCACAGAGAACAAAACTGAAGAAACGACTGGAGAGAATGAGAGTAAGGAAACTAATGGTGATGAAACAGCTGGACAGAACGAGAGCAGTGTGAACTCGGATGAAGAAACAAGCAATGATAACAAGAATGAAGAAACATCAGGGCAAAATGAGAGCAAAGAAAATAAAAATGAAGAAACCACAGAGCAGAATAAGAGCAACGAAAATAAGAATGAGGAAACCACGGGTCACAATGAGAGCAGCGAAAATAAGAATGAGGATACAATGGGTCAGAATGAGGCCACCAATACTAATAGTGAAGAAACAACAGGTCAGAATGAGAGCAATGGGAATAAGAATGAAGAAACAATGGCTCAGAATGAGAGCAATGGGAATAAAAATGAAGAAACAACGGGTCAGAATGGGAGCAATGAGAACAAAACTGAAGGAACAGCGGGAGAGAATGATAACAGTGAGAAGAAGATTGAAGAAACAACAGGAGATAATGAGAAAAAAGAGGCCAAATCTGATGAAAAAGCAGGAGAAAACGAGAGCAAAAGTCAAGAAACAACACCACAAAATGAGAACAAGGAGAGCGCAAGTGAAGAAATCATGGAAGATGGTGAGAAAAAGGAGAATGTAAACGAACAGAATTCAACAACAGATAAGGATGCCACAGAAGATCAGAAGAATAATGGTCAGGGAGAGAACAATGGAGAAGGCAACAATGAGGAGAAGCTTAAAGGTGGCACAACAGAGGGCGAAACCCAAGGTGGAACCAACGACGGCATACAACAAGAGACCGAAGTAGGGGGAAGTCAGAATCCTCAAACTGGAACAGCAACGGAGCAAGTCAGTTCAGTGAGTTCCAATGACGAAGACAAGCCAAGTGGGGAAAACTCTCCCAATACCATTCAACCTGTTGATCAAAATGTCGAATCCAAGACATCTGAAGGCACGGAGAACAACTCTGGAACTTCATCTGAGCCCCAGAACACAGATAATGGCTCAACATATGGGGGGAAAGACACTTCGTTCAATGACAGCAATGGCACTGATGCAGGCGAGAACAGTCCTAATGAGCACGTTGATTCATCCAATTCTCTTCCTCAAGACGAGAAAGATGCTCGTACAGACCTTGACACCCTTCCGGAAGCAGGTGTTGGGGTGGCTGGCAACCATGATGCCACTGCATAAACACTTTTATTTTGTGCAATTTGTATTAAAAAAGTCAATTTGGTTTGTATTCTTTCTCCCCTTTCCCATCTTCATGAGCAAAATGTTATACGCTACAGAGCTACGACATTGTTCGTTGTCGCAGCTCCTCATCCAGCAGCATATAGGCATTGGAGGTATAGCGTCAAACGTGTAACTTAGCATTTCTGGTGATGATTAATATCTGTATTTTTCTGAAATATAGTCAACTGTCCATTTATGAACTCATTTGCTTCGCATTTTGTACTCGTCACTTCTCAGTAGTATTTATAACAATAAGTTAACATTCATTTTGGAACCCACAAGAGTCATTTCATTTTCTTTCCATACTTATATACGTCCCTACATATATACCATATCTCTCTGCTATCTGTCACAGAATGGGTATACTACTCTCCCCTCAAAACCTTCAAGAAAAAAAGAAAAGAAAAATGGGATTATGGGTTATAGCACTCTTTATTGTATAAGAATATAGTATTTTTTTTTTATCCTATTCAAATGAGATGTGTTGAACTGTCCAAATTTTAAAAAATAGCTATAACTAGATTAAATAACTTGATTTTACATATTTTTATAACTCGATTATACTCCCTCCGTCCCTTGGTAAGAGTCTCATTTGCTTTTGGGCACATGGATTAATGAGTATTATTATTTAATGTATAGTGAATAGTTGTATTAGTGGGTGTGTGGGCCCCATGTTTTAATTATATTAGTGGGTGTGGGTGGGTCTCATATATCCAAAAAAGGAAATGAAATCCTTTGGGTAGGATAACCAAAATGATAAAATGAAATTCTTACCTAGGGACGGGAGAGTACATATTTATGAATTAGTTAAAACTTTCAAATTGAGATAAAATTAAGTCAATAATATTTTTGTCATTTTAAGCATTTAAACATCTATCTGTATGTATACATGGGGTATTGAATAAATTTGCTAAATCCAAAAGACATATTCAAATTTAACCCCCCCCCCCCCCCCCCCCCCCCCCCCAAAAAAAAGGTACTTGGTCATATATGGTATGTCAAAGATGGAAAGAAAGAGAATGATGACAGAGCTGAGTGTTTTCTCACAGAAGAATTGCACTGTAGTCTGAATGTGATAAATCCAACTATTGCTCAGTTCAGTTTTATTTTTAGCTGTAAACAAGTGAAATAAAGACTGAAAGATGAGAAGCCTCCAAACTGCATCTCAAAGCTCTGTTCCAGAGATTGTCAAAACAGCATACAATGTCAAATTATCAATATTCAAACAGCACAAAGTTCAAATTTGAAGAAGCAATGAACAAAATAGTCCCTTATTGCAAATATCTTCAAGACGAATGACCTCAAAGTTTCAATGATGCTTGATCTCAAAAAGACCATCTGGACCTGCATTACCAAACTCCGAGTTAATGTTATTTCAGTGAACAGAAATGCATGAAGGAAGAAACCTAGATACTGCTAGAGGATTTGTTTTTGCCTTTAGGAGATGCATATAAATACACTTGTCAAGGAAAATTCATCAAATATACATTAATTGGTGCATATTGCCTCGTCTACTTGGTAGGTATCATCATAAAGGATCATCTATCATGTATCAATGTACATATTAGCTTTACTTTTCAGATTTTAATTCAACCATTTTGTATTAGAGTAAAGGGTATACGTAGAAGATACAGTAAAGCAACTGAGTTCTTCAATCCTAAAATACTAAAATGTGTGCAAGATAAAAAGAAAGGGTCCTCCACCTTAAAAACTATATTAGAATAAAGCTAACTCAATTCTGCCAATTAAGGCGAATTTTTAATTTGATTATATATAACGGTTAAATAAAACTGATGGATGATAAAATCTAAGAGTGTGGGTGCTAATTCTATTAGGAAGAGATTTCAGGGGATCATGATTAAACAACTAGTGCTGTAAAGTAATTACTCAGAAGACTGAAGACTACACCATCAACCGATATAGCTAAGTTTAAGTCCACTCCTAGAACAGTACATAAAATACGTAGCCTGGTGATAATGGCGCCATTCAGTCAAACAAGATGCTAAAGATCAGGTGCACATAGTATAAATACAAAATGCCAGCATGGAAAATTCCATATAAAGAATTTAAAATTACAATTTCACTAAAAATTAATATGAAATTATCAATGCACTAAGGGGAGTGAACGGTTGTTAAAATTTTCCATAATATGTTTTCCAATAGAAGATGTTCAAATCCAATAACACTCACATTTAACATACATGTCATGTATCATTTCAATTATTTTAAATTCACTCTCATTTTTTTCTATTATTCGTCTTACATAAAATTCATCATGATTCAGTATTCACCTGAAAATGAATAGTGAAAAATAAAATATTTTTTTACAACAAATCACACCCTAAATTTTGAATTCTTGGACTGGTTCACAGAATTGATGGAACATTGCACCCGAACAATCGAATTGATATAGGCAAGTATCACTTTGGTTACACTAAATTCACTTCAAACATGTTATATAGTTGAGCTTTAATACTACAATGACTGGATCTTCCTCCTCACAGCAACAAAAAAAAAGAAAAAGAAAAAAGGGAAAGATCACCTATAAAGAGACTCCTCTATATTCAAACTTGCATTACAAAATTCTGGATAAACAGTTAATTATGTAAAGCACTTACATTCACTCTTATAGGACTAAAATTGAAAATTTAAAAGTTACAGGACCAAAATTGAAACTAAAATGACTAAAATTGAAAATACTAAAAGTTACAGGACTAAAATTGGATTTTGAAAAAAATACAGGACTAAAATTGATATTTTGTCATTCAGAATCTTTAATCAATATAGACTGACATTCTGCCCAAAAAGTACCTAAACAGTGCTAATCACTGAAAACAATAATAAAAATAACTCTTCAGGCCCACTTGATAATCTAAAAACTCTGAATAATGGTGTACCCCACCATTAGGGGCCCCACCGCCCCTGCCCTGGGAATTGGTGGAGGAGGTAAATCGCAGGATGTGCCTCAAGTGGCTTATAGAGAGGGCTCACTGTTAAACTTGTGCTTGCAAGGGGCCAAATCCATGCCAAAGGCAGGATTCGAACCCCCACCCTGCAGCAACCAAGCTCAGTTGGAAGGCCTTTCCACCCTCCCCTCTACCACTTGAGCTATGCCCTGGGGCCAAAACTCTGAATAATCCATATACATTGCAGTAACACATTTAACATTCAATATTCAATATGCAAAAAACACTAATAGATCACAAATTTTGCCTAATGGAGAATCATAAAATACATTATAAGAAAAGGGAAGAATAATAAGTATCTAAGAAACCTTACCCCATGGAAATTCCTTATTCCGGATATGCAAGTAAGGGTAAGCCTGCACCAGAGAGTTAAATTGTATCAGAAGTAATGTCATCACTAATCCGCGACAAAATTCAGCATCAAGCCATTTTTTTATTAATTAAAAGATAAAATACTTCAAAAAAATATCTGAAGGACTAATCTAAACAACATTCTTACAGGAGGCTCATCATGGTGCGGATGACCCTTGGAAAGGATATAGACAGCGAGAAAAGTGCACGACGCTATACCGAGATATGTTATCTTCTCCCACTTATAAGCCTCAGCTAAATTAAACAAGAGAAATGGAAAATGAGGAAAAAAAACCCTATATTTTTCGATCAAAACACCTACTATTTCAAATAAAATACAATAACAAGCCGCAACTCATCGAGGTGTTACGATTAGGGTAATATATGAAATGCAATAGAAACCCTAGACTGGAGAAAGAGACTATCGGAAATCAATAAACAAGTAGCAAAAAACGACCAAATTAAGAAAACAAAATTCGTAAACAAGTCCACAAGGAATACCAGCTTCATCGTGACCGGAAGAAGCAGAGAATGAGCGCCTGGAATCTGGGGAAGCGCGTTGAACAGAAGCGCCGCCTCGTAGGGCGGATCGAAGACCAGATCTCAGAATCGCAGTTGCCATTAGCGTCTAGGTTGCTCTCTTCGTATGTTTTGTGTGCCTATTTGGCCCAATTAAGTAATACCACTAACGATTTATACTCCTACCTTATTTCATAAGTTGCTAATTCCTATAGATACACGCTTTCTCGTTTAAAACGTAGATGTATGATACTACTATTTCCAAATAACAAAATTGTGAGCAAGTGTCAAGTGACTCGCATAAACATTGTATAGGAAAAAAAATTTAGAAACAAGTTTTACCATTTCATTGTCCACTCCACTTTATTAATTTTGCTCATTTTGTATTCAAGTGTAATAATGTTTTTCTAATTTAAATAAATTTTATAAAAATTACTCTGCATTTTAAAAGTTTTTATTTTTTCTATTTTAGTCTATTTCACAAAAGTTTTCATCTTTCAATTTAATTTTTTTAAATCATAACAACTAAGTATCATCTCTCATGCACTTTTTACGAAAAATTCACACATACTTAATACACCTAACATATTATATTATATATTAAAAATACTACACTATTTTTCATTTTTAAAAAAATTATGAAATACTAATTTAATAATCTACTGAACAACTATCACATTTTATCAATTCTGATATCACTTTTATAACCAAATATCATTTTTATTAAAATGATGGTATAACTTTTTATTCTTCTCATGAAAAGCTTATCGTGAGATAGTCTCATATAAATATTTTTGTATGAAATTATATTAGGTATGAAAAGGGTCGGAATGATTGTCGTTCATCGGAAGGAATGGTTAATTCGTTGAGGTGATTTATTTTGGTTTTGAGTAGTATAAATCTAACAAATACTCGTTTCATCATATAAAAGTTGTCATATTTTTCATCTTCGTATATCCCATATAAATTTTCACATTTTTAAAATTGTAAATCAAAATATAGAAGTAAAGGATGATGTGTGTTAAAGAATTGAATGTATGCGTGTAAAGTTAGATGAAATATAAATTGATTTTATTGAATCTAAAGAAAACTTTGATAAAAAAAATAATAAAAAATCCAAAGAAGCAAACATAGCCTAAAATAAGGAATCGTTTTATATTATAGATGATACCAAACACATTTATTTAAGTCCATACCATTTCATAGTGACAAAAGGCATCCAATTATGCATTTTAATATTTTGTTTCATTTTATATTTCACTTTTAAATGATTGACACATATTATGATTGTTTTTTAGATTAACGTCACATATCTCGAGTTTAATAACATTTGAAGGATATAACTTTATATGTTATAAACAAAAAAAAAAAAATTATAACATGACACGAGACATAATTATAGAAAACAAACCCTATTCGTACCGAATGAGAACACAAGTTTATACTCTCAAGTATATGATAAGTTAAGATTCAATGGATGAAAAATTTACTGTTAAAAATAACGAGGTGAAGAATATCCAAAATCAATTAACGAAAATTAAAATGTATAAGCTGATTAAAAAAATCATAAACTTAAGGAAAAATGAGAAAAATTAAGTTATAGAAGTAGTATTTTCTTTAGTGTGAACAAAAAAAAATTAAGAATGACATGTAGACGGGATATTATAATGATGCCATTTTATCATCAGCACGATAGAAGTCAAAGCAAGAGTCTTCATCAAAATCATCAGTCAATCCAAACGACTCCACCACATCATTCGTGCTCCACCCCGCACGCAGCAATCTCTCCGACATTGCTCTCACGCGCCACTCCACCGCCCCACCGCCCTCCTCCATCATCATCATCTCCCTCACCTCCTCCTCCCTCCAACCCCCATCCCTCAGCCTCCGCCACACCCCCTCCATACACCCTCCCAACTCCCCACTCCACCACCCGCGCGTCTCCGAACGCGCCTCCGCCAGCTCCGTCCAAACCTCTATCCGTCAAGCCTCCGTCGCCGCCCATGCAGGCGCCGGGAACAAATCGGTCACCGAAACGTCGTCGTTCGGTACTCCGCACATTCCGAATTCCACCCGTCGGAAGAATCCGGCAATGTCGAAGCTCCAGAGCTTCACTTCCTTCCCATGCACGTAAAACACCGGGTTTCCGGCAATGCACGGCGTCGCCGGAATGTGGAAACTCCGGTATATCGGCACGAGCGGCGGAGCGGTAATCAAGAATTCTCTAGCCAGCTTCGCCGCCCGATCGCCGCCGTTAACGGGTCTATCGCCCCACGCTTTAATCCAAAATTCATTTCTAGACACTGCTTTGCATATTCCCAGAATAGGAAGGTTGGTCAGAATCTCGAGCTGCTGTTTAGACGACGATCGCCAGTTCGGAAAGCCCGGGCCCACGGGAAGCCCCTCCTGGAGGATGGAGCGGAGATCCGGCGGGAAGGTGAAACCAAAGGCCGACTCAACGGCGGCGATCTCCGCCTCGGAAAGCCCGGATTCCACCGGAATATTCGAAGAGTAGAGATAGTGTACGACATTCTTAGCATAGGCCGCGTACGAAAAGCAGACCTTGAATGGTTTGGACTTGGGAAGAGTCGTGGTATTGAGTGGGCCCACCACCGCCGTCGCCATTGAAATCCGATGGAGGTGTTCACATATAGTTGTATGTAGAGAGAGAGAGATGAGTGGATTGTGGTTGTGAGGAGGATTGGATTGTTTAAATCTGAAGAAATGGAGAGATGGAAATCTGAACAGATATGAATAATTCTAGGCGGGAGGAGGATAATCGGGTTCGATTTGGACTCGAGTTTTAGGAGTCATACTCACTCATTGACTCGTTCTCTCATTTATTTTCACAAATTTCCAATTCTGCCTATTATTTTATGGTCAAATAAATACAAACTAAATTTTGTGTATCTTAACCTGTAACACTATTGTGGAGATAGTATAATATTGCTTACATATTGCACATCATATAATTCCATAAATGTTTAGATGGGACTCCCACGCATATTCGCAACATTTTTCCATACACTTTATTTAAAAAAAAAATCACTTTTACCTAACTTACTTTATCATTTATTTATTGCCAAAAAATACTATAATACCCTTAAAAATTACTCCTATTACTTTTCTTAATTTCCATGCCGAAAGAGTCATGCAAACTTTTGTGGGATGGAAGGAGTATTTAATACTCCATACTCTTAGAAGTTTCACGCTATTTTAAATACTAATATTTGTTTGGAGAATTATCTTTATTGGTACTTTCGATATAAAATGTTATCACTTTTCATTTATATTATAAATTATTCGTGATTTAACATTCTCACTTTTTATTAAATGAATAAGTATCACTTTTTATTATAAATTATATCATTTTTTATATGTCTTACGTAAGCTGTTACACGTGATGTGTGACGGTTTCATACAAATCTTTGCCTATTTTCATTAGTTACATTTACATGAAATCGTCTTACAGTGAGTAACGTCACACAAGAGACTTTGTCTTTCTTAAATTGTTGAGTTTTTTTCTTTAAAAGGTAGAGGGTCATTCATTTCTGAAGAGCTATAATTAATCATGAGAGTAAAAGTAATAGATTTCTTAATTCCGCCACGTATCATTTGATATTATATACCTTGAAAATAAGCATGAAATTCATGTGGATTACACATCTTTGACCAAAATATGTAATCCAATACTGCATGAGTTAGGTGGACTTAACTATGGGACGGAGGGAGAAATATAAATATAATTCCTCCGTTCCACCTAAATAGCATCATTTTATTATATTGGGCGTCTCATCTAAATTGCATTATTTTCCTCTTTTAGTAAAAATGACCCACCAATGGTCCACCACTACCCATCACATCTCTCTAATACACCTGCCACTTTAGATAAAATAATATTACTCTTTAATTTACGTGCAAAAACAAATTCAACTATTTGCCCGGGACGGAGGGGGTATATTTTTTAAGGGTTAATTGCATTAAAATACATGAACTTTTTCCTTTTTTTTCAATTTAATCACGAACTATTTTTTAAAAAAATACATGAATTTCATATTTTTTCAATTTAATCATGAACTTTCTTTTATTCAATTAAATATACCAACTTTTTTTAATTTCACAATTTCATCATAAACTTTTCCTTTTTACATACATGATCTTTTTATGTTTTACAATTTAATCAAAATTTTTTTATTAATAAAATATATGACTATTTTAATTAGAAAAAATCAATACACAATAAATATTTAAAATACTATATAATACATAAAATACATTTTATAAATATTATAAATTGAAATTGTACTTTCTCGTGAGTCATTATGCTATTCAATTATACAAAACAAATGTTAGACGTACTGTTTGTTTAATTTTTTTTAAAAAAGTTATTATTATTCTAATATTTATTTATTTAAACTTAAATAATTGAATAAAAGGTAGAAATATTAATTCAAAGATCAAAATAATTATGAGAATGAAGTTGCTTTAATTTCAAACGATAAAGACTTTTTATGAAGAGTTGATATCAGGGAGGAGATAAATTAGGTGCACATATTTTTTTATAATTTTTAGTTAAGTTGATACTCGGTGTAACCTTAAACGCGTACACATATACTCCATGTATTAACTTTTGAGTTGATATTAGGTGCATCCGGTGCAATGGTGTACTAATATGTGTATAATTTTTATTCTATTTTGTTTACATGTTATTCTATTTTGTATACGTGTTTCTTAATAATTGTATATTTTTTTCACAATAAGTTTTTTATTAAAAATTATCATCTATATGTATATAACTTTTTATTCAATAGTGTATACATGTTTTTTAATAATTGTATTTTTTTTACACTCAATTTTTCATTAAAAAAACTTACAATTAAATTGTATACATTTTTTGTTCATAATTGTATATGTTTTGTTTATATTTGTATATATTTTTGAAAGTGGGTGCACCCGGGTGCACAGTATAATTAGTCTTTTATGAATTGTTCTATAATTTTTTTAAAAAATATTTATAATATTTAGATTTATATATTATATTTTAAATATTTACGTGTCTTGATTTTTAAATATTTAATTATTTACGTGTCTTGATTTATAATATTTTAAATATTTACATGTGTTGATTTTTATTAAATAAAATAGTCACATATATATTTTGTAATCGAAGAATTTGTGATTAAATGAAAGAAAGAAAAAAAAACTTTTAATATTATATACTTAAAAATGAGAGTTTGTGATTAAATTGAGAAAATAAAAAAAACTCATGTATTTAATTAATAAAATGAAAGTTCGTAATAAAATTAAGAAAAAATATAAAATTCATGTATTTTTTTGATAATAAAATAAGTTCGTGATTAAATTGAAAATTGAGGAGAATGTAGTGTATTTTAATGCAATTAATCTTTTTTTAAATAAATAATATAATTTTTTAATTTAATTTTTTATTAAAAAAATTCGCTTAACAAAATGCGATATAGCATGCTATTATCGTTATTTCCACAATCAACCATAGCGTTAGCATCCCCACCAAAAAAAATATTACAAATAAATTTCCTAATATATTTTTAAAATATTAGGCAAATAGCCGACCTTAGGTGCTTTTCTCTAATTCAAAATTAATAATCTCTTGTCACATCATTTAATATACTTCCACTCAATTATAAAGTATCTATTTTATTATTTTGAACATTCATTTTAAAAGTATTTATATTTTCTATTTAGTAAAAAGTACACCACATTGTCCACTACTTCTCATTAATACAATTATTTACTTTAATACAACTACTTACTACACATATAATAATAATATTACTTTTTAATCTACGCATAAAAAACAAAATGTTATCTTTAACTAAAATGTATTCCATTTTATGAGCTATGTCTCGAATTATAATATAGAGGCAGATTGCCTCGCGTGGATCATTTTTATATTCTTTTAAGAATAGTTTTCTCATTTAATTAATACTAATATTATTTTCATACTAATATCATATCATATTAATTAATATTATTATTTTTTATATGTAACATGAAAATTTTATAATAAAACAAGATCTCATACAAATATTTGTCATAATATATATGTTAAAAGAAGGTTGTTTCACACAATATTTTTACTTTTATTTAATTTTTTTTTGTCGTTAATCATATTTATATGATAAATTTGTGTGTTACGTGTATTACATTTAAGTAACTATAAAAAGAAAATTTTATTAAAATTTTATTTCCTACATTATATTCTTTATTTGTCCTTTCACAATAGATTATCTCCTAAAAAAGGAATATCATCTCAATTAAAAATTTCAAAAATACATTTTATTTTAAATTTATAATCACTTTTAATATACACAACATACTATATACATTATTTATCATAATCTCCTCAAAGTCAATAAAATTAGTCATTTTTTCTAAATAACGTAAAACAATAAAGATAAACATATTCATGAGGGAAGTATTATAATTATAGATTTTTTTTTGTTACAATGTACATCTGATATATTTTTTCTGTCCATAGTATATTATTTATCATTTTAATTGTCTAGTCAAAAAATATTCATTTTCTTTTTTAATAAAAATAACTCATACATGATGTAGTACTCACCATTAAAATAATAATATTTATTAATACACGTCTTAAAAACAAATAATTAATTAGCAACTTCTTATTAGATGAAGGAAGTACAATTTGTTTTTAAGAAAAGATATATTAATATAAAAAAGGTACCTTAAAACAAATTACAATACTTTATTAATGTACTACATTGCAATTAACGTTCCAAACAATGACAATTAATTTGAAGATATTGATAGTTAATTAGTATGATCACTTAAAAAAATATGACCCTTGTCACAGAAAGAATTTCATTAAAAACAATAAAAACATCTTTGGAAATTTAGGATGATCATTGTTTTAGAAGGCTGACTGATTAAATTAGTTCATGAGTTTTATATTAATTTTTATTTAAAAAAAAATTAGAATAAAAGTTGGTTGCCTCTAGGGTTATAATAATGATCCGCCGGAATGCCCAAACTATGATCAAATGTTAGTTTAATTTAGGCAGCCTGCAATGCATCAATTACTCTACAACTATAATATAATATCGCCACCTTGTTTTTAAATGAAATTAATGACTCATTTATGTCTTTTTAAAATAATGTTGTATAATTTTGCAACCCTAATAATTTCACAATTTCCATCTCAACAATCTTCTTCACTTTACAAATCCCACTTATCTTATTAATAATTTTCTTTTTCATTATTACTATTATTATTATTTTATAATTATTAATGTACACTTTATGTAGGTATTTAACATGATAAAGGTACCGTGAATTTTTATTATTTTTAATGTATATTTTGTTTAATTTTCAAAAGCTAAATAAGTTTTGCCTTCGCTCGTTTATAATTGGTTTTTACTTTTATATACTTTTAAAATATTTTGCATTCATTCCCTCCCCAAATTTTCGCCCCCTTTACCAATTTTCAACACCCGAAATTGTATACAATATGTGTAGAGTTAATTAAATTATTTTTAAGATAAATTAGATCAACTTATAAAAATAATTAATCTAATAGTATTGCGTAGGATCGATTCCATACTTTTCAAATATATATGAAGTATAACTTTTAATTTCTAAAAATATCTAAACTTTATTTATTTATTTAAGAAGACGTGCTTTTAAGCCCACTTTATTATTCATTATCTAAAATATAGGGAAAGTACTAAATACTCTGAAATTAATACCCCTTTACAAATTTCAAAATTTCCACGAGGAATATTTTCAATTTAAAATTTAATTGAAAAATGGATTAACTATTTATTTGAGATCAGGAATTTTCAAGGGACTTAAAATACATAAAATTACAATTTAAAGTCTAAATTTTTCTAAAAAATATATTTAAAATAATTTATTAATAATTTTCTATACATGCAATTGAAATGTTAACATTTTAATACAAATAATTTTTTTCTAAATTCTAGAAGCATATTAAATGGTATATGAATTTAATCGTTGTTAGTTATATATATATATATATTTAATGAATTTATTTTATGATTTCAAATTCTAAAAAATCATGGTGTAAACTATATGATCCCCTTATAATGTTAGGGTTAATCTATGGTGCACCGGGTACACCGGTGCACCTAAGGGTTTATATATAGATTATTTTTTAGGAAAATTAATTTATTTTTTTTTAAATTTTAACTAATTTATTTTGATCCAAAGATGATTATGAAGTAGTTTTTTAATCTAATGGTTTATATTAACTAGGGTGCACTCTAGTTTAACTCATAATTTTACTATATCATATGTTTGGTTAGAGTGTTTAAATTAAGAGGGACCACAGAGTTAACAATGGGATCACAGGATTTACGGTGTAAACCCGACTCATAAGAGACTAACTCATCTTAAATTAATAGTTAATACTAAAAATAAAAATATTATAAAAGATAAATTATACTTGATTGAGTTAACAGTCTTGCGTGAGATCGTCTGACTGTGAGATCATTTTACAAATTTTTAATTAATTACTATTACTTTTTATTAAAAATATTATCATTTTTCTTTAAAAAAATATTGTCACTTTTTATTTATATTAAAAATTATTCATAAAATAATTTAGTGTACCATTACCACTTTTAATCGATTGAGTATCACTTTGTAATTCACACAATTCTTTGCCCTTGGTTGAATGTAGACAATCTACCCAATCTTTTGCCATTTATTTTTTATACATTACGTAATATTATACACTTATATTATTTTACTATACTTTTAACTTCGTTTGAATTGGATGCATGCATTTATATACTTGGCGGTTATTTAATTAACGACCAAACTTTAATGCATATGAACAACACAAACAAAATCATTTCATGCAACTTAAGTTAATGAAAAAGTGTGGATATCGAATTAAAAAAAAAATATAGAAATGTAGATTGGTGATACATATCATAGGAAAGTATAGAAACATGAAGCGTGTGTAACCAAAAAGTGAAAGCAGCATGTGTGTAAGAATTAATATTCAGCTACTCACGTACTCCCTCCGTCCCAGAAAAGTTTGCACACACTTTTTGATATTGAGATTAAGAAAGTGATAACTTTTATGGGTATTATGGTATTTTTTGTAATAAATAAATGATAAAATATGTTAGGTGCGTTAGATAGAGGTGATTTTTTTGTAAATAAAGTGTATGATGAAGAGTGATTGTGTTTGAATTTTTGCTTTTTAAGGAATGTGCAAACTTTTGTGGGACAACCCAAAATGAAAAGTGTGCAAACTTTCCTGGGAGTACTTCCTTAATTCTCAAACCTAAATTCACATTTTTCGTCTTGCTCAATCTCCGAATTAAGTTTATAATCTTATAAAAAGAGATGATACTCTTTTATAAAAGATTACAATATGTTATAATGTCAAAATTATCATTTTTTAAAAATATACATAACATAATTTATAAATTTTTTATTATTAAAAAACTACAATGTATCAAAAACAAGAGAAAATTGATTTTTTTTTTATTTATTTCCGTTGAAATAGTAGATTATTTGAGGATTTGGCAAAGAATTTTTTTTTTTTATTAATTTTTTTTTCAAATTTCCTTAACACAAACACTTGCGTAAACCAGGTTCACGGTGTGAACCCTGTGGTTCCCTTTCTAATTTTATATCATATGTATTGTTAAGGTGTTTAAATTAACAAAGGGGACCATAGGGTTTACAAGGGTTTATGATGTAAATCCGATTTATCAGAGACTAACTCATTCCCTTGTAAACCCTGTGGTCCCTTTAATTTAAACACCCTAACAACACATAAGGTA
This sequence comes from Pogostemon cablin, assembly GCA_023678885.1. Taxonomy (NCBI): domain Eukaryota; kingdom Viridiplantae; phylum Streptophyta; class Magnoliopsida; order Lamiales; family Lamiaceae; genus Pogostemon; species Pogostemon cablin. The sequence goes on along the minus strand of CM042994.1, from coordinate 6,490,955 downwards.
TATAAGATTAGAAGGGGAGATCATATGATTTACACAATAAACCCGATTCACATAAGTATTGATGATAAAGAAAATAGGTACTTGAGTTGATGCTCAAAATAATAAAATGAGGATGTTTGAAATTTTGAACTGATCGGTCAGTATTTTATTCCATTTAAGTGTTCACAACTATTATACCAATTTGTACAACATAAAATATTACTCTTTAATATGTTAAATTATTATTCTTTTGAATAACAAATATTTAAGTAACCATTTTCATGGAGTAAAAGTTTTTTACTCTAAAAAAATACTTTATGTATTAAAAAGTAAAATCTAGGTGTAATTACAAAGTGCAAAGAATAATTTTGTGTTGTAACATATATTCATCGAATTAGTGTAATGATAAATTAAGTAATGAAAATATGTACATGTTTAGTCTTTAAAGTGACAATTATTTTTTTATCATGTTGCATCTTTATCAGATTATGTTTATTTTATGTTGGAATTCATATTTTTTTTAAGATTTACTGTTAATTCTTAGAATAATTTTACTATTATGGTTGATGCAATACTTTAACCTTATATAATTCATCATCTATTTTATTTTTGTAATTTATGATAATATCTTATTTTCGTAACTAAAAACATATAAAATGGTATAACTATCTTTTTCAACCTATGTCTACTATATACATAAACATTGAGAAATAATTCTCTTAGAATTTAATCTTGCTACATTTCAAAAATCAAATATTGCATAAATTTATGATGTAGGGAAGTTGTACTTGCTAGAAAATAACACCTTATTTGTCGCGTGACTATCTATAAATGCTATCACAATCGAAAATATAATAAACACTTCACTATAGGAAATTCTAATGTAAGACATAACTATGAATAAAACATTCTAAAATACATATTTCCTTAAAACTTTTTTATTTTTAATTGGACACAGAGATTTTGAAAAATATAACTTTTATGGGTAATGTGATTTCTTTTAATAAAAAAAAAAAGATAAAGTATATTAAGTGTACTAGGTAGAGGAGTTTTTTTTTTTTTTTTAATAAAGTGAGAGAAAGGGTTGTTATTTTATTTTATTACCTTTTTTAAAAGATAAAAACTTTTATAGAGCATACTATAACGAAAAGGGTGAAAACATTTACGAAATTTATTACTATAATTTAATTTAATTAAATATACTATCTTATGAAGTTCATTAATCAGACTAGTATATTGTAAAATGTGAATAGAAGTGGAAGAGTTAAATACAAACTGATCCATTTATGCTAAGAAGTGTATTGTCAATAGAAGCCCAATTAAATTTTCAGCCAATTTTAAGAAGACTAATTAAATTTTGGGCCCAGAACTATTTGTCATTTTATAGATCAAAACATTTCCTTTTCTATTATTTGTGGGCTATTTCAATAGTTCGCAATCTACCGACAATGAAATCACTACTATGGGATGAGAGAGTATACATTATTAACAAAATATATTTAAAAGTTTTTTATATATTATTTATTTATTATTAAAAAATATATTCCTTAGTTAAAAAGTAAAATTTTAATTGAATTAATATTAATTGTGTACTTTTTTATGGGATGAGAGAGTATACATTACACTATCTCGTACTAACGGTTTGAACCCTCTATTCTACATTAGTATTTCATTCCGTGTTTTAGACATTAATTATAACACATACAAATATTTAACAAATAAAATAGGAGATGAAACATGAAAGGGCAAGTTTTGCATAAAACCTTTTCACGTAAGATCATTTTTAATTTTTTAAAATAGTTAACACTTTCGCTATTAAATATTATCACTTTTGCTATAAAATGTTATCATTTTTATTTATATTATAAATTGTTAATTAAATAGTATTTTCACTTTTCATTATACAAGTTATCATTTTTTATCCGTCTCATATAAACTCTTACGTAAGACGATATCACACAAGTCTTTGTCAACATAAAAATAGAATAAGTAATCTCATCTACCATTTAAATAAACTTGTAAGAGTAGAGTAATAAATTATAAAGGAATGGGCAAGTAATATTTAGACTTTAGTATCTTTTACACCTAGTATGCTTGATTTTAACTGGATGCCATTAAGCAGTGAGTTTTAGTTGTTTTATGGTGCTTTATATACAGATATTACTTATTTTATGTGGGTTTATTTTTTAAAAATGAAAACGTACACAAAACTTATATAAAAGTGGGACTTGATTTTAATCCATTTAATTTTCTTTAATCTTCTAATTCGTAAAAAACTTGAGGTTAGACTATCATTATAAGATGAAAATCTTACATAAAAGTTGGCAAACCGAAAGTAAATTACTAGCAAGAACAAGCACCAGATTTGCAGTACACTACTTACTTACAAATCACTTACAAAACAGAGTTTTCCAACATCTATGTTGAGAATCAAACACTTAATTTCCATCACAGATTATTACACACACATTCACTACCTTGTTGAGTTAAACACACCAACTTTTGTGTCCTAAAACTCATCAAACTCAGTCTCAAACTTCTTTCAGCATTTCAACAACCCTTCTCATGGAGGGCCTATTGATTGGCAACTCTGCAGTACACATCAGAGCCACATTCAACACCTTCCCCACTTCTTCATATTCGATCGTTGATGCGTTCATCCGTCCGTCTAGCACCTCGCTCAAGCTGCTCGCGTCTTGTTTCCCTCCGCCTTCCGTGCATGATGATAATACTCTCTCACGAGCCCACTTCACAATGCTCGTGTTCCCGTTGAACGAGGGATGGTTCGGTCGTTTCCCCGTGATTAACTCGAGCAACACTATCCCAAAGCTATACACATCGCTCTTCTCTGTCACTTTCATTGTGTAGCCATATTCTGCAAAATGATACACACTCATGTAAGAAAGAATAGTTATAACAGCATCTAATCAAACATTTGGTACTACTTAATAGGTTATAACCTGGCGCGATGTATCCATAAGAACCGGCTACGCGAGACATCTCATGATCATCCTCGTTCATCTCCCGTCTCAACAACTTAGCCAGCCCAAAATCAGCAACTTTTGGCCTAAACTCATCATCCAGAAGGATGTTGTTGGACTTGAGATCTCTATGCACAATCGGAGGGACGCAGTCATGGTGCAAGTACGCGAGCCCTTGGGCCGCCCCCATTGCAATGGCAAACCTCTTAGGCCAGTCGAGCAACTCTCCGTCTTTCTCACCGTGCAAAACGTCACCTAAACTTCCATTCTCCATGTAATCATACACCAACACCTTACAATTCTCACTAATGCAACTAAACAACAATCTCACAATGTTAACATGTCTTATTCTTCCTAATGTTTCCACCTCCGATTGGAACACCCCCTCAGATTCATCCGATCCTTTGTCCTCCCTCAGCCTCTTCGCTGCCACAAACTTCCCATTCTTCATCCTGACACGATAAACCTTTCCTGACCCTCCGGATCCAATGAGGTTTTCGTTTTTCAACGAGAACAACACTTCGTCTTCATTGAATTTCATCTTCTGAAATGCTGTGATTTTCCAAGATTGCTTAGGTTTTCCACACAAGGTAATGAACTTCTTGTTCTTGATCAAGAGCCAAAGAAGGGAGACGATAAGCACGAATGCAAGAGCAGACAGTATTCCCACCAACACCAAGCTCGTCGGTTTTGATCTCGAGCATGAAGGAAGTGGCCTAAGATTCAGACCGCACAACTCTGGATTGCCCATCAGACTCGAACGAAATAACTTGGAGTCGAAACCAACGGGCACTCTCCCTCGAAGCTTATTATTCGAAAAATCAAACTCATTCAGCTTGAGCTTCGTCAACTCCACTGGAATCTCACCAGACAGCAAATTGTTAGAAAGGTTCAACGATGTCAGCACAGGCAACATCCCCAGATTGGCCGGAATCTCACCAGAGAACTCGTTGTCCGATAAATCCAACTGAGTTAACTCCTTCCATGCTGCAACACCTGTCGGAATATGACCCGTAAACCTATTTCCTTCCATGTGAAGCTGCTGCACCTTAGTCAAATGATCAACACAGGGCGGCAGCACGCCGGAAAATAGATTACCACTCAAATCAATCTTCTTCAACTCCACCAAACCACAGATTTCCAACGGCAGCTCACCGGAAAACCTGTTGCCGGAAATCAAGAACTGTTCCAACCCTTTGGCACCTGAAATCGATGGTGGAATAGAGCCTTCCAATCTGTTGCCTGTGATGTCAATGTGTCCTAGTTCACTCAACCCCCAGAAAGCATAAGGCACAACACCAGAAAGCTCATTGTTTTGAATACGTACATACGATAGACTAATACATTCACCGTATGAATCATGTATTCTACCCGAGATTCTGTTGCTGAAGAGTATCAAACTCTCAAGCTTCTTTCTGTAACACAAATTCTGAGGCAATGGGCCTTCCAGATTGTTCCCAGAGACATCAAATTCTACCAAATCTGAATTCTTGCCCAATAATTCCGGCATACCTCCAGTAAGATTGTTATTAAACAGCTTTAAATCAATGAGTTTAGCATTCAAAGCAATAATCTCTGGAATTTCACCTTCTAAGAAATTATCATTGAGATGCAATGATTCCAGTGGCAGTGCTGCAAGACTGTCCGGTATTCTCCCGGTGAGATCATTTTCCGAAGCATCGAATCGGAGCAAAGAAGTGAGATTGAAGAAGGTGTCCGGCAGTACACCGGAGAGATGGTTTTTGAACAGCTCAATTTGCTCTGCATTTTTCAACCCACCAATGCTTTGGGGGATCTTCCCGGTGAGGTTGTTCAATGACAGATCAAGATTTTTTATAGAAATGAGATTTCCGATGGAATCAGGGATTTCTCCGACAAGATTTGATTGTGCCGCCACCAGGTTCTCCAGTTTAGTGAGGCGTCCGATGTTCGCCGGCAGTGGGCTTGATCGGAAAGGATTTATGGTCAACACTAACTGTCTTAACTCGGTTAAATCGGAGAGGAACTCAGGGACTGACCCGTTGAGTAGGTTCGAACCTAGAGATAGAAACTGAAGTCTTTCTAAGTTGACAAAACTCCCCGGAATATCGCCGGAGAAATTGTTGTACGAAAGATCCAAGATCGTTAAATTCAGGAAGCGCACCGGAAACCCAGGCAAGGTTCCGACGAAAACATTGGATGAAAGATTTAGGGAAACGAGATGAGAGCAGATAGAAATGGAATTAGAGTTGAGAAGCCCACCGATGTAATTATTGGAGAGGTCGAGATGTCGGAGGGTGGATATCCGGCAGAAGTCCACAGGGAAAACACCAGCAATGTCGAAACTGGAGAGAATAATGGCGATGACGTCATGATTCGTACCGCCGCAAGAAATCCCGGTCCAGTTGCATGGCGCGCTCTGAGTTGACTCAACCCAATCGTCGAGTTTGCCATTGGGGTCTTCGAGTTGACTCTTCTTGACTCTGAGCAGGATTGCAGCGTCCCTGTTCGACGAATTGACTGAATGAAGAAAGGCGATGAACTGAAACAGGAGAAGAAGCTGCTTCCTCATCGGAGATGGATGGATGGAAGTGAAGCGGAAATCAAGAAAAGGGATTTACAGACATTTGAAAGTTGGGAGATTTAGAATGGACGTGATGTTTGAGGGAGGAGAGATCCTCCGGCGGTCACTTGGAAGAGTAGAAAGATCTATTTATGGTTAAGGACTAAAATGTGTGGCGGATAATGTATTAATGATAAAGAGTATCAACATTGTACTTCCACATTACTTATAATTATATACTCCCTTCGTGATATAATTTTTTTTGACACGAATATTAAGGAATATAATAATTTAATGTAAAGTGAAGTGAGAGAAATAATATTTAATGTGTAGTGGGTAGTTGTATTAGAGGTGATATGTAGGTCCCATAAAGTAGACTAATTGTTTTTATGTGGGTCCCATGTATTAAAAATAAAATTTGACAAACCAAAAAGGAAATTGTATCAATTTATATAGGACGGAGGGAATATATACTCCTATAATTCGCCATAAATAAATAAAATAATTCCATCCACCATATTAACCTTCATTAGTTTACAATTACTTTGAAATTGATTGAAAGAAGTATTGAGGTATGAATATTACTCCATATATGTTTAAAGTGTGATAGAATTATGATTAAATTGTTATATTCTTCTATGTCCCACGTATTTTTACTCACTTCACATTTTAGGATATACATGTACATTTTAATCGAAACAGGCCTAAACGGAACCAAAATCGGATATATTCTGGTTCGATTCCTGTTCCTCATTTTGTGAATCCGGAACCGGTGGTTCCGGTTCCAAACCGGCGATTTTTTCAATTTTTTTAGGTTTCAAGACTAAAATTTAAAAAAAAAGATAAAATCGGAACTGAAACCGGCCTACCCTCGGTTCGGTTCCGATTCCATATTTTCCCAAACCGGAACCGGCGGTTCAGAACCGCCGTGCATGTCTATTTTAGGTGTCCCACGTATTTTTACCCATTCCATTAATGATAAAAATGCACTACACATTTTATCTACGTTTTATACTTTATTCATCAATTCCAACAACTTTATTTATTTTTTTACACTTTAATCATCATTTCCAACAATTTTATTTACTTTTGCACTCAATATTACCAATTTATCCCTACTTTTTCATAGATTATATATTAAAAAAAGAACACTTCTTAATTTATGTGCCCGTATAAACGGATAAAAATACCCAAAATGGAGGAAGCACTATAATTTATTATAAATATATTTTAACTACTAATAAATATATTTTATTTATATAGTAGTAAATTTTATAATAACGAGTAAACTCGTTTTGCACCCGTCTATAAAAAAGTGTACCCCTTTATAATTTTTCCATTGCTTCCTACTAAATACTCCCTCCGTCCGGTTTCAAGGGTTTCATTTTACCATTTATGGCGTTCGTACTCAAGGGTCTCGTTTCCATTTATGTACAATGAGGGACCCACTAATAATACTCCTACCAACCCTATATGTATTTGCAAATTACCCATTTTTCCCTCCTCATATTAATAAGGTAGAGGGGTAAAAAAAAGTAAAACTTACACATTACCTATCCATTACATATTAAATAATAATATTCCTTAGTTTCCATGTCCAAAAGCAAATGATACTCTTGAAACCGGACGGAGTAAGTATAGTAGACTACATTTCTTCCCTCTAACTCCAATTTCAAATCTTTTGATTGAGCGGCCTCAACTTCAAATTTTACTAGTACTTTCATAAAAGAAAATAGTACTTTCTTTATCCTAGAAAACATTTTTATTTGCTATTTAGACGTAGATTAAATGATATTTCCATCATCACAAGAAGTATTTCGTATATTTTTGTGTGCAGAGTTTAAGTTAAATTTTTATGAATGAAGTAAAAAAAAGAGTAATATTTTAGGTAATTTAATGAAAAAAATGTGTAAAATTGTTGGGATATATGTATAAAAAGTTAATATTATTGAAATATAGCTTTTATGGAAAGAAAAATGTAAAAGAGTTGTGGATAAAAAAATATTGCCCATAAATAAAATTTATGTGATATATAAAAATGTATTTTTACCTTTTTTTTTAACAAACGTATTAGTATTTTTAAAATTAATTAATATAATATTTAAATATATAGTGAATTAAAGGATAGTAAAATAATATGGGATAAATAGTTGTATTAATATTATATATTAGCGCATATAAATATATTAATTGCTCTGTTGGTTTCATTTAATAAAATGTATAATTACTTTTATATTAAACAAAAATAACAAATCTTATACCTATTTCTTTTTTTTATGATGAAGAGAAATATATGGGTGTGAATGGATGACTATTCGGACCCTCAATTTTCCTAATCGTACCCTAATTACTAAAGATATCCAATATAATTTTAAAATACATATATATTTTACTAAACATACCCCATCTTTTACATCCTTCCCTTTCACTCTAATTTTGGGAAGAATCTCATCATGATTCTTATCATCCTCTTCATACCATTAAACAAAACGCAGGAATTTTATATCGAAGGATAAACATCTGCAATGTTGAACATTGTCGTGAAGTTTTGAGCCTCTTTCATTACGCTAATTAATTATGCAGCAACTTCACGATTCTTCCTTCCGAATTCAGAATTGGCCATAACATTAAGGTTCACCATGGCAAATCGATTATGAGTTGTAGATTAATAATCAGTGATTGTCTCTAGTATTCACCATACTTCTCGAATACTATGTGCTTCCATTATTCCATAGCGGTTGCTCTCGGCAGCCATGACCGACGGCCTAAGTGCGAAGTTGATGTCGTCGTGCGTTTTCAAGAACTCCCTGGTAGCATGGTTTCAGGTTTGGGGAACTGGTTCTGGAAAAGATCATCAACATGAACATAAGGAAACATGGTAGTTGGATGAGAGAGGATGAAATATTGTCTTTATGTTCGGTTACACTAATCGAACACTTTGTGATTGTTCGGGTACAGAAAGCGAACATATGTCATCATCCACACTTTTCTGCAATGTCGTAACTATATTTCTGTTTCTTGAAAATTCTTGCAAAAGATTATATATATATATTTCTCTTTCCTAGCGTCATTGCATTACGAATTTAAGACTTAAAATTGACTTACAACATGTGACTAAGCTTTAGTCGGTTAGGGTTCATGGGTATGAAAATTTGAGATGAAATATATAGTTAGAATTTTAATAATTTTATAAGGGTGTTTATTTCTTATTTATTAAGGATATTTTAATCTTATTTATTTATGGGATATGATTAGTAAAATCGGGATTCAAATAGCCGTTCCCATTGAATAAATGGGATATAATTAATTGTTTCCATGGATAGAAAAAGGATAATCAATAATGGAAGAATGATATGATATGGAAGCTTCAAATTATGGACACCCACATGGGCGTTGTGGAGTGTGTGAGTTTGAAGATTGGTATTTTTAATATTTTATTCACTAATACTTATTTTGTTCTCAATTAATGTTTCATGGAATAAGACTATAAAGTATTAGATTCTCCAGAATTTTCATCTCTGGAATATGTTTTGTCAGAACGTTCTGCTCTATAGTTTTATGGAGAGTTCATCTCCACTGAAACAGAATTTATTCACAATTCTGAGTTGAAAAAAAAATATTATATCATTAAATAGATCATAAATGATAAACCGCAAGAGTTAATAATATACTCTCACCGTCCCGTCCAAATAGCATAATTTTACTATATTGGGCGTCTCGTTCAAATTGAATCATTTTCTTCTTTTAATAAAAAGGGTCCAACAATGTCCATCACTACTCATCACATCTCTCTAATACACCTATCATTTACATAAAATAATAATACTCCTTAATGTACGTGCAAAAAGTAAATGATACTGTTTGTTCGGGAGGGAGTATATATATATATATATATATATATATATATATATATATATATATATATATATATATATATATATATATTACTCTCCTCATTTTAAGTAAAGTTTATATTAAGTAGAGTAATATAGGAGTATTTGCAAATGCTCACACAAAACATTTACAAAATTATCCACTATATTCACTACACTATTAAAGCTTATTAAGCAATCCGAATGCACCATGACTTTTCTAATTAATGCAACCCACTTTGTAATCTTTATATTATAAATTATTCATGAAATATCTCACAAATACTATTATATCACTTTTTATTCATTGAATATGGAGTACTTTTAATTATAAATGTTACTCTCTTCGTCCCACACTTATTTTCACCACAAAAAAAGGAAAATTTTCATTAACTAATAACCTCAAAAGTTATCTTAATTTCAAAAATATCACCCTACACCTAACACACATAACATAAAATATCACTATACCCCTAAAAAGTTAATAAATTTGGTCAAAAAATAATTTTTCTTAAATTCCGTATCTACAGTGTCGGCAAACATAAGTTCGGGGCAGAGGGAATATTAATTATTATTCAACTCATGGAAACTACTCCCTCCGTCACATCCATAAGTTTTTATTCACTTTTTACATATGGATTAAGGAGTATTATTATTTTATATTTAATATTTAGTGTGTAGTTGTATTAGACTATTAATAGTGGAGAGTGATCATATATAGCAGCCCTTTTGCTGAAGAAAAAATGAAAATTTTTAATTGAGACACCAAATATTATAAAATGGGAAACTTTGGGGGATATTTTGTAAGGATCCTGCTAAATGGACCAGTCAGAAAAAGGCAAATGTGTAAATAATATGAAAGAGAAAATGTTAAATGACAAATATATCCTTTCACACATATCAACAGTATCTTTCCTATTAATTCATCATATGCTTTTAAGATTTTAAATTAGCGTGTTTAAAATATTTCTTTTAACGAGTAATTAAAGCATGTATTTGTCAATGTATTCATTTCATACTCTTTCTTTCTTTCTTTCTTTTTCCTTTATATATTCTAATAAAATTTCTTAATTTTTATTTTTCCTTTTTAGTGTTTTCAATAATACTGATAATAATAGATGATTGATGTTAATATATATAATTGAATAACTGACTTTTCTCCTAATATAATATAAGATGCAGTTATAATTAATAATAAAAAGAAATTTTTTGGTATTCCTCTAAACCGGAATATATATAATATAAAATGTAGTTATAATTAGATAAGTAAAAACGTATTGTTTCATTTAATCAATAATCAATGTTTTATCTGATTATTCTTTTAAAATTACTCAAAAAAATATTAAATTCTAAATTTTAAATTAAAATTTTATATCATAATTATGTATTTATTTATGAAAATTTATTTATTTATCAAAACATTAACTAGAATATTAGTCCTAAAATCTTTTATATATCAAAATATTAATTAAAATGTTAATCTTAAATTCACTTAAAGCTAGTATAAAATGAGAAATTTTCTCGCCGTACTTATTTCATAAAACACATAACACTAGAGATTTTCCGTAGTACTTATTTCATAAAACACATAAGACTTGTTTCATGAAATTGATAAAAAATGTGACAATATATTTTAAATTGATGACAAATTATATAAATGGTTTTGATGTGAAAAATTCCACTTGTTAAAAAAATTAAAACATACTATGTATACTTTAAAACAACACTTGCATACGAGACTATGTTATAAAATATAGTACAAAATTAAAAGAGAAGCGTCATTGAAAAAATAAAATGAAAAAATAAAAAAATTAAATAATAATAATGAAATTTTATTTAAAATCGGTTGGATGAGATTTTTCAGGTTGACAAATTCAACTGATTCAACTTAAAATGAGTTGGTCTCCTGTGTCTAGGTGCATAAGATGTGTAAGAGTACATCATTTTGTTTTAAAGGTATACACTTTAATTAATATGAGTACAACATTTTATTTTAAAAGGTATACACTTTTATTAATTTTTTATTTTATTTTTAAAAAATAAAAGGTGCACGTCCTTATATTAAAAGGTATACATTTAATATTAAAGAGTATCTAGACGCACGGTGTCCCCGGCCGGAGGCACACAAGTTTTAGCACTTAAAATTCAATTTTAAGGTGTTTGGAACTAGTCCCAGTTCAATCAGTTGAACCAATCAATTCAATCCAATTTTAACAACATTATTCCAATGTTATTTGGACAATTATGGTGTTAGACTGCTTTTAAGGTTTCTTAAATAATTTTTATTTTTTATTAAAGATGTTATTACTTTTGAATAAAGTATTATTGCTTTTTGTTTATACTAGGAATTGTTCATGAAATAATCAATTGCATTATTATTATTTTTAATAAATTTGAGTATCACTTTTATTAAAATGTTATCATTTCTTATTCGTTTCACGAGAGCCTTCATATGAGACGGTTTCACACAAGCTTTTATCATATTATTTATGCATATATAATTATTTCATATTTTATTTTATTAAGTAACATACCGAATTACATCAAAATAAAAATTTTTATAATCGGATCTGATATCGACCTAGTAACCTCAACGGTTCGTGGTCCGAAATCGATTGGACCAGCGATTCAATCAAGAAAATAAGAATTACATATTTTTAATCATATTTTACTATTTTATACTCATTCTGTCTCGTTCTAATAGTTATGTTTGTTTTTTTACACATGGATTAAGGAGTATAATATTTTAATGTATATTGAGGTGAGAGAAATAATATTTTAATGTAAATGGGTATGTGTATTAATGTGATGTGTGGGCTTATGGAGAGAAAAATATTTAATTTGTATGAGTCTCATATACCAAAAAATTAAATGTAATATTTTAATTTGTATGAGTCTCATATACCAAAAAAATAAAATATAATTATTAGGATGAAACACAAAAAGAAAATATGTAACCATTAGGATGAGACCGAGTACATAATTTTACATTAACATATTAAATACATTCAAAATGAAAAGATTTTTTATTTTAATTTTTGCTAATAATTTGCTTCAAATTTAATCTCAAATTTTGGGACGAACGAAAATTGAAAATAATATTATTGATAGTAATTTGACAATTTAATACTTTATTTATAATATACTTCAATCACAAATATTAAAATTAAAATAAATTTTAAAAATATTATTATAAGAGAATTGAAATAAAATTGGAAGATTATATTTTCTCCCAACCAATTAATCATGGTAGTTAAGTATTTGATTAAGGAAATCATTTTAATTAAATTAACTATTTAATTAAGAAATGAATTTTTAAATTGAATATTTTCAATGCTATAATATATATATATATATATATATATATATATATATATATATATATATATATATATATATATATATATATATATATATATATATTAATATATCTAATCGACAATTTTTTTAATTATGATGTGGCATAACTAGAATGGTTGGGTGATGACATGTAATTTTTACGTTAATTTGATTTAATTTTTTATTTTAATTAATTTCATTAATGTGTTTATTTTATTTTAAATGTTTTCTTAATTGTGATTGAGTTGATAGGCGTCATTTTCTTTTTATAATTCAATGATTTTTTGTTATTTTAATAAAAAACACATTTTCAAATTTCAAAATTTAAGTCTTGAAATATACTAATATCCAACTTTCTAATTATGTCCACATATATAATACTATTATCATCACATTTCACATACTTTTGTAATAATATGACTGATTTTGTGACATGCATATCTCATCGAAGCTTGCGCAAATCAACACCGAAAAAATACTTCGTAAAATTTTGTGTTTTATCTCAAACAAGAAAATATAATTTTGATTTAAATTTAAATTTTTTAATCATGTTATTATTTTTATTGCTTAATATCAATCCCATTAAAATACTACATTATCGTGATTTATAGCAGAGTTTTTCACTAACGAATTAAGAGTTTATTTAGTTTATTATGGTCGAGACAAATATAAAGGTTGGAAATTGAAGATAACTAAATGTATGATATAATATATATTTTATTAAAAAAATACATGTAATATAATTTATAAAAATTAATAAATTAATTAAATTTTAAAAATACTAAAATTATAATAAAATTAATATTAAAAGATAATTTGATCAGCTCAATACTACTACTAGTATATGTATATTTTATGGTTGAGTTTAACAGGTTCAATCGATTATTACGGACAAGTTCAACTATGTTTTCCCGATTTTATTATATGCATGGTTTTTAGAGAATTCCAGTGATTCAACTAGCCAGTCATTGTAAAAGCACTTATTCAAATGATCTAAAATTCACACATAAACAAAATATTTAGAAGTTCTTGAAATTTTTTAGGAACTAGAGTTAATTTTTTCTCATATTTTAATTTAATTTAATTTTCATAATTATGTTTTAAATTTTTTGTTTAAATTAAAATTTAATTTATTTAAACATAAAATATAATTATCTCACTTAAATGTTTTTTTAAATAAAGCATTAGTATTATTTATATTATTTGATTTATAAGTATTAAATTTTAAGTACATCTTTTTGCTTTAAAATAATAAATTTAAATTTAAAACATATATACACAAAACAAAATAAGTTTGACTTTATATTTAAAATATTTTAATGGGATATATGCATACTTAAACGGTTGAACTTTATAGTGGTAACTGGTAAGCATTAATGTTGGAGTAGTAAATGTTAATGATAGGAGTTTTGGAATTAATTAAGCTTAAGTTTTCTGACTTATAAATATAGAAAAATGACAAAATTAATTAAGAGCAACACAGTAATTATACATTTATAATTTGAATCTGGTCACGTGTCTTTATCCATTTTGTAATACCGTATAAGAAATCTTTGCCTAACATTAAAATATGTGAAAAAAAATAAAAAATTACATGAGAATTGGGATTTAAAGCAAATGAATAAAACAAATAATTGGTGATTGCGAGTGTGAAAGTGATTAAAGTGGTTTGAATCGTTGAAATTAAGGATGGTGGTGGCATTTGATGACAAACTTCCTTTGACCAAAGAAAATATGTCTCCACTTGTCAGAAACATTTAATGTAGATAAATTGTCCTCTTTTATTATTTAAATAAAAGAATTGACTTAGAGGTGGAATCCTTCTCAGCGGAGTCCAATTCTTTATTTCAAATGGCTGGTGTTCTAACTTCTAATTAATATACCAAATGATTATCAATCATCTATTCTAAATTTGTTTTAGGTTTTTAAAATAAGCCTTCAAGTTTCCAAAATCAACTCGTATACATCTATAATTTTTTTGACAAGAGTAAACAGTTTAGTAAGTTGACGAATCAGCTATTACAATATCCTTAACTTTTTGGGTGATCTCCATAGAAAAGAAAGGAGATTCGCAAGTAAATGTCATTAAAGTCAAGTTATGAGCCACCAAGTTAGTTTTTCTTCTAGTCCAACTGTATCTAACATCCATCCTTTCCCGTGCTTTCTTTTAAATGCTCTGGACAATTTTCCCAAGATAGGATAGATTAGGAGAAAACTTTTGCAACGCATTCACCACTATTTGTGAATCTGATTCTACCATTATTCTCTCACACCTCCGTTCTAACATCTATAAATGTTAATTAATCTTAAATTTGCAAAATTTCAAGCGGATCACTTATTTCACAATAGTATTTCATCTTCTATTCCACAAATTAAATATTTGTCACGTGTCATAATCAATGTAAAAAATTCAACACACGCCTCAAGGGCTTAATGGTCATTTGTAGAGTATAATTTTTTAAAATATCAATGAAATACGGAACTTGAAATAGGGAATTCAACTTGGCATATTTGAGGCTAAAACATGAATTTTTTGTATTGCACTAGGAACCAAAAAAATTGATTTTGTTTTTACGAGGAATGTACATAAATGAAACATTCCAATTTCTAGGAATGGAAAATTGCTGAAGTGGGCTGGTTTGGAGCCTGAAGTTGAGCCCAAGTACCAAAATATACATGCAAATTCATTTCTATATCACCCATGCATCACCCTCAAATTAAAAGTATTACTAGTATTTAACTTAAGAATTAAAAATAGACCAACAGTCCTCTTTATTTTTAGTCTAGTAACCGGTCATTTGCACTCCCGAAATTACTGAACGTACCCTAAAAATATTTAAATTAACATAATTATTCTTATAAAACTTATATTTGTTCGGTTGTTGCAATCGAACAGTCATCTAATTTATCTGTTCGGTTGCAATAATCGAACAGAACAAAGAAAGAACAAAGAATTCATCTATCTTATTTGTTCGGCTGTGGCAACCGAACAGAACAAAGAATTCACTTACCTTATCTGTTCGGTTATCTACATTACCAAAAAGATAAGATAACATATAAGTTTAAGTTTAATGGTTAAATAAAGTTGCTTACTTTCACTAGGAGATGAATCACCATCTTTTAAAATATATAAAAAAAACAAATTTTGTTCTGTTCGGTTGTTGCAACCGAACAAATAAAATAAGTAAATTTTTGTTCTGTTCGGTTGCTGCAACCGAACAGATAAGATAGATGACTGTTCAATTATTGCAGCCGAATATATATAAGTTTTATAATGGTAATTATGTCAATTTAAATTTTTTGGGGTACGTTCAGTAATTTCGGGGGTGCAAATAGCCGTCCCTTTAGTCTATACTATTAAATTGTGAATAATCATGATGCGGTTATTTATTATTTAAAAATACTTCGTTACCTTATTATAGTCAATAAAATAGATAAAAAAAATACTTGCTTAATTTTTTGAAAAAACAATTGCTCGCACCCTATCAAGGAGGATGTGTTTAAGGTGTATTGAGTATTGGAGTAGGAGAACTAATTACAACAGCAAAAGAAGTGAGGATGTTTTCGAAGAAAAACCCTTAAGCCTAGAACACGACTCACACTTTCTCTGTCTCTGCCTCATAGCTTTTGCACCCATTCTTCTATTAAATTGGGTGGATTCCTTAGTTTAAGAATGGTTCTCTTGTGTGTTTGGGTACACAAGACGTTTTAAGGTATAGCATTTTGTTTTAAACTACACTTTAATTCATACAAGTGTATTATTTCTTCAAAGAACCAATTGAAATAGGTACAATATTAATTTTCAGTAAAAAAAATTTGAAAAATTAAGAATATAAATATATATATTATAAAGTTGTACCCGTTATATAATAATAACGGGTACAACTTTATGAGGTTATTAGATTTGGGCGTACGGTAGGGCCGATCAATCAAGTTTTATCGTTAGTTTAAATAACAAGAATTTTTAAGAAGAAAAAAGATCAATTGAACCAGAGAGTCGGTTTCAGAATATAAGTGATGGACCTTGACTTTCCTAACCCAATAAGAGAAGTATTTGAAGATCAAATTGGGCCTCAAATAAATGGGCCTAAGGCCCAAAATTTTTTACGATTTTAAACCATTCGAATCATATAAAACCCGATAACATCAGAATATTGCAGATAATTAGCAGAAAATACAGAATTAGCGGTTTAAGTGGGGCCATTTAGCTAGGCTACTTGTAATCATTCAACACTAATTTAATGATGTCAAAGAGAGCAAATTAAATTATAATATTATTACTGTCAACTCATCAAGATATGAATTTTTTACTTGAACACATTGGGAGCAAATTAAATTATAATACTATTACGTCAACTCATCAAGATATGAATTTTTTACTTGAACACATTGGACGTTGGGAATTATTTAAATCCAAAATAGAGTATATAATGAGGAGATCATTTTTTTATGTAATCAGTATACTTTTAATGAAAATATTTTTCCTTCTGTTTCAATCAAATGTTTACATTTGCTTTCACCGAACAGAAATAGTAATATGTATAAATTAATAATTACAATATTTTAATTAGTAATGAATAATTGTGCTATTGTTGTGCATTAGGTCTATAAAGATATAAAGTTATATTAATTATTTTTTATAGATCCCACTTAACAAAAAATAATATTTATATATAAACCTTAATTGATACTAATTAAAGTGAAAAAATGTAAATCTTTATTTGAAACGGTATCATTTTTCATTAAATATATTTTGAACTTATCTCTTCTAAATTCATTGTATGATGCATCCTAATTACCCAAGTTACTCTTTATTACGTTAAAAGTTACTATTTATGTAATCATGAACTATTGTTTTCATGAAATAAAAATATTGCTATCTCCATAAGAATATAAAAGTCATAATATATTTATAATTAAGAAAGTAGTAGCTCATCATTATAAATGAATAATTTTTATAATGATATTGGGTGAAAAAAAAAACTTTCTCATCAAGTTTTATTTGTATTATATATGTCAGTGAAATACTGATTAATTCATTGAACAACCTCACTTTTCATTAATAAAATTTTAATTTTTATTAAAATATTATTATTTTTTATCGGCATATTCCCCCTTTAATTGACCGAAACTCCATACGCCCGCTCAAATTTGGTCTACCTTTTAATCGGTGTACCCCACCATTAGGGGCCTTCACCGTCCCTTCTCTGGAGATTGGTGGAGGAGGTAAATCGCAAGAGTACCTCAAATGACTTATAGAGAGGGCTCACTGTTAAACTTGTGCTTACAAGGGGCCAAATCCATGCCAAAGGCAGGATTCGAACCCCCACCATACAGCAACCAAGTTCAATTGGAAGGTCTTTCCACCTTTCCTCTACTTTTTAATTACTTTTAGTTACTGTTTTTCACTACAATTTCAATAAAATTTCAAGATATCAATAATCTTCTTTCAAATTCGATAAAATTTGTGGTTTCCAATAATAAAATTTTCGAGCCAATTAATGACATAAACATGTGCATTAAATGTATTGATAATTTATAAGAATATTAATAGTCATTAAATAAAACAGTGGAATCCCACAATGCACAATGGCAACTGTCTTATTCACTGAAATTGTAATAATTATCACATCCACTCGAAGACTATTCATTCCGGCAATTATTATTACATTGAATGCACCGTATGTACACCATCTCATGCACTAAATGTCACGTATTATACGTATTTCTTTACTCATATATATATATTTACATTGAGTTTATATTATTTGATAGGGCCTTAAAAAATTATAAAAAATAAGAAAGTTTGTATATATTTACATTGAGTTAATATTATTTGATAGGGCTTTAAAAAATTATAAAAAAATAAGAAAGTTTGCATATACGAGCGTATCTACCTTCTAAATTGGTTATAATAAGCAAGGGGTTCGATTAGATAAAATCTAGAAAGTTGATGGGTTAACATATCTCTTGACACTAATAAAATTTAATTAAGAGAATTTTAATATTCACACTTTTATAACTAATTACACGTACCTTAATATGGGCAACACCGTAACTGAAAAACTTTGGTGAGGTATACAAAAAATGATACTCCCTCTCTCGGACAAAGTTCCTCATTTACTTTTTTGCACGTAAATTAAAGAGTATTATTATTTTATGTGTAGTGGGTAGTTATATTAATAGTGAGTAGTGGGTCATATATAAGGCTCTTTTACCAAAATGAAAAAATGTGGACCTTTAAATGAGATGTCCAATATAGTAAAATGGAGTCTTTCAGTGGGATAGAGAGAGCATTAAAATTTGGGTTAATTGCAAAAAAAATTCATAAACTTTGCTCCTATAAGCCACACCTTTTGAGAATTTGCTAAAAAAATCATCACCTTTAAGTATTGTTGCAAAACGTACAAAAAAAACTCCTACTTTTAAGTACAAAGCGGATGAGTTTTGCAACAATACTTAGAGGTACTGGTTTTTTTTTTGCAATTTCTAAAGGTGCAATTAATTTGCAATACGAGTGCACACTTATTATGTTTTGCCTTTCTCAATTGTCTCTTCAATCTCATGTTATTTCTGCTGTCGCTAACATTTCATATAACACATAGTAGTTATCAGCAGATAAGTTTCAGGGGGAATTATCCAGTTTGTTATCAACGGTTTTCTAGATGGCGGCTAAAACGGATGAATGGATGAGAAACGCGGGATGAAATAAGAACTGAAGAATTGAATTCAAGTTTTTTGAATTCGAATTACTCCTGCAGTTTGGAAGAGAAGTTGAAGCCTATCCAGAGATGATTAGTTTTTGTTGTTCTCCATATCCGTTACATGAGAAGTCTATATAATCTCATTGATGGATATCGTATTCAGTAGAGAATTAGACATAACGTTTCCAGAAACTTGTAGAGTTTCATCTTTTAGAGAGATTAGTGTTTACGGAGTATTCATACTCTTTTCCGCCATTCGTTGGTAGTTTTATTCTCTCATTTTTGATCTTATCAATTTGATCGATCTTGTATTGTAGGCTTCGCTTTCCAATTGTTGTCTTATAACCTTTTCGTAATCCCTTTAATGGAGATTGTTTTGCCATGCGGCTCTGCAGGATTAACACCCTGTAGAAAGTTTTGAAATTCTTGTGTCAAATTCTCTCTATATGTCTTCCGCAATTTTATCTGTATGTTCTATTAGTATTCTACGTTTTGTTATCATGAATGTTTTAATATTTTTCTTAACAGTATACTCTGTCTGTCTTTTTTGTAAAAAACTTGGGACAACCCACCACTTTCAATTGGCATCAGAGCCAATACTAGACGTCACTTAGTATCAGTCCTTGTTGTCCTTAGTTTTTTAATGGATTTGTCTGTTAATCCTTCCTATCGTCTTCCAATTCTTGATGGCACAAACTACTCTATTTGAAAAGTCAAAATGCATGCCCATATTAAGTTTATTGATGAACGGGCTTGGAGAAGTATTCTCACTGGGTGGACCCATCCTAGAATTCAGGATGGTGATAATGATCCGATTCTTAAAAAGGAGATGGACTGTTCGGTTGAGGAAATAAATCTTTCAAATTACAATTCAAAAGCTCTCAATGCAATCTTCACTGCAGTTGATATGGTAATGTTTAAATTGATTTCTAACTATGTTGTTGCCAAGGATGCCTAGACAATTATGCAAGAACATTGTGAAGGATCACAAAGCGTTCTTAGAACAAAATTGAGATTTCTCGGTACTCAATTTGAAATTTACGGATGTCTAAAGATGAGACAATTTCCTCATATGCTGAAAAACTGTACGACATTGCAAATGAAGCGCAATCACTTGGAGATCCCATCAGCAATGAAAGGTTAGTAAATAAAACTCTTCGATCTCTTCCAGAAAGGTTCAACAT
The DNA here is from genome assembly GCA_023678885.1 of Pogostemon cablin. Taxonomy (NCBI): domain Eukaryota; kingdom Viridiplantae; phylum Streptophyta; class Magnoliopsida; order Lamiales; family Lamiaceae; genus Pogostemon; species Pogostemon cablin. The sequence goes on along the minus strand of CM042994.1, from coordinate 6,470,354 downwards.
AAAGATCTCTGCCATTGAAGAAGCGAAAGACACAGATACTTTGAGTCTGAATGAACATGGCTCAACAAAACGCTTCCTTCAAAGGTAAGAGTATTGCTTTGAAAGGTGAAACCTCGTATTCATTGTTACATAAAATTGATGGTGAAAAGGAAAGGGATGACGATGAAGACGAGAGTATTACCCAACTTGCTAAAATGTTCAATTCTTATCTTAAAAGGATGAATAACCAGAAAAATGAAATAAGGCCAAAGATAAATATAAATAATGGTCCACAAGTCCCTATCAGGTCTGATCTGCAAAAGTCTAGTGAAAAGGGTTAGAATGAAAATTCTCAATATAATCTTGATTACATTGACTCAGTGCAATGCAGAGCCTGTAGTGGTTTTGGGCATTATGCTAATGAATGTCCGACAGCCTTGAGAAAGAAGAAAAAGAAGTTGAACATGAATGTTACATTATCTGATGATGAAAGTGAATTTGATGTATCTGATGTAAATGATGATCAATTTGCCTTCTGTGTTCATGATAAAAGTTTGTGTGACTATGACTCTGATGTTGATTCTGATGTTAAATCATGTGACATGACATCTTCTGATTATCAGGATTCTTTCTTATGTCGTTGTTTAACTGCATTTTTGAAGAAAATGAATCGAGTCAGAAGTCTAACAATGATGATTATGATGACAAAAGTGTTGTTTTTGAATTAAAGAAATTGTATTTTGATCTTCTTGAGAAATACAAAATTCAAAATGATGTCATTAAAAAATTTTCTCTTGAAAATGAAGAACATAAAACTGTCATTACAAGACTTGAAGTGGCTCTCACTAAAAATGATCTTGAGTTATCAAAACTCAAAGAAAAACTTGAAGTTTCGTTGGTTAGTTTTAAAAAATTCAATAATGCGACATCAATCTTGAATAAAATTCTTTTTGTTGGTCAAAACAATACTGCTGGTTTGGGTTTTAAAGATTCTCAAAACAATACTGCTGGTTTGGGTTTTAAAGATTCTCATTTTGGAAAACAAATTTCGTTTGTTGGTAAAAATTCTAATAATCAGAATTTAGTTGTTTCCAAAAATAAGAAAAGGGTCTTTATTTGTCATCATTGTCTCACTTCTGATCACATTAAACCTTATTGTGCAAAATATTTGAATGATCTGAATGATGGTAAAATGTTGTCCGAAATGTCATCTCATATTCAGTCACAAGATCCTGTTTCCATTTTTTCTGAAAAGTCAAGTACCATTTGTAATGTGATTTACACTTCATTGAAAGTTGTTGTTCCTGTACGTTGGTATTTTGATAGTGGGTGTTCTCGGCACATGACTGGATCTCTTGAGTACTTGAAAAATTATCATTGTTTTGATGGAGGTAACGTTATTTATGGGGGAGGTTCAAAAGGAAAGATTGTAGGAAAAGACACCTTAAATGTCAGTGAATTTCCAGATTTGACTAATGTTTTGCATGAAGGGTTACTTGCTAATCTCATAAGTATTAGTCAATTGTGCGATGACAATCTTTTTGTCAAATTTGATAAGAATTTTTGTCATGTGTATGATAATTCTGATAAGTGTGTCATGACTGGTAAGAGGTCGGTTGATAATTTCTACTAGATTGGAAGTGAAAATTCATGTAATAGTGCTAACCTAGATGAATCTATTCTTTGGCATTCCAAATTGGGGCATGTTAATTTTCGTACTTTGCATAAACTAATCAAGTATGATGCAGTTAGAGGCATTCCGAATATCTCTTTTACAGAGAAAATTGTGTGTGATCCATGCCAAAAACCCGAGTCAGAATATGTAGCAGTTGGACGTTGTTGTACTCAATTGTTAATGCTCAAACAAATGCTTAAGGATTATGGGTATGAAAATGAGATTTTAACTATTTTTTGTGATAATTCTAGTGCAATAGATATTTCGAAAAATCCTGTACAACACTCTCGCACTAAACACATTGATATAAGACATCATTTTATACGAGATTTGGTTGAACAAAGTTATTTGAAATTGGAGTATATATCTACGAATAAGCAGTTGGCTGATATTTTTACCAAGGCTTTAGATTTTGAGAGATTTTCGTCTCTTCGAAAATCTCTTGGTCTATGTGTGGTATAATTTTTTATTTAAAATGTTATCTCTTGTTGGATAACATTTTCGTGTGTGTGCTTGTTTTTTATTTTTGTTGATCGTGTTATGCATTTTGAAAACTTTTTTGAATTTCAAAAGAAAATTATTGTCTGGAATGTTTTATTGGACATGCACCTGCGTAAAAAAAAGACGATATGGCTTAATGCCGGGAATAAAAAAAAGAAAGGCAGAAAGAAAGAAAGAGAAAAAATATTGAAAAATTCATATAAATGTTAAATTCATCTCATTGAGACCATTAGACATATGGAGATGGCGACTACGATGTGTTCTTTTCGGTAAAGTGAGTACTCCCTCCGTCCCGTTTTAATGTTTACGTTTCTATTTTGCGCGTCTCATTTCAATGTTTATGTTTTTCTTTTTGGAATATGGGACCCACCTAAAACAATTAATATATCATCCAACACTAATACACCTACCCATTTTGTATTAAATATTATATTTTTCCACCCACTATCTATTAAAATATTATACTCCTTAATCAAGGTGCAAAAAAAAATGTAAACATTGAAACGGGATGGAGAGAGTATGGTTTTTCATAATTCCTATAATATCATCAGTACTAACAAAGTACTTAACGGTGTATGTGTATCGAATTTCTCATTACTGGACTTAATAATTTTCTTTTGATTTCCGAAAATATTTTTAATCTAGTTCACTTTAGATCTCAACATGCGTGTTTTGTGTTCGTTCTATTGTTTGTTTTTCTCTTTTTCTTTAGCCTTTGGTTCTTAAAACTGCTTATTAATGGATGTAACTCGCTGTGATCATCTCACTGCCTTTACATATATTGGAAGGTGTTGGATTTTTTTATCATATCATTTCCTAGGATTATCTCTTAAAATCTTTAGAAAGTAATTTCATATTCATGTTTTTCTGAAAGTTGTGCGCTTGTTGTAAAAGCTTTGACATGACTATTTGAGTGACTTTTTCCTTATGCTCTTTCATTCCTTACAAAATCTTCTTTTTCCAAACACTCTCATGTTCTTCATATTCACCCTCTCATCATGATTCTTTCTGTTGACCTCTTTAATCATGATTCACGATTGAACCTCTCTACACAAACAGAGGGAGATGAGATGAGAATGATGGTTTCAGATGCGGGTCCTAATGAAATGATGGATTGATCATGTTAGGGGAAATTGTCTGGGGGGGAGTTTTGATTTTTGTTGGAAATGAGAAAATGATGGAATGAGGGAGATTTTAATCCTAGTGCTTTTGATTGATGATGACTGTGGAGATTCCTGTGGCAGAGCGAGTTGGAGTTTGCTTCTTGGTCTTAGGGGGAGTTTGCTGCTTTGTCTGTTTACTATTAATTATTATGTTTCTTATTTTATGTTGTAGAACTTTTGTGGTATTGTTCTTGTTATGTTTTATGTCGTATATTTATCTAGTATTTTAGTATTATTATGTTATTCTTTAGGATTTTATGTTATTTTATTGTTTCTTAGTTTGTTTTATTTTTTTCTCCATAATATTATATGTTATGTTTTTATATTATTGTATTATGTCATTCTCTAGATGTGCTTGTGTAGAAAGGTAAAAAGGGGGAGATTGTTAGTGTGATTTTTGTATCACACTTATTATGTTTTGCTTTTCTCAATTGTCTCTTCAATCACATGTTATTTCTATTGTCGCTATCATTTCATATAACAAATAGTAGTTATCAGCAGATAAGTTTCAGGGGAAGTTATCCAGTTTGTTATCAATGGTTTTCTGGATGGCGGCTGAAACGGATGACATGGATGAGAAACGCGGGATGAAATAAGAACTGAAGAATTGAATTCAAGTTTTTTGAATTCGAATTACTCCTACAGTTTGGAAGAGAAGTTGAAGCCTATCTAGAGATGATTAGTTTTTGTTGTTCTCCATATCCGTTACATGAGAAGTCTATATAATCTCATTGATGGATATCGTATTCAGTAGAGAATTAGACATCACATTTCCAAAAACTTGTAGAGTTTCATCTTTTAGAGAAATTAGAGTTTACGGAATATTCGTACTATTTTCCGCCATTCATTGGTAGTTTTATTCTCTCATTTTTGATCGTATCAATTTGATCGATCTTGTATTGTAGGCTTCGCTTTCCAAGTGTTGTCTTATAACCTTTTCGTAATCCCTTTAATGAAGATTGTTTTGCTATGCGGCTCTGCAGGATTAATACCTTGTAGAATGTTTTCCTGTGTCAAATTCTCTCTATATGTCTTCCGCTGTTTTATCTGTATGTTATGTTAGTATTCTACGTTTTGTTATCGTGAATGTTTTAACATTTTTCTTAACAGTATACTCTGTCTGTCTTTTTTGTAAAAAACTTGGGACAACTGATTAGTGTGAAAATCTGCATATTTTAAGGTCCGATTTAGCACTATTTTATGGAATTTATATTCGTATTTTAGCACTAAATGGTTAGTTTTTATATATTTAAGATATTGGTGCATTTGAGGTGTTATTTCGTATTTTTAAGTGGAAAACGGATTAAAAGTGCAAAGTTGGAATGAAGAGTGAAATCGTGAAAGAATGCTGAAAAATGCATGTCCAAGTTGCATAATTTTTTTGTATTTGTGTAGAAGGCCAAATTGATAATGTGATATATGGTTGGAAATCTACAGAAGAGAATGTCATTTTGGCTCAAGAAACACCTCAATTGGAGGACAGATGAAGGAGTTAAGATCAAAACGGTGAAGACGCGCAAGCTGTTCTGACCCAGCGCGACTCGTGCCATTTCTGCACGACTCATACTCTTCAAATATAGGACTTTTTGTAAGTTCTTTATATGGATAGAAAGCCAAGGAAGAGAGAGTCGCGTGAGCACAAGAATCGCGTTAATCGAAATTCGAATGAAGAAGTTATGCTCAAAACCGTGAGGTCGCGCAGCTGCCAGTGAGAATTCCGAAAATTCACGAAAATTACCCTTTATTTCCTATTTTCTTAGTGGCCAAGTTATTTCCTAATTTAATATTCATCCATATCTTCCATAATTATATTTTTTCTGATTTTTCAAAATCTCACATCCTTTTGCTCCCTATCTTTTATTCCATTCTCACACCTATATATACTCTATTCTCATTACCACATAATGGGTGAAGACGGAGATTTATTCCAGACACGGGTTTTTCTTCTTTCTTTAATTTCTTATTGTTGATTTATAGACTCATGCTAGTACTTTTCTGGATAGTACTAGGTTCTGAAGGTTAAATTGTTTTGAATTGATGATCTAGATTTTAAGTTGGATACCTGCAGTATACTTATTCCTTTATTAATATTTTGATTTGAGACTTATATTTTTGTCTTATATGATCTGTCATTATTCATGAGTATATCATTGTCCTATGCATGTTTATGATTATTGTTTGTGTCATAGAAGGAATTATATTTGTCAACCTGTTATGGGTAAAGAGGATCTAACCATATAATCTTTATTCATTAAAATAATTAATATTGGATACTTAATATATTTATTAATTACCATTATATATGATTTGGTTTCTTAGATTATTAGGTGGGAGTTAAGGATTAATTCTTAAATACCTATAAAGGGAAGTCTAGTGCTATAGCCTATTAGGAATTTAGCATGAAGTACCTATTAAGGGAGTATGAATTATTCTACTGCATCTGAGAGTTTAAACAAGGCTTACGTGTTAAGTTTACTTTAAAAGAGGGATTTAACATAATTAAGTGATTGTCTTCATAAGAACTGCATGGATTCTAACCGATTGTCTAGTGAATTGATTCAACCGATTTAACTGGATTGCCTAGTGCTATCTATCTTCTCTCTTGAACACTTCCATATTTATTTTAATTGTCTTCTCTATTTATTTATTTTTCCTTTTAGATAAATTACCCTTTTCAAATCCCAATTTTGTCTTAGGTTAGAATTGTCATAAATAGATTAAATAGTAAGTCTAGAATTATCCTTTGGGTTCGATAATAGACTTGGTTACACGCTGAACTGCAACTGATTTCCTAAACTTGGGGGCATACAAAAAGGTGAACAAGCAACAACCCACCACTTTCAATGAGTAAAGTTCAAGATTTTTTTATTTTATTATTATTTTTTTTCCAATTAACCCTAAAAAGTATGAACTGAGTTTGATTACAGAATTTAGATTGCTCTAGTTGAGTTTGATTATGCATAATGTCATGTCTTGCCAAAATGAAATATTCACTCCTTTCAAAGAGAGTAAATAGACAAATGTTCTCATTTCTTTGAAACAATGAAGTAAATTTAAAAATACTACTAATATAATTAGAGCCCAGTGTAAAGAGAGTATTTGAGAAAATATCACATTTTGACATGTAAAATTCGTATTTAGTATTCATTTTCATATTTCAATTCTCAATTTTAATTATTTTTTTCATTATTTAATTTTTTTAATCTGAAATTTCTAATCTGGTCAAATTCGATGCAACAGCATACGCATCAGCTTACACAAAACTTAATTATACATCAACTTACAAAGTTATAATTCAATATTAATTATTTAAGTAGTTTAGCACCGGATTTCTAAAATATTCCCAAATTTTAGCCAACATAAAAAACAAAATTGAGAGTATCGATTATATTTATTTTCGATCAAAATGGTTCAAAATTAAATTTAAAAAATATTAAAATTGAAAATTAAAAAACCATGAAAGAACTGTATTATATGTGCAGATTTGAGCCTACTTACCATATAAAATGTGATATTTTACACATATTCATGTTAATTAAATTAATCAACACTGGAAAATAATACAAATGTCAAGAATGAGTACTCCTTATTTTGTCTAACCAATGTTTATAGTGTTTTAATAGTGTTCACGTATATAAGAAATAAAAAATAAAATAATTCTCAAGGTCATAATGAGTACAATATCTACACGTATTCATTAATTATGTCAATTTAATTTAATACTTAGAATTAACTTTAAATATTAATTATATCTAGCCGGTAGAGACGTATATAATTGTAGCTCGAAAACATAATTGTTCATAAAATCGTTACTCTGTAAATACACATAATTGGAACATATCAAACTACTACTAAATTGTCTGTTTGTGTGCGTGCAGTACGTCGTGATGACCACATGCATCCAGCTTGTAAATAGTAATCCCTCCACAGTCCACCACAACTTTAGATACGCGTTTAAGAAAATGGGTAGCTTTCCGTGAAATCGTATCACGTGAGATTATTTTTTTTTTTTTAAAGTAGTTATCACTTTCGTTATAAATTATTATCATTTTCATTATAAAATATTATTATATTTTATTTATACTATAAATTGTTCATAAAAAACATTATTACTTTTCATTAATTTATTATCACTTTCCTAAATAAAAGTTATCACTCTCTGGCCGTCTCACGTAAGCCCTTACGTGAGATGGTCTCACACAAGTCTTTGCCTAAGAAAATTTATTTATTTTTATTAAATTTATTGAATTTTAGAAAGTAAAATAATATTTTTAGATAATAAATAAATTCTAAAGTTTATTATATGTATTAAGTGAGAGTAATAAATTTGTGATTAAGTCTTATTAAAATATATTTTTAGAGTTGTGAATTCATTTGATGTATGAATGAACGAAAACTAAGAGTGTGAAACTCAACTTAAGAATGCCTGGGGGACTATTAATTAATCTCTTTCTAAATCTTGGGATATATAGAAAGTAAAAACCCAATTATATATGAATTAGAAAAACTTGGTGTGAGATCGTTTTACGGATAAGAAGTGATATAATTTTAATAAAAAGTTATAAGTACATAATTAATAAAAATTAATACTTTACGTAATTAATGAAAAGTGATAAGAAACTTTTTTTTAAATAATTTATAATATAAATAAAAAGTAATAACATGTCTAATAAAAAGTGATAACATACTCCTTATTTAAATGTGATAACTAATAAAAATAAACGATCTCACGAAAAATAAAAATAAAAAAATAACAATCTCCAATCTGTAAATGCAGTTTAACTATTCAATTTTGTTACTATGGCGTACATTATTATGAAGAAAAACAATAATTATTAAAAAGATATTATGTGAATCTATGAGTATTACAGTACGTACTTGGTATATAAGACAATCTTATTAAATTTATGTATTCAACAACTTAAATTTAAAATTATATTTCGAATTAATTAATAAATATCGATCGTTGTAACTTGTAAATTTGCAAATTATAAATGAATGTTTTTGAATTTGTGTGACGGTAATAATCAAACATTAAATATTTAGAAAATTTTAACACAAAAGTTAAACCCCTGTTGGACGGCTTATTTAGTTTGTATGTTAGTGTGTGGGATTTTCCAAGAATAGTTGAAAATAACATGATGAATACCTTTGTATGTCTCGTAGGAATTAATGAGAGATCACTCGAACACTAATTAATTAATTTTTCTAAGTAAAAAACATTAAATATAGGTATAAAATGATTTAAAAATCCTGAACACATTATTTTAAAATAGAGATCAAACACGTGTATGACGCTTTCTTGCTATAAGATTTTTTTTAATAAGTAATCATCAACTTAAAAGTGAAGAAGTTTTGGAAAATAAATAATATAATATAAGTATATATTAATAAGAAACAAATAAAGATTAAAAAGTATTAGTAAAAAAGTTTTTTTTTCATATATTGCATATTTATGTATAATTGTTGGGGTGGGTTTAGGGGGAGGCCCCCTACCCTCCAATATTTTCCTCCCACACTGTTTATAATTAAATTTGTACTATGTTGAATTAATGTTATTTGAGTTTTCTTTTAGTTTGTTGTATCCTCTCTCATATCACATTATTAGTGAATGATAAATTATTAGATTGGTGACACCGGAAAAAAAATAACAAAACTAAATTCTAATAAAATTATAAATTCTAAGAATAAAAGTTAGATTTCCTTCTATTAATTATAATTAATCATAATTTAACTGGTAGTACATAAAACTATATAAAAAAGTGATGCAGGAAATCATGTTTGAAATGTTGTATATAGGGATGGTGTTAGGGTAATTGAATTTGAATTTGTCAAAATTAACTAAGTTTTAATTATAAGTATGGATAGGTAATTATTTCTGAAATTCTACGTACTATACCTATTAAATTTAAAAAATAAAGTTTTATGCACTCATTAAGAAGTTTTCTATTTATTCTTGTATGCAAATCTCATCTCGAAGAACTTGTAATTTGAGATGATTTCTTCGATTGAGATGTACGTATACGTAAGAATTAATTGAGAAAATTAAAGTGTAAATTCAATAATTAAGCTTACAATTAAACTAATTATGATGCGTTCCTCAAGTTTCAAACGTAGTGTTTTGATTTAAAATATTAATTCTTTCTTTTTTCGAAAAATAATATACTCCCAGATAACAATTTACATCAATAAAAATCAATAAAAAGTATGATTCCAAGTTTTCTACGTAGGTAAATATTTTCAAACTTTTATTCTCTTGAAAGGAAAATAATTAATTTTACTCTAGCTAGCGCAGCTAGCTAATATATAAATACATGCAATTTCATTATTTAGAATGAAACTATTTCGTAAGAGGGATATATATATATATATATATATATATATAAAAGATGTGTTATGAAATAAGTCGATCCGTTATTAAAGTATACTTATTACTTATTATATAGGTAACATAGTTGATATTAGTTGCACCCGGGTGCAAGGGTGCACTCGTATGTGTATAATTTTTTATTTTATTTTGTATACACGTTATTCTATTTTGTATACGTGTTTCTTAATAATTGTATATTTTTTTCACACTAAGTTTTTCATTTAAAAAAACTAACATTCATATGTGTATAACTTTTTATTTAATAGTGTATACATTTTTTTTAATAATTTTATATTTTTACACTCAAATTTTCATTAAAAAACTAACAATTAAATTGTATACATTTTTGTTCATAATTGTATATGTTTTTGTTTATATTTGTATACGTTTTTAAAGTGCATGGGCGCACCCTAAATTAGGGAGCACTTGGGTGCACAATATAATTAGCCTAAGTAAAATATATTTATTATTACTTAAAGTATGCTTATAGAGTAAATCATATTACAACCCTCTAAAATCATACTTTAATGCATTATTATCCTATTTTAAAAAAATATATATTTTAGTCATCAATAAAAATATTCTATTTTTAATATAACAAACATCCTTTTTAACGCTTTGAATTTAAGTAGACCCTAAGCAAATTTGTTCTTATAATTGTATTTGTTCGTAATAACCATAAGTGTGATCTAAATAATATACTATTATACCATTTCCAATTACCTTTCTAAAAAATAAAGAATAATTTAGTTTAGAGTCATTTAAAAAAATAAAAATAAAAATCAACAAATACTTCAGTAAAATTATTAAATTCAATTAACTTTATATATATATTCCACCCTCTATATTTTTATTTAGAGTAATCCTTCTTAATTAATAATTAATAATTTAAGTTGTTTCACGATATTCATATCAATACTCAAACTTTGGATAAACACATCACATGGTGCCAAAAAATATATACTCCATCATATTAAAGTTGGTATAATTTTTTTTTGGCAGGAGATTAAGGAATATAATAATTTAATGTAAAGTGAAGTATAGTGAAGTGAGAGAAATAATATTTAATGTGTAGTGGGTAGTTGTATTAGAGGTGATATGTAGGGCCCATAAGAATAGATTAATTGTTTTTATGTAGGTCTCATGTATTAAAAAGGAAATGTGTCAACTTTAGTGGGACAAAGCAAAAAGGAAAGTGTGTCAACTTTTATGGAACGGATGGAGTAATTATGAAAAGTATGTATACATTATAACTATATATATTATAAACATATTTTATTTAACAATAAACATATTTTCAATTCATTTCATAAAAGAAAACATTAACTAACAATGGGCATATTTTCGATCGTCACACATAAAATGACCCATGACGTATTGAGTATTATGGTGGAGTTTATAAATCTATTTATAAGTGATCAATTTTTATAATTATAAACAAAATAAAATAAAATAAATTCATGAGTTAAACTATATACGTGAATCTAATAATTTGAATCATTAGATTTTCCTTTAATCTCCCTACTAAATAAAATATAGTAATAATTAAAATTAAATTCGATCCTACCCATGACCTTTCAATTGAGCACTTAATAACAATCTAATTCAAATTTTAATAGTTCATCATATCCAAATACAAAGGTACCTCTTAATCAAAAAAAAAAAAAAAAAAAAAAAAAAACCCCAACGGCATCTAGCAAAATTTCGGAAATATTAATTCCGATCCATATTTAATTTGCCCGATGATGTGCTTCGATCATATTAATCATAAAGTGAGTGAGAATTAAAACTACAACAATAATTATAAATAATAGTTCTCCCCATTATTAAAAAAGTTATACTAATAAATATTTTTATTATATCCTAAAATCAAAGTAAAATATCATGACCCACAAACATATTTCAAATGATTTTGAAAAGATGATCTGAGCAAACAATTAAATTAGTGTGATTTCTTATCGCTATTTGTATATTTTTGAACGTCTATATATTTCCTCCATAAAATTTCCTAATTTGTTTGTGGACCAACTATTTAAAACTAACGAAAAACATTACTTCTACTATATATTTTTTTTTCGTTTATCCCATCCCAAATCAAAAAGAAAATATAATCAAACACAATTAACTTCAGAATATAATAAAATTTTAAAATTACTATCTACACCTAATTACACACATAATATTATGAGTTTTTTTTCACTGTAATCAAGGATATAAAATCTAATTCTGTATGCACTTTAATTAATTAATAAAAATATTATTTTTACATTGAAAATGCAAGTTGCAATATAATGAATATTAGTTTTTTACTAAAAAAAATTATATTTATCAAAATAATAAAGACATATTGAAGAATATATTACTCATTTTATATTAAAGGATATGAATTAAATTTGAGTGTATGAAACTAATTTCATACGTTCAAATTCACACAACACTAGCTTGGTAACATTATTTATATTTTATTTAAATTAGTCCATGGAGTAAATTTTTTATTAAACTCCTCCAGAAAAATAATTCCGAAGAAGTTAGGTCGGAATATCATAAAACCCACCATATAAATTAGTTAAATTTCTACAGTTTTAATTTTAATAAAAATAAATAAGGGGATTTTAGTTGACAAGTGAGCTTGAAATAAAATGATTCATATATTTAGGCATTTCTTGAGCTACTTTGGACACATTCTTACCTTCTTCAACTACTTTTTGTCTGTCGAATGATTGCGAGAAGATACCAAGTACATCTTCATTTCCATCTACTAATTTTATTTCATTCCACAACTAGAAACTTTTCCCCATCTTTTTCCCTCTCATTATTAAAGGGAAATTTATTGAGAAAAAAAAGTAGGTAATTAATTTCATAATGATGGAAGAGTTAAAAAAAATCTTAAACTCAACATTAAAAAAAAAAAAGTATAATAATAAACATCTATGAAAACATGAACTTAACAAGCACATGGAGTTTATAGGTTGCATAAACAATACTTTTATAATTAATTAAAGTTGGAAAATTAAATGAAAATTTAATCAACACTCAATTCATAGGGATAAAAGTCAAATAATTCAAGCTACTTTAAGTATATATAGCGGAAGCGTACGGAAGCTTAATTAGATAATTAATTAATCTGAAACTTGCAAGAGAAATTAAAAAAAAAAAAAAAAAAAAAAACCTGGTTATTTTCCATTGGTATTAATGGAAAACATATGTTGAACAAAATGGGATTAAAGTGTAGAACTACAGCAAAGAGAGAATCTTCCATAGAAGGTTGTCTAGATTCAGACATACATATACATATCTATTACAAGAAGCAGATTAAAACTCCGGAGATCGATTAAAGAGACGTAATAATAATAATAATAATAATTTATAAAAGAAAAAGAAAAAGAAAAAATTGCCTGGCTCCATTCTGTTTGCCTAAGTAATTCAGGTGGAAAAAACCTGCGAAAAGGTGGAAGAAGAGCCGTCATGAGAGTAAGTAGGAGCAAAACGACGGTGTTTCGATGCCGTATGGGACATTGTGTGGCGAGGGTAGATCGGTCATTGCATGCACAAAATGGAAGGAAGCAGTAGTGAAAGAGAGAAGATATGGTCTCTACAACCCATTTTCATCACTTTTGGTTTCCAAAACATGTTCCACCAACTCCTCCCTCTCTCTCTCTCTCTCTCTCTCTAGAATTCTTGTATGTATATCGATGGATATATTATACATATGTTGGGGTGAGTGTGGTGCAGTATGGATGTGTATTGTGTGTGTGTGTATATATATATTGTGAATAGTGTTGGTTATTACATGATGGTAATTATGACATTTTGGCTCTTCACATCTCTCTCTCTACCATAATGGGGGGTGGGGTGGGGTGTTGGGGAGTGGAAGATGGCGGAGAAGGGGGGCTGGTTTTAAAGAGGGGCCCAGCGGAGAAGGAGAAGGGACATTTTGTCCTTGGGGGTGGGTAGGGCTTTCGGGGCGGCCAAGTCATTCGTTTCCTACTCGCTTGTGTTCAACAATTCGCCGTAGAAGAAAAGACACGTCAAACGTTATTGTCTCCTATTCTTTTTATTTCTATTTTTCTTCGCTCCTCCAAAATTACTAACTACTATTTATTATTAAGCCATATATATATTCTATTTTTTTAATAATTATTATAATTGATATATGAATATTAACTTTATCCTTATATTAAATAAAATAATTGTGTCGATTATAACGTTCTTTTCATGTTTTGATATCTACTATTTAAAAAATCTTTTTATTAACTTTATTTATTAACTTGATGAGTATATATATATATATATATATATATATATATATATATATATATATATATATTATAATCATGTTCTTGGGTAATAATAATACGTGTAGTATTAGATGATAACATGTTTTTAAAAAAATTATTGAACATTTGTTTGTGTTGAATATTTACATTAATTATGGATTTTATTGATTTATACATATTAATAAAAGAGTGTATGAGATAAAAATCAGGATGTAGATATCCAAGTGTCTAAATTCAAATGTATGCGATGTCCTAAAAATGACAATCAATGAAAAATGATTTTCTACCATACTATTAGGGGCCCCAACCGCCCCCTGTCCTGAGAATTGATGAGGGGGTAAATCGCAGGATGTGCTTCAAGTGGCTTATAGAGAGGACTCACTGTTTAACTTGTGCTTGACGGGAAGGGGGGAAAATGATTTTCATGTATGTATGACATGCAGATTAATGATACACAAAATTGTATAGAGATCAGTGTCAGTTTTGTTAGTATTTTTGGTCATTATTGAATTAATCATTTACGGCTACAAGAGTCGCATAAGATTAAAATGAACATTACATAATTCCTTAAACCATATAAAAGTACATAAGATTTGAGCAAAATTTATGGGTTTGAGTCATGGATTGCAATGGTTTGAATCCTACTCAACATCGTACTAACCGACTCAATCGATCACACTGCTAGTTCTACCATCGGATCTTGATTCGGGTCCTAATCGCGATAGTTTTAGCCAAAACGAAATGCTCCTCACAATGCAAATTGCCTCTCGTAAATGTACAATGCAACCATGTACAACTTTTTGTACGATTTTTAAGAGAATTTACTTTTTGAGCTTTTAGGAAAAATATGTTATGTATAGGGTCAAAAATAATTTTAGTCTCATAACTTTATTTATGTTTACTTTTAGTTTCAAAAAAGATAAAAATTTCAAGAGATACTCTCTTGTGAGACGGGTCTGACCTATCACTAAAGTATGTTTATTGTATAGATAAAATATACTTATTTGCAGTTAAAGTATGTCAATAATAAATCAAATTATAACACAATAAAATCATACTTTAATACATAATCTTGCATACTTTAAAAAACATACTTTAACAACCATTAAACATATTTTATTTAAATAATAGATATACTTTAACACGTCTCACATAATTAACGTCTCACAAGAGACTTTATCAAATTTCAATTTAGTACCACTTATTAAGAAATAGGGCCAAATATATCATACTTTTTCAATAAATACTGAACTCGCTGAGAATCGCCGAAAACTGTGTCATTCCGGCCAAGAATAAGATCAGCTAATGAAATAAGGTCACGATCACCTAATCCTAAATTCACCTAAAAAACATAGATTAACATAATTTATTAAATTTACTAAATCCATCTAATCTTAAATCTACATTTATTATTCTGTTTTAATTTAAAATAAACATCACCTAATGAAATATCACTAATCCTAAATCCACTTAAAAAAACATACATTAACATAATTTATTAAATCCATCTAATCTTAAATCTACATTTATTATTCCTATTTTAATTCAAAACAAACATCACCTAATGAAATAATGTCACGATCAACTCGTTTAACATCTTTTATGTCATTTTACTCTTTTGAAGAACATAAAATGAAATTCCAATTTACTAAAAAAGAAAAAAAAAGTCTCAATCCAACACATAACTTTATTACTTATTTGAATTTCAAAATATATTGAAGAGATTTTTCCATAATCCATGATGAATGGAAATTTAGAATATGGGAAGAAAGAAAGGCAAAAGGTTGGACTGGCCCCTGATCTTATGCTAGGGAATCAAATTAGCCCTTAAACAATTTTTTTGTTCATTCCAACCCTTAACCTTTCTAAATTGGATCACTTAAGCCCCTTATTTCCTTAACATAGAACACCACTGCACTCCCCCGTTAATTAATCAACGGTGTTAAAGTATTGGGCATTAGACTCCATCCTCCTTCCCTCTTCTTTACGTTTAGCGCGGCAAGTGTGTATTCATCGTCTTCTTCGTCGCGACTGCATCCATGTCCGGTAAGCATCTTCCAAAATCCCTTTTCTTTCTTTCAAAATTATGAGTTGTTGCTGGACTCTAAAACCACCGAACAGTTGTACATTAGGAAACAAACGACGGAATGATAAAGTCGACCTTCGTCAGTAGGTAATGTATTATCCCCTATTACATTTTCTCTCGCTTCAACAATGGGCCAGTGCCGCCGCCGGAGCTGCCACCCCACCTCCCATACACACACACGTATCCAATCATGAACATCATATGCAGATTTGTCAGCACGGAGGCAACCGCCACCCAGGTACCCCCCACCCCATCACCACCATCACAAGACCAAAATTCACTGGAATATGAAGCACAACCGCTATTAGGGTGCACCACATCTGCGGTTGAGTCACCCCCTGTGACCCTAGTACACTCTCATTGGCTACAACAAGGTGTTTGTGAAAAGGTCTGGCAGAGAATACAAGCAGTAAGTTGCAGCTATGGATTTAATGTCCTTATCTTGGCCCAAGAACAGCATGATTGGTTCGAGATTGATCCACAGAGCACCAATGGGGATGATCGCAAGTAGAAATATAAAGATCATGCGGTGGAGAGAGAGAGAGAGAGAGAGAGAAGGTCCCAATTCTTGCTTCCGTAAGCTTAGCTGCAAACCGGCTCAAGCCCTGATGCAAGACCGACCAAAATAGAGTAGCCGGTTATGTTGGTGAAGCCAATGGACAGCACGCCGCTGGCTAATTCCAGGCTGCCGAGCCGACCTAAGAACAGTACGGACACCACCGCTCTGGCGTACACCAGAAAGTTCATTGCTGTGATAGGGAGAGCCATTGACCACAGCTCCTTCATCTCCTCCACCATCTTTTCAAGAAACAGAATCAATCTTTACATACATATATGTGTATGTATATATATACATAAGATGAGAAGTTAGTATTACTATTACCTGAGATGATGAAGGGAATTTATGAGAGAGAAAATCTGGGTCTTTCTCAGACATGATCTGCAAGAAAGATGAACAAACACTTGCTTTAAGTAAAGAAGGATACGATTCGAATTCCAGCAGACAGAAGAACACTATGATTCAACAACAGATTTACGAGGGATTTCAAATGCAGCATGAAGCGAGAGAAAATGTAATAGGGGGTACATTACCTACTTTCAGAGGCGGACTTTATCATTCCGTCGTTTGTTTCCTAATGTACAACTGTTCGGTGGTTTTAGAGTCCAGCAACAACAACTCCTGATAATTTTGAAAGAAAGAAGATAAGGGATTTTGGAAGATACTTACCGGACATGGATGCATTCGCGACGAAGAAGATGATGAATACCCACTTGCCGCGCTAAACGTAAAGAAGAGGGAAGGAGGATGGAAAGTGCAGTGGTGTTCTATGTTGAGGAACTAAGGGGCTTAAGTGATCCAAATTAGAAAGGTTGAGGGTTGGAATGAACAAAAAAATTGTTTAAGGGCTAATTTGATCCCCTAACATAAGATCAGGGGCCAATCCGACCTTTTGCCCATGAAAGAATAAATGGCGGATGTGAGGGGTCTTTCAAGTTTAACTTTGGGCAAGCATTTTTGTGGGTAAGACATAAACTTTCCCTTTCATTCAACACATCAATCATGTGAGATTTCTACTCTGAAACAATCATCCATGGCACCCATCCCCACCCACCATTTTCTTCATGCAATCAGTATAATTGCATTGTTCCCTAGATGGATTTTATTTGTACCATCCAATATTCCTTTTCAATCTTCTCATCATTATATTTTTATTTCTCAACCAATCCTAATTAAGTATACTAATCCCTCTCCTTTGTTCATAATTAATGTATTCATTTATTTTTAATATTATTATTTTATATGTAGTAGTAGATAATTATATCATGAAGTGAAATGTGGCTTGCGATGTGGGGGTCATATTTGTTTTTTTTAAATAAAAATAACATGGAATTAATTCAAATTGCAAAAACATAAACTGTTGAGGAGGTTATCGACACAAGACGGAGGCTCAATCCAATAATGAAGACTGCTCTAGCAATACGATGTGTCAATACGTTGGCACTACGTCGAACAAGGTTGATCGAAAATAATAAATAAAAGGAAATAACATTTTTACAAGTAAACAAGAAATTACATATTCATTTGTGCTAGAAATTAATGAAATAAATGTGGCTAGCAATGTGGGGTATTTTTTTTTTTAAATGAATAGCGTAGGAATAGATGCGTAAAATAATATAATGAATATATTAGGAATTAACTAAGGGAGTACGAAAATTTACAAAAGACTATTTCATGGACATTTCAGATAGTAGTATATGAAAAGGGATAACAATTTTATTCAATAAGCACTTACTTGAAGTATCAATTTGTGCATGTATTCTTCTCCACAAAGTTTAAGAAAAAATGTTTTAAGTGTATAAAGTAATATATATATATATATATATATATATATATATATATATATATATATATATATAGATTATTTTGGATAATTTAAGGATAAAAGTATATGAAATTATTGGATTAAATGTAAGAGTAGGTAGTAATTTTGTGTATTGTTGTATTGTAAAAAGGATATAAAATTATTGGATTAAATATAAAAAATTTATGAAACAAACTAAAAATAAAATACCGAAATAATATTATATAACGAATAAAGCATATATTTTTCAATAAATATTTTTTAAAAATAAAATATTTAGTATTTAAAAATCAACCACATAAAAATTAGGATATCTAAAAAATAATATTTTTAATAGTTTATTTCGAATAAGTTAATGTGATCAGTTGTTATAATTTTATTTATCTATTTTTAATAATGCCGGTAACTACATTTGACATTTTATTCTCGATTCTTCATGCAATTCTACACACAAACTATAGTAATGACTCCATATATGTGATTTTATAAATGAATATACACAAAAATTTTAATAAACATAAGAACAATCATGCATGCGAGACTATATATATATATATATATATATATATATATATATATATATATATATATATATATATATATATGCGCATAATTATACATTAATTAACAAAATATTAAAATGCAGCATTTTTCAAAATTAACTAGTATTAAAACTGTTTTTCAATTTTTAAATATTATTAAAACCTTGGAGTCACGTGAATAATCAAATTTGGCCATTGAAAAAAAAATACTTCTATAATATACATTCAAATATATATAACTTATATTGGCGCCATATCAGCCCACTATCTAAAATGCCATGTAATAAATTAGTTATTTCATCCCAACATAAATTTCTCACTTTACGTCTTTCCCTCGTCTTACATTATATTTCTAATTAAATTTTATGCTTTTCATTTTGTTCATCCTACAATATATTCTATCACTAAAAAAAAAACATCACATAAATACCCAATTCTAAAAATAAATTTTAATTATCCTAAAATTCATGACTTGTTATTCACAGTCGATCTTGAATTTTTTTTATTAATTTTATTGACTTTTGAAAAGTAATATAATTTTTTTAATAATAAATAAATAACAAAATATGTTATATTATGTGTTAGATGGGGGATCTGGAACTTTTGTGTCATTTTTGTGTGATATTTTTTGTGCCACTCCATTTGATGATTGACACGTAGGAAATAGGAGGACAACTACACCCTAAGTCAATGATTTGATTTCTTCACCCCGCCACGTGTCATTCTCAAAGAATATGTTACAGGAGATGTCACACAAAAATATCACAGAACATCCTATGTCATGGTGGGGTGGTAAACTTGTAATTGAAATAGACATTTAAGGTTGAAAATTGATATTATGTTTTCGTTTTATGGTGATGAATTCAATGTAAGACATATAAAACAAAAAGTTTGAAATTTGTGGATTAAAAAGTATTATTATTTTATATACAGTAAGTCTTATATTTTAGTTGTATTATAGTGAGATGCATGAGTTTCTATATTTAAAAAGAATAATGGCAATTCTTGGAGACGAATTTTCAAAATGATAAAATGAAATCATTATTTGGAAACGGAGAGATTAGAAAGAGATGAAGAAGGAGAGGGGGTACCCCGGCGGTGATGCAAGGCAAGGGAGGGGGTGAGTGGGACCATATCTGAAAAGGAAAGTGTGGGTATTGTGCCTTAAACGTCAAAGATTTAAAACACAATCATTTGCTCCTTTGAATTGCTCCACCATCACATTATTTTCTTTCTAGAAGCCCACCACTTTTCTTTTCTTTTCTTTTCCTTTCTTTTTTATTTCATCTTCTTTCTTGCCTTATACACTGCCTTTCCTACTGCACACACTAATCTTTGGCAAGAGATTTCAATTCTTGGGTGTTGAATGATAATTTATGTTTGTATGCAGGTACTATATACTCCCTCCGTCCCAAGTAATGAAGGCCAAAAACCTTATGTTTAATATAAGGTCTTTGAACCTTTTAACTTGGGACGGAGGAAGTATTAATTTTGAAGTGGCATTTTGTGTATTTAGGTACACAAAATATTTCAATGTATTATATTTTATTTTAAAGGGTATTCATCTTAATTAATGATGGTAGAATTAATTTTTTATTAAAAAAATTTATTAAAATACGAAAGATGTTAATATTTGACTAAGAAAATTAATTTTTTGTTTTGAAAAAAACAAGAATATGAATTTCTATACTAAATGGTAGACGTAATGTTCATGGGTATAACATTTGAACCGGATTAAATATAGGCATTAAAATCTAACTCCGTGTTTCAAACACTCGCGATACTTTACTCTTAATTTTATTTTGAATTAATGTGTAAGCTATAGGTAATAATATGTGTAAGAGATTTTTAATTGATATGAGAAATGAGGGTGGGAATAAAGCATAGCAGTTGAGGAAAAAGATATTATATCTGTAGTGTAATATATGGGTGGATTAAGATTTAAAATTTGATAATGTATGTGTGTGTAGGTTTTGTTTTTAAAAATTCAAACTAGAAATATGGATGTATACTTACAAATTGTAAAATCAATTTAAAAATGCAAAACCAAGATGTGCTGAGTGCCCATTATAATTTTGTCGATGAATTTCTTTTCATTCTTCTTATTTGGTGGAAGAAAACACTCATGTAGTGGTTTACATGGTGGCTAATAAATTCATCAAATAAATAAGAGGTAAACGTCATTGCTCCCTGTTTGGTATATTTGAGTTTCGATATAATATGTTGACTAGAAAATATGACAGAAAATAATAAGAACGGAATTTGAGACAAGTCAAGAATTACATTTTTTCTCCTTAAGACGAAATTGTCCCGCTTTGGTGCTTACGGTTTGACGGCAATCATCTCCAAAATATAACGACTCACATCTTGTGATAGTAGCACTACAAATCACAAGATTCGGCGAACCAACTGGTATTATGAACTCACCTTAGGAGTAGGACGATTTTGGAATATACTAAGAATTCTTTAGGCAACTCGAATTTTATTGTACATCTACGACACATGTGTCTTTGATCATATGTGTGCTCAAGTGTATGAAAGTGTACGTGTCATTCAAGTCAAATTCGAGTGACGAATTATGAAAATGAATGGCCTATTTATAGATTTCAATGTGTTTTTACGTGAAGTGATGCAACCATTGAATTTGATTTTTAAATTCAAATGCAAATGCCTCTTCATAAAAGACACGATTTATTTATTAATCATATTCTTTGATCATACTCCTTCATAGACACACTTTAATCTAATAGACACCAATTTAAGATTACTTTTCCATTCACCTTAATTTTCCTACACTCCCAGCATTATGCCAAAGCTATATATCTGATGAATTAAAAATTTGCTTAGGTGTATAACTTTATTCGAATTTAATTTTGGTCTTTGAGAAAGATATTATTTTTTAACTTTTAAATTTCTTTAGAAATGATCATTTTACTTAAAATTATTCAAATTTGCTAATTCCAAACAAAAATTTAACGACCCACCTTTTACTATTTAGCCTTTATACATCATTTTACACAATTTTTATCATATTCTTGTGCTTCAAAATGATATCATTACTACAAAAAAACACGCTATTAGAGATGACTTTTTGAGACGGAAAAATGAGTTTTGAGATGGAAACCTGCCCATTTTTCGTCACAAATTTTTAGGGACAGACTCCGTCTATCTGAGACGTATTTGAGATAGAAATTTTGAGCTGGATTTAGAGAATTTTGAAAAACTGATTTGGTTTGATCCGGTTCATTTAAAGACAGTTTCTTCCGTCTCAAGTAGAGACGGAATATGTCGTCTCAAATTATTATAAAATAAAGATCAACAAGTAGAGACGGAATATGTCGTTTAAAATTGTAAAATAAAAGCCAAAACGTGAGGTTCGAACCTGGGCACCATACATATGGCTCATTTTAGCCAAATTTTATATTAGAGGCTCTGTATTGGTAGTGGGATTCGATCCCGTCATCTGGCAGTGATAATCTTGTGATAAATGTTTAACAAATATAATATATATACATAAATTATAAATATACTGAAATATAAATAAATTAAAAAATATTCCCCATTAGAACGGCCTTAGAGACCAAAAAGTCGTCTCCACTAAAGCCCTAAGACGAACTATGTTGTTTTGATATTATAAATATACTGAAATATAAATTAGAAAATATTCCCCATTAGAACAGCCTTAGACCAAAAAGTCGTCTCCACTAAAGCCCTAAGACGAACTGTGTTGTTTTGATATTTAGAGAAGATTAAAGGAACTGTCTCTAATTGTTCTGTCCCAAAAAATCGTCTAAACAATTGTCTCTAAAAAATCCGTCTATAAAATAATATCAATGGTCGTCTTATAAAATCTGTCTCTAAAAGTTTCATCTAAAAGTCGCTCTAAGTTGAATTGATCGAGCAGTTCTCGATGTGAGCTGACTAATTCGTTTAAAAAAACTGTCTTTAGAAAATTTTATCTCAAAATTTGTCTCTAAGTTGAATCGGCTACTCCCGTCTCAAAAATCGTTTTTAATTGAGATGGTTTAAATTTTGTGTCTAATTTTTGTCTCACATAGCATGTTTTTTTTTGGGTTAAAAAACTCCTGTGCATCCGGGCGCACGGACCACATTCCGTGCGCCTTTAGAATTTTGTATTAAATTGTATACCCTTTAGTATGCAGATGTGTATCCTTTATTTTTTTAAAAAAATTATTGTGTGTATCTGGACGCATGAACAAAACTCCGTGCCCCTTTAGAATTTTGTGTTAAATTGTATACCATTTAGTATACAGATGTGTATCCTTTATTTTTTAAAGAAAATTATTGTGTGTATATGGGCGCATGAACAACACTCCGTGCCCCTTTAGAATTTTGTGTTAAATTGTATATCCTTTAGTATAAAAATATGTACCCTTTATTTTCTAAAGAAAAAAATATTAATGAAAAGTGTATACCCTTTAGAACAAAATGGTGTACCTTTTATTAATTAAAGTGTATATTCTTTATACCAAAGCAATGCACCCTTACCCATAATACTAAATTTCTAAAGGCGCAAGGATTGTGTTCCCGTGCGCTCGAGCGTACGCAAGCCTCACTTATTTTTTATATTAAATTTTTTTCTTATCCTAAATTTAACACTATATCTTTTTATACCCGATTTGACCCAAATATCCTTTACTCGAATATTCGAGTAATGCATTATTTTCGTGTATCAATTCGTGTGCATGTATATACACATAACTCAACTCATTATTTGACACGAAGGGATTTTTTTGACACGAAAATTTTACATGCATTATTTGTCACGAAAATTTGACACGAATGCATTGACAAGAATTTTTATTCGGATGCATTATTTGACACGAAATTTTTACACCAATGTATTATTTAACACGAATTCATTTTCGAGTGAAGGTTAAATCCGTCATTTCAGGCAAAAAAAAAAAAGAGTTACTCTTATATTTGGGGTAATAAAGAATATGTTTAAACTAGACACTTTCTACAATTACTTCTTTTTTTTTTGTAGTTACACAATTTTCAATATTTTCTTCTTTCTCAAAATAGGTATATACTATTTTCTAAAATCTAAAGGATTGGGCCCTGGGGTATTAAAGTTAAAAAAATTATCAAGATAGAATTGATAGAAAAATAATTGGTTGGGCGGTAAATGTTTTAAATTATAAAAAGTTAGGTTATTTTTTCAATTCTTCTTTAATATTATTGTATTTCAGACCCGTCTACAAGACTACAACCAGTGATACCCTATATCGGTTGTATTCAGCTTAATAGATAGTCCGGTTTAGTTCGGTTTTAGACATTTCAATTTCGGTTTCGAGTCTCGGTTCGTCAACTGACCGACCGGTTCACACCAGTTCACATCATTATCTAAATCCACGCTTCCCGAGGAGACTGGCGTATTTCATCACTGTTCTTCCCCCAAAAAATACAGTCAAATTCCGACCGTCTACTCGTATATATACGAAATTTTTTTCAATTCGTACTACTTTCATTGTATTTTAACAAGATTTTGGAGGAGAATTCGTCTAGTGGAAATATGCAGCAGGGTGAGAATATTCGTCGAAGAATTGCCAGAATTTCAGCTCACCTTAATCCTCCAAATGATCTGTTGCAGGTTTCAATCTTGCCCTTTGATTTATTCGCTTTTATTAACCAAGCGAGGACATAGGATAGTAATTTGAGTGCCTTACTTCAATTCTAAATTCAATTTTTTATGATCACTGTGATTCCAACTTCTGAAGCTTTTCTACAGTGTGGTACAATGATTTTGGTGTCGAAACTCTAAAAAAAATGCGTTTAATAACCAATTTGAGATTTTGATTTCATTTTGTTTGCTGCTAACTCGAAGAAAGGTTTGAACCGGAGAAACATTTGATCTATAGGTTAAGACAGAGTTCATGATTGTGCTTGCTTCTTGGAATTTTGATCTATTGAATTTCATGAGCTGATTGATTTTGTATTGACTTTATAGTGAAATTTTCTTTTATATTGTCAAATTATTCTTAGATAGGGTTTATAATTTTCATTGGTTTTGAGTGAAAAGGTGGAGGGTAGCTTATGGCGCGAGGACTGCAGGGCAAAAGGAGGATCACCAGGTTTCAAAGTGGCAATATTGGGGGCAGCTGGTGGTATAGGCCAGCCTTTAGCAATGTTGATGAAGATGAACCCACTGGTTTCGGTGCTTCATCTATATGATGTGGTTAACGCTCCAGGGGTCACAGCAGATATCAGCCATATGGACACCGGTGCTGTGGTAATTTCACCGTTTGATCCATCTTCAGTTTTCAATAGGTGTAATCCTTGCCTTTTATTGGTTTCACTAACACACTTTGGATTTTCCACTTTCACCTAATTCTATAATTTTGATTGGTACATATGTTATCATTAATAGGTTGTCAGGCTTTGGTCCTTGTTTGAACCTTTTGTTGCCGATGTGTTATTGAGCTTTTATGCTGTGTCCTGGAGGTGGGGGGTAGAGCAGAGGGAAATCGATTTGATTTTAGGACCTCCCATATAAATAAGTTTAAGCACTAGGTCAATCCCTGGGGTTCTCGTATAAAAGCATTGTGACATGGAAAGAGACTTAGTTAGAAGTTTGTGGGATAAATATTGGATCAATATCACTGTTTTATTTTGTGATCACTTTTCTGATGATGCATGGCCATTTGTCCGAACCAACTAGATTTGGAAAATTGAAGTGTCATAATGTGCTGATGATTTTGGAAAATAGGATTAAAGTCAGTTTGTTTATTCCAAGATTTGTGAATGGGGTGAGCTATAATACACAAATTATATTTTGAGGAATCTAATGTTAATGTAGAGCATTATAGAGAACAAAACAAGAGGTACTACAACCAGGGAATGCAAAACCTAATATTTCTGATGTTTATGCATTAGCTCTCTCTGATTTTAGGGGAAAAACAATTAAGTCCACCTTTTTGCAGTATATAGGCACCAAAATTCAGCCAGTATATTCCCTAAGTACAAGCTCTGCCTCTTTCTATCTAAATGCCTAAACAGCATATTACTTCCTTTTTATTTGATCCTCCCTTTAGCAAATATTTCTTAAAGCGCTAAATCATATTTTAAGAGATTTATCACACCATTCTTTTAACTGAGCTTGATGAAATTGACTCAATCTTTTGATTTTTAGGTTCGTGGTTTTCTTGGTCAAAAGCAATTGGAGGATGCACTCACTGGCATGGACCTTGTAATTATTCCTGCTGGTGTTCCCAGGAAACCTGGAATGACGAGGGATGATCTTTTCAATATTAATGCAGGAATAGTTAAGACGCTTTGTGAAGGAATTGCTAAGTGCTGTCCTAAGGCCATTGTCAATTTAATTAGTAATCCTGTGAACTCCACAGTTCCAATTGCAGCAGAGGTTTTCAAGAAGGCTGGGACCTATGATCCAAAACGGCTCCTTGGAGTAACAATGCTTGATGTAGTCCGAGCTAATACATTTGTGGTAAGGATCTTGTTGCTAGCATCCAATATCTGTAGTTCTTCTTATGCTTCAGAATATTTCCACTGAAACCTTAATTCTCTGTGGAGTTTATTAGCCTACTTGTAACCTTAGGGCATTAGAGCAGTAATTTTTTTGTTCTTGTATTGAACTTTTGTGTACATTATACCCTCAAGTTAGTATTACTCATCCTCTCTCTCTCTCTCTCTCTCTCATATGTATTTTTGGGCACAGACTTCTGGTTTTTGAGATAGTTCAAATAGCTCCTAAATTTACACTTAGAAATCTCAAGATTGGTTATATTCTGATATACAGGAAGCATTTAGTAGGATATATAAACTAGAGAGTGCATTATGTGTTATCTCCATAGACAGTGATTTTTTTTTTCTTATGATGAAATGCTTAGAGGTTCCTAAAACATAAGTATCATGTATAATCTTACCCTTAGCTCCAACTATTTTGAATATGGCTCAATGTTATAGCTGTATTATCAATGCTTGTTATATGACCCTTTTCATGTTCTCAATATCTACATTAAGGCTGAAGTTTTGGGGCTAGATCCTCGGGAAGTAAATGTTCCAGTCATTGGAGGTCATGCTGGTGTAACAATTTTACCACTTCTCTCACAGGTCAAGATATTAACATGATTTCATAATGACGCTTTGTTAGAGTTTGCGCAACAGATTATAATTTCAAAACTTCTCATATGTAGGTTAAACCAGCATGCTCTTTCACACAAGAAGAAACCGAGTACTTGACATCTCGCATCCAAAATGGAGGGACAGAAGTTGTTGAGGTAGGCTTAAGTTTTGGTTTGAGGATCTTAATAAATATTCCTTTCTTTATGAGTAAGTTGTTTCACGGAGTGATCTTATGTTGTATTATTACACAGATATCCGTGCCTTGTTTACTTTTTTTCTGTGCTAATATATTTATGAGTTCCAGAATAAAAAAGTTTCTAATTGATTATGTGATGTTTCTGTATAAAGTATAAACTAGAGAATATAGGTCCTTTCACGTGGAATAAAACTTAGACTTCCAGTTACTTGTTCCTGATATTCTAGAAATATATGTGTACCTGAAACTTGAATAGACTTCTTGCTCCTGACTTCCCTTGATTTGTAATCATATGAGACCGTCTCATTTTAAGAGTTCTCTAGTAAGTATGTTTTTTTCAATTCATTTTCACTGAGCATTTATTCTTTCCTTTTAAAATTCAGTAAAGAGTCCAATAAGGCTATGATCAAGACCTATGATGCTATACTATTATGCAACATTGTCCATTCTTACTTTTTTTTTTTTCACTCTTTTCAGAATTTTACTCCTGTAAACTACAAAAAATAGTGAAAACAACAGAAGGATATAAAATGAAACTAAACAATCCCTAATAGTGAAAGGATGATTACCTCCATACTTTTTTTTTTCCTGTTTGATTATTGGTGTTGCTGAATGGTTCATACAGTTTGTATTATTAGCATGTACTCGAAGGCATGATAAACTATACTTTGATGTGGGCGCTGCTTCTTGTCCCTTGCCATGGTCCCATATATTTTCTTTGAATTGGCCTGGGAAAATAAACCGCTGATTGCTAGTTCATTAAGTGAATATTTGAATCACTGGCAAATGACCGACCCTCGTCATTTTCTATTGCAGGCCAAAGCAGGCGCAGGTTCTGCAACTCTTTCTATGGTATGCTGCTATCATTTTGTTATTGCTTCATCAAGTCATTCTAACATGATGAAACTTACTAACAAATTTGAGATTCTTTTTTTTTTTTTTTGAATAAAATAATTGATGCTGTGAGGTTTAGCAATTAAAAACTATGAAATTCAATTCGTCGATTTGGATCATTACCAAGATTTTTAAAGAGTTGGAGCAGATAGATTTTTAAAGAGTTGGACGCAAACTGCCTCTGGATTCTATAATTTGAACTGTGCATTCTACCTTGTCAATTAAAACTAATAATTAAAGCGACAAAATGGCAAATAAACTAGAATTTAATTGATATCCAACTTGGGACTTTATCAGATCTATCCATAACTTCCATTCTGCTGGTATTGCATCATTAATGCAGGCATATGCAGCAGTGAAATTTGCAGATGCTTGCTTGAGAGGATTGAGGGGAGATGCTAATGTAGTCGAATGTGCATTCGTGTCTTCCCAGGCATGTATTTAATTGGTTATAATTATGGGATTGCCCCCAACACATTTGTCCTAATTGATTGCATGGTCTCAGCAACTCAAACATGTGCATTTTATCAGGTAACGGAACTTCCGTTCTTTGCTTCAAGAGTGCGACTTGGTCGAAATGGGGTTGAGGAGATCTACCCTCTAGGTCCTCTAAATGAATATGAAAGGTCTGTCAGTAAGAACATCATCTACATGCTAGTGATTCTTTAAAGTTAAGATTAATGTTTGAATATCGAGTCTGTTGTTGCTAGGGTTGGCTTGGAGAAGGCGAAGAAAGAGTTGGGTGAAAGCATTAACAACGGCGTATTGTTCGTAAGGAAATGATCGTGGCAATAATTCGCCATCCACACATACTCTGAAGATCAATCTCTTGAAATAAGCTCTAGTTTGTTGTTCTGGATTTTTGCAGATCTAGTTTCAGCCAAGAATTCAGATACACTCGTTTTAGCCCAAAATAATCATCATGAACGAAGGTTTTACGTTGCATACGCAAAAATTTCTACTACCAAAACCTCACTCGAGGTTTGTCTAAATTACCAAATAAACTCCGTGGTTTGAAAAATTATTAATTACTTCCTTTAAAAAATATTTTTTTAAAAAAATAGTGAAATTTAAAAATACAATGTTAAATATATGAGTTTTAATGTCATTTCCATCCTTCTTTATTTTAAGAAAAATGTATTTTTATTAATGTTCAAATAAAAAAAAGGGTAATTGGTAATTTTTCAAAACACGGGGTTTATTTGGTAGTTTGAACAAATCTCGAGGGGAGTTTTGGTAATTTACCCATTCGATATTTACTTGAAAGAAAAAGTATCTTGCAATACATGTAAAAGTATCATGCCCTCTGTCCCATAATACATTGCACACTTTCCTTATTCACTCGTCCCACGATAACCTTTACTCATGAGGAAACAAACATTTATCAAATAATTTTTAAAATTATTTTAATTTCAAAATTTGTTACTCCTTTTTCATAATCATAATGCTACTTTTCATTTTATTTTTTACTTTAAAATATTAAAATATTCCAAAAATAATAAACTGATAAAAAAATATAATAGTATTTTTTAAACAATGTGTGTCAGTACTTCAAATGCAGTGTATGTCTACTGGTATGATACTTTTATTATTATAAATTAATACCATATACTATACACATAATATGTGGTATTACTTTTAAGTTTTACTCGTTTAAGAGACGGTTTTCACTTAGATTAGAAAATGCACATATTGATGGAATTTTTTTTAGCATAAATAAATTATAAAGTTTAGGGTCATTCTGAGGTGCACCCCCAAATTTGTAGGTAAAATGGGGGAGTGAGTAATTTTTTTATAAAAATAAAATTAATTATTTTATTTTAATCAATGGTGAAGATTGAATGATAAAGTAATCTAACGACTACAATTATCAAGTATATCGGTATACTCGGTGCACCCTAGTCTGACTCGTTTAGGGCCATTCTGGTGTACCCTAGTCGGACTTTAAAGTTTATTACATGAGATGGGTGATGTCATGATGATGACAATATAAAAACCCAAGCGTATCCGTGATAATGACAATATTCAAAATAATGCAAGTTGAGAAATTAATCATTTTTTCAATCCTTCAATTTTGTAGAATTAACAAAAACGAAAAATATAGAGTAATACTTTTTCATAAATTTAAACCCGATTGTCTGCTTTAATCTTGAAACTCTATATGATGTAATACCATCGTATTTATTGTGATTTTTATTATTTATTTTCTTTGATATTTTTTCTTTCAAATTAAATTTTGAATGGATAAATAACTTGAATTTTCTGTTTCACATTTAACTTTGCATTGGTATTTAATAATATTAAAAATGTAAAAGAATATTAAAAACTTAGGCACTTGACATTATTCAAAAAAGTAATCTTTACATGTATCATCTATTTAAAAAAGTGAAACATTGAAGCACAAAAGCTTCGTTTTATTCATGTATGTTGGAAGAATGGATTACATGAACTGTATCTCGTCATCATGTTCGATCATTAACATGATTCAATCTTAAATTTATAGTGGGCCTCAAAATGGGCCTAATGTTGGGCCTTTCTGCTCTGCTATCATTTCTAAGATCAGAATTGTGTACACTTTTATCCATTAAATAAGTGCTTTTAAGCTGACTATATGAAGTTGTTTTGGATTTTTTTTTCATTTCAAATGCTACTCACTTATCCAAAAACACAATCACTTGTAAATGATGCAAGCTAAAGTTACAGAAATGCTGGTGTGTTTTTTCTTTTGGCGAAATATCATGGCCACCCAGAAACATATACAATAATAAATAAAAATTTATATGGTTTCTTAGCGAATTTTCTGTAAATTTTTTTTATATCAATTGAATATAAAAAAATACTACATTTAGTAGGAAATAGTATATATTACTGAATAAGCTAATACGAATATTGTCCACGGAGCATTCAACCGAGTAAACGGAATATCAACTCTTTTTCTTTTTTATTTTTGTTCATAATTAGAAAAGATGTGGTGGTCTTGAAAATTTGATTACATCGTTTCTAATACATTAAAGCTAGGACTTGATTAACTCAAGTGTAGCTTGGAATTTGTATGTATATAAGAATTAATCTTATAAATTAATAATTCCGATCGTGTTATTTGAATCATATCTTAATAAAACTTGTCTAAACTCCCCTATATTAATAAACCTTTTGCATGATTATTAATATACAAGTGATGTGTATATGATGATATTGTGGGGAAACAACACCAATATTACAAAAACAAGTAGATGTTTGGATTGATGAGTGGATATGTTTTTGACTTTTGATTGTCCGTCAATTAGTTCCCTAATTATTTTTCTCTTTTTTTATATTTTCAATTAATTAATTTATTTATTTTATTTTTATTACAATTTCCTCCTCCTGGTACAAGAATGATGAGTTACGTTAAAACGTTGGTTTGGATTCCAATTGGACATTAGTGTCCCAAAACTGATTTCACCTCTACCAATTATCAGTGGTTAAAATGCCCACAAACTGTGAACCGGCCTGATTAAACCTAAAAAAGTTAAGAGTTAGGGTCAAGATATTTTGACCCGTTTAATATTTGGGCTTTTTGGATCGAATCGTTTAACTTGTGGGCTAATAAAGCTGACCCGCGAGCTAATCGATCAGCCCATAAAGCTGAAAGTTATTACTATTATTATGTTTCATTTATCTTAACACTCATAAACTATAATCACCCTTTCACACACTGCCAAGTTCATTATTGGACAAACTATCATCATCCTTTAATTTTCATATTTTTCTCTTACTAAACTCATTTTTTCTCTAATAAATAAAATAATACTTAAATAAATATATTATAATTAATTTTAATTCTCTCAAATTCTAAATAATGTATGAATTAATTTTGAATTTGTTGTATTATTTATAATAAATTTAAATTTATAATTTTTTAAAAATATTTTTATTATTCAACCCGCAAGCCCGAAGTCCGTTAGGATTAGAGTTAGTTCACTTTTTAGTAGTTCGTTTAAATAAACTAAATTAACACGTATTCCGTTAGAGCTGACCCGTTTAATATTTCTCTAATATCATTGAAAAAATGTAATAAAAGTTTTGTCATGTTTATTATTTTAATCTGTATAAAAAATAATAATAAAAGCAAGCAAGCAAATTTTGTTTAATATTTTTAACTTTTTTACTTTTAATCATGTACAACTTCCATCCCGTTTGAATACGCTCGTTTTTTTTTTTTTCAATTAATATTTTTAAAAAAATATTTTTTAGATGATAAAATAAATTAAAAATTATTTTTAAAATTTTAATGAAGTATTACATATATAATGTGTGAGATATAAATGACAATTTTGAAATTAAGATGTATTTTGAGATTATAGAATTGATGTAATTTATTTTTTTAATAATAAAATGTATTGTGATGAAAAAAAATGTAAAATTTATTATGAATGTTATTTGAAAAACATTATCATTATTAATTTTAAGCTACATGAAAGGTGTAAGTTGGAGATATTTATTTTGAATAATTGATGGGAAATCTGTCAATAATACTAAATTTAGACCCCACCTATTATATATATAGATTTAGATTTAAAGCTGAAATGATAAATAATTTTAAGTGGGAAATAAATCCTTTTGCTTCACTTTACAGCTCCACTTCTGTCCTGCCTCCCACTCTATGGAGTATCCTCTTTACCTTGAATTTTCCCTAAGTTTTGGTCCTTTTGGACCATCAAAAGCTTTCCCATCTTTTCATTTAAATTACTCCAATAAATTAAATATAATACTCATTCCATTTAATTTATTTTCTTTAAAGTGTGTATAGTAAATAGTATATGATTAGTTCACCACACTTTTATATTCATGATCCTTGTAAATGAATACTTTTTATATATACCGCATATGAAATGATATACTCCTATATAAATATAAAAAATATTTATGTTAATTGGGTTTACACAATGCATTTTAATTTATCGATTATTCTTAGTATACATGAAAAATTATTTTTAAGAGAAATTTATAATTATTTTTTTAAATGAAAAACATTACTCCTCAAATTCTTGCACTTGATTTACCGATTACTCTTTAGTGTAATTAATCTTTAGACAATAAAGGAAATATTATTCTTTAAAATGAAAAATATTGTATCACTTTTTAAATTCTTATATGTTGTGATTTTTTATATCTTATTAAAGTGTGTAATATTATTTTTTTTATTCAAGAAAATAATAATCCATCTTTCTAAAGAGTAATTTTTAGTGTGTTAAAGAATAATTTTTATAAAAGCATAATGCTCATATGAACTGAATTCAAAGAAATAACAAATATCAAAAGTTAAATTCCTGTGAAACTCATATTATAAAATTTTTCAGACAAATTCGAAGTAATCGTATTTCACTAAATAAAACAATTTTTTTGGTCGAACACAAACTATTCCCAAATCTTTAATTTTTTAAATGAAAAACCTTGTTCTATTTTATTAATATACTTGAATTTATAATGGCAAAAACTCCTGTGTCCCCGGGACACGCCGTGTCTTTATGGGAACACAACTCTTCTCCTCCATATTCTATTCAAACCTATATATTGCTAGGAGTTTAAATTGTAAAGGGCACGATCACCGAGTGACAATAACCCCACTCAAATCTAATAAATCAATCTCTAGCCGAATAATTTTCAGTTCGATTAGACCCGTTTGCATCAGACATGGTAGCCTATCAAGACCATTAATAATAAACGTATTTATATTGAAAATGCTATATTTACATATTAAGAAAGAAAACATTAGAATAGTGTTTTTGTAAACAACATGGAAAATGATTTTTATTTTAATTGAAATTAAATAAATTGGTCCACAAGAACTTAAAAAGCCGAAACAATCTAATTCTAAACATAGGTTGTCGGCATTAACCGACAAAATAATGGATGAAAAACAATACTATATCCAATTCAGAATGAGAATCAATTCTTTTATTTGATTATTATAATTTCAACTCCCAAAAGCTAAGATGATTATTTATATTTTCCATAAATCTCAATTTCTAACACCGTGAAACCCCTTTACGATATCGTTCTTAGACCATTTTACGCTTTTGTAATTAATTATCACTTTCGTTATAAAATATTACTATTTTTTATTTATTATTATAAATTGTATAAAAAACAGTATTATTACTTTTCATTAATTAAATATCACTTTTCATTATAAAAATTATCACATTTTATTTGTCTCACATAAGCTATTAAGTGAAACGGTCTCATACAAGTCCTTACCTTCAACACTAAATTATGTGTGTTTTTTATCGGATAAATGCCTTTTTATTAAAATTCATAAGTACAA
The DNA here is from genome assembly GCA_023678885.1 of Pogostemon cablin. NCBI lineage: Eukaryota > Viridiplantae > Streptophyta > Magnoliopsida > Lamiales > Lamiaceae > Pogostemon > Pogostemon cablin. The sequence goes on along the minus strand of CM042994.1, from coordinate 6,435,892 downwards.
GTAATATCTCCAAAAGATTGACAGGAAAGATGGATGGAACTAGAAGACGAACAAGCTCGAAGATTACAAAATTAGTGAAGCTTATAAGATCATTGAAGCAAGAATGAGGCCACTGGACACTGCCAAGGTCGAGAGCTACAAACGAATCTGAAAAAGTTACGTTCCCACGAAAGTCCAGATTCTCGTGTGGAGGATATTGCAAAGGAAAATTCCAACATCTGCAGAATTAAAGAGAGGAAGAGTCTACCACCTAACACCTCTATTGATTGTTTACTTTGCAAAAATGAAGAAGAGATCGTCAATCACCTTATATGCTGTTGTAAGATAGTTCAAGAGCTATGAAACATGTGCATAAGTTGGCTTGGAGTTCAAACAGCGCTAGCAAATAACCCAACAAGTGAATTTCTACAGTTCGGTGACATGTTTCATGACAAAACTAAGATAAACTGGAGTGTGATGTATGGTTATGCACTATTTGGATCATATGGAGCACTCGAAACAAAATTTTATTTCAAAGTGATTCTTGGGACAGTGAGAAGATGTTAAACGAGATAAAATCACAAACATAGAGTTGTTGGACTTGAAAGAAAAAACGTTTAAAGAGTAAGATTGACTTTTCTGATTTGATTAATAATCCTTGTTATTGTATTCTTTAACTTGTTTCGCATGATGTGAGACTTTTATATGGTCTCATGACTTGTAATACCCAAATTTATTTAGGTAAAACTCTTACCCTCTACAATAAAAAATTTTCTTCTTAAAAAAAGATATAATAATTTATATTTCTAAAAGTATAAAGCACATTCACGAAAAAAATATATATTTTCTCAGTCTCAAATTTTTTATCTTTTTCTTAATTTTAATTTAGCTTCATGATTTTGTTAAGTAATTGCTCCTCATCCTTAAATATATTAGCAATTCTCACTTTCCAAATAAGTCAAACGGCCTATTCTCAATTGCATTTCACCATTTTTTATGTTTACAACAAAATTATATAGATGTTCACAAATAAAACGTTTGTTTGTTGTTCATAAAAAAGTGTCGAACATGTTCATAATTGTATTTGCGAACAGAATCAAACTTTAATAAAGAAGCTCGAGCCGAGCTCAAACAAGATTTTAAATTTTTAAATGAGTTCAAGCCCATATCCTACCTAATAAATGGTATTCCATAGTAAAAAGCTATAACTCCACCGAGCTTTGTTTATACACACCCCTATTTTACAAATTAACCATCTTAAGCTACGGTTATATTAATCATACCGAAGGTGTATATAAAATAATGATAATTGATGGTAGAAATAGATAAAGTTTTGAATTATTGGGAGGCTGCCTAATGGTAGTGAAAAGAGGGGCCAATGAAAAAGACTGAGTATTGTAATATATATTTCATAGATTCTAAATATATTCTCTTTCTTTTTCAGCCAAAAGTTTTTTGTCGTGTATGATTAATTCACTAACACACCCTTTAATCCTTTTTAATAGATTCCTAAGTCCCTCTACATATCCATATTGACTTCTTTTTAGTTTTTTATTTTTATATTTTTTTAATTTCGTGATTACTCTTTTATAGATTATGTATATGTACTTACATATGATAAAGTCACGTAAAATTATAGAGTACTATTGAAGGGAAAAAGAGAACCGACTTTTTAAAATAATAAATTAAAGAAATATTAAGGGATATATCTTTGATTGAGAAATTTGACATTAAATTATAAATTATTTGAATAGTTTGAAATTCTTTGTGTTTTAAACTCGTTTTTTAGATTTATTGATCTTGTTCGGAATTATTGATTTTCACGTGTAAAAAATTCTATTATTTGTAAAATGTAGTGGCTAAATTTGAGTGTTGTTTTGAATAAGTGATTTTAATGGTATTAGAAGTGATTATTTTGTACTATGTATTTTAATTTTCATAACCAAAATAATTAGTAATTAGTATTATTATTATTTCCTACATTTTGTGTACAAATTCATCTACTCTAGAATATAAAATGACAAAATAACTTTTACATTCAAAAGTGATATAAACATCAAAAAGGAAAAAAAGAAGAATAGAGTAATAAAAAATTAGATTGAAAAACCGTAATTAAAATTTTCACAAATGTGTGAATCACCTAATTAAGCTTGTTTGTTTTGGGTTTTGTAATCGGATTTAAATTATGTAATCCAGTCATATTTATATTGGGTACGGTAAAAATAAATTACAATTTTTTTATACACATTACATCACTCTCACACACAACTCATTTTCTATTTTTATATATATGGATTTGAAATGAAAAAATTAAAATCTGTCCTACTTAGCTCAAGGACGTGTAAATAAACACTATTGGTTGAATTTACTAAATTTATTTAATGCTAAATTTAATTTTCTTATTTGCAATTATTCTAAAAAAGAGGTGAAAATATGTTAAAGTAATCATTTTTAAATAGGTTACATTTTTTTTATCTAATCAAGTAGTTTTTCTACCCATTTTATACTATTCATTCTAATAAGGCTAAAACTTGTGTGTCTGATGTGCTTTCGCCGGCACCCAAAAATAAGATTTGTAATTTTTCCTAACAAACCCATTAGAATGTAATAGGGGTAAGTATTTTTCAAGGGTCGAATCCACAGGGAGTAATTGAATTTCAATTGAATTAATTGTGCTTTTAAAAGTAAGTGGAGGGGGGATTGGATTGAGTCTAACCACTAATAGACATGAAAACATAAATAATTAAAAGTGCAAAAATAATAAAATAAGATAAACAAATAAAATAACAAATCTAGTCCAAGGATTTGATCCTCTCCCGTATCCTAATTCACATGTGAAATTCCTAAAATACCAACAAGTTCATAAACTCAAGCCCCTAAACTAACGGTACGACCAATTAACTCGAAATATTCTTAAGTTTAATAACCTAGGGTACGACCTCTAGATTAAACTATTCCCGAGTGACCCTACGGATTCGAACTCGACAATGCATTAGGGTTTAGATATTAGGACTACTAGGCTATGAAAATGGGGGTAGCGAATCATACAACCTAGATTTCGTGATTTCAAGAGACACTCCCTCATTTTGCTATTTGATTCACTTATTATAACAATTACGGATTATAATATATAAAGTAGTTATTGAACAATCAATCACCTATTAGAGGGGTAGTCTAAACAAGCAATTGAAATATCATAATTCACATCAAAGCCAATCACAAAATAAATTCATAAAACAAGTTGATAATATTATTCTTAATCAAACATGTAATTATTCTACAGAGGTTCACAATCCCTTGACTAGAAACGAAATTACATAATTGAAATTAAATAAAATAAAGTAAAAAGACTAAACCGATGTTCTAAGTGGTGGAGTTCTTCCCGTCGCCTCCTAATCTGCTTCTAGCGTGAGTATGCAGCCCGGATCGTGATGTCTTTTGGCGTGAATGATGTTCAAGATTAATATAAAGATCCTAAATTAATTTATCTTTGACCTTCCTTCTTGAATGTGTGTCCAGGTTCTTGTATCTCATTGGTTAGTTTTTATTTATTGTTGATCACCAAATCCTTCTTTTCCTTAATTATCTTGGTCAACTCTTTATTTTCCTGCAATTAAAATTATTGTAACTGTCCCACAAAATGAATTATGTGACTGTACAACTTATCTCAATTTTGGCATGTTTTAATAAGAAATAAAATAATTAAGGTTCAACTATGAAAAATATAAATAAGTCGTAATTACACTAAATAATTCACAACTCACGCGTAAAGAAGTGAATTTCATCCAAAATAATCATATAAAATTACGACTTATCAGTGCCCCGGGAACACAGTACGCCCAGATACCTTTTAGTATTAAAATTGTATACTCTTTAGTATAAGGACGTGTACCCTTTATTTCTTGAAAAAATAAAAAAATTTAATGAAAGTATATGCCCTTTAGAACAAAATGTTGTACACCCACTAATACAAGTAAAAAATGGGACTCACACCTCCACTAATAGAACTACCCACTACACATTAAATAATAATACTCCTTAATCTCCGTATCCAAAAGCAAATGACACACTTGAATCTGGACGGGGGAGTATATTCTTTAAAACAAGAGTGAGACTCTTGTGTCTTCGGGGCACAAGAATTTTTGCCTAGAATAAAATAGTATATCCTTACATACCTTGTGCACCTGGAGATACAAGAGACCAACTCTTCCAATAATACTTTTATTTATTGTTAGTAATTCAAATTTTATTTACTCCATTAGATTCATTTATTTTGCGTGGGCCTCATTTAAAAAAAAAAAGGAAAATCCGCTCCTAATTAAAATAAAAAAAATGCACTTTTTTTTAGTGAAATGGAAAAAGTATATGAAATTAGTTGGAGTAATAAATATTGTAAATAATGTAAAAATGGAAGCAAGCATAGGAGTTATCCAAAGTCCAATTGGAGAGGGCAAATATTCCTGCAATATCTGTCCTCTTTCAGACATTTAATTCGAAAAGAAACAAACCAAAAACTTGCTTTTTTCTTTCATTAATTTTCTCAGATAAACAGCAACTGCGAAATTCACCTAAATCACCAAAATATCATTTATATGAAAAAAAAAAAAAATTCTCCATGTACTTATTTTATCAATTTAGATGTCTATTCTAAAGATATTGGGCCATGTATACAGCTAACACTGCAAAATATCATCCATAATCTCCATAAAGGGTAAATTTGTAGAAGTAAACAACGTAATTACCTATCAAAGTATAGAATTATAGGCAAAAGTTTCTGCGCCCTCGGGACGCCGTGTCTCCATATGAACACAATCCTCTCCCCTCCATTTTCTATTTAAATTTATGTATTGCTAGAAGTTTAAAATGCAAAGGGGCACGGTATCCCCAGGGGCACTAGAGTCTCACTCAAAATTACAATACCCCTTAACATAAGTAACAAAAAAAACTATCAACGGAACACGAAGGGAGTATGGATATTTTATAATGGGACGAATTAAAATTGCAAAATGAATACTACTGCCTATCAAAGAAATGAAGAGAGTATACTTCTCCGTCCCAATTAATGAGTGTGAGATACCTTATGTTTAACCTAAGATCTCTGATCATCTTAGCCTGGGACGGAGGGAGTATATTTTTATAAGATCACACACAACAATAATACTACAACCCATAAAGTGGAGTATTATAATTTACAACCACCACACAAAATACTTATATTCGTTAATTTCAATAAAAGTAAATGTGATCAATACGAGAGGAGGGAAGAAGTATATATACAATAAAATTGAAGACGAGTAGAGCATCAAGCATGTGTTTTTTCCCCCTAATTAAATAAAACTTCAAAACCGGTTGGATAGGTCGAATTCAGTTCAATCCAAAATACAATTTTTTTAGTTGTGGTATGGATCTCGGCTCCTGGTTTAATCGATTAAATTGACCGGTCCAACCAATTTTGAAAATCACTGAATACAATTATGCATTAAACTATTATTATATCTTTTAATCTATTACATATTAAAATACAATATTCTTTAATTACTGTAACATTATTAAAGAAACAAAGGGATTATAATATTATTTGAATATATTTTAAAACAAAAATTAATTTAAAATTTCACATAACAATATAAAATATACAAACATATAATATATGGATGGAAATAAGTATTTCATCAATTTTAAGGAGAGTCGCCACTCTACTCCACTGAATTGGTTAAGTAATCATGCATTTGCCATATTTGATTAAATAAATTTTAAAACAACAATAAATTATTAAAGGCAGAGACTTATTTGATTTCGTTTGAGATGGATGAAAAATGATAACTTTCAAAACGAAAAGTGATATTTCATCATTCCCATCGAAAGATCTTTATTTTACTATATTAGACATCTCACTAAAAGATCCTTATTTTCTCATTTTAGTAGAAGGGCCCTACATATAACACAGCACTCACTACTAATACAATTATCCACTACATATAAAATAATAATACTCCTTAATTTAAAAGCAAATGGGGACCTATGATCTGCACAGATGGAATACTAAATTAACGAAAAGTGATAATGCAATTTCATGACAATTTATAGTGTAAATGAAAAATGATAACATTTTATAGTGAAAATGATAATTATTTTAAAAAGTGTAAAATAGTCTCACGTGAGATGATCTCACGCAAAATCTATCCATTACTCCCTCCTTCCCGCCCAAAAAGATGCATTTACTATAGCTTTTATGAGAGATTTATGCAGTCAAACGATGCAATTTAATCGGGACAGATGGAGTATTAAAGTAGCCTTACAACTTTGAGCATCTACATTCATTTGGGTTTAAACCCACTTTTTTTTCCTTTAACCTCATCTTTTACACGTTTTTCAATTAAACTCAACTGATATTTACATTCATTTTTCAATTAAAACACTATTTTTTGGACCCACATGTTTTAACATTCACTTACGTTTTTAATGTGTGTGTATCTCACTTTCCAATAAAAAGGTACAATTAGAAGATGTGATGCTCACTTTCCCATAAAATGTACTCCATCTGTCTCATAAATAAATTCACAATTTTTATTTTTTTCCGTTTCATAAATAAGTTTTCACCTTCAAATAAGGAGATACACACAAATCAATAACTCCACAACACATTTTAATTTAAAATTATCACCCATTTACAATTAATTTTTTCTTAAACCCGTATCTATAGTAACCATGAATTTCTCTTTATGATGGATGTAGTAGTGTTCAATATTCTCATTCTTGAAAATAAACTCGGTTCATCTGTATAAACTAGCAGAGGGGAGAGAATTGAATGATAGTTTAAACTCACCTTCACATTGGTTAGTTCATTCATATTTTGGTTTAAACTAGAAAAACAAAAAACAAAAACAACCAATGTGAATGCTCTTATGGTATTCTTTTAATTTAAACATAAAAAATACTAGTATAAGATAAATATAAAAACCACACACATAAAATAATTACACGTCCTAATTTAAAAAAAAAAACGCATATAAATAGGTTTGTAATAACATGAAGGCAAATACTTCCTCCGTCCTGTCCAAATAGCATCATTTTACTATATTGAATATCCCGTCCAAATTACACAATTTTTCTCATTTAGTAAAAAGGGTCCACCAATGACCCACCACTACCATCACATCTCTCTAATACTCCTACCCACTTTACATAAAATAATAATATTCTTTAATCTAAGTGCAAAAAGTAAATGATGCTATTTGATCGGGACGGATGGAGTATATGTATGAGATCGTCTCATATAAGCTGAAAAAATAATACTCCCTCCTTCCCGGGTATTTTTACCCGTTTGTACGGGCACGGAGATTAAGACATTTTATTTTTTTTAATATATAATGTAAGAGAAAGTATGGATAAATTAGTAGGAATGATGAATAAAAAGTAAAAAAATAATTAAAATTGTTAGGATTGTAAAAAGTAGGTAATAAAATATTATGTATTTTTGTCAAAAATAAAATGAGTAAAAATACGTTTATTATCACTTTTCGTATAAATTACTCCATTAAGTACCACTTTTGCTATTACTTTTTTATTATATTTTTATCAATTAAGTACACTTTTTAAATAATAATATTATTATTTTTTATTCACGCTAAAGATTGCCATGAGATAATATTACACAAGGATTCTTCTTGTATTAAGTGTAAAATGAATGAAAATGAGTTGGGAGTGGAGAAAAAACAAAATGTATGAATCAATCAATCTGGTGTCAAATCTGAGCATACATCCAACGGTTACGGTTCCGACAAGTCATCAGTGGGTGTCTAAATCAAGTGGGCCATTACCCACACCTGCATCTTTAATCTCTCCACCTCTCTCTTCCATCACCATTCGACCCATCCACCAAATTAACACTCCGCGACATGCACCAATTAATCGGAATCGTCGGTTCGAACCGGTGAATCGTCGATTTTAATTGGAATCGAAATCGTCGATTTCTGAACCAGCGAAAAATGAACTGAAATTGGTAAAACACGGTTCGGTTTTATTTCCTACTACTACTCTCGAACCGGAATCGCCGATTCTCCGGTTCACGATTCAAATCGGAGATTCCTCGGTTTTTTATTTATTTATTTATTTTTTGAACTGCCAAGATCGTCTATCCGTTGGAGATTCGACGTCCAAAAAAATGACCGTTGGGCTGTAAACCGGCGGTTCAGGCGGGTAAACCGCCGGTTCACGGTTAGCCAATTCAAACTGGCAGTTCAGGTGGGCCGGGCGGTAAATTTTGAATTTTAAAATTCAAACGTGCGGCCGAGATTGTGTGGCCATTGAAGATCAACGATTGAGATTGATCTAGGAACCGGCGGTTCCGCCGGATTTTTTTTTTAATTCAAGGGCTGAGATTTTTTTTTGTATTCAAAATTTGAAATGGATGGATGAGATCAATTCCGATCCTCTATAAATACCCCCAAGTGTGATCAATTTGAACACACAACATTCAATCTACTCTACTTCTACTACATTACTTCTTCTATTCTACGTTCTTGATAGTTGATTCTACTTCTACTCTACACAATACACTTTCTCAATTCAAGTTCTCAACTCTCAAGTTTCTTTTTTTAGTTCATATATATTAAACTAAAAAAAAATAGTTGTAGTCTTTTATTTCAATTATCTCATTATCACTTTCATTTCAATTCTCTCATTATCATTTTCTACTCTTTCCCACATATACCACTAATTAGTATACTTATAGTCTTTTAGTTTTAGTTCATAAATCATATATATTCAACCTTTTTTCAATCTAAAAAAAAATGTCTAGAAGAAGTTCTTCTTCATCCGGTGCCTCAATTTCTTCTTCTAGAGGAAAATCCATACACAACACCTTAAATTGTCCTCCACCACCTCCACATCAACTTCCACCAACTCTAGAAGATGTTGAACTTGAAAATATTCCTTCGGATGAAGAAATGTCCCCTCATTTGTTCAACTTGAATTTAAGGGAGATACTTGGAGATGATTTCCCCTCCGACGACGACAACGATAATACTCAAGGTCAATCACAACAAAGGGCGAGTGGAAGTCAACCAACCTTGGGTGGTACGGGTACCGGAGACGGAGGCGGAGGCTCTAGCGGAGGCGGAGGCGGAGAATTGAGTTGAAGTTCTCTACAAGTGTTACATTCCGATATATTTTCCATTCATTTCAAGAAGGAGGCGATTGAGAATTCGAATGAATTCAAAGTTATTTACAACTATTGTGGCACGAAGTATAAATTCAAGCATGACGGAGGATATGAAACGTTCATCAATCACATCAACTCAAAGCATCCGGACAAGATTGACATCTCAACCGTTCAAACACAAATAGGACGAGGGTTCACGACGTCTTCCGAAGGAGAAGGTTCATCGGCGTCAAGTAACACTCTTTTTAAATTTGATGAATACAATTATTTGAGATTATACCTTAAACTTATGTGTACCAAACATTTGCCATTTAACTTTGCCGATAATATTTTTTTTCAAGATTGAGTTAATCTCACTTTAAATCCTCAAGCCCCACCTTTGCATCGTAATAAATGTAAACTTGATGTTGCTAAAATTGTTAAAGAGTATGGTTTGGTTTTAAAACAAATTTTGTAACAATTACCTCATAAAGTGTCTATATGTTCGGATATTTGGAGCAATTTTTGGCAAAAAGCGGATTATATGGGTATTACTTATCATTTGATTGATAGTTCATGAAATATGCAAAAAAGATTAATTGCTTATAGATCATTTGATGTTCCTCATACTGCCGTTAATATTGCTCACAAAATTAGTACTATTTTGCAAGAATATGGTTTAGTTACAAAGATTTTTACAATCTCATTTGATAATGCTAGTGCTAATACGGCTAGTTTAGAAAGTCTTATTGATATTTGCAAACCCTCAATTGGTGGTAGATTTTTTCATATTAGATGTATTTGTCATATATTGAATTTATGTGTTCAAGATGATATAAGTGCTTTGAAAGCACACATTTAACCTATTAAAAGTGTTTTATGGTATATAATGAGAAACCCTTCCGTGACTAAAAGGTGAAAAAGATATTGTCACTCTGTGAATATTCACCCAAAAAAATTTCATTTAGATGTTTCAACTCGTTGGAATTCGACGTATAAAATGTTGCATGACTCTTTTGATTATAAAGAACATATTTGTGCTTTTTACTCACAAGATGCTGGTGGTCAAGTCTTGTTTGCTAATCAATGGGACACATGTTATACTTTATGTGATGTTTTGCAAATTTTTAATGATGCTACGGAAGAACTATCCGGTGTTTATTATCCTACTTCAAATTTAGTTGTTGATAATTGTGTTAAAATTGCTATAGTTTTTAGTGCTAATGAAGCACACCCGTTGTTGTCAAATGCTATTATTTCCATGAAATCTAAGTGGTTAAAATATTCTTTTCAAATTCCGGACTTGTGTTTAGTTGCTAAATTGTTAGACCCACGTATTAGAATGGATGGTTTAGAAGAATTGTTAACGCTTTACTATGATTCATTGTATACTAATTGTGATTCTCCTACTAGACAATAAACTCCTAATCATAAAGACATAGTTGCAACTACTTATAATCTACTAAATGAACTTTTTAAGGAGTATAAAGAACAAAATGGTATGAATGATGATCAATCTAGTGGTGATGATAGTAGTGATAGTGGTGATAATTCTAGAAAATATGATGCTCTTCAAAAATTTTATAGTTTTTATGATGCTAGATCTCAAAAACGTGCACGGGTTATATCTAATTCTTTTCAAGAACTTGATTCTTATTTTACTAACACTTTTGAGTTTGATATAAGTGGAACTAGTTTTGATATTTTGAAGTAGTGGTCAAGGAAAATCCTTCCCTATTTTATCATTGATTGTAAGAGAGATTTTTGCATCTCCCGCCTCTACGGTCGCCGTCGAACAAGCATTTAGTCTTGGTAATCTCACTTTGGATCCGACACTATCCAATTTAAGTGTGACAAATTTAGAAAATTTGTGTTTGCTTGATGATTGGTCAAAGGCGGAAAGACGGATTTAAAATCAAAATGAAGAAGACCGTACGGATGATGACATTACGGAATATGGAAGCGATGTAGACTGGTAGAGTAAACAAAAAAGGCCATCACCATTCACCTCCACCGAGCCAAAGAGGTAAGTTGAGGTAAGTTAAGAGAACTACGTGGGCTTTGATTCATTTTGAGGATACGTAGGCAACTTAAATTTAAGTTGAACTTGAATTTTCAAGTTTAACCCTAAATTTAAGCTCAAGTCTTTTTTTTTTTCACTCTATTATGTTGTTGTATTTTAGTTTATAAAGTTTGTATTTTTCAAATTTTTATATAGTAAAAATAGATTAGTTGACATGGTTGTAAACTTGTAGTGTTCTACATTTGTAAACTGTAATGGTTTAGACTTTAATATTTAAATTACAATGTGATAACATTAATTAATATTGTATGATTATGAATTTAATATCAACTTTCAAATTTTTATTTGCATTATTGAATATTGCATACATCAGGTTTTCAATTTTAATGAAATTACACATACTCAAATTCAATATTTCAATTACACATGTTTTACTTATTTAGTTATTTAATAAATAAATTACACATAATAACAAAAAAAGGGAAAATCAGCGGTTCGAGCCGGAACCAGAACCCTCTCCATTAGAATCGGAACCGGCGGTTCCGAACCGACGTGCATGTCGTTTTATTCCAATATGTAAAATCTAAAGTGAAAAAATAGGTTGTTAAGTTGGGTCGATTCTTAACCCACTGTCATAAGTTATTTTATAGGTTAAAATGGGTTGGGATAATCAAATTTTCATTCATGGACAGGGACAAAAAAATATAACCGACGGATCGAGAAAATACTATTATTTGAAATTTTAATTTTTATAATTATACAGAAATTTCTTTCTCCTGTCCCCAATTACCACACTATTACATACTCCCTCCGTTCCATTGAAACGTACGCGTTTTTCCATTTTGGTCCGTCCCAATACAAGGTGTGCGTTTCCCTTTTTGATAAAGGGGACCCACATATATTAATTATTTCTCTCTCCATTGGCCCACATGTCATACTAATGCACCTATCCATTTTATATTAAAATATTATTTCTCTCACCTCACTACACATTAAAATATTATATATTTTAATCTATATGCAAAAAGTAAATGCGTACGTTGTAACGGGACGGAGGGAGTATTTTTTTTTATTTTTTTATTAATTCACACATTTTCTTCCAACTCTTTCTACCAACCCCTATCACCACGTACACTATTAAAAATATTTTGACTAAGTCACACATTTTCTCTCAACTCTCAAATAGAGAATACACGAAAGAAATTTAAAAGAATCAAACACAAAGATTATAATATTTTTAATTTGTGCACTTGACATCAAAACCAAAACTTCCTTAAATAGCATAAAGGAATCCTCTCCTTTTGATCTCCTATTCAATGTGGGATACAAACAACGTCTTTTATATTGACAAAAAAAATCAACAAAATGAGACGGGTATAAATGAGTTGAGTTATTGCTAAGCAAATTTTGAGAGGAAGAGTCGGATTGATCCATGCAAGTCGTTTCCACGTTTTCATATATTCCCTCTATTTTGTAAAAGTTTTCACGATGACATACTCGGTATGATTCGTATGAAGATTAATAGAAGTGTAATCTTATAAATTTTTTAATATATAAATAATAAATTATAGTAGACATGAGTGAGTTTTTTATAAAATAATGTGTACGAAAGAATGTAGTTATTTTGATCTTTTTATTATTTTTAGGAGATTAAATTTTTTTATGAAACAAAACAAAATAGAAAGGATGAAAAAAAAAATGAATGAGGCCTGCGTGCACCCGGGCGCACGAGAACACATTCCGTGCGCCTTTAGAAATTTAATATTATGGGTAAGGGTATATTGCTTTACTTTAAAGGGTATACACTTTAATTAATAAAAAGTACACTATTTTATTCTAAAGAGTATACAATTTTCATTAATATTTTTTTTTATAAAACAAATGGTACACATTTTTATACTAATGGGTATACAATTTAACACAAAATTCTAAAGGCGCATGGAGTGTTGTCCATGCACCAAGATACACCCAATAATTTTCTTTAGAAAATAAAGGGTACACATCTTTATACTAAAGGGTATACAACTTAACACAAAATTTTAAAGGCGCACGAAATGTGGTCCGTGCGCCCGGATGCACAGAAGTTTTTGCCAAGAAAAAATTTGGACAATAGGAGTAAAATTTATAAAAGAATATTTTTTTTAAAAAACTTAACACATAAAAATAAAATATCGAAAATACTTAATAATTTTTTAATTAAATGCGGTGGATTATTGGTGAATTATGTGGAATAGACCATTTGCAGGTATAGCTCATTGGTTGTCTGACTTTAGATGGATTTGACTTGGCAGGTGGGTTGACACACGCATGCTGAGCCCATTTTAAGACATCTAGCATAATCTCTTTAAATACATTTTCTTTTCTTTTTCTTTTTCCCTAAATAGATAGTTTTTAAATAAACTCAAAGATAAATACAACTACGTGGCTAACAAGTCAGGAGTACCGTCGAAACGGATTCGACTAATCCTACAATTTTTCGAGAGAACAGAAAAACCCCACTAGAAGAGGCACTCACCCAAGACACTCAGCACCTCAGACAAGAGGAGTACACACTCCCACGAGGGGAAACTAAGGACACTCCCACGAAAAGAGACTAAAACAAACATAAAGCTTACAAATTACAAAATCACTAAAAATTTGAGTTGTTCAAACTGTTTCTTTTGCAACTTAAGAAATCCAAATGTAAACATATTTGGACAAAAAAAAAAAGAGAAGGCAAAATATAAAAAAAGAATTGTAACAAAGAGAGCAAGCCTTCTCTCTTCCAAGCACTACCGTCGCACCATCGTTGCTTCACCATCCACACTCCATTGCCACCATCACCCTACCTCCATCGCTTCCCCCTTCCAACTTGAAAAAAAAAGAGCCCGAACCTGACCCGATCCACAACTAAAAGCGAGGTCCATAATTCGGAAAATGAATCTAGCTGGAAAGAAAGATCGACCAAGAAGGACAATTTAATTTCATATTTATGTTTTAAAGAGTTCGAGAAATTTAACTTTTTAAAATTTATTGGTAATAATTCTGTACATATAATATAGAAATTTTATTATGCACGTTTGGTGGCTAGGATGGTGGACCTGTACATTAGAGAACAAATCACTCATATTTCACATTAACGCGCGACTGTTCAAGTTCGAATTTGCACTCGTCTAATATTCAATAATTTAATAAGTCGATCTCAACTCTACTCAATGAGGTAATACTAAATAATAATAATAATAAATATTATTTAATGATAATAATAAATATAAATATATTAATTAAAAGCAGACTCGATTAAGCTTAATAAGTTCGTTAAGGCACGAAAGTTTGAGTAGAAGGAAGAATGACCATAAAAAGACTGCATTGTTTAACGAATTGAGTCAAGTCGAATTCTCTTGTAGGTGTGAGTTGAGTAGAGCTCAAGTGTGCACTACTTGAACTTGCTCAACTCATTTAGCAGCACTATTGGAGCTAACAATTTTTGAGGGTTAATTGCGGAAAAAAAATACGACCTTTATTTTAATTGTAATTTAATCTCAACTTTTAAAATTTAACAAAATAACCATCACCTTTGAAACACATTGCAATTACATGCACCCAATTGGATAGTTAACCATGCCCAATACACGTTAACTTTTGTCACGTTAGCTTTCATATTTTTTAGAATTTATTGTACGAAAAATTATAAATT